>JAVHKZ010000020.1:0-600000 GCA_035079395.1 Aspidiotus destructor
AGCCAAATTTCGTATACTTTATTTAAAATACTTTTCGAGAACCGCATCTCTATTCTATATCATATTTTTATTTTTCCTCATTCCATAATTTCTTGTTTTTTGTTTTATAGAGGACTGTGACCGGACCTAGGAAAATGATTGGCAAATCCGAAGCAAGATTATGCACCATTGTTCGTCATCATCCCTAAAATTGAGACGTTTGGTCGAAATTTGAATTATGAAAATGTATACATACAATCAGTGTGTAAGTTGAATATCAGTCTTTTCCGGTTGTAACTAGCTTCATTGCCTCCAAAATCAAGAATTTTCTTTTTTTGTGCTCAATCTCAAAGCGTAAGAAGTATAGTTTAAATGTACAAAATTTGTATTTCAATTTGAGCCATATTCAAAGTCCCTACAACTTCTCTGAGCCGAGTTATGGACCAAAATGTGGCAAAATTCATCTAATAGCCAGAATCAAAAATTGTCCCAAAATCGGCATTTTATCTGATTTCAAAGTGAAATTCAACGCTGATGCCGAAACAACTACTTGAATAACCTGATAAAGCGTAGAAGTGAAAGATTTTTCATTATTTTATACCGAAAATTTCAATTTTTCGCACATTTTGGTCCATAACTCAGCTCCAAAAAGTTGTAGAAACTTCTGATATGGCTCAAATCAAAGATAATATTAAAATAGACTACAAATTTTGTACATTCAAACTGTACGTCTAACGTTTTGCGTTTTGGCGCTATAGTGGACTCAGCAAAAACTCCCATTCAACTGGTAACATCATTTTGCCTCACGCGGTATATGCGAGTTATTCTGCAAAAATGAAAGCCAAATGTCGTATACTTTATTTAAAATACTTTTCGAGAACCGCATCTCTATTCTATATCATATTTTTATTTTTCCTCATTCCATAATTTCTTGTTTTTTGTTTTATAGAGGACTGTGACCGGACCTAGGAAAATGATTGGCAAATCCGAAGCAAGATTATGCACCGTTGTTCGTCATCATCCCTAAAATTGAGACGTTTGGTCGAAATTTGAATTATGAAAATGTATACATACAATCAGTGTGTAAGTTGAATATCAGTCTTTTCCGGTTGTAACTAGCTTCATTGCCTCCAAAATCAAGAATTTTCTTTTTTTGTGCTCAATCTCAAAGCGTAAGAAGTATAGTTTAAATGTACAAAATTTGTATTTCAATTTGAGCCATATTCAAAGTCCCTACAACTTCTCTGAGCCGAGTTATGGACCAAAATGTGGCAAAATTCATCTAATAGCCAGAATCAAAAATTGTCCCAAAATCGGCATTTTATCTGATTTCAAAGTGAAATTCAACGCTGATGCCGAAACAACTACTTGAATAACCTGATAAAGCGTAGAAGTGAAAGATTTTTCATTATTTTATACCGAAAATTTCAATTTTTCGCACATTTTGGTCCATAACTCAGCTCCAAAAAGTTGTAGAAACTTCTGATATGGCTCAAATCAAAGATAATATTAAAATAGACTACAAATTTTGTACATTCAAACTGTACGTCTAACGTTTTGCGTTTTGGCGCTATAGTGGACTCAGCAAAAACTCCCATTCAACTGGTAACATCATTTTGCCTCACGCGGTATATGCGAGTTATTCTGCAAAAATGAAAGCCAAATTTCGTATACTTTATTTAAAATACTTTTCGAGAACCGCATCTCTATTCTATATCATATTTTTATTTTTCCTCATTCCATAATTTCTTGTTTTTTGTTTTATAGAGGACTGTGACCGGACCTAGGAAAATGATTGGCAAATCCGAAGCAAGATTAT
This sequence comes from Aspidiotus destructor, assembly GCA_035079395.1. Classification (NCBI taxonomy): domain Eukaryota; kingdom Metazoa; phylum Arthropoda; class Insecta; order Hemiptera; family Diaspididae; genus Aspidiotus; species Aspidiotus destructor. Next base: position 1,799 of record JAVHKZ010000020.1, read on the forward strand.
GCACCGTTGTTCGTCATCATCCCTAAAATTGAGACGTTTGGTCGAAATTTGAATTATGAAAATGTATACATACAATCATTGTGTAAGTTGAATATCAGCCTTTTCCGGTTGTAACTAGCTTCATTGCCTCCAAAATCAAGAATTTTCTTTTTTTGTGCTCAATCTCAAAGCGTAAGAAGTATAGTTTAAATGTACAAAATTTGTATTTCAATTTGAGCCATATTCAAAGTCCCTACAACTTCTCTGAGCCGAGTTATGGACCAAAATGTGGCAAAATTCATCTAATAGCCAGAATCAAAAATTGTCCCAAAATCGGCATTTTATCTGATTTCAAAGTGAAATTCAACGCTGATGCCGAAACAACTACTTGAATAACCTGATAAAGCGTAGAAGTGAAAGATTTTTCATTATTTTATACCGAAAATTTCAATTTTTCGCACATTTTGGTCCATAACTCAGCTCCAAAAAGTTGTAGAAACTTCTGATATGGCTCAAATCAAAGATAATATTAAAATAGACTACAAATTTTGTACATTCAAACTGTACGTCTAACGTTTTGCGTTTTGGCGCTATAGTGGACTCAGCAAAAACTCCCATTCAACTGGTAACATCATTTTGCCTCACGCGGTATATGCGAGTTATTCTGCAAAAATGAAAGCCAAATTTCGTATACTTTATTTAAAATACTTTTCGAGAACCGCATCTCTATTCTATATCATATTTTTATTTTTCCTCATTCCATAATTTCTTGTTTTTTGTTTTATAGAGGACTGTGACCGGACCTAGGAAAATGATTGGCAAATCCGAAGCAAGATTATGCACCATTGTTCGTCATCATCCCTAAAATTGAGACGTTTGGTCGAAATTTGAATTATGAAAATGTATACATACAATCAGTGTGTAAGTTGAATATCAGTCTTTTCCGGTTGTAACTAGCTTCATTGCCTCCAAAATCAAGAATTTTCTATTTTTGTGCTCAATCTCAAAGCGTAAGAAGTATAGTTTAAATGTACAAAATTTGTATTTCAATTTGAGCCATATTCAAAGTCCCTACAACTTCTCTGAGCCGAGTTATGGACCAAAATGTGGCAAAATTCATCTAATAGCCAGAATCAAAAATTGTCCCAAAATCGGCATTTTATCTGATTTCAAAGTGAAATTCAACGCTGATGCCGAAAAAACTACTTGAATAACCTGATAAAGCGTAGAAGTGGAAGATTTTTCATTATTTTATTCCAAAAATTTCAATTTCTCGTACATTTTGGTCCATAACTCAGCTCGAAAAAGTTGTAGAAACTTCTGATATGGCTCAAATCAAAGATAATATTAAAATAGACTACAAATTTTGTACATTCAAACTGTACGTCTAACGTTTTGCGTTTTGGCGCTATAGTGGACTCAGCAAAAACTCCCATTCAACTGGTAACATCATTTTGCCTCACGCGGTATATGCGAGTTATTCTGCAAAAATGAAAGCCAAATTTCGTATACTTTATTTAAAATACTTTTCGAGAACCGCATCTCTATTCTATATCATATTTTTATTTTTCCTCATTCCATAATTTCTTGTTTTTTGTTTTATAGAGGACTGTGACCGGACCTAGGAAAATGATTGGCAAATCCGAAGCAAGATTATGCACCATTGTTCGTCATCATCCCTAAAATTGAGACGTTTGGTCGAAATTTGAATTATGAAAATGTATACATACAATCAGTGTGTAAGTTGAATATCAGTCTTTTCCGGTTGTAACTAGCTTCATTGCCTCCAAAATCAAGAATTTTCTTTTTTTGTGCTCAATCTCAAAGCGTAAGAAGTATAGTTTAAATGTACAAAATTTGTATTTCAATTTGAGCCATATTCAAAGTCCCTACAACTTCTCTGAGCCGAGTTATGGACCAAAATGTGGCAAAATTCATCTAATAGCCAGAATCAAAAATTGTCCCAAAATCGGCATTTTATCTGATTTCAAAGTGAAATTCAACGCTGATGCCGAAACAACTACTTGAATAACCTGATAAAGCGTAGAAGTGAAAGATTTTTCATTATTTTATACCGAAAATTTCAATTTTTCGCACATTTTGGTCCATAACTCAGCTCCAAAAAGTTGTAGAAACTTCTGATATGGCTCAAATCAAAGATAATATTAAAATAGACTACAAATTTTGTACATTCAAACTGTACGTCTAACGTTTTGCGTTTTGGCGCTATAGTGGACTCAGCAAAAACTCCCATTCAACTGGTAACATCATTTTGCCTCACGCGGTATATGCGAGTTATTCTGCAAAAATGAAAGCCAAATGTCGTATACTTTATTTAAAATACTTTTCGAGAACCGCATCTCTATTCTATATCATATTTTTATTTTTCCTCATTCCATAATTTCTTGTTTTTTGTTTTATAGAGGACTGTGACCGGACCTAGGAAAATGATTGGCAAATCCGAAGCAAGATTATGCACCGTTGTTCGTCATCATCCCTAAAATTGAGACGTTTGGTCGAAATTTGAATTATGAAAATGTATACATACAATCAGTGTGTAAGTTGAATATCAGCCTTTTCCGGTTGTAACTAGCTTCATTGCCTCCAAAATCAAGAATTTTCTTTTTTTGTGCTCAATCTCAAAGCGTAAGAAGTATAGTTTAAATGTACAAAATTTGTATTTCAATTTGAGCCATATTCAAAGTCCCTACAACTTCTCTGAGCCGAGTTATGGACCAAAATGTGGCAAAATTCATCTAATAGCCAGAATCAAAAATTGTCCCAAAATCGGCATTTTATCTGATTTCAAAGTGAAATTCAACGCTGATGCCGAAACAACTACTTGAATAACCTGATAAAGCGTAGAAGTGAAAGATTTTTCATTATTTTATACCGAAAATTTCAATTTTTCGCACATTTTGGTCCATAACTCAGCTCCAAAAAGTTGTAGAAACTTCTGATATGGCTCAAATCAAAGATAATATTAAAATAGACTACAAATTTTGTACATTCAAACTGTACGTCTAACGTTTTGCGTTTTGGCGCTATAGTGGACTCAGCAAAAACTCCCATTCAACTGGTAACATCATTTTGCCTCACGCGGTATATGCGAGTTATTCTGCAAAAATGAAAGCCAAATTTCGTATACTTTATTTAAAATACTTTTCGAGAACCGCATCTCTATTCTATATCATATTTTTATTTTTCCTCATTCCATAATTTCTTGTTTTTTGTTTTATAGAGGACTGTGACCGGACCTAGGAAAATGATTGGCAAATCCGAAGCAAGATTATGCACCATTGTTCGTCATCATCCCTAAAATTGAGACGTTTGGTCGAAATTTGAATTATGAAAATGTATACATACAATCAGTGTGTAAGTTGAATATCAGTCTTTTCCGGTTGTAACTAGCTTCATTGCCTCCAAAATCAAGAATTTTCTTTTTTTGTGCTCAATCTCAAAGCGTAAGAAGTATAGTTTAAATGTACAAAATTTGTATTTCAATTTGAGCCATATTCAAAGTCCCTACAACTTCTCTGAGCCGAGTTATGGACCAAAATGTGGCAAAATTCATCTAATAGCCAGAATCAAAAATTGTCCCAAAATCGGCATTTTATCTGATTTCAAAGTGAAATTCAACGCTGATGCCGAAACAACTACTTGAATAACCTGATAAAGCGTAGAAGTGAAAGATTTTTCATTATTTTATACCGAAAATTTCAATTTTTCGCACATTTTGGTCCATAACTCAGCTCCAAAAAGTTGTAGAAACTTCTGATATGGCTCAAATCAAAGATAATATTAAAATAGACTACAAATTTTGTACATTCAAACTGTACGTCTAACGTTTTGCGTTTTGGCGCTATAGTGGACTCAGCAAAAACTCCCATTCAACTGGTAACATCATTTTGCCTCACGCGGTATATGCGAGTTATTCTGCAAAAATGAAAGCCAAATTTCGTATACTTTATTTAAAATACTTTTCGAGAACCGCATCTCTATTCTATATCATATTTTTATTTTTCCTCATTCCATAATTTCTTGTTTTTTGTTTTATAGAGGACTGTGACCGGACCTAGGAAAATGATTGGCAAATCCGAAGCAAGATTATGCACCGTTGTTCGTCATCATCCCTAAAATTGAGACGTTTGGTCGAAATTTGAATTATGAAAATGTATACATACAATCATTGTGTAAGTTGAATATCAGCCTTTTCCGGTTGTAACTAGCTTCATTGCCTCCAAAATCAAGAATTTTCTTTTTTTGTGCTCAATCTCAAAGCGTAAGAAGTATAGTTTAAATGTACAAAATTTGTATTTCAATTTGAGCCATATTCAAAGTCCCTACAACTTCTCTGAGCCGAGTTATGGACCAAAATGTGGCAAAATTCATCTAATAGCCAGAATCAAAAATTGTCCCAAAATCGGCATTTTATCTGATTTCAAAGTGAAATTCAACGCTGATGCCGAAACAACTACTTGAATAACCTGATAAAGCGTAGAAGTGAAAGATTTTTCATTATTTTATACCGAAAATTTCAATTTTTCGCACATTTTGGTCCATAACTCAGCTCGAAAAAGTTGTAGAAACTTCTGATATGGCTCAAATCAAAGATAATATTAAAATAGACTACAAATTTTGTACATTCAAACTGTACGTCTAACGTTTTGCGTTTTGGCGCTATAGTGGACTCAGCAAAAACTCCCATTCAACTGGTAACATCATTTTGCCTCACGCGGTATATGCGAGTTATTCTGCAAAAATGAAAGCCAAATTTCGTATACTTTATTTAAAATACTTTTCGAGAACCGCATCTCTATTCTATATCATATTTTTATTTTTCCTCATTCCATAATTTCTTGTTTTTTGTTTTATAGAGGACTGTGACCGGACCTAGGAAAATGATTGGCAAATCCGAAGCAAGATTATGCACCATTGTTCGTCATCATCCCTAAAATTGAGACGTTTGGTCGAAATTTGAATTATGAAAATGTATACATACAATCAGTGTGTAAGTTGAATATCAGTCTTTTCCGGTTGTAACTAGCTTCATTGCCTCCAAAATCAAGAATTTTCTTTTTTTGTGCTCAATCTCAAAGCGTAAGAAGTATAGTTTAAATGTACAAAATTTGTATTTCAATTTGAGCCATATTCAAAGTCCCTACAACTTCTCTGAGCCGAGTTATGGACCAAAATGTGGCAAAATTCATCTAATAGCCAGAATCAAAAATTGTCCCAAAATCGGCATTTTATCTGATTTCAAAGTGAAATTCAACGCTGATGCCGAAACAACTACTTGAATAACCTGATAAAGCGTAGAAGTGAAAGATTTTTCATTATTTTATACCGAAAATTTCAATTTTTCGCACATTTTGGTCCATAACTCAGCTCCAAAAAGTTGTAGAAACTTCTGATATGGCTCAAATCAAAGATAATATTAAAATAGACTACAAATTTTGTACATTCAAACTGTACGTCTAACGTTTTGCGTTTTGGCGCTATAGTGGACTCAGCAAAAACTCCCATTCAACTGGTAACATCATTTTGCCTCACGCGGTATATGCGAGTTATTCTGCAAAAATGAAAGCCAAATTTCGTATACTTTATTTAAAATACTTTTCGAGAACCGCATCTCTATTCTATATCATATTTTTATTTTTCCTCATTCCATAATTTCTTGTTTTTTGTTTTATAGAGGACTGTGACCGGACCTAGGAAAATGATTGGCAAATCCGAAGCAAGATTATGCACCATTGTTCGTCATCATCCCTAAAATTGAGACGTTTGGTCGAAATTTGAATTATGAAAATGTATACATACAATCAGTGTGTAAGTTGAATATCAGTCTTTTCCGGTTGTAACTAGCTTCATTGCCTCCAAAATCAAGAATTTTCTATTTTTGTGCTCAATCTCAAAGCGTAAGAAGTATAGTTTAAATGTACAAAATTTGTATTTCAATTTGAGCCATATTCAAAGTCCCTACAACTTCTCTGAGCCGAGTTATGGACCAAAATGTGGCAAAATTCATCTAATAGCCAGAATCAAAAATTGTCCCAAAATCGGCATTTTATCTGATTTCAAAGTGAAATTCAACGCTGATGCCGAAACAACTACTTGAATAACCTGATAAAGCGTAGAAGTGAAAGATTTTTCATTATTTTATACCGAAAATTTCAATTTTTCGCACATTTTGGTCCATAACTCAGCTCCAAAAAGTTGTAGAAACTTCTGATATGGCTCAAATCAAAGATAATATTAAAATAGACTACAAATTTTGTACATTCAAACTGTACGTCTAACGTTTTGCGTTTTGGCGCTATAGTGGACTCAGCAAAAACTCCCATTCAACTGGTAACATCATTTTGCCTCACGCGGTATATGCGAGTTATTCTGCAAAAATGAAAGCCAAATTTCGTATACTTTATTTAAAATACTTTTCGAGAACCGCATCTCTATTCTATATCATATTTTTATTTTTCCTCATTCCATAATTTCTTGTTTTTTGTTTTATAGAGGACTGTGACCGGACCTAGGAAAATGATTGGCAAATCCGAAGCAAGATTATGCACCGTTGTTCGTCATCATCCCTAAAATTGAGACGTTTGGTCGAAATTTGAATTATGAAAATGTATACATACAATCAGTGTGTAAGTTGAATATCAGTCTTTTCCGGTTGTAACTAGCTTCATTGCCTCCAAAATCAAGAATTTTCTATTTTTGTGCTCAATCTCAAAGCGTAAGAAGTATAGTTTAAATGTACAAAATTTGTATTTCAATTTGAGCCATATTCAAAGTCCCTACAACTTCTCTGAGCCGAGTTATGGACCAAAATGTGGCAAAATTCATCTAATAGCCAGAATCAAAAATTGTCCCAAAATCGGCATTTTATCTGATTTCAAAGTGAAATTCAACGCTGATGCCGAAACAACTACTTGAATAACCTGATAAAGCGTAGAAGTGAAAGATTTTTCATTATTTTATACCGAAAATTTCAATTTTTCGCACATTTTGGTCCATAACTCAGCTCCAAAAAGTTGTAGAAACTTCTGATATGGCTCAAATCAAAGATAATATTAAAATAGACTACAAATTTTGTACATTCAAACTGTACGTCTAACGTTTTGCGTTTTGGCGCTATAGTGGACTCAGCAAAAACTCCCATTCAACTGGTAACATCATTTTGCCTCACGCGGTATATGCGAGTTATTCTGCAAAAATGAAAGCCAAATTTCGTATACTTTATTTAAAATACTTTTCGAGAACCGCATCTCTATTCTATATCATATTTTTATTTTTCCTCATTCCATAATTTCTTGTTTTTTGTTTTATAGAGGACTGTGACCGGACCTAGGAAAATGATTGGCAAATCCGAAGCAAGATTATGCACCATTGTTCGTCATCATCCCTAAAATTGAGACGTTTGGTCGAAATTTGAATTATGAAAATGTATACATACAATCATTGTGTAAGTTGAATATCAGCCTTTTCCGGTTGTAACTAGCTTCATTGCCTCCAAAATCAAGAATTTTCTTTTTTTGTGCTCAATCTCAAAGCGTAAGAAGTATAGTTTAAATGTACAAAATTTGTATTTCAATTTGAGCCATATTCAAAGTCCCTACAACTTCTCTGAGCCGAGTTATGGACCAAAATGTGGCAAAATTCATCTAATAGCCAGAATCAAAAATTGTCCCAAAATCGGCATTTTATCTGATTTCAAAGTGAAATTCAACGCTGATGCCGAAAAAACTACTTGAATAACCTGATAAAGCGTAGAAGTGGAAGATTTTTCATTATTTTATTCCAAAAATTTCAATTTCTCGTACATTTTGGTCCATAACTCAGCTCGAAAAAGTTGTAGAAACTTCTGATATGGCTCAAATCAAAGATAATATTAAAATAGACTACAAATTTTGTACATTCAAACTGTACGTCTAACGTTTTGCGTTTTGGCGCTATAGTGGACTCAGCAAAAACTCCCATTCAACTGGTAACATCATTTTGCCTCACGCGGTATATGCGAGTTATTCTGCAAAAATGAAAGCCAAATTTCGTATACTTTATTTAAAATACTTTTCGAGAACCGCATCTCTATTCTATATCATATTTTTATTTTTCCTCATTCCATAATTTCTTGTTTTTTGTTTTATAGAGGACTGTGACCGGACCTAGGAAAATGATTGGCAAATCCGAAGCAAGATTATGCACCATTGTTCGTCATCATCCCTAAAATTGAGACGTTTGGTCGAAATTTGAATTATGAAAATGTATACATACAATCAGTGTGTAAGTTGAATATCAGTCTTTTCCGGTTGTAACTAGCTTCATTGCCTCCAAAATCAAGAATTTTCTTTTTTTGTGCTCAATCTCAAAGCGTAAGAAGTATAGTTTAAATGTACAAAATTTGTATTTCAATTTGAGCCATATTCAAAGTCCCTACAACTTCTCTGAGCCGAGTTATGGACCAAAATGTGGCAAAATTCATCTAATAGCCAGAATCAAAAATTGTCCCAAAATCGGCATTTTATCTGATTTCAAAGTGAAATTCAACGCTGATGCCGAAAAAACTACTTGAATAACCTGATAAAGCGTAGAAGTGGAAGATTTTTCATTATTTTATTCCAAAAATTTCAATTTCTCGTACATTTTGGTCCATAACTCAGCTCGAAAAAGTTGTAGAAACTTCTGATATGGCTCAAATCAAAGATAATATTAAAATAGACTACAAATTTTGTACATTCAAACTGTACGTCTAACGTTTTGCGTTTTGGCGCTATAGTGGACTCAGCAAAAACTCCCATTCAACTGGTAACATCATTTTGCCTCACGCGGTATATGCGAGTTATTCTGCAAAAATGAAAGCCAAATTTCGTATACTTTATTTAAAATACTTTTCGAGAACCGCATCTCTATTCTATATCATATTTTTATTTTTCCTCATTCCATAATTTCTTGTTTTTTGTTTTATAGAGGACTGTGACCGGACCTAGGAAAATGATTGGCAAATCCGAAGCAAGATTATGCACCATTGTTCGTCATCATCCCTAAAATTGAGACGTTTGGTCGAAATTTGAATTATGAAAATGTATACATACAATCAGTGTGTAAGTTGAATATCAGTCTTTTCCGGTTGTAACTAGCTTCATTGCCTCCAAAATCAAGAATTTTCTTTTTTTGTGCTCAATCTCAAAGCGTAAGAAGTATAGTTTAAATGTACAAAATTTGTATTTCAATTTGAGCCATATTCAAAGTCCCTACAACTTCTCTGAGCCGAGTTATGGACCAAAATGTGGCAAAATTCATCTAATAGCCAGAATCAAAAATTGTCCCAAAATCGGCATTTTATCTGATTTCAAAGTGAAATTCAACGCTGATGCCGAAACAACTACTTGAATAACCTGATAAAGCGTAGAAGTGAAAGATTTTTCATTATTTTATACCGAAAATTTCAATTTTTCGCACATTTTGGTCCATAACTCAGCTCCAAAAAGTTGTAGAAACTTCTGATATGGCTCAAATCAAAGATAATATTAAAATAGACTACAAATTTTGTACATTCAAACTGTACGTCTAACGTTTTGCGTTTTGGCGCTATAGTGGACTCAGCAAAAACTCCCATTCAACTGGTAACATCATTTTGCCTCACGCGGTATATGCGAGTTATTCTGCAAAAATGAAAGCCAAATTTCGTATACTTTATTTAAAATACTTTTCGAGAACCGCATCTCTATTCTATATCATATTTTTATTTTTCCTCATTCCATAATTTCTTGTTTTTTGTTTTATAGAGGACTGTGACCGGACCTAGGAAAATGATTGGCAAATCCGAAGCAAGATTATGCACCATTGTTCGTCATCATCCCTAAAATTGAGACGTTTGGTCGAAATTTGAATTATGAAAATGTATACATACAATCAGTGTGTAAGTTGAATATCAGTCTTTTCCGGTTGTAACTAGCTTCATTGCCTCCAAAATCAAGAATTTTCTTTTTTTGTGCTCAATCTCAAAGCGTAAGAAGTATAGTTTAAATGTACAAAATTTGTATTTCAATTTGAGCCATATTCAAAGTCCCTACAACTTCTCTGAGCCGAGTTATGGACCAAAATGTGGCAAAATTCATCTAATAGCCAGAATCAAAAATTGTCCCAAAATCGGCATTTTATCTGATTTCAAAGTGAAATTCAACGCTGATGCCGAAAAAACTACTTGAATAACCTGATAAAGCGTAGAAGTGGAAGATTTTTCATTATTTTATTCCAAAAATTTCAATTTCTCGTACATTTTGGTCCATAACTCAGCTCGAAAAAGTTGTAGAAACTTCTGATATGGCTCAAATCAAAGATAATATTAAAATAGACTACAAATTTTGTACATTCAAACTGTACGTCTAACGTTTTGCGTTTTGGCGCTATAGTGGACTCAGCAAAAACTCCCATTCAACTGGTAACATCATTTTGCCTCACGCGGTATATGCGAGTTATTCTGCAAAAATGAAAGCCAAATTTCGTATACTTTATTTAAAATACTTTTCGAGAACCGCATCTCTATTCTATATCATATTTTTATTTTTCCTCATTCCATAATTTCTTGTTTTTTGTTTTATAGAGGACTGTGACCGGACCTAGGAAAATGATTGGCAAATCCGAAGCAAGATTATGCACCATTGTTCGTCATCATCCCTAAAATTGAGACGTTTGGTCGAAATTTGAATTATGAAAATGTATACATACAATCAGTGTGTAAGTTGAATATCAGTCTTTTCCGGTTGTAACTAGCTTCATTGCCTCCAAAATCAAGAATTTTCTTTTTTTGTGCTCAATCTCAAAGCGTAAGAAGTATAGTTTAAATGTACAAAATTTGTATTTCAATTTGAGCCATATTCAAAGTCCCTACAACTTCTCTGAGCCGAGTTATGGACCAAAATGTGGCAAAATTCATCTAATAGCCAGAATCAAAAATTGTCCCAAAATCGGCATTTTATCTGATTTCAAAGTGAAATTCAACGCTGATGCCGAAACAACTACTTGAATAACCTGATAAAGCGTAGAAGTGAAAGATTTTTCATTATTTTATACCGAAAATTTCAATTTTTCGCACATTTTGGTCCATAACTCAGCTCCAAAAAGTTGTAGAAACTTCTGATATGGCTCAAATCAAAGATAATATTAAAATAGACTACAAATTTTGTACATTCAAACTGTACGTCTAACGTTTTGCGTTTTGGCGCTATAGTGGACTCAGCAAAAACTCCCATTCAACTGGTAACATCATTTTGCCTCACGCGGTATATGCGAGTTATTCTGCAAAAATGAAAGCCAAATTTCGTATACTTTATTTAAAATACTTTTCGAGAACCGCATCTCTATTCTATATCATATTTTTATTTTTCCTCATTCCATAATTTCTTGTTTTTTGTTTTATAGAGGACTGTGACCGGACCTAGGAAAATGATTGGCAAATCCGAAGCAAGATTATGCACCATTGTTCGTCATCATCCCTAAAATTGAGACGTTTGGTCGAAATTTGAATTATGAAAATGTATACATACAATCAGTGTGTAAGTTGAATATCAGTCTTTTCCGGTTGTAACTAGCTTCATTGCCTCCAAAATCAAGAATTTTCTTTTTTTGTGCTCAATCTCAAAGCGTAAGAAGTATAGTTTAAATGTACAAAATTTGTATTTCAATTTGAGCCATATTCAAAGTCCCTACAACTTCTCTGAGCCGAGTTATGGACCAAAATGTGGCAAAATTCATCTAATAGCCAGAATCAAAAATTGTCCCAAAATCGGCATTTTATCTGATTTCAAAGTGAAATTCAACGCTGATGCCGAAACAACTACTTGAATAACCTGATAAAGCGTAGAAGTGAAAGATTTTTCATTATTTTATACCGAAAATTTCAATTTTTCGCACATTTTGGTCCATAACTCAGCTCCAAAAAGTTGTAGAAACTTCTGATATGGCTCAAATCAAAGATAATATTAAAATAGACTACAAATTTTGTACATTCAAACTGTACGTCTAACGTTTTGCGTTTTGGCGCTATAGTGGACTCAGCAAAAACTCCCATTCAACTGGTAACATCATTTTGCCTCACGCGGTATATGCGAGTTATTCTGCAAAAATGAAAGCCAAATTTCGTATACTTTATTTAAAATACTTTTCGAGAACCGCATCTCTATTCTATATCATATTTTTATTTTTCCTCATTCCATAATTTCTTGTTTTTTGTTTTATAGAGGACTGTGACCGGACCTAGGAAAATGATTGGCAAATCCGAAGCAAGATTATGCACCATTGTTCGTCATCATCCCTAAAATTGAGACGTTTGGTCGAAATTTGAATTATGAAAATGTATACATACAATCATTGTGTAAGTTGAATATCAGCCTTTTCCGGTTGTAACTAGCTTCATTGCCTCCAAAATCAAGAATTTTCTTTTTTTGTGCTCAATCTCAAAGCGTAAGAAGTATAGTTTAAATGTACAAAATTTGTATTTCAATTTGAGCCATATTCAAAGTCCCTACAACTTCTCTGAGCCGAGTTATGGACCAAAATGTGGCAAAATTCATCTAATAGCCAGAATCAAAAATTGTCCCAAAATCGGCATTTTATCTGATTTCAAAGTGAAATTCAACGCTGATGCCGAAAAAACTACTTGAATAACCTGATAAAGCGTAGAAGTGGAAGATTTTTCATTATTTTATTCCAAAAATTTCAATTTCTCGTACATTTTGGTCCATAACTCAGCTCGAAAAAGTTGTAGAAACTTCTGATATGGCTCAAATCAAAGATAATATTAAAATAGACTACAAATTTTGTACATTCAAACTGTACGTCTAACGTTTTGCGTTTTGGCGCTATAGTGGACTCAGCAAAAACTCCCATTCAACTGGTAACATCATTTTGCCTCACGCGGTATATGCGAGTTATTCTGCAAAAATGAAAGCCAAATTTCGTATACTTTATTTAAAATACTTTTCGAGAACCGCATCTCTATTCTATATCATATTTTTATTTTTCCTCATTCCATAATTTCTTGTTTTTTGTTTTATAGAGGACTGTGACCGGACCTAGGAAAATGATTGGCAAATCCGAAGCAAGATTATGCACCATTGTTCGTCATCATCCCTAAAATTGAGACGTTTGGTCGAAATTTGAATTATGAAAATGTATACATACAATCAGTGTGTAAGTTGAATATCAGTCTTTTCCGGTTGTAACTAGCTTCATTGCCTCCAAAATCAAGAATTTTCTTTTTTTGTGCTCAATCTCAAAGCGTAAGAAGTATAGTTTAAATGTACAAAATTTGTATTTCAATTTGAGCCATATTCAAAGTCCCTACAACTTCTCTGAGCCGAGTTATGGACCAAAATGTGGCAAAATTCATCTAATAGCCAGAATCAAAAATTGTCCCAAAATCGGCATTTTATCTGATTTCAAAGTGAAATTCAACGCTGATGCCGAAAAAACTACTTGAATAACCTGATAAAGCGTAGAAGTGGAAGATTTTTCATTATTTTATTCCAAAAATTTCAATTTCTCGTACATTTTGGTCCATAACTCAGCTCGAAAAAGTTGTAGAAACTTCTGATATGGCTCAAATCAAAGATAATATTAAAATAGACTACAAATTTTGTACATTCAAACTGTACGTCTAACGTTTTGCGTTTTGGCGCTATAGTGGACTCAGCAAAAACTCCCATTCAACTGGTAACATCATTTTGCCTCACGCGGTATATGCGAGTTATTCTGCAAAAATGAAAGCCAAATTTCGTATACTTTATTTAAAATACTTTTCGAGAACCGCATCTCTATTCTATATCATATTTTTATTTTTCCTCATTCCATAATTTCTTGTTTTTTGTTTTATAGAGGACTGTGACCGGACCTAGGAAAATGATTGGCAAATCCGAAGCAAGATTATGCACCATTGTTCGTCATCATCCCTAAAATTGAGACGTTTGGTCGAAATTTGAATTATGAAAATGTATACATACAATCAGTGTGTAAGTTGAATATCAGTCTTTTCCGGTTGTAACTAGCTTCATTGCCTCCAAAATCAAGAATTTTCTTTTTTTGTGCTCAATCTCAAAGCGTAAGAAGTATAGTTTAAATGTACAAAATTTGTATTTCAATTTGAGCCATATTCAAAGTCCCTACAACTTCTCTGAGCCGAGTTATGGACCAAAATGTGGCAAAATTCATCTAATAGCCAGAATCAAAAATTGTCCCAAAATCGGCATTTTATCTGATTTCAAAGTGAAATTCAACGCTGATGCCGAAAAAACTACTTGAATAACCTGATAAAGCGTAGAAGTGGAAGATTTTTCATTATTTTATTCCAAAAATTTCAATTTCTCGTACATTTTGGTCCATAACTCAGCTCGAAAAAGTTGTAGAAACTTCTGATATGGCTCAAATCAAAGATAATATTAAAATAGACTACAAATTTTGTACATTCAAACTGTACGTCTAACGTTTTGCGTTTTGGCGCTATAGTGGACTCAGCAAAAACTCCCATTCAACTGGTAACATCATTTTGCCTCACGCGGTATATGCGAGTTATTCTGCAAAAATGAAAGCCAAATTTCGTATACTTTATTTAAAATACTTTTCGAGAACCGCATCTCTATTCTATATCATATTTTTATTTTTCCTCATTCCATAATTTCTTGTTTTTTGTTTTATAGAGGACTGTGACCGGACCTAGGAAAATGATTGGCAAATCCGAAGCAAGATTATGCACCATTGTTCGTCATCATCCCTAAAATTGAGACGTTTGGTCGAAATTTGAATTATGAAAATGTATACATACAATCAGTGTGTAAGTTGAATATCAGTCTTTTCCGGTTGTAACTAGCTTCATTGCCTCCAAAATCAAGAATTTTCTATTTTTGTGCTCAATCTCAAAGCGTAAGAAGTATAGTTTAAATGTACAAAATTTGTATTTCAATTTGAGCCATATTCAAAGTCCCTACAACTTCTCTGAGCCGAGTTATGGACCAAAATGTGGCAAAATTCATCTAATAGCCAGAATCAAAAATTGTCCCAAAATCGGCATTTTATCTGATTTCAAAGTGAAATTCAACGCTGATGCCGAAACAACTACTTGAATAACCTGATAAAGCGTAGAAGTGAAAGATTTTTCATTATTTTATACCGAAAATTTCAATTTTTCGCACATTTTGGTCCATAACTCAGCTCCAAAAAGTTGTAGAAACTTCTGATATGGCTCAAATCAAAGATAATATTAAAATAGACTACAAATTTTGTACATTCAAACTGTACGTCTAACGTTTTGCGTTTTGGCGCTATAGTGGACTCAGCAAAAACTCCCATTCAACTGGTAACATCATTTTGCCTCACGCGGTATATGCGAGTTATTCTGCAAAAATGAAAGCCAAATTTCGTATACTTTATTTAAAATACTTTTCGAGAACCGCATCTCTATTCTATATCATATTTTTATTTTTCCTCATTCCATAATTTCTTGTTTTTTGTTTTATAGAGGACTGTGACCGGACCTAGGAAAATGATTGGCAAATCCGAAGCAAGATTATGCACCGTTGTTCGTCATCATCCCTAAAATTGAGACGTTTGGTCGAAATTTGAATTATGAAAATGTATACATACAATCAGTGTGTAAGTTGAATATCAGTCTTTTCCGGTTGTAACTAGCTTCATTGCCTCCAAAATCAAGAATTTTCTATTTTTGTGCTCAATCTCAAAGCGTAAGAAGTATAGTTTAAATGTACAAAATTTGTATTTCAATTTGAGCCATATTCAAAGTCCCTACAACTTCTCTGAGCCGAGTTATGGACCAAAATGTGGCAAAATTCATCTAATAGCCAGAATCAAAAATTGTCCCAAAATCGGCATTTTATCTGATTTCAAAGTGAAATTCAACGCTGATGCCGAAACAACTACTTGAATAACCTGATAAAGCGTAGAAGTGAAAGATTTTTCATTATTTTATACCGAAAATTTCAATTTTTCGCACATTTTGGTCCATAACTCAGCTCCAAAAAGTTGTAGAAACTTCTGATATGGCTCAAATCAAAGATAATATTAAAATAGACTACAAATTTTGTACATTCAAACTGTACGTCTAACGTTTTGCGTTTTGGCGCTATAGTGGACTCAGCAAAAACTCCCATTCAACTGGTAACATCATTTTGCCTCACGCGGTATATGCGAGTTATTCTGCAAAAATGAAAGCCAAATTTCGTATACTTTATTTAAAATACTTTTCGAGAACCGCATCTCTATTCTATATCATATTTTTATTTTTCCTCATTCCATAATTTCTTGTTTTTTGTTTTATAGAGGACTGTGACCGGACCTAGGAAAATGATTGGCAAATCCGAAGCAAGATTATGCACCATTGTTCGTCATCATCCCTAAAATTGAGACGTTTGGTCAAAATTTGAATTATGAAAATGTATACATACAATCAGTGTGTAAGTTGAATATCAGTCTTTTCCGGTTGTAACTAGCTTCATTGCCTCCAAAATCAAGAATTTTCTTTTTTTGTGCTCAATCTCAAAGCGTAAGAAGTATAGTTTAAATGTACAAAATTTGTATTTCAATTTGAGCCATATTCAAAGTCCCTACAACTTCTCTGAGCCGAGTTATGGACCAAAATGTGGCAAAATTCATCTAATAGCCAGAATCAAAAATTGTCCCAAAATCGGCATTTTATCTGATTTCAAAGTGAAATTCAACGCTGATGCCGAAACAACTACTTGAATAACCTGATAAAGCGTAGAAGTGAAAGATTTTTCATTATTTTATACCGAAAATTTCAATTTTTCGCACATTTTGGTCCATAACTCAGCTCCAAAAAGTTGTAGAAACTTCTGATATGGCTCAAATCAAAGATAATATTAAAATAGACTACAAATTTTGTACATTCAAACTGTACGTCTAACGTTTTGCGTTTTGGCGCTATAGTGGACTCAGCAAAAACTCCCATTCAACTGGTAACATCATTTTGCCTCACGCGGTATATGCGAGTTATTCTGCAAAAATGAAAGCCAAATTTCGTATACTTTATTTAAAATACTTTTCGAGAACCGCATCTCTATTCTATATCATATTTTTATTTTTCCTCATTCCATAATTTCTTGTTTTTTGTTTTATAGAGGACTGTGACCGGACCTAGGAAAATGATTGGCAAATCCGAAGCAAGATTATGCACCATTGTTCGTCATCATCCCTAAAATTGAGACGTTTGGTCAAAATTTGAATTATGAAAATGTATACATACAATCAGTGTGTAAGTTGAATATCAGTCTTTTCCGGTTGTAACTAGCTTCATTGCCTCCAAAATCAAGAATTTTCTTTTTTTGTGCTCAATCTCAAAGCGTAAGAAGTATAGTTTAAATGTACAAAATTTGTATTTCAATTTGAGCCATATTCAAAGTCCCTACAACTTCTCTGAGCCGAGTTATGGACCAAAATGTGGCAAAATTCATCTAATAGCCAGAATCAAAAATTGTCCCAAAATCGGCATTTTATCTGATTTCAAAGTGAAATTCAACGCTGATGCCGAAACAACTACTTGAATAACCTGATAAAGCGTAGAAGTGAAAGATTTTTCATTATTTTATACCGAAAATTTCAATTTTTCGCACATTTTGGTCCATAACTCAGCTCCAAAAAGTTGTAGAAACTTCTGATATGGCTCAAATCAAAGATAATATTAAAATAGACTACAAATTTTGTACATTCAAACTGTACGTCTAACGTTTTGCGTTTTGGCGCTATAGTGGACTCAGCAAAAACTCCCATTCAACTGGTAACATCATTTTGCCTCACGCGGTATATGCGAGTTATTCTGCAAAAATGAAAGCCAAATTTCGTATACTTTATTTAAAATACTTTTCGAGAACCGCATCTCTATTCTATATCATATTTTTATTTTTCCTCATTCCATAATTTCTTGTTTTTTGTTTTATAGAGGACTGTGACCGGACCTAGGAAAATGATTGGCAAATCCGAAGCAAGATTATGCACCATTGTTCGTCATCATCCCTAAAATTGAGACGTTTGGTCGAAATTTGAATTATGAAAATGTATACATACAATCATTGTGTAAGTTGAATATCAGCCTTTTCCGGTTGTAACTAGCTTCATTGCCTCCAAAATCAAGAATTTTCTTTTTTTGTGCTCAATCTCAAAGCGTAAGAAGTATAGTTTAAATGTACAAAATTTGTATTTCAATTTGAGCCATATTCAAAGTCCCTACAACTTCTCTGAGCCGAGTTATGGACCAAAATGTGGCAAAATTCATCTAATAGCCAGAATCAAAAATTGTCCCAAAATCGGCATTTTATCTGATTTCAAAGTGAAATTCAACGCTGATGCCGAAAAAACTACTTGAATAACCTGATAAAGCGTAGAAGTGGAAGATTTTTCATTATTTTATTCCAAAAATTTCAATTTCTCGTACATTTTGGTCCATAACTCAGCTCGAAAAAGTTGTAGAAACTTCTGATATGGCTCAAATCAAAGATAATATTAAAATAGACTACAAATTTTGTACATTCAAACTGTACGTCTAACGTTTTGCGTTTTGGCGCTATAGTGGACTCAGCAAAAACTCCCATTCAACTGGTAACATCATTTTGCCTCACGCGGTATATGCGAGTTATTCTGCAAAAATGAAAGCCAAATTTCGTATACTTTATTTAAAATACTTTTCGAGAACCGCATCTCTATTCTATATCATATTTTTATTTTTCCTCATTCCATAATTTCTTGTTTTTTGTTTTATAGAGGACTGTGACCGGACCTAGGAAAATGATTGGCAAATCCGAAGCAAGATTATGCACCATTGTTCGTCATCATCCCTAAAATTGAGACGTTTGGTCGAAATTTGAATTATGAAAATGTATACATACAATCAGTGTGTAAGTTGAATATCAGTCTTTTCCGGTTGTAACTAGCTTCATTGCCTCCAAAATCAAGAATTTTCTTTTTTTGTGCTCAATCTCAAAGCGTAAGAAGTATAGTTTAAATGTACAAAATTTGTATTTCAATTTGAGCCATATTCAAAGTCCCTACAACTTCTCTGAGCCGAGTTATGGACCAAAATGTGGCAAAATTCATCTAATAGCCAGAATCAAAAATTGTCCCAAAATCGGCATTTTATCTGATTTCAAAGTGAAATTCAACGCTGATGCCGAAAAAACTACTTGAATAACCTGATAAAGCGTAGAAGTGGAAGATTTTTCATTATTTTATTCCAAAAATTTCAATTTCTCGTACATTTTGGTCCATAACTCAGCTCGAAAAAGTTGTAGAAACTTCTGATATGGCTCAAATCAAAGATAATATTAAAATAGACTACAAATTTTGTACATTCAAACTGTACGTCTAACGTTTTGCGTTTTGGCGCTATAGTGGACTCAGCAAAAACTCCCATTCAACTGGTAACATCATTTTGCCTCACGCGGTATATGCGAGTTATTCTGCAAAAATGAAAGCCAAATTTCGTATACTTTATTTAAAATACTTTTCGAGAACCGCATCTCTATTCTATATCATATTTTTATTTTTCCTCATTCCATAATTTCTTGTTTTTTGTTTTATAGAGGACTGTGACCGGACCTAGGAAAATGATTGGCAAATCCGAAGCAAGATTATGCACCATTGTTCGTCATCATCCCTAAAATTGAGACGTTTGGTCGAAATTTGAATTATGAAAATGTATACATACAATCAGTGTGTAAGTTGAATATCAGTCTTTTCCGGTTGTAACTAGCTTCATTGCCTCCAAAATCAAGAATTTTCTTTTTTTGTGCTCAATCTCAAAGCGTAAGAAGTATAGTTTAAATGTACAAAATTTGTATTTCAATTTGAGCCATATTCAAAGTCCCTACAACTTCTCTGAGCCGAGTTATGGACCAAAATGTGGCAAAATTCATCTAATAGCCAGAATCAAAAATTGTCCCAAAATCGGCATTTTATCTGATTTCAAAGTGAAATTCAACGCTGATGCCGAAAAAACTACTTGAATAACCTGATAAAGCGTAGAAGTGGAAGATTTTTCATTATTTTATTCCAAAAATTTCAATTTCTCGTACATTTTGGTCCATAACTCAGCTCGAAAAAGTTGTAGAAACTTCTGATATGGCTCAAATCAAAGATAATATTAAAATAGACTACAAATTTTGTACATTCAAACTGTACGTCTAACGTTTTGCGTTTTGGCGCTATAGTGGACTCAGCAAAAACTCCCATTCAACTGGTAACATCATTTTGCCTCACGCGGTATATGCGAGTTATTCTGCAAAAATGAAAGCCAAATTTCGTATACTTTATTTAAAATACTTTTCGAGAACCGCATCTCTATTCTATATCATATTTTTATTTTTCCTCATTCCATAATTTCTTGTTTTTTGTTTTATAGAGGACTGTGACCGGACCTAGGAAAATGATTGGCAAATCCGAAGCAAGATTATGCACCATTGTTCGTCATCATCCCTAAAATTGAGACGTTTGGTCGAAATTTGAATTATGAAAATGTATACATACAATCAGTGTGTAAGTTGAATATCAGTCTTTTCCGGTTGTAACTAGCTTCATTGCCTCCAAAATCAAGAATTTTCTATTTTTGTGCTCAATCTCAAAGCGTAAGAAGTATAGTTTAAATGTACAAAATTTGTATTTCAATTTGAGCCATATTCAAAGTCCCTACAACTTCTCTGAGCCGAGTTATGGACCAAAATGTGGCAAAATTCATCTAATAGCCAGAATCAAAAATTGTCCCAAAATCGGCATTTTATCTGATTTCAAAGTGAAATTCAACGCTGATGCCGAAACAACTACTTGAATAACCTGATAAAGCGTAGAAGTGAAAGATTTTTCATTATTTTATACCGAAAATTTCAATTTTTCGCACATTTTGGTCCATAACTCAGCTCCAAAAAGTTGTAGAAACTTCTGATATGGCTCAAATCAAAGATAATATTAAAATAGACTACAAATTTTGTACATTCAAACTGTACGTCTAACGTTTTGCGTTTTGGCGCTATAGTGGACTCAGCAAAAACTCCCATTCAACTGGTAACATCATTTTGCCTCACGCGGTATATGCGAGTTATTCTGCAAAAATGAAAGCCAAATTTCGTATACTTTATTTAAAATACTTTTCGAGAACCGCATCTCTATTCTATATCATATTTTTATTTTTCCTCATTCCATAATTTCTTGTTTTTTGTTTTATAGAGGACTGTGACCGGACCTAGGAAAATGATTGGCAAATCCGAAGCAAGATTATGCACCGTTGTTCGTCATCATCCCTAAAATTGAGACGTTTGGTCGAAATTTGAATTATGAAAATGTATACATACAATCAGTGTGTAAGTTGAATATCAGTCTTTTCCGGTTGTAACTAGCTTCATTGCCTCCAAAATCAAGAATTTTCTATTTTTGTGCTCAATCTCAAAGCGTAAGAAGTATAGTTTAAATGTACAAAATTTGTATTTCAATTTGAGCCATATTCAAAGTCCCTACAACTTCTCTGAGCCGAGTTATGGACCAAAATGTGGCAAAATTCATCTAATAGCCAGAATCAAAAATTGTCCCAAAATCGGCATTTTATCTGATTTCAAAGTGAAATTCAACGCTGATGCCGAAACAACTACTTGAATAACCTGATAAAGCGTAGAAGTGAAAGATTTTTCATTATTTTATACCGAAAATTTCAATTTTTCGCACATTTTGGTCCATAACTCAGCTCCAAAAAGTTGTAGAAACTTCTGATATGGCTCAAATCAAAGATAATATTAAAATAGACTACAAATTTTGTACATTCAAACTGTACGTCTAACGTTTTGCGTTTTGGCGCTATAGTGGACTCAGCAAAAACTCCCATTCAACTGGTAACATCATTTTGCCTCACGCGGTATATGCGAGTTATTCTGCAAAAATGAAAGCCAAATTTCGTATACTTTATTTAAAATACTTTTCGAGAACCGCATCTCTATTCTATATCATATTTTTATTTTTCCTCATTCCATAATTTCTTGTTTTTTGTTTTATAGAGGACTGTGACCGGACCTAGGAAAATGATTGGCAAATCCGAAGCAAGATTATGCACCATTGTTCGTCATCATCCCTAAAATTGAGACGTTTGGTCAAAATTTGAATTATGAAAATGTATACATACAATCAGTGTGTAAGTTGAATATCAGTCTTTTCCGGTTGTAACTAGCTTCATTGCCTCCAAAATCAAGAATTTTCTTTTTTTGTGCTCAATCTCAAAGCGTAAGAAGTATAGTTTAAATGTACAAAATTTGTATTTCAATTTGAGCCATATTCAAAGTCCCTACAACTTCTCTGAGCCGAGTTATGGACCAAAATGTGGCAAAATTCATCTAATAGCCAGAATCAAAAATTGTCCCAAAATCGGCATTTTATCTGATTTCAAAGTGAAATTCAACGCTGATGCCGAAACAACTACTTGAATAACCTGATAAAGCGTAGAAGTGAAAGATTTTTCATTATTTTATACCGAAAATTTCAATTTTTCGCACATTTTGGTCCATAACTCAGCTCCAAAAAGTTGTAGAAACTTCTGATATGGCTCAAATCAAAGATAATATTAAAATAGACTACAAATTTTGTACATTCAAACTGTACGTCTAACGTTTTGCGTTTTGGCGCTATAGTGGACTCAGCAAAAACTCCCATTCAACTGGTAACATCATTTTGCCTCACGCGGTATATGCGAGTTATTCTGCAAAAATGAAAGCCAAATTTCGTATACTTTATTTAAAATACTTTTCGAGAACCGCATCTCTATTCTATATCATATTTTTATTTTTCCTCATTCCATAATTTCTTGTTTTTTGTTTTATAGAGGACTGTGACCGGACCTAGGAAAATGATTGGCAAATCCGAAGCAAGATTATGCACCGTTGTTCGTCATCATCCCTAAAATTGAGACGTTTGGTCGAAATTTGAATTATGAAAATGTATACATACAATCAGTGTGTAAGTTGAATATCAGTCTTTTCCGGTTGTAACTAGCTTCATTGCCTCCAAAATCAAGAATTTTCTATTTTTGTGCTCAATCTCAAAGCGTAAGAAGTATAGTTTAAATGTACAAAATTTGTATTTCAATTTGAGCCATATTCAAAGTCCCTACAACTTCTCTGAGCCGAGTTATGGACCAAAATGTGGCAAAATTCATCTAATAGCCAGAATCAAAAATTGTCCCAAAATCGGCATTTTATCTGATTTCAAAGTGAAATTCAACGCTGATGCCGAAACAACTACTTGAATAACCTGATAAAGCGTAGAAGTGAAAGATTTTTCATTATTTTATACCGAAAATTTCAATTTTTCGCACATTTTGGTCCATAACTCAGCTCCAAAAAGTTGTAGAAACTTCTGATATGGCTCAAATCAAAGATAATATTAAAATAGACTACAAATTTTGTACATTCAAACTGTACGTCTAACGTTTTGCGTTTTGGCGCTATAGTGGACTCAGCAAAAACTCCCATTCAACTGGTAACATCATTTTGCCTCACGCGGTATATGCGAGTTATTCTGCAAAAATGAAAGCCAAATTTCGTATACTTTATTTAAAATACTTTTCGAGAACCGCATCTCTATTCTATATCATATTTTTATTTTTCCTCATTCCATAATTTCTTGTTTTTTGTTTTATAGAGGACTGTGACCGGACCTAGGAAAATGATTGGCAAATCCGAAGCAAGATTATGCACCGTTGTTCGTCATCATCCCTAAAATTGAGACGTTTGGTCGAAATTTGAATTATGAAAATGTATACATACAATCAGTGTGTAAGTTGAATATCAGTCTTTTCCGGTTGTAACTAGCTTCATTGCCTCCAAAATCAAGAATTTTCTATTTTTGTGCTCAATCTCAAAGCGTAAGAAGTATAGTTTAAATGTACAAAATTTGTATTTCAATTTGAGCCATATTCAAAGTCCCTACAACTTCTCTGAGCCGAGTTATGGACCAAAATGTGGCAAAATTCATCTAATAGCCAGAATCAAAAATTGTCCCAAAATCGGCATTTTATCTGATTTCAAAGTGAAATTCAACGCTGATGCCGAAAAAACTACTTGAATAACCTGATAAAGCGTAGAAGTGGAAGATTTTTCATTATTTTATTCCAAAAATTTCAATTTCTCGTACATTTTGGTCCATAACTCAGCTCGAAAAAGTTGTAGAAACTTCTGATATGGCTCAAATCAAAGATAATATTAAAATAGACTACAAATTTTGTACATTCAAACTGTACGTCTAACGTTTTGCGTTTTGGCGCTATAGTGGACTCAGCAAAAACTCCCATTCAACTGGTAACATCATTTTGCCTCACGCGGTATATGCGAGTTATTCTGCAAAAATGAAAGCCAAATTTCGTATACTTTATTTAAAATACTTTTCGAGAACCGCATCTCTATTCTATATCATATTTTTATTTTTCCTCATTCCATAATTTCTTGTTTTTTGTTTTATAGAGGACTGTGACCGGACCTAGGAAAATGATTGGCAAATCCGAAGCAAGATTATGCACCATTGTTCGTCATCATCCCTAAAATTGAGACGTTTGGTCGAAATTTGAATTATGAAAATGTATACATACAATCAGTGTGTAAGTTGAATATCAGTCTTTTCCGGTTGTAACTAGCTTCATTGCCTCCAAAATCAAGAATTTTCTTTTTTTGTGCTCAATCTCAAAGCGTAAGAAGTATAGTTTAAATGTACAAAATTTGTATTTCAATTTGAGCCATATTCAAAGTCCCTACAACTTCTCTGAGCCGAGTTATGGACCAAAATGTGGCAAAATTCATCTAATAGCCAGAATCAAAAATTGTCCCAAAATCGGCATTTTATCTGATTTCAAAGTGAAATTCAACGCTGATGCCGAAACAACTACTTGAATAACCTGATAAAGCGTAGAAGTGAAAGATTTTTCATTATTTTATACCGAAAATTTCAATTTTTCGCACATTTTGGTCCATAACTCAGCTCCAAAAAGTTGTAGAAACTTCTGATATGGCTCAAATCAAAGATAATATTAAAATAGACTACAAATTTTGTACATTCAAACTGTACGTCTAACGTTTTGCGTTTTGGCGCTATAGTGGACTCAGCAAAAACTCCCATTCAACTGGTAACATCATTTTGCCTCACGCGGTATATGCGAGTTATTCTGCAAAAATGAAAGCCAAATTTCGTATACTTTATTTAAAATACTTTTCGAGAACCGCATCTCTATTCTATATCATATTTTTATTTTTCCTCATTCCATAATTTCTTGTTTTTTGTTTTATAGAGGACTGTGACCGGACCTAGGAAAATGATTGGCAAATCCGAAGCAAGATTATGCACCGTTGTTCGTCATCATCCCTAAAATTGAGACGTTTGGTCGAAATTTGAATTATGAAAATGTATACATACAATCATTGTGTAAGTTGAATATCAGCCTTTTCCGGTTGTAACTAGCTTCATTGCCTCCAAAATCAAGAATTTTCTTTTTTTGTGCTCAATCTCAAAGCGTAAGAAGTATAGTTTAAATGTACAAAATTTGTATTTCAATTTGAGCCATATTCAAAGTCCCTACAACTTCTCTGAGCCGAGTTATGGACCAAAATGTGGCAAAATTCATCTAATAGCCAGAATCAAAAATTGTCCCAAAATCGGCATTTTATCTGATTTCAAAGTGAAATTCAACGCTGATGCCGAAACAACTACTTGAATAACCTGATAAAGCGTAGAAGTGAAAGATTTTTCATTATTTTATACCGAAAATTTCAATTTTTCGCACATTTTGGTCCATAACTCAGCTCCAAAAAGTTGTAGAAACTTCTGATATGGCTCAAATCAAAGATAATATTAAAATAGACTACAAATTTTGTACATTCAAACTGTACGTCTAACGTTTTGCGTTTTGGCGCTATAGTGGACTCAGCAAAAACTCCCATTCAACTGGTAACATCATTTTGCCTCACGCGGTATATGCGAGTTATTCTGCAAAAATGAAAGCCAAATGTCGTATACTTTATTTAAAATACTTTTCGAGAACCGCATCTCTATTCTATATCATATTTTTATTTTTCCTCATTCCATAATTTCTTGTTTTTTGTTTTATAGAGGACTGTGACCGGACCTAGGAAAATGATTGGCAAATCCGAAGCAAGATTATGCACCGTTGTTCGTCATCATCCCTAAAATTGAGACGTTTGGTCGAAATTTGAATTATGAAAATGTATACATACAATCAGTGTGTAAGTTGAATATCAGCCTTTTCCGGTTGTAACTAGCTTCATTGCCTCCAAAATCAAGAATTTTCTTTTTTTGTGCTCAATCTCAAAGCGTAAGAAGTATAGTTTAAATGTACAAAATTTGTATTTCAATTTGAGCCATATTCAAAGTCCCTACAACTTCTCTGAGCCGAGTTATGGACCAAAATGTGGCAAAATTCATCTAATAGCCAGAATCAAAAATTGTCCCAAAATCGGCATTTTATCTGATTTCAAAGTGAAATTCAACGCTGATGCCGAAACAACTACTTGAATAACCTGATAAAGCGTAGAAGTGAAAGATTTTTCATTATTTTATACCGAAAATTTCAATTTTTCGCACATTTTGGTCCATAACTCAGCTCCAAAAAGTTGTAGAAACTTCTGATATGGCTCAAATCAAAGATAATATTAAAATAGACTACAAATTTTGTACATTCAAACTGTACGTCTAACGTTTTGCGTTTTGGCGCTATAGTGGACTCAGCAAAAACTCCCATTCAACTGGTAACATCATTTTGCCTCACGCGGTATATGCGAGTTATTCTGCAAAAATGAAAGCCAAATTTCGTATACTTTATTTAAAATACTTTTCGAGAACCGCATCTCTATTCTATATCATATTTTTATTTTTCCTCATTCCATAATTTCTTGTTTTTTGTTTTATAGAGGACTGTGACCGGACCTAGGAAAATGATTGGCAAATCCGAAGCAAGATTATGCACCGTTGTTCGTCATCATCCCTAAAATTGAGACGTTTGGTCGAAATTTGAATTATGAAAATGTATACATACAATCAGTGTGTAAGTTGAATATCAGTCTTTTCCGGTTGTAACTAGCTTCATTGCCTCCAAAATCAAGAATTTTCTTTTTTTGTGCTCAATCTCAAAGCGTAAGAAGTATAGTTTAAATGTACAAAATTTGTATTTCAATTTGAGCCATATTCAAAGTCCCTACAACTTCTCTGAGCCGAGTTATGGACCAAAATGTGGCAAAATTCATCTAATAGCCAGAATCAAAAATTGTCCCAAAATCGGCATTTTATCTGATTTCAAAGTGAAATTCAACGCTGATGCCGAAACAACTACTTGAATAACCTGATAAAGCGTAGAAGTGAAAGATTTTTCATTATTTTATACCGAAAATTTCAATTTTTCGCACATTTTGGTCCATAACTCAGCTCCAAAAAGTTGTAGAAACTTCTGATATGGCTCAAATCAAAGATAATATTAAAATAGACTACAAATTTTGTACATTCAAACTGTACGTCTAACGTTTTGCGTTTTGGCGCTATAGTGGACTCAGCAAAAACTCCCATTCAACTGGTAACATCATTTTGCCTCACGCGGTATATGCGAGTTATTCTGCAAAAATGAAAGCCAAATTTCGTATACTTTATTTAAAATACTTTTCGAGAACCGCATCTCTATTCTATATCATATTTTTATTTTTCCTCATTCCATAATTTCTTGTTTTTTGTTTTATAGAGGACTGTGACCGGACCTAGGAAAATGATTGGCAAATCCGAAGCAAGATTATGCACCATTGTTCGTCATCATCCCTAAAATTGAGACGTTTGGTCGAAATTTGAATTATGAAAATGTATACATACAATCAGTGTGTAAGTTGAATATCAGTCTTTTCCGGTTGTAACTAGCTTCATTGCCTCCAAAATCAAGAATTTTCTTTTTTTGTGCTCAATCTCAAAGCGTAAGAAGTATAGTTTAAATGTACAAAATTTGTATTTCAATTTGAGCCATATTCAAAGTCCCTACAACTTCTCTGAGCCGAGTTATGGACCAAAATGTGGCAAAATTCATCTAATAGCCAGAATCAAAAATTGTCCCAAAATCGGCATTTTATCTGATTTCAAAGTGAAATTCAACGCTGATGCCGAAACAACTACTTGAATAACCTGATAAAGCGTAGAAGTGAAAGATTTTTCATTATTTTATACCGAAAATTTCAATTTTTCGCACATTTTGGTCCATAACTCAGCTCCAAAAAGTTGTAGAAACTTCTGATATGGCTCAAATCAAAGATAATATTAAAATAGACTACAAATTTTGTACATTCAAACTGTACGTCTAACGTTTTGCGTTTTGGCGCTATAGTGGACTCAGCAAAAACTCCCATTCAACTGGTA
Organism: Aspidiotus destructor; assembly: GCA_035079395.1. NCBI lineage: Eukaryota > Metazoa > Arthropoda > Insecta > Hemiptera > Diaspididae > Aspidiotus > Aspidiotus destructor. The sequence continues at coordinate 30,218 of JAVHKZ010000020.1, forward strand.
ACATCATTTTGCCTCACGCGGTATATGCGAGTTATTCTGCAAAAATGAAAGCCAAATTTCGTATACTTTATTTAAAATACTTTTCGAGAACCGCATCTCTATTCTATATCATATTTTTATTTTTCCTCATTCCATAATTTCTTGTTTTTTGTTTTATAGAGGACTGTGACCGGACCTAGGAAAATGATTGGCAAATCCGAAGCAAGATTATGCACCGTTGTTCGTCATCATCCCTAAAATTGAGACGTTTGGTCGAAATTTGAATTATGAAAATGTATACATACAATCAGTGTGTAAGTTGAATATCAGTCTTTTCCGGTTGTAACTAGCTTCATTGCCTCCAAAATCAAGAATTTTCTATTTTTGTGCTCAATCTCAAAGCGTAAGAAGTATAGTTTAAATGTACAAAATTTGTATTTCAATTTGAGCCATATTCAAAGTCCCTACAACTTCTCTGAGCCGAGTTATGGACCAAAATGTGGCAAAATTCATCTAATAGCCAGAATCAAAAATTGTCCCAAAATCGGCATTTTATCTGATTTCAAAGTGAAATTCAACGCTGATGCCGAAACAACTACTTGAATAACCTGATAAAGCGTAGAAGTGAAAGATTTTTCATTATTTTATACCGAAAATTTCAATTTTTCGCACATTTTGGTCCATAACTCAGCTCCAAAAAGTTGTAGAAACTTCTGATATGGCTCAAATCAAAGATAATATTAAAATAGACTACAAATTTTGTACATTCAAACTGTACGTCTAACGTTTTGCGTTTTGGCGCTATAGTGGACTCAGCAAAAACTCCCATTCAACTGGTAACATCATTTTGCCTCACGCGGTATATGCGAGTTATTCTGCAAAAATGAAAGCCAAATTTCGTATACTTTATTTAAAATACTTTTCGAGAACCGCATCTCTATTCTATATCATATTTTTATTTTTCCTCATTCCATAATTTCTTGTTTTTTGTTTTATAGAGGACTGTGACCGGACCTAGGAAAATGATTGGCAAATCCGAAGCAAGATTATGCACCGTTGTTCGTCATCATCCCTAAAATTGAGACGTTTGGTCGAAATTTGAATTATGAAAATGTATACATACAATCAGTGTGTAAGTTGAATATCAGTCTTTTCCGGTTGTAACTAGCTTCATTGCCTCCAAAATCAAGAATTTTCTTTTTTTGTGCTCAATCTCAAAGCGTAAGAAGTATAGTTTAAATGTACAAAATTTGTATTTCAATTTGAGCCATATTCAAAGTCCCTACAACTTCTCTGAGCCGAGTTATGGACCAAAATGTGGCAAAATTCATCTAATAGCCAGAATCAAAAATTGTCCCAAAATCGGCATTTTATCTGATTTCAAAGTGAAATTCAACGCTGATGCCGAAACAACTACTTGAATAACCTGATAAAGCGTAGAAGTGAAAGATTTTTCATTATTTTATACCGAAAATTTCAATTTTTCGCACATTTTGGTCCATAACTCAGCTCCAAAAAGTTGTAGAAACTTCTGATATGGCTCAAATCAAAGATAATATTAAAATAGACTACAAATTTTGTACATTCAAACTGTACGTCTAACGTTTTGCGTTTTGGCGCTATAGTGGACTCAGCAAAAACTCCCATTCAACTGGTAACATCATTTTGCCTCACGCGGTATATGCGAGTTATTCTGCAAAAATGAAAGCCAAATTTCGTATACTTTATTTAAAATACTTTTCGAGAACCGCATCTCTATTCTATATCATATTTTTATTTTTCCTCATTCCATAATTTCTTGTTTTTTGTTTTATAGAGGACTGTGACCGGACCTAGGAAAATGATTGGCAAATCCGAAGCAAGATTATGCACCATTGTTCGTCATCATCCCTAAAATTGAGACGTTTGGTCGAAATTTGAATTATGAAAATGTATACATACAATCAGTGTGTAAGTTGAATATCAGTCTTTTCCGGTTGTAACTAGCTTCATTGCCTCCAAAATCAAGAATTTTCTTTTTTTGTGCTCAATCTCAAAGCGTAAGAAGTATAGTTTAAATGTACAAAATTTGTATTTCAATTTGAGCCATATTCAAAGTCCCTACAACTTCTCTGAGCCGAGTTATGGACCAAAATGTGGCAAAATTCATCTAATAGCCAGAATCAAAAATTGTCCCAAAATCGGCATTTTATCTGATTTCAAAGTGAAATTCAACGCTGATGCCGAAACAACTACTTGAATAACCTGATAAAGCGTAGAAGTGAAAGATTTTTCATTATTTTATACCGAAAATTTCAATTTTTCGCACATTTTGGTCCATAACTCAGCTCCAAAAAGTTGTAGAAACTTCTGATATGGCTCAAATCAAAGATAATATTAAAATAGACTACAAATTTTGTACATTCAAACTGTACGTCTAACGTTTTGCGTTTTGGCGCTATAGTGGACTCAGCAAAAACTCCCATTCAACTGGTAACATCATTTTGCCTCACGCGGTATATGCGAGTTATTCTGCAAAAATGAAAGCCAAATTTCGTATACTTTATTTAAAATACTTTTCGAGAACCGCATCTCTATTCTATATCATATTTTTATTTTTCCTCATTCCATAATTTCTTGTTTTTTGTTTTATAGAGGACTGTGACCGGACCTAGGAAAATGATTGGCAAATCCGAAGCAAGATTATGCACCATTGTTCGTCATCATCCCTAAAATTGAGACGTTTGGTCGAAATTTGAATTATGAAAATGTATACATACAATCAGTGTGTAAGTTGAATATCAGTCTTTTCCGGTTGTAACTAGCTTCATTGCCTCCAAAATCAAGAATTTTCTTTTTTTGTGCTCAATCTCAAAGCGTAAGAAGTATAGTTTAAATGTACAAAATTTGTATTTCAATTTGAGCCATATTCAAAGTCCCTACAACTTCTCTGAGCCGAGTTATGGACCAAAATGTGGCAAAATTCATCTAATAGCCAGAATCAAAAATTGTCCCAAAATCGGCATTTTATCTGATTTCAAAGTGAAATTCAACGCTGATGCCGAAACAACTACTTGAATAACCTGATAAAGCGTAGAAGTGAAAGATTTTTCATTATTTTATACCGAAAATTTCAATTTTTCGCACATTTTGGTCCATAACTCAGCTCCAAAAAGTTGTAGAAACTTCTGATATGGCTCAAATCAAAGATAATATTAAAATAGACTACAAATTTTGTACATTCAAACTGTACGTCTAACGTTTTGCGTTTTGGCGCTATAGTGGACTCAGCAAAAACTCCCATTCAACTGGTAACATCATTTTGCCTCACGCGGTATATGCGAGTTATTCTGCAAAAATGAAAGCCAAATTTCGTATACTTTATTTAAAATACTTTTCGAGAACCGCATCTCTATTCTATATCATATTTTTATTTTTCCTCATTCCATAATTTCTTGTTTTTTGTTTTATAGAGGACTGTGACCGGACCTAGGAAAATGATTGGCAAATCCGAAGCAAGATTATGCACCGTTGTTCGTCATCATCCCTAAAATTGAGACGTTTGGTCGAAATTTGAATTATGAAAATGTATACATACAATCAGTGTGTAAGTTGAATATCAGTCTTTTCCGGTTGTAACTAGCTTCATTGCCTCCAAAATCAAGAATTTTCTATTTTTGTGCTCAATCTCAAAGCGTAAGAAGTATAGTTTAAATGTACAAAATTTGTATTTCAATTTGAGCCATATTCAAAGTCCCTACAACTTCTCTGAGCCGAGTTATGGACCAAAATGTGGCAAAATTCATCTAATAGCCAGAATCAAAAATTGTCCCAAAATCGGCATTTTATCTGATTTCAAAGTGAAATTCAACGCTGATGCCGAAACAACTACTTGAATAACCTGATAAAGCGTAGAAGTGAAAGATTTTTCATTATTTTATACCGAAAATTTCAATTTTTCGCACATTTTGGTCCATAACTCAGCTCCAAAAAGTTGTAGAAACTTCTGATATGGCTCAAATCAAAGATAATATTAAAATAGACTACAAATTTTGTACATTCAAACTGTACGTCTAACGTTTTGCGTTTTGGCGCTATAGTGGACTCAGCAAAAACTCCCATTCAACTGGTAACATCATTTTGCCTCACGCGGTATATGCGAGTTATTCTGCAAAAATGAAAGCCAAATTTCGTATACTTTATTTAAAATACTTTTCGAGAACCGCATCTCTATTCTATATCATATTTTTATTTTTCCTCATTCCATAATTTCTTGTTTTTTGTTTTATAGAGGACTGTGACCGGACCTAGGAAAATGATTGGCAAATCCGAAGCAAGATTATGCACCGTTGTTCGTCATCATCCCTAAAATTGAGACGTTTGGTCGAAATTTGAATTATGAAAATGTATACATACAATCAGTGTGTAAGTTGAATATCAGTCTTTTCCGGTTGTAACTAGCTTCATTGCCTCCAAAATCAAGAATTTTCTATTTTTGTGCTCAATCTCAAAGCGTAAGAAGTATAGTTTAAATGTACAAAATTTGTATTTCAATTTGAGCCATATTCAAAGTCCCTACAACTTCTCTGAGCCGAGTTATGGACCAAAATGTGGCAAAATTCATCTAATAGCCAGAATCAAAAATTGTCCCAAAATCGGCATTTTATCTGATTTCAAAGTGAAATTCAACGCTGATGCCGAAACAACTACTTGAATAACCTGATAAAGCGTAGAAGTGAAAGATTTTTCATTATTTTATACCGAAAATTTCAATTTTTCGCACATTTTGGTCCATAACTCAGCTCCAAAAAGTTGTAGAAACTTCTGATATGGCTCAAATCAAAGATAATATTAAAATAGACTACAAATTTTGTACATTCAAACTGTACGTCTAACGTTTTGCGTTTTGGCGCTATAGTGGACTCAGCAAAAACTCCCATTCAACTGGTAACATCATTTTGCCTCACGCGGTATATGCGAGTTATTCTGCAAAAATGAAAGCCAAATTTCGTATACTTTATTTAAAATACTTTTCGAGAACCGCATCTCTATTCTATATCATATTTTTATTTTTCCTCATTCCATAATTTCTTGTTTTTTGTTTTATAGAGGACTGTGACCGGACCTAGGAAAATGATTGGCAAATCCGAAGCAAGATTATGCACCATTGTTCGTCATCATCCCTAAAATTGAGACGTTTGGTCGAAATTTGAATTATGAAAATGTATACATACAATCAGTGTGTAAGTTGAATATCAGTCTTTTCCGGTTGTAACTAGCTTCATTGCCTCCAAAATCAAGAATTTTCTATTTTTGTGCTCAATCTCAAAGCGTAAGAAGTATAGTTTAAATGTACAAAATTTGTATTTCAATTTGAGCCATATTCAAAGTCCCTACAACTTCTCTGAGCCGAGTTATGGACCAAAATGTGGCAAAATTCATCTAATAGCCAGAATCAAAAATTGTCCCAAAATCGGCATTTTATCTGATTTCAAAGTGAAATTCAACGCTGATGCCGAAACAACTACTTGAATAACCTGATAAAGCGTAGAAGTGAAAGATTTTTCATTATTTTATACCGAAAATTTCAATTTTTCGCACATTTTGGTCCATAACTCAGCTCCAAAAAGTTGTAGAAACTTCTGATATGGCTCAAATCAAAGATAATATTAAAATAGACTACAAATTTTGTACATTCAAACTGTACGTCTAACGTTTTGCGTTTTGGCGCTATAGTGGACTCAGCAAAAACTCCCATTCAACTGGTAACATCATTTTGCCTCACGCGGTATATGCGAGTTATTCTGCAAAAATGAAAGCCAAATTTCGTATACTTTATTTAAAATACTTTTCGAGAACCGCATCTCTATTCTATATCATATTTTTATTTTTCCTCATTCCATAATTTCTTGTTTTTTGTTTTATAGAGGACTGTGACCGGACCTAGGAAAATGATTGGCAAATCCGAAGCAAGATTATGCACCGTTGTTCGTCATCATCCCTAAAATTGAGACGTTTGGTCGAAATTTGAATTATGAAAATGTATACATACAATCAGTGTGTAAGTTGAATATCAGCCTTTTCCGGTTGTAACTAGCTTCATTGCCTCCAAAATCAAGAATTTTCTTTTTTTGTGCTCAATCTCAAAGCGTAAGAAGTATAGTTTAAATGTACAAAATTTGTATTTCAATTTGAGCCATATTCAAAGTCCCTACAACTTCTCTGAGCCGAGTTATGGACCAAAATGTGGCAAAATTCATCTAATAGCCAGAATCAAAAATTGTCCCAAAATCGGCATTTTATCTGATTTCAAAGTGAAATTCAACGCTGATGCCGAAACAACTACTTGAATAACCTGATAAAGCGTAGAAGTGAAAGATTTTTCATTATTTTATACCGAAAATTTCAATTTTTCGCACATTTTGGTCCATAACTCAGCTCCAAAAAGTTGTAGAAACTTCTGATATGGCTCAAATCAAAGATAATATTAAAATAGACTACAAATTTTGTACATTCAAACTGTACGTCTAACGTTTTGCGTTTTGGCGCTATAGTGGACTCAGCAAAAACTCCCATTCAACTGGTAACATCATTTTGCCTCACGCGGTATATGCGAGTTATTCTGCAAAAATGAAAGCCAAATGTCGTATACTTTATTTAAAATACTTTTCGAGAACCGCATCTCTATTCTATATCATATTTTTATTTTTCCTCATTCCATAATTTCTTGTTTTTTGTTTTATAGAGGACTGTGACCGGACCTAGGAAAATGATTGGCAAATCCGAAGCAAGATTATGCACCGTTGTTCGTCATCATCCCTAAAATTGAGACGTTTGGTCGAAATTTGAATTATGAAAATGTATACATACAATCAGTGTGTAAGTTGAATATCAGCCTTTTCCGGTTGTAACTAGCTTCATTGCCTCCAAAATCAAGAATTTTCTTTTTTTGTGCTCAATCTCAAAGCGTAAGAAGTATAGTTTAAATGTACAAAATTTGTATTTCAATTTGAGCCATATTCAAAGTCCCTACAACTTCTCTGAGCCGAGTTATGGACCAAAATGTGGCAAAATTCATCTAATAGCCAGAATCAAAAATTGTCCCAAAATCGGCATTTTATCTGATTTCAAAGTGAAATTCAACGCTGATGCCGAAACAACTACTTGAATAACCTGATAAAGCGTAGAAGTGAAAGATTTTTCATTATTTTATACCGAAAATTTCAATTTTTCGCACATTTTGGTCCATAACTCAGCTCCAAAAAGTTGTAGAAACTTCTGATATGGCTCAAATCAAAGATAATATTAAAATAGACTACAAATTTTGTACATTCAAACTGTACGTCTAACGTTTTGCGTTTTGGCGCTATAGTGGACTCAGCAAAAACTCCCATTCAACTGGTAACATCATTTTGCCTCACGCGGTATATGCGAGTTATTCTGCAAAAATGAAAGCCAAATTTCGTATACTTTATTTAAAATACTTTTCGAGAACCGCATCTCTATTCTATATCATATTTTTATTTTTCCTCATTCCATAATTTCTTGTTTTTTGTTTTATAGAGGACTGTGACCGGACCTAGGAAAATGATTGGCAAATCCGAAGCAAGATTATGCACCGTTGTTCGTCATCATCCCTAAAATTGAGACGTTTGGTCGAAATTTGAATTATGAAAATGTATACATACAATCAGTGTGTAAGTTGAATATCAGCCTTTTCCGGTTGTAACTAGCTTCATTGCCTCCAAAATCAAGAATTTTCTTTTTTTGTGCTCAATCTCAAAGCGTAAGAAGTATAGTTTAAATGTACAAAATTTGTATTTCAATTTGAGCCATATTCAAAGTCCCTACAACTTCTCTGAGCCGAGTTATGGACCAAAATGTGGCAAAATTCATCTAATAGCCAGAATCAAAAATTGTCCCAAAATCGGCATTTTATCTGATTTCAAAGTGAAATTCAACGCTGATGCCGAAACAACTACTTGAATAACCTGATAAAGCGTAGAAGTGAAAGATTTTTCATTATTTTATACCGAAAATTTCAATTTTTCGCACATTTTGGTCCATAACTCAGCTCCAAAAAGTTGTAGAAACTTCTGATATGGCTCAAATCAAAGATAATATTAAAATAGACTACAAATTTTGTACATTCAAACTGTACGTCTAACGTTTTGCGTTTTGGCGCTATAGTGGACTCAGCAAAAACTCCCATTCAACTGGTAACATCATTTTGCCTCACGCGGTATATGCGAGTTATTCTGCAAAAATGAAAGCCAAATTTCGTATACTTTATTTAAAATACTTTTCGAGAACCGCATCTCTATTCTATATCATATTTTTATTTTTCCTCATTCCATAATTTCTTGTTTTTTGTTTTATAGAGGACTGTGACCGGACCTAGGAAAATGATTGGCAAATCCGAAGCAAGATTATGCACCGTTGTTCGTCATCATCCCTAAAATTGAGACGTTTGGTCGAAATTTGAATTATGAAAATGTATACATACAATCAGTGTGTAAGTTGAATATCAGCCTTTTCCGGTTGTAACTAGCTTCATTGCCTCCAAAATCAAGAATTTTCTTTTTTTGTGCTCAATCTCAAAGCGTAAGAAGTATAGTTTAAATGTACAAAATTTGTATTTCAATTTGAGCCATATTCAAAGTCCCTACAACTTCTCTGAGCCGAGTTATGGACCAAAATGTGGCAAAATTCATCTAATAGCCAGAATCAAAAATTGTCCCAAAATCGGCATTTTATCTGATTTCAAAGTGAAATTCAACGCTGATGCCGAAACAACTACTTGAATAACCTGATAAAGCGTAGAAGTGAAAGATTTTTCATTATTTTATACCGAAAATTTCAATTTTTCGCACATTTTGGTCCATAACTCAGCTCCAAAAAGTTGTAGAAACTTCTGATATGGCTCAAATCAAAGATAATATTAAAATAGACTACAAATTTTGTACATTCAAACTGTACGTCTAACGTTTTGCGTTTTGGCGCTATAGTGGACTCAGCAAAAACTCCCATTCAACTGGTAACATCATTTTGCCTCACGCGGTATATGCGAGTTATTCTGCAAAAATGAAAGCCAAATTTCGTATACTTTATTTAAAATACTTTTCGAGAACCGCATCTCTATTCTATATCATATTTTTATTTTTCCTCATTCCATAATTTCTTGTTTTTTGTTTTATAGAGGACTGTGACCGGACCTAGGAAAATGATTGGCAAATCCGAAGCAAGATTATGCACCGTTGTTCGTCATCATCCCTAAAATTGAGACGTTTGGTCGAAATTTGAATTATGAAAATGTATACATACAATCAGTGTGTAAGTTGAATATCAGCCTTTTCCGGTTGTAACTAGCTTCATTGCCTCCAAAATCAAGAATTTTCTTTTTTTGTGCTCAATCTCAAAGCGTAAGAAGTATAGTTTAAATGTACAAAATTTGTATTTCAATTTGAGCCATATTCAAAGTCCCTACAACTTCTCTGAGCCGAGTTATGGACCAAAATGTGGCAAAATTCATCTAATAGCCAGAATCAAAAATTGTCCCAAAATCGGCATTTTATCTGATTTCAAAGTGAAATTCAACGCTGATGCCGAAACAACTACTTGAATAACCTGATAAAGCGTAGAAGTGAAAGATTTTTCATTATTTTATACCGAAAATTTCAATTTTTCGCACATTTTGGTCCATAACTCAGCTCCAAAAAGTTGTAGAAACTTCTGATATGGCTCAAATCAAAGATAATATTAAAATAGACTACAAATTTTGTACATTCAAACTGTACGTCTAACGTTTTGCGTTTTGGCGCTATAGTGGACTCAGCAAAAACTCCCATTCAACTGGTAACATCATTTTGCCTCACGCGGTATATGCGAGTTATTCTGCAAAAATGAAAGCCAAATTTCGTATACTTTATTTAAAATACTTTTCGAGAACCGCATCTCTATTCTATATCATATTTTTATTTTTCCTCATTCCATAATTTCTTGTTTTTTGTTTTATAGAGGACTGTGACCGGACCTAGGAAAATGATTGGCAAATCCGAAGCAAGATTATGCACCGTTGTTCGTCATCATCCCTAAAATTGAGACGTTTGGTCGAAATTTGAATTATGAAAATGTATACATACAATCAGTGTGTAAGTTGAATATCAGCCTTTTCCGGTTGTAACTAGCTTCATTGCCTCCAAAATCAAGAATTTTCTTTTTTTGTGCTCAATCTCAAAGCGTAAGAAGTATAGTTTAAATGTACAAAATTTGTATTTCAATTTGAGCCATATTCAAAGTCCCTACAACTTCTCTGAGCCGAGTTATGGACCAAAATGTGGCAAAATTCATCTAATAGCCAGAATCAAAAATTGTCCCAAAATCGGCATTTTATCTGATTTCAAAGTGAAATTCAACGCTGATGCCGAAACAACTACTTGAATAACCTGATAAAGCGTAGAAGTGAAAGATTTTTCATTATTTTATACCGAAAATTTCAATTTTTCGCACATTTTGGTCCATAACTCAGCTCCAAAAAGTTGTAGAAACTTCTGATATGGCTCAAATCAAAGATAATATTAAAATAGACTACAAATTTTGTACATTCAAACTGTACGTCTAACGTTTTGCGTTTTGGCGCTATAGTGGACTCAGCAAAAACTCCCATTCAACTGGTAACATCATTTTGCCTCACGCGGTATATGCGAGTTATTCTGCAAAAATGAAAGCCAAATTTCGTATACTTTATTTAAAATACTTTTCGAGAACCGCATCTCTATTCTATATCATATTTTTATTTTTCCTCATTCCATAATTTCTTGTTTTTTGTTTTATAGAGGACTGTGACCGGACCTAGGAAAATGATTGGCAAATCCGAAGCAAGATTATGCACCGTTGTTCGTCATCATCCCTAAAATTGAGACGTTTGGTCGAAATTTGAATTATGAAAATGTATACATACAATCAGTGTGTAAGTTGAATATCAGCCTTTTCCGGTTGTAACTAGCTTCATTGCCTCCAAAATCAAGAATTTTCTTTTTTTGTGCTCAATCTCAAAGCGTAAGAAGTATAGTTTAAATGTACAAAATTTGTATTTCAATTTGAGCCATATTCAAAGTCCCTACAACTTCTCTGAGCCGAGTTATGGACCAAAATGTGGCAAAATTCATCTAATAGCCAGAATCAAAAATTGTCCCAAAATCGGCATTTTATCTGATTTCAAAGTGAAATTCAACGCTGATGCCGAAACAACTACTTGAATAACCTGATAAAGCGTAGAAGTGAAAGATTTTTCATTATTTTATACCGAAAATTTCAATTTTTCGCACATTTTGGTCCATAACTCAGCTCCAAAAAGTTGTAGAAACTTCTGATATGGCTCAAATCAAAGATAATATTAAAATAGACTACAAATTTTGTACATTCAAACTGTACGTCTAACGTTTTGCGTTTTGGCGCTATAGTGGACTCAGCAAAAACTCCCATTCAACTGGTAACATCATTTTGCCTCACGCGGTATATGCGAGTTATTCTGCAAAAATGAAAGCCAAATTTCGTATACTTTATTTAAAATACTTTTCGAGAACCGCATCTCTATTCTATATCATATTTTTATTTTTCCTCATTCCATAATTTCTTGTTTTTTGTTTTATAGAGGACTGTGACCGGACCTAGGAAAATGATTGGCAAATCCGAAGCAAGATTATGCACCGTTGTTCGTCATCATCCCTAAAATTGAGACGTTTGGTCGAAATTTGAATTATGAAAATGTATACATACAATCAGTGTGTAAGTTGAATATCAGCCTTTTCCGGTTGTAACTAGCTTCATTGCCTCCAAAATCAAGAATTTTCTTTTTTTGTGCTCAATCTCAAAGCGTAAGAAGTATAGTTTAAATGTACAAAATTTGTATTTCAATTTGAGCCATATTCAAAGTCCCTACAACTTCTCTGAGCCGAGTTATGGACCAAAATGTGGCAAAATTCATCTAATAGCCAGAATCAAAAATTGTCCCAAAATCGGCATTTTATCTGATTTCAAAGTGAAATTCAACGCTGATGCCGAAACAACTACTTGAATAACCTGATAAAGCGTAGAAGTGAAAGATTTTTCATTATTTTATACCGAAAATTTCAATTTTTCGCACATTTTGGTCCATAACTCAGCTCCAAAAAGTTGTAGAAACTTCTGATATGGCTCAAATCAAAGATAATATTAAAATAGACTACAAATTTTGTACATTCAAACTGTACGTCTAACGTTTTGCGTTTTGGCGCTATAGTGGACTCAGCAAAAACTCCCATTCAACTGGTAACATCATTTTGCCTCACGCGGTATATGCGAGTTATTCTGCAAAAATGAAAGCCAAATTTCGTATACTTTATTTAAAATACTTTTCGAGAACCGCATCTCTATTCTATATCATATTTTTATTTTTCCTCATTCCATAATTTCTTGTTTTTTGTTTTATAGAGGACTGTGACCGGACCTAGGAAAATGATTGGCAAATCCGAAGCAAGATTATGCACCGTTGTTCGTCATCATCCCTAAAATTGAGACGTTTGGTCGAAATTTGAATTATGAAAATGTATACATACAATCAGTGTGTAAGTTGAATATCAGCCTTTTCCGGTTGTAACTAGCTTCATTGCCTCCAAAATCAAGAATTTTCTTTTTTTGTGCTCAATCTCAAAGCGTAAGAAGTATAGTTTAAATGTACAAAATTTGTATTTCAATTTGAGCCATATTCAAAGTCCCTACAACTTCTCTGAGCCGAGTTATGGACCAAAATGTGGCAAAATTCATCTAATAGCCAGAATCAAAAATTGTCCCAAAATCGGCATTTTATCTGATTTCAAAGTGAAATTCAACGCTGATGCCGAAACAACTACTTGAATAACCTGATAAAGCGTAGAAGTGAAAGATTTTTCATTATTTTATACCGAAAATTTCAATTTTTCGCACATTTTGGTCCATAACTCAGCTCCAAAAAGTTGTAGAAACTTCTGATATGGCTCAAATCAAAGATAATATTAAAATAGACTACAAATTTTGTACATTCAAACTGTACGTCTAACGTTTTGCGTTTTGGCGCTATAGTGGACTCAGCAAAAACTCCCATTCAACTGGTAACATCATTTTGCCTCACGCGGTATATGCGAGTTATTCTGCAAAAATGAAAGCCAAATTTCGTATACTTTATTTAAAATACTTTTCGAGAACCGCATCTCTATTCTATATCATATTTTTATTTTTCCTCATTCCATAATTTCTTGTTTTTTGTTTTATAGAGGACTGTGACCGGACCTAGGAAAATGATTGGCAAATCCGAAGCAAGATTATGCACCGTTGTTCGTCATCATCCCTAAAATTGAGACGTTTGGTCGAAATTTGAATTATGAAAATGTATACATACAATCAGTGTGTAAGTTGAATATCAGCCTTTTCCGGTTGTAACTAGCTTCATTGCCTCCAAAATCAAGAATTTTCTTTTTTTGTGCTCAATCTCAAAGCGTAAGAAGTATAGTTTAAATGTACAAAATTTGTATTTCAATTTGAGCCATATTCAAAGTCCCTACAACTTCTCTGAGCCGAGTTATGGACCAAAATGTGGCAAAATTCATCTAATAGCCAGAATCAAAAATTGTCCCAAAATCGGCATTTTATCTGATTTCAAAGTGAAATTCAACGCTGATGCCGAAACAACTACTTGAATAACCTGATAAAGCGTAGAAGTGAAAGATTTTTCATTATTTTATACCGAAAATTTCAATTTTTCGCACATTTTGGTCCATAACTCAGCTCCAAAAAGTTGTAGAAACTTCTGATATGGCTCAAATCAAAGATAATATTAAAATAGACTACAAATTTTGTACATTCAAACTGTACGTCTAACGTTTTGCGTTTTGGCGCTATAGTGGACTCAGCAAAAACTCCCATTCAACTGGTAACATCATTTTGCCTCACGCGGTATATGCGAGTTATTCTGCAAAAATGAAAGCCAAATTTCGTATACTTTATTTAAAATACTTTTCGAGAACCGCATCTCTATTCTATATCATATTTTTATTTTTCCTCATTCCATAATTTCTTGTTTTTTGTTTTATAGAGGACTGTGACCGGACCTAGGAAAATGATTGGCAAATCCGAAGCAAGATTATGCACCGTTGTTCGTCATCATCCCTAAAATTGAGACGTTTGGTCGAAATTTGAATTATGAAAATGTATACATACAATCAGTGTGTAAGTTGAATATCAGCCTTTTCCGGTTGTAACTAGCTTCATTGCCTCCAAAATCAAGAATTTTCTTTTTTTGTGCTCAATCTCAAAGCGTAAGAAGTATAGTTTAAATGTACAAAATTTGTATTTCAATTTGAGCCATATTCAAAGTCCCTACAACTTCTCTGAGCCGAGTTATGGACCAAAATGTGGCAAAATTCATCTAATAGCCAGAATCAAAAATTGTCCCAAAATCGGCATTTTATCTGATTTCAAAGTGAAATTCAACGCTGATGCCGAAACAACTACTTGAATAACCTGATAAAGCGTAGAAGTGAAAGATTTTTCATTATTTTATACCGAAAATTTCAATTTTTCGCACATTTTGGTCCATAACTCAGCTCCAAAAAGTTGTAGAAACTTCTGATATGGCTCAAATCAAAGATAATATTAAAATAGACTACAAATTTTGTACATTAAAACTGTACGTCTAACGTTTTGCGTTTTGGCGCTATAGTGGACTCAGCAAAAACTCCCATTCAACTGGTAACATCATTTTGCCTCACGCGGTATATGCGAGTTATTCTGCAAAAATGAAAGCCAAATTTCGTATACTTTATTTAAAATACTTTTCGAGAACCGCATCTCTATTCTATATCATATTTTTATTTTTCCTCATTCCATAATTTCTTGTTTTTTGTTTTATAGAGGACTGTGACCGGACCTAGGAAAATGATTGGCAAATCCGAAGCAAGATTATGCACCGTTGTTCGTCATCATCCCTAAAATTGAGACGTTTGGTCGAAATTTGAATTATGAAAATGTATACATACAATCAGTGTGTAAGTTGAATATCAGCCTTTTCCGGTTGTAACTAGCTTCATTGCCTCCAAAATCAAGAATTTTCTTTTTTTGTGCTCAATCTCAAAGCGTAAGAAGTATAGTTTAAATGTACAAAATTTGTATTTCAATTTGAGCCATATTCAAAGTCCCTACAACTTCTCTGAGCCGAGTTATGGACCAAAATGTGGCAAAATTCATCTAATAGCCAGAATCAAAAATTGTCCCAAAATCGGCATTTTATCTGATTTCAAAGTGAAATTCAACGCTGATGCCGAAACAACTACTTGAATAACCTGATAAAGCGTAGAAGTGAAAGATTTTTCATTATTTTATACCGAAAATTTCAATTTTTCGCACATTTTGGTCCATAACTCAGCTCCAAAAAGTTGTAGAAACTTCTGATATGGCTCAAATCAAAGATAATATTAAAATAGACTACAAATTTTGTACATTCAAACTGTACGTCTAACGTTTTGCGTTTTGGCGCTATAGTGGACTCAGCAAAAACTCCCATTCAACTGGTAACATCATTTTGCCTCACGCGGTATATGCGAGTTATTCTGCAAAAATGAAAGCCAAATGTCGTATACTTTATTTAAAATACTTTTCGAGAACCGCATCTCTATTCTATATCATATTTTTATTTTTCCTCATTCCATAATTTCTTGTTTTTTGTTTTATAGAGGACTGTGACCGGACCTAGGAAAATGATTGGCAAATCCGAAGCAAGATTATGCACCGTTGTTCGTCATCATCCCTAAAATTGAGACGTTTGGTCGAAATTTGAATTATGAAAATGTATACATACAATCAGTGTGTAAGTTGAATATCAGCCTTTTCCGGTTGTAACTAGCTTCATTGCCTCCAAAATCAAGAATTTTCTTTTTTTGTGCTCAATCTCAAAGCGTAAGAAGTATAGTTTAAATGTACAAAATTTGTATTTCAATTTGAGCCATATTCAAAGTCCCTACAACTTCTCTGAGCCGAGTTATGGACCAAAATGTGGCAAAATTCATCTAATAGCCAGAATCAAAAATTGTCCCAAAATCGGCATTTTATCTGATTTCAAAGTGAAATTCAACGCTGATGCCGAAACAACTACTTGAATAACCTGATAAAGCGTAGAAGTGAAAGATTTTTCATTATTTTATACCGAAAATTTCAATTTTTCGCACATTTTGGTCCATAACTCAGCTCCAAAAAGTTGTAGAAACTTCTGATATGGCTCAAATCAAAGATAATATTAAAATAGACTACAAATTTTGTACATTCAAACTGTACGTCTAACGTTTTGCGTTTTGGCGCTATAGTGGACTCAGCAAAAACTCCCATTCAACTGGTAACATCATTTTGCCTCACGCGGTATATGCGAGTTATTCTGCAAAAATGAAAGCCAAATTTCGTATACTTTATTTAAAATACTTTTCGAGAACCGCATCTCTATTCTATATCATATTTTTATTTTTCCTCATTCCATAATTTCTTGTTTTTTGTTTTATAGAGGACTGTGACCGGACCTAGGAAAATGATTGGCAAATCCGAAGCAAGATTATGCACCATTGTTCGTCATCATCCCTAAAATTGAGACGTTTGGTCGAAATTTGAATTATGAAAATGTATACATACAATCAGTGTGTAAGTTGAATATCAGTCTTTTCCGGTTGTAACTAGCTTCATTGCCTCCAAAATCAAGAATTTTCTTTTTTTGTGCTCAATCTCAAAGCGTAAGAAGTATAGTTTAAATGTACAAAATTTGTATTTCAATTTGAGCCATATTCAAAGTCCCTACAACTTCTCTGAGCCGAGTTATGGACCAAAATGTGGCAAAATTCATCTAATAGCCAGAATCAAAAATTGTCCCAAAATCGGCATTTTATCTGATTTCAAAGTGAAATTCAACGCTGATGCCGAAACAACTACTTGAATAACCTGATAAAGCGTAGAAGTGAAAGATTTTTCATTATTTTATACCGAAAATTTCAATTTTTCGCACATTTTGGTCCATAACTCAGCTCCAAAAAGTTGTAGAAACTTCTGATATGGCTCAAATCAAAGATAATATTAAAATAGACTACAAATTTTGTACATTCAAACTGTACGTCTAACGTTTTGCGTTTTGGCGCTATAGTGGACTCAGCAAAAACTCCCATTCAACTGGTAACATCATTTTGCCTCACGCGGTATATGCGAGTTATTCTGCAAAAATGAAAGCCAAATTTCGTATACTTTATTTAAAATACTTTTCGAGAACCGCATCTCTATTCTATATCATATTTTTATTTTTCCTCATTCCATAATTTCTTGTTTTTT
Source organism: Aspidiotus destructor (assembly GCA_035079395.1). NCBI lineage: Eukaryota > Metazoa > Arthropoda > Insecta > Hemiptera > Diaspididae > Aspidiotus > Aspidiotus destructor. The sequence continues at coordinate 47,546 of JAVHKZ010000020.1, forward strand.
GTTTTATAGAGGACTGTGACCGGACCTAGGAAAATGATTGGCAAATCCGAAGCAAGATTATGCACCGTTGTTCGTCATCATCCCTAAAATTGAGACGTTTGGTCGAAATTTGAATTATGAAAATGTATACATACAATCAGTGTGTAAGTTGAATATCAGTCTTTTCCGGTTGTAACTAGCTTCATTGCCTCCAAAATCAAGAATTTTCTATTTTTGTGCTCAATCTCAAAGCGTAAGAAGTATAGTTTAAATGTACAAAATTTGTATTTCAATTTGAGCCATATTCAAAGTCCCTACAACTTCTCTGAGCCGAGTTATGGACCAAAATGTGGCAAAATTCATCTAATAGCCAGAATCAAAAATTGTCCCAAAATCGGCATTTTATCTGATTTCAAAGTGAAATTCAACGCTGATGCCGAAAAAACTACTTGAATAACCTGATAAAGCGTAGAAGTGGAAGATTTTTCATTATTTTATTCCAAAAATTTCAATTTCTCGTACATTTTGGTCCATAACTCAGCTCGAAAAAGTTGTAGAAACTTCTGATATGGCTCAAATCAAAGATAATATTAAAATAGACTACAAATTTTGTACATTCAAACTGTACGTCTAACGTTTTGCGTTTTGGCGCTATAGTGGACTCAGCAAAAACTCCCATTCAACTGGTAACATCATTTTGCCTCACGCGGTATATGCGAGTTATTCTGCAAAAATGAAAGCCAAATTTCGTATACTTTATTTAAAATACTTTTCGAGAACCGCATCTCTATTCTATATCATATTTTTATTTTTCCTCATTCCATAATTTCTTGTTTTTTGTTTTATAGAGGACTGTGACCGGACCTAGGAAAATGATTGGCAAATCCGAAGCAAGATTATGCACCGTTGTTCGTCATCATCCCTAAAATTGAGACGTTTGGTCGAAATTTGAATTATGAAAATGTATACATACAATCAGTGTGTAAGTTGAATATCAGTCTTTTCCGGTTGTAACTAGCTTCATTGCCTCCAAAATCAAGAATTTTCTATTTTTGTGCTCAATCTCAAAGCGTAAGAAGTATAGTTTAAATGTACAAAATTTGTATTTCAATTTGAGCCATATTCAAAGTCCCTACAACTTCTCTGAGCCGAGTTATGGACCAAAATGTGGCAAAATTCATCTAATAGCCAGAATCAAAAATTGTCCCAAAATCGGCATTTTATCTGATTTCAAAGTGAAATTCAACGCTGATGCCGAAACAACTACTTGAATAACCTGATAAAGCGTAGAAGTGAAAGATTTTTCATTATTTTATACCGAAAATTTCAATTTTTCGCACATTTTGGTCCATAACTCAGCTCCAAAAAGTTGTAGAAACTTCTGATATGGCTCAAATCAAAGATAATATTAAAATAGACTACAAATTTTGTACATTCAAACTGTACGTCTAACGTTTTGCGTTTTGGCGCTATAGTGGACTCAGCAAAAACTCCCATTCAACTGGTAACATCATTTTGCCTCACGCGGTATATGCGAGTTATTCTGCAAAAATGAAAGCCAAATTTCGTATACTTTATTTAAAATACTTTTCGAGAACCGCATCTCTATTCTATATCATATTTTTATTTTTCCTCATTCCATAATTTCTTGTTTTTTGTTTTATAGAGGACTGTGACCGGACCTAGGAAAATGATTGGCAAATCCGAAGCAAGATTATGCACCGTTGTTCGTCATCATCCCTAAAATTGAGACGTTTGGTCGAAATTTGAATTATGAAAATGTATACATACAATCAGTGTGTAAGTTGAATATCAGTCTTTTCCGGTTGTAACTAGCTTCATTGCCTCCAAAATCAAGAATTTTCTTTTTTTGTGCTCAATCTCAAAGCGTAAGAAGTATAGTTTAAATGTACAAAATTTGTATTTCAATTTGAGCCATATTCAAAGTCCCTACAACTTCTCTGAGCCGAGTTATGGACCAAAATGTGGCAAAATTCATCTAATAGCCAGAATCAAAAATTGTCCCAAAATCGGCATTTTATCTGATTTCAAAGTGAAATTCAACGCTGATGCCGAAACAACTACTTGAATAACCTGATAAAGCGTAGAAGTGAAAGATTTTTCATTATTTTATACCGAAAATTTCAATTTTTCGCACATTTTGGTCCATAACTCAGCTCGAAAAAGTTGTAGAAACTTCTGATATGGCTCAAATCAAAGATAATATTAAAATAGACTACAAATTTTGTACATTCAAACTGTACGTCTAACGTTTTGCGTTTTGGCGCTATAGTGGACTCAGCAAAAACTCCCATTCAACTGGTAACATCATTTTGCCTCACGCGGTATATGCGAGTTATTCTGCAAAAATGAAAGCCAAATTTCGTATACTTTATTTAAAATACTTTTCGAGAACCGCATCTCTATTCTATATCATATTTTTATTTTTCCTCATTCCATAATTTCTTGTTTTTTGTTTTATAGAGGACTGTGACCGGACCTAGGAAAATGATTGGCAAATCCGAAGCAAGATTATGCACCGTTGTTCGTCATCATCCCTAAAATTGAGACGTTTGGTCGAAATTTGAATTATGAAAATGTATACATACAATCAGTGTGTAAGTTGAATATCAGTCTTTTCCGGTTGTAACTAGCTTCATTGCCTCCAAAATCAAGAATTTTCTTTTTTTGTGCTCAATCTCAAAGCGTAAGAAGTATAGTTTAAATGTACAAAATTTGTATTTCAATTTGAGCCATATTCAAAGTCCCTACAACTTCTCTGAGCCGAGTTATGGACCAAAATGTGGCAAAATTCATCTAATAGCCAGAATCAAAAATTGTCCCAAAATCGGCATTTTATCTGATTTCAAAGTGAAATTCAACGCTGATGCCGAAACAACTACTTGAATAACCTGATAAAGCGTAGAAGTGAAAGATTTTTCATTATTTTATACCGAAAATTTCAATTTTTCGCACATTTTGGTCCATAACTCAGCTCCAAAAAGTTGTAGAAACTTCTGATATGGCTCAAATCAAAGATAATATTAAAATAGACTACAAATTTTGTACATTCAAACTGTACGTCTAACGTTTTGCGTTTTGGCGCTATAGTGGACTCAGCAAAAACTCCCATTCAACTGGTAACATCATTTTGCCTCACGCGGTATATGCGAGTTATTCTGCAAAAATGAAAGCCAAATTTCGTATACTTTATTTAAAATACTTTTCGAGAACCGCATCTCTATTCTATATCATATTTTTATTTTTCCTCATTCCATAATTTCTTGTTTTTTGTTTTATAGAGGACTGTGACCGGACCTAGGAAAATGATTGGCAAATCCGAAGCAAGATTATGCACCGTTGTTCGTCATCATCCCTAAAATTGAGACGTTTGGTCGAAATTTGAATTATGAAAATGTATACATACAATCAGTGTGTAAGTTGAATATCAGTCTTTTCCGGTTGTAACTAGCTTCATTGCCTCCAAAATCAAGAATTTTCTTTTTTTGTGCTCAATCTCAAAGCGTAAGAAGTATAGTTTAAATGTACAAAATTTGTATTTCAATTTGAGCCATATTCAAAGTCCCTACAACTTCTCTGAGCCGAGTTATGGACCAAAATGTGGCAAAATTCATCTAATAGCCAGAATCAAAAATTGTCCCAAAATCGGCATTTTATCTGATTTCAAAGTGAAATTCAACGCTGATGCCGAAACAACTACTTGAATAACCTGATAAAGCGTAGAAGTGAAAGATTTTTCATTATTTTATACCGAAAATTTCAATTTTTCGCACATTTTGGTCCATAACTCAGCTCCAAAAAGTTGTAGAAACTTCTGATATGGCTCAAATCAAAGATAATATTAAAATAGACTACAAATTTTGTACATTCAAACTGTACGTCTAACGTTTTGCGTTTTGGCGCTATAGTGGACTCAGCAAAAACTCCCATTCAACTGGTAACATCATTTTGCCTCACGCGGTATATGCGAGTTATTCTGCAAAAATGAAAGCCAAATTTCGTATACTTTATTTAAAATACTTTTCGAGAACCGCATCTCTATTCTATATCATATTTTTATTTTTCCTCATTCCATAATTTCTTGTTTTTTGTTTTATAGAGGACTGTGACCGGACCTAGGAAAATGATTGGCAAATCCGAAGCAAGATTATGCACCGTTGTTCGTCATCATCCCTAAAATTGAGACGTTTGGTCGAAATTTGAATTATGAAAATGTATACATACAATCAGTGTGTAAGTTGAATATCAGCCTTTTCCGGTTGTAACTAGCTTCATTGCCTCCAAAATCAAGAATTTTCTATTTTTGTGCTCAATCTCAAAGCCTAAGAAGTATAGTTTAAATGTACAAAATTTGTATTTCAATTTGAGCCATATTCAAAGTCCCTACAACTTCTCTGAGCCGAGTTATGGACCAAAATGTGGCAAAATTCATCTAATAGCCAGAATCAAAAATTGTCCCAAAATCGGCATTTTATCTGATTTCAAAGTGAAATTCAACGCTGATGCCGAAACAACTACTTGAATAACCTGATAAAGCGTAGAAGTGAAAGATTTTTCATTATTTTATACCGAAAATTTCAATTTTTCGCACATTTTGGTCCATAACTCAGCTCGAAAAAGTTGTAGAAACTTCTGATATGGCTCAAATCAAAGATAATATTAAAATAGACTACAAATTTTGTACATTCAAACTGTACGTCTAACGTTTTGCGTTTTGGCGCTATAGTGGACTCAGCAAAAACTCCCATTCAACTGGTAACATCATTTTGCCTCACGCGGTATATGCGAGTTATTCTGCAAAAATGAAAGCCAAATTTCGTATACTTTATTTAAAATACTTTTCGAGAACCGCATCTCTATTCTATATCATATTTTTATTTTTCCTCATTCCATAATTTCTTGTTTTTTGTTTTATAGAGGACTGTGACCGGACCTAGGAAAATGATTGGCAAATCCGAAGCAAGATTATGCACCGTTGTTCGTCATCATCCCTAAAATTGAGACGTTTGGTCGAAATTTGAATTATGAAAATGTATACATACAATCAGTGTGTAAGTTGAATATCAGTCTTTTCCGGTTGTAACTAGCTTCATTGCCTCCAAAATCAAGAATTTTCTTTTTTTGTGCTCAATCTCAAAGCGTAAGAAGTATAGTTTAAATGTACAAAATTTGTATTTCAATTTGAGCCATATTCAAAGTCCCTACAACTTCTCTGAGCCGAGTTATGGACCAAAATGTGGCAAAATTCATCTAATAGCCAGAATCAAAAATTGTCCCAAAATCGGCATTTTATCTGATTTCAAAGTGAAATTCAACGCTGATGCCGAAACAACTACTTGAATAACCTGATAAAGCGTAGAAGTGAAAGATTTTTCATTATTTTATACCGAAAATTTCAATTTTTCGCACATTTTGGTCCATAACTCAGCTCGAAAAAGTTGTAGAAACTTCTGATATGGCTCAAATCAAAGATAATATTAAAATAGACTACAAATTTTGTACATTCAAACTGTACGTCTAACGTTTTGCGTTTTGGCGCTATAGTGGACTCAGCAAAAACTCCCATTCAACTGGTAACATCATTTTGCCTCACGCGGTATATGCGAGTTATTCTGCAAAAATGAAAGCCAAATTTCGTATACTTTATTTAAAATACTTTTCGAGAACCGCATCTCTATTCTATATCATATTTTTATTTTTCCTCATTCCATAATTTCTTGTTTTTTGTTTTATAGAGGACTGTGACCGGACCTAGGAAAATGATTGGCAAATCCGAAGCAAGATTATGCACCATTGTTCGTCATCATCCCTAAAATTGAGACGTTTGGTCGAAATTTGAATTATGAAAATGTATACATACAATCAGTGTGTAAGTTGAATATCAGTCTTTTCCGGTTGTAACTAGCTTCATTGCCTCCAAAATCAAGAATTTTCTTTTTTTGTGCTCAATCTCAAAGCGTAAGAAGTATAGTTTAAATGTACAAAATTTGTATTTCAATTTGAGCCATATTCAAAGTCCCTACAACTTCTCTGAGCCGAGTTATGGACCAAAATGTGGTAAAATTCATCTAATAGCCAGAATCAAAAATTGTCCCAAAATCGGCATTTTATCTGATTTCAAAGTGAAATTCAACGCTGATGCCGAAACAACTACTTGAATAACCTGATAAAGCGTAGAAGTGAAAGATTTTTCATTATTTTATACCGAAAATTTCAATTTTTCGCACATTTTGGTCCATAACTCAGCTCCAAAAAGTTGTAGAAACTTCTGATATGGCTCAAATCAAAGATAATATTAAAATAGACTACAAATTTTGTACATTCAAACTGTACGTCTAACGTTTTGCGTTTTGGCGCTATAGTGGACTCAGCAAAAACTCCCATTCAACTGGTAACATCATTTTGCCTCACGCGGTATATGCGAGTTATTCTGCAAAAATGAAAGCCAAATTTCGTATACTTTATTTAAAATACTTTTCGAGAACCGCATCTCTATTCTATATCATATTTTTATTTTTCCTCATTCCATAATTTCTTGTTTTTTGTTTTATAGAGGACTGTGACCGGACCTAGGAAAATGATTGGCAAATCCGAAGCAAGATTATGCACCGTTGTTCGTCATCATCCCTAAAATTGAGACGTTTGGTCGAAATTTGAATTATGAAAATGTATACATACAATCAGTGTGTAAGTTGAATATCAGTCTTTTCCGGTTGTAACTAGCTTCATTGCCTCCAAAATCAAGAATTTTCTTTTTTTGTGCTCAATCTCAAAGCGTAAGAAGTATAGTTTAAATGTACAAAATTTGTATTTCAATTTGAGCCATATTCAAAGTCCCTACAACTTCTCTGAGCCGAGTTATGGACCAAAATGTGGCAAAATTCATCTAATAGCCAGAATCAAAAATTGTCCCAAAATCGGCATTTTATCTGATTTCAAAGTGAAATTCAACGCTGATGCCGAAACAACTACTTGAATAACCTGATAAAGCGTAGAAGTGAAAGATTTTTCATTATTTTATACCGAAAATTTCAATTTTTCGCACATTTTGGTCCATAACTCAGCTCCAAAAAGTTGTAGAAACTTCTGATATGGCTCAAATCAAAGATAATATTAAAATAGACTACAAATTTTGTACATTCAAACTGTACGTCTAACGTTTTGCGTTTTGGCGCTATAGTGGACTCAGCAAAAACTCCCATTCAACTGGTAACATCATTTTGCCTCACGCGGTATATGCGAGTTATTCTGCAAAAATGAAAGCCAAATTTCGTATACTTTATTTAAAATACTTTTCGAGAACCGCATCTCTATTCTATATCATATTTTTATTTTTCCTCATTCCATAATTTCTTGTTTTTTGTTTTATAGAGGACTGTGACCGGACCTAGGAAAATGATTGGCAAATCCGAAGCAAGATTATGCACCGTTGTTCGTCATCATCCCTAAAATTGAGACGTTTGGTCGAAATTTGAATTATGAAAATGTATACATACAATCAGTGTGTAAGTTGAATATCAGTCTTTTCCGGTTGTAACTAGCTTCATTGCCTCCAAAATCAAGAATTTTCTTTTTTTGTGCTCAATCTCAAAGCGTAAGAAGTATAGTTTAAATGTACAAAATTTGTATTTCAATTTGAGCCATATTCAAAGTCCCTACAACTTCTCTGAGCCGAGTTATGGACCAAAATGTGGCAAAATTCATCTAATAGCCAGAATCAAAAATTGTCCCAAAATCGGCATTTTATCTGATTTCAAAGTGAAATTCAACGCTGATGCCGAAACAACTACTTGAATAACCTGATAAAGCGTAGAAGTGAAAGATTTTTCATTATTTTATACCGAAAATTTCAATTTTTCGCACATTTTGGTCCATAACTCAGCTCGAAAAAGTTGTAGAAACTTCTGATATGGCTCAAATCAAAGATAATATTAAAATAGACTACAAATTTTGTACATTCAAACTGTACGTCTAACGTTTTGCGTTTTGGCGCTATAGTGGACTCAGCAAAAACTCCCATTCAACTGGTAACATCATTTTGCCTCACGCGGTATATGCGAGTTATTCTGCAAAAATGAAAGCCAAATTTCGTATACTTTATTTAAAATACTTTTCGAGAACCGCATCTCTATTCTATATCATATTTTTATTTTTCCTCATTCCATAATTTCTTGTTTTTTGTTTTATAGAGGACTGTGACCGGACCTAGGAAAATGATTGGCAAATCCGAAGCAAGATTATGCACCGTTGTTCGTCATCATCCCTAAAATTGAGACGTTTGGTCGAAATTTGAATTATGAAAATGTATACATACAATCAGTGTGTAAGTTGAATATCAGTCTTTTCCGGTTGTAACTAGCTTCATTGCCTCCAAAATCAAGAATTTTCTTTTTTTGTGCTCAATCTCAAAGCGTAAGAAGTATAGTTTAAATGTACAAAATTTGTATTTCAATTTGAGCCATATTCAAAGTCCCTACAACTTCTCTGAGCCGAGTTATGGACCAAAATGTGGCAAAATTCATCTAATAGCCAGAATCAAAAATTGTCCCAAAATCGGCATTTTATCTGATTTCAAAGTGAAATTCAACGCTGATGCCGAAACAACTACTTGAATAACCTGATAAAGCGTAGAAGTGAAAGATTTTTCATTATTTTATACCGAAAATTTCAATTTTTCGCACATTTTGGTCCATAACTCAGCTCCAAAAAGTTGTAGAAACTTCTGATATGGCTCAAATCAAAGATAATATTAAAATAGACTACAAATTTTGTACATTCAAACTGTACGTCTAACGTTTTGCGTTTTGGCGCTATAGTGGACTCAGCAAAAACTCCCATTCAACTGGTAACATCATTTTGCCTCACGCGGTATATGCGAGTTATTCTGCAAAAATGAAAGCCAAATTTCGTATACTTTATTTAAAATACTTTTCGAGAACCGCATCTCTATTCTATATCATATTTTTATTTTTCCTCATTCCATAATTTCTTGTTTTTTGTTTTATAGAGGACTGTGACCGGACCTAGGAAAATGATTGGCAAATCCGAAGCAAGATTATGCACCGTTGTTCGTCATCATCCCTAAAATTGAGACGTTTGGTCGAAATTTGAATTATGAAAATGTATACATACAATCAGTGTGTAAGTTGAATATCAGTCTTTTCCGGTTGTAACTAGCTTCATTGCCTCCAAAATCAAGAATTTTCTTTTTTTGTGCTCAATCTCAAAGCGTAAGAAGTATAGTTTAAATGTACAAAATTTGTATTTCAATTTGAGCCATATTCAAAGTCCCTACAACTTCTCTGAGCCGAGTTATGGACCAAAATGTGGCAAAATTCATCTAATAGCCAGAATCAAAAATTGTCCCAAAATCGGCATTTTATCTGATTTCAAAGTGAAATTCAACGCTGATGCCGAAACAACTACTTGAATAACCTGATAAAGCGTAGAAGTGAAAGATTTTTCATTATTTTATACCGAAAATTTCAATTTTTCGCACATTTTGGTCCATAACTCAGCTCCAAAAAGTTGTAGAAACTTCTGATATGGCTCAAATCAAAGATAATATTAAAATAGACTACAAATTTTGTACATTCAAACTGTACGTCTAACGTTTTGCGTTTTGGCGCTATAGTGGACTCAGCAAAAACTCCCATTCAACTGGTAACATCATTTTGCCTCACGCGGTATATGCGAGTTATTCTGCAAAAATGAAAGCCAAATTTCGTATACTTTATTTAAAATACTTTTCGAGAACCGCATCTCTATTCTATATCATATTTTTATTTTTCCTCATTCCATAATTTCTTGTTTTTTGTTTTATAGAGGACTGTGACCGGACCTAGGAAAATGATTGGCAAATCCGAAGCAAGATTATGCACCGTTGTTCGTCATCATCCCTAAAATTGAGACGTTTGGTCGAAATTTGAATTATGAAAATGTATACATACAATCAGTGTGTAAGTTGAATATCAGTCTTTTCCGGTTGTAACTAGCTTCATTGCCTCCAAAATCAAGAATTTTCTTTTTTTGTGCTCAATCTCAAAGCGTAAGAAGTATAGTTTAAATGTACAAAATTTGTATTTCAATTTGAGCCATATTCAAAGTCCCTACAACTTCTCTGAGCCGAGTTATGGACCAAAATGTGGCAAAATTCATCTAATAGCCAGAATCAAAAATTGTCCCAAAATCGGCATTTTATCTGATTTCAAAGTGAAATTCAACGCTGATGCCGAAACAACTACTTGAATAACCTGATAAAGCGTAGAAGTGAAAGATTTTTCATTATTTTATACCGAAAATTTCAATTTTTCGCACATTTTGGTCCATAACTCAGCTCCAAAAAGTTGTAGAAACTTCTGATATGGCTCAAATCAAAGATAATATTAAAATAGACTACAAATTTTGTACATTCAAACTGTACGTCTAACGTTTTGCGTTTTGGCGCTATAGTGGACTCAGCAAAAACTCCCATTCAACTGGTAACATCATTTTGCCTCACGCGGTATATGCGAGTTATTCTGCAAAAATGAAAGCCAAATTTCGTATACTTTATTTAAAATACTTTTCGAGAACCGCATCTCTATTCTATATCATATTTTTATTTTTCCTCATTCCATAATTTCTTGTTTTTTGTTTTATAGAGGACTGTGACCGGACCTAGGAAAATGATTGGCAAATCCGAAGCAAGATTATGCACCGTTGTTCGTCATCATCCCTAAAATTGAGACGTTTGGTCGAAATTTGAATTATGAAAATGTATACATACAATCAGTGTGTAAGTTGAATATCAGTCTTTTCCGGTTGTAACTAGCTTCATTGCCTCCAAAATCAAGAATTTTCTTTTTTTGTGCTCAATCTCAAAGCGTAAGAAGTATAGTTTAAATGTACAAAATTTGTATTTCAATTTGAGCCATATTCAAAGTCCCTACAACTTCTCTGAGCCGAGTTATGGACCAAAATGTGGCAAAATTCATCTAATAGCCAGAATCAAAAATTGTCCCAAAATCGGCATTTTATCTGATTTCAAAGTGAAATTCAACGCTGATGCCGAAACAACTACTTGAATAACCTGATAAAGCGTAGAAGTGAAAGATTTTTCATTATTTTATACCGAAAATTTCAATTTTTCGCACATTTTGGTCCATAACTCAGCTCGAAAAAGTTGTAGAAACTTCTGATATGGCTCAAATCAAAGATAATATTAAAATAGACTACAAATTTTGTACATTCAAACTGTACGTCTAACGTTTTGCGTTTTGGCGCTATAGTGGACTCAGCAAAAACTCCCATTCAACTGGTAACATCATTTTGCCTCACGCGGTATATGCGAGTTATTCTGCAAAAATGAAAGCCAAATTTCGTATACTTTATTTAAAATACTTTTCGAGAACCGCATCTCTATTCTATATCATATTTTTATTTTTCCTCATTCCATAATTTCTTGTTTTTTGTTTTATAGAGGACTGTGACCGGACCTAGGAAAATGATTGGCAAATCCGAAGCAAGATTATGCACCGTTGTTCGTCATCATCCCTAAAATTGAGACGTTTGGTCGAAATTTGAATTATGAAAATGTATACATACAATCAGTGTGTAAGTTGAATATCAGTCTTTTCCGGTTGTAACTAGCTTCATTGCCTCCAAAATCAAGAATTTTCTTTTTTTGTGCTCAATCTCAAAGCGTAAGAAGTATAGTTTAAATGTACAAAATTTGTATTTCAATTTGAGCCATATTCAAAGTCCCTACAACTTCTCTGAGCCGAGTTATGGACCAAAATGTGGCAAAATTCATCTAATAGCCAGAATCAAAAATTGTCCCAAAATCGGCATTTTATCTGATTTCAAAGTGAAATTCAACGCTGATGCCGAAACAACTACTTGAATAACCTGATAAAGCGTAGAAGTGAAAGATTTTTCATTATTTTATACCGAAAATTTCAATTTTTCGCACATTTTGGTCCATAACTCAGCTCCAAAAAGTTGTAGAAACTTCTGATATGGCTCAAATCAAAGATAATATTAAAATAGACTACAAATTTTGTACATTCAAACTGTACGTCTAACGTTTTGCGTTTTGGCGCTATAGTGGACTCAGCAAAAACTCCCATTCAACTGGTAACATCATTTTGCCTCACGCGGTATATGCGAGTTATTCTGCAAAAATGAAAGCCAAATTTCGTATACTTTATTTAAAATACTTTTCGAGAACCGCATCTCTATTCTATATCATATTTTTATTTTTCCTCATTCCATAATTTCTTGTTTTTTGTTTTATAGAGGACTGTGACCGGACCTAGGAAAATGATTGGCAAATCCGAAGCAAGATTATGCACCGTTGTTCGTCATCATCCCTAAAATTGAGACGTTTGGTCGAAATTTGAATTATGAAAATGTATACATACAATCAGTGTGTAAGTTGAATATCAGTCTTTTCCGGTTGTAACTAGCTTCATTGCCTCCAAAATCAAGAATTTTCTTTTTTTGTGCTCAATCTCAAAGCGTAAGAAGTATAGTTTAAATGTACAAAATTTGTATTTCAATTTGAGCCATATTCAAAGTCCCTACAACTTCTCTGAGCCGAGTTATGGACCAAAATGTGGCAAAATTCATCTAATAGCCAGAATCAAAAATTGTCCCAAAATCGGCATTTTATCTGATTTCAAAGTGAAATTCAACGCTGATGCCGAAACAACTACTTGAATAACCTGATAAAGCGTAGAAGTGAAAGATTTTTCATTATTTTATACCGAAAATTTCAATTTTTCGCACATTTTGGTCCATAACTCAGCTCGAAAAAGTTGTAGAAACTTCTGATATGGCTCAAATCAAAGATAATATTAAAATAGACTACAAATTTTGTACATTCAAACTGTACGTCTAACGTTTTGCGTTTTGGCGCTATAGTGGACTCAGCAAAAACTCCCATTCAACTGGTAACATCATTTTGCCTCACGCGGTATATGCGAGTTATTCTGCAAAAATGAAAGCCAAATTTCGTATACTTTATTTAAAATACTTTTCGAGAACCGCATCTCTATTCTATATCATATTTTTATTTTTCCTCATTCCATAATTTCTTGTTTTTTGTTTTATAGAGGACTGTGACCGGACCTAGGAAAATGATTGGCAAATCCGAAGCAAGATTATGCACCGTTGTTCGTCATCATCCCTAAAATTGAGACGTTTGGTCGAAATTTGAATTATGAAAATGTATACATACAATCAGTGTGTAAGTTGAATATCAGTCTTTTCCGGTTGTAACTAGCTTCATTGCCTCCAAAATCAAGAATTTTCTTTTTTTGTGCTCAATCTCAAAGCGTAAGAAGTATAGTTTAAATGTACAAAATTTGTATTTCAATTTGAGCCATATTCAAAGTCCCTACAACTTCTCTGAGCCGAGTTATGGACCAAAATGTGGCAAAATTCATCTAATAGCCAGAATCAAAAATTGTCCCAAAATCGGCATTTTATCTGATTTCAAAGTGAAATTCAACGCTGATGCCGAAACAACTACTTGAATAACCTGATAAAGCGTAGAAGTGAAAGATTTTTCATTATTTTATACCGAAAATTTCAATTTTTCGCACATTTTGGTCCATAACTCAGCTCCAAAAAGTTGTAGAAACTTCTGATATGGCTCAAATCAAAGATAATATTAAAATAGACTACAAATTTTGTACATTCAAACTGTACGTCTAACGTTTTGCGTTTTGGCGCTATAGTGGACTCAGCAAAAACTCCCATTCAACTGGTAACATCATTTTGCCTCACGCGGTATATGCGAGTTATTCTGCAAAAATGAAAGCCAAATTTCGTATACTTTATTTAAAATACTTTTCGAGAACCGCATCTCTATTCTATATCATATTTTTATTTTTCCTCATTCCATAATTTCTTGTTTTTTGTTTTATAGAGGACTGTGACCGGACCTAGGAAAATGATTGGCAAATCCGAAGCAAGATTATGCACCGTTGTTCGTCATCATCCCTAAAATTGAGACGTTTGGTCGAAATTTGAATTATGAAAATGTATACATACAATCAGTGTGTAAGTTGAATATCAGCCTTTTCCGGTTGTAACTAGCTTCATTGCCTCCAAAATCAAGAATTTTCTATTTTTGTGCTCAATCTCAAAGCCTAAGAAGTATAGTTTAAATGTACAAAATTTGTATTTCAATTTGAGCCATATTCAAAGTCCCTACAACTTCTCTGAGCCGAGTTATGGACCAAAATGTGGCAAAATTCATCTAATAGCCAGAATCAAAAATTGTCCCAAAATCGGCATTTTATCTGATTTCAAAGTGAAATTCAACGCTGATGCCGAAACAACTACTTGAATAACCTGATAAAGCGTAGAAGTGAAAGATTTTTCATTATTTTATACCGAAAATTTCAATTTTTCGCACATTTTGGTCCATAACTCAGCTCGAAAAAGTTGTAGAAACTTCTGATATGGCTCAAATCAAAGATAATATTAAAATAGACTACAAATTTTGTACATTCAAACTGTACGTCTAACGTTTTGCGTTTTGGCGCTATAGTGGACTCAGCAAAAACTCCCATTCAACTGGTAACATCATTTTGCCTCACGCGGTATATGCGAGTTATTCTGCAAAAATGAAAGCCAAATTTCGTATACTTTATTTAAAATACTTTTCGAGAACCGCATCTCTATTCTATATCATATTTTTATTTTTCCTCATTCCATAATTTCTTGTTTTTTGTTTTATAGAGGACTGTGACCGGACCTAGGAAAATGATTGGCAAATCCGAAGCAAGATTATGCACCGTTGTTCGTCATCATCCCTAAAATTGAGACGTTTGGTCGAAATTTGAATTATGAAAATGTATACATACAATCAGTGTGTAAGTTGAATATCAGTCTTTTCCGGTTGTAACTAGCTTCATTGCCTCCAAAATCAAGAATTTTCTTTTTTTGTGCTCAATCTCAAAGCGTAAGAAGTATAGTTTAAATGTACAAAATTTGTATTTCAATTTGAGCCATATTCAAAGTCCCTACAACTTCTCTGAGCCGAGTTATGGACCAAAATGTGGCAAAATTCATCTAATAGCCAGAATCAAAAATTGTCCCAAAATCGGCATTTTATCTGATTTCAAAGTGAAATTCAACGCTGATGCCGAAACAACTACTTGAATAACCTGATAAAGCGTAGAAGTGAAAGATTTTTCATTATTTTATACCGAAAATTTCAATTTTTCGCACATTTTGGTCCATAACTCAGCTCGAAAAAGTTGTAGAAACTTCTGATATGGCTCAAATCAAAGATAATATTAAAATAGACTACAAATTTTGTACATTCAAACTGTACGTCTAACGTTTTGCGTTTTGGCGCTATAGTGGACTCAGCAAAAACTCCCATTCAACTGGTAACATCATTTTGCCTCACGCGGTATATGCGAGTTATTCTGCAAAAATGAAAGCCAAATTTCGTATACTTTATTTAAAATACTTTTCGAGAACCGCATCTCTATTCTATATCATATTTTTATTTTTCCTCATTCCATAATTTCTTGTTTTTTGTTTTATAGAGGACTGTGACCGGACCTAGGAAAATGATTGGCAAATCCGAAGCAAGATTATGCACCGTTGTTCGTCATCATCCCTAAAATTGAGACGTTTGGTCGAAATTTGAATTATGAAAATGTATACATACAATCAGTGTGTAAGTTGAATATCAGCCTTTTCCGGTTGTAACTAGCTTCATTGCCTCCAAAATCAAGAATTTTCTATTTTTGTGCTCAATCTCAAAGCCTAAGAAGTATAGTTTAAATGTACAAAATTTGTATTTCAATTTGAGCCATATTCAAAGTCCCTACAACTTCTCTGAGCCGAGTTATGGACCAAAATGTGGCAAAATTCATCTAATAGCCAGAATCAAAAATTGTCCCAAAATCGGCATTTTATCTGATTTCAAAGTGAAATTCAACGCTGATGCCGAAACAACTACTTGAATAACCTGATAAAGCGTAGAAGTGAAAGATTTTTCATTATTTTATACCGAAAATTTCAATTTTTCGCACATTTTGGTCCATAACTCAGCTCGAAAAAGTTGTAGAAACTTCTGATATGGCTCAAATCAAAGATAATATTAAAATAGACTACAAATTTTGTACATTCAAACTGTACGTCTAACGTTTTGCGTTTTGGCGCTATAGTGGACTCAGCAAAAACTCCCATTCAACTGGTAACATCATTTTGCCTCACGCGGTATATGCGAGTTATTCTGCAAAAATGAAAGCCAAATTTCGTATACTTTATTTAAAATACTTTTCGAGAACCGCATCTCTATTCTATATCATATTTTTATTTTTCCTCATTCCATAATTTCTTGTTTTTTGTTTTATAGAGGACTGTGACCGGACCTAGGAAAATGATTGGCAAATCCGAAGCAAGATTATGCACCGTTGTTC
This sequence comes from Aspidiotus destructor, assembly GCA_035079395.1. Taxonomy (NCBI): domain Eukaryota; kingdom Metazoa; phylum Arthropoda; class Insecta; order Hemiptera; family Diaspididae; genus Aspidiotus; species Aspidiotus destructor. The sequence continues at coordinate 63,979 of JAVHKZ010000020.1, forward strand.
GTCATCATCCCTAAAATTGAGACGTTTGGTCGAAATTTGAATTATGAAAATGTATACATACAATCAGTGTGTAAGTTGAATATCAGTCTTTTCCGGTTGTAACTAGCTTCATTGCCTCCAAAATCAAGAATTTTCTTTTTTTGTGCTCAATCTCAAAGCGTAAGAAGTATAGTTTAAATGTACAAAATTTGTATTTCAATTTGAGCCATATTCAAAGTCCCTACAACTTCTCTGAGCCGAGTTATGGACCAAAATGTGGCAAAATTCATCTAATAGCCAGAATCAAAAATTGTCCCAAAATCGGCATTTTATCTGATTTCAAAGTGAAATTCAACGCTGATGCCGAAACAACTACTTGAATAACCTGATAAAGCGTAGAAGTGAAAGATTTTTCATTATTTTATACCGAAAATTTCAATTTTTCGCACATTTTGGTCCATAACTCAGCTCGAAAAAGTTGTAGAAACTTCTGATATGGCTCAAATCAAAGATAATATTAAAATAGACTACAAATTTTGTACATTCAAACTGTACGTCTAACGTTTTGCGTTTTGGCGCTATAGTGGACTCAGCAAAAACTCCCATTCAACTGGTAACATCATTTTGCCTCACGCGGTATATGCGAGTTATTCTGCAAAAATGAAAGCCAAATTTCGTATACTTTATTTAAAATACTTTTCGAGAACCGCATCTCTATTCTATATCATATTTTTATTTTTCCTCATTCCATAATTTCTTGTTTTTTGTTTTATAGAGGACTGTGACCGGACCTAGGAAAATGATTGGCAAATCCGAAGCAAGATTATGCACCGTTGTTCGTCATCATCCCTAAAATTGAGACGTTTGGTCGAAATTTGAATTATGAAAATGTATACATACAATCAGTGTGTAAGTTGAATATCAGTCTTTTCCGGTTGTAACTAGCTTCATTGCCTCCAAAATCAAGAATTTTCTTTTTTTGTGCTCAATCTCAAAGCGTAAGAAGTATAGTTTAAATGTACAAAATTTGTATTTCAATTTGAGCCATATTCAAAGTCCCTACAACTTCTCTGAGCCGAGTTATGGACCAAAATGTGGCAAAATTCATCTAATAGCCAGAATCAAAAATTGTCCCAAAATCGGCATTTTATCTGATTTCAAAGTGAAATTCAACGCTGATGCCGAAACAACTACTTGAATAACCTGATAAAGCGTAGAAGTGAAAGATTTTTCATTATTTTATACCGAAAATTTCAATTTTTCGCACATTTTGGTCCATAACTCAGCTCCAAAAAGTTGTAGAAACTTCTGATATGGCTCAAATCAAAGATAATATTAAAATAGACTACAAATTTTGTACATTCAAACTGTACGTCTAACGTTTTGCGTTTTGGCGCTATAGTGGACTCAGCAAAAACTCCCATTCAACTGGTAACATCATTTTGCCTCACGCGGTATATGCGAGTTATTCTGCAAAAATGAAAGCCAAATTTCGTATACTTTATTTAAAATACTTTTCGAGAACCGCATCTCTATTCTATATCATATTTTTATTTTTCCTCATTCCATAATTTCTTGTTTTTTGTTTTATAGAGGACTGTGACCGGACCTAGGAAAATGATTGGCAAATCCGAAGCAAGATTATGCACCGTTGTTCGTCATCATCCCTAAAATTGAGACGTTTGGTCGAAATTTGAATTATGAAAATGTATACATACAATCAGTGTGTAAGTTGAATATCAGCCTTTTCCGGTTGTAACTAGCTTCATTGCCTCCAAAATCAAGAATTTTCTATTTTTGTGCTCAATCTCAAAGCCTAAGAAGTATAGTTTAAATGTACAAAATTTGTATTTCAATTTGAGCCATATTCAAAGTCCCTACAACTTCTCTGAGCCGAGTTATGGACCAAAATGTGGCAAAATTCATCTAATAGCCAGAATCAAAAATTGTCCCAAAATCGGCATTTTATCTGATTTCAAAGTGAAATTCAACGCTGATGCCGAAACAACTACTTGAATAACCTGATAAAGCGTAGAAGTGAAAGATTTTTCATTATTTTATACCGAAAATTTCAATTTTTCGCACATTTTGGTCCATAACTCAGCTCGAAAAAGTTGTAGAAACTTCTGATATGGCTCAAATCAAAGATAATATTAAAATAGACTACAAATTTTGTACATTCAAACTGTACGTCTAACGTTTTGCGTTTTGGCGCTATAGTGGACTCAGCAAAAACTCCCATTCAACTGGTAACATCATTTTGCCTCACGCGGTATATGCGAGTTATTCTGCAAAAATGAAAGCCAAATTTCGTATACTTTATTTAAAATACTTTTCGAGAACCGCATCTCTATTCTATATCATATTTTTATTTTTCCTCATTCCATAATTTCTTGTTTTTTGTTTTATAGAGGACTGTGACCGGACCTAGGAAAATGATTGGCAAATCCGAAGCAAGATTATGCACCGTTGTTCGTCATCATCCCTAAAATTGAGACGTTTGGTCGAAATTTGAATTATGAAAATGTATACATACAATCAGTGTGTAAGTTGAATATCAGTCTTTTCCGGTTGTAACTAGCTTCATTGCCTCCAAAATCAAGAATTTTCTTTTTTTGTGCTCAATCTCAAAGCGTAAGAAGTATAGTTTAAATGTACAAAATTTGTATTTCAATTTGAGCCATATTCAAAGTCCCTACAACTTCTCTGAGCCGAGTTATGGACCAAAATGTGGCAAAATTCATCTAATAGCCAGAATCAAAAATTGTCCCAAAATCGGCATTTTATCTGATTTCAAAGTGAAATTCAACGCTGATGCCGAAACAACTACTTGAATAACCTGATAAAGCGTAGAAGTGAAAGATTTTTCATTATTTTATACCGAAAATTTCAATTTTTCGCACATTTTGGTCCATAACTCAGCTCCAAAAAGTTGTAGAAACTTCTGATATGGCTCAAATCAAAGATAATATTAAAATAGACTACAAATTTTGTACATTCAAACTGTACGTCTAACGTTTTGCGTTTTGGCGCTATAGTGGACTCAGCAAAAACTCCCATTCAACTGGTAACATCATTTTGCCTCACGCGGTATATGCGAGTTATTCTGCAAAAATGAAAGCCAAATTTCGTATACTTTATTTAAAATACTTTTCGAGAACCGCATCTCTATTCTATATCATATTTTTATTTTTCCTCATTCCATAATTTCTTGTTTTTTGTTTTATAGAGGACTGTGACCGGACCTAGGAAAATGATTGGCAAATCCGAAGCAAGATTATGCACCGTTGTTCGTCATCATCCCTAAAATTGAGACGTTTGGTCGAAATTTGAATTATGAAAATGTATACATACAATCAGTGTGTAAGTTGAATATCAGTCTTTTCCGGTTGTAACTAGCTTCATTGCCTCCAAAATCAAGAATTTTCTTTTTTTGTGCTCAATCTCAAAGCGTAAGAAGTATAGTTTAAATGTACAAAATTTGTATTTCAATTTGAGCCATATTCAAAGTCCCTACAACTTCTCTGAGCCGAGTTATGGACCAAAATGTGGCAAAATTCATCTAATAGCCAGAATCAAAAATTGTCCCAAAATCGGCATTTTATCTGATTTCAAAGTGAAATTCAACGCTGATGCCGAAAAAACTACTTGAATAACCTGATAAAGCGTAGAAGTGAAAGATTTTTCATTATTTTATACCGAAAATTTCAATTTTTCGCACATTTTGGTCCATAACTCAGCTCGAAAAAGTTGTAGAAACTTCTGATATGGCTCAAATCAAAGATAATATTAAAATAGACTACAAATTTTGTACATTCAAACTGTACGTCTAACGTTTTGCGTTTTGGCGCTATAGTGGACTCAGCAAAAACTCCCATTCAACTGGTAACATCATTTTGCCTCACGCGGTATATGCGAGTTATTCTGCAAAAATGAAAGCCAAATTTCGTATACTTTATTTAAAATACTTTTCGAGAACCGCATCTCTATTCTATATCATATTTTTATTTTTCCTCATTCCATAATTTCTTGTTTTTTGTTTTATAGAGGACTGTGACCGGACCTAGGAAAATGATTGGCAAATCCGAAGCAAGATTATGCACCGTTGTTCGTCATCATCCCTAAAATTGAGACGTTTGGTCGAAATTTGAATTATGAAAATGTATACATACAATCAGTGTGTAAGTTGAATATCAGTCTTTTCCGGTTGTAACTAGCTTCATTGCCTCCAAAATCAAGAATTTTCTTTTTTTGTGCTCAATCTCAAAGCGTAAGAAGTATAGTTTAAATGTACAAAATTTGTATTTCAATTTGAGCCATATTCAAAGTCCCTACAACTTCTCTGAGCCGAGTTATGGACCAAAATGTGGCAAAATTCATCTAATAGCCAGAATCAAAAATTGTCCCAAAATCGGCATTTTATCTGATTTCAAAGTGAAATTCAACGCTGATGCCGAAACAACTACTTGAATAACCTGATAAAGCGTAGAAGTGAAAGATTTTTCATTATTTTATACCGAAAATTTCAATTTTTCGCACATTTTGGTCCATAACTCAGCTCGAAAAAGTTGTAGAAACTTCTGATATGGCTCAAATCAAAGATAATATTAAAATAGACTACAAATTTTGTACATTCAAACTGTACGTCTAACGTTTTGCGTTTTGGCGCTATAGTGGACTCAGCAAAAACTCCCATTCAACTGGTAACATCATTTTGCCTCACGCGGTATATGCGAGTTATTCTGCAAAAATGAAAGCCAAATTTCGTATACTTTATTTAAAATACTTTTCGAGAACCGCATCTCTATTCTATATCATATTTTTATTTTTCCTCATTCCATAATTTCTTGTTTTTTGTTTTATAGAGGACTGTGACCGGACCTAGGAAAATGATTGGCAAATCCGAAGCAAGATTATGCACCGTTGTTCGTCATCATCCCTAAAATTGAGACGTTTGGTCGAAATTTGAATTATGAAAATGTATACATACAATCAGTGTGTAAGTTGAATATCAGTCTTTTCCGGTTGTAACTAGCTTCATTGCCTCCAAAATCAAGAATTTTCTTTTTTTGTGCTCAATCTCAAAGCGTAAGAAGTATAGTTTAAATGTACAAAATTTGTATTTCAATTTGAGCCATATTCAAAGTCCCTACAACTTCTCTGAGCCGAGTTATGGACCAAAATGTGGCAAAATTCATCTAATAGCCAGAATCAAAAATTGTCCCAAAATCGGCATTTTATCTGATTTCAAAGTGAAATTCAACGCTGATGCCGAAACAACTACTTGAATAACCTGATAAAGCGTAGAAGTGAAAGATTTTTCATTATTTTATACCGAAAATTTCAATTTTTCGCACATTTTGGTCCATAACTCAGCTCCAAAAAGTTGTAGAAACTTCTGATATGGCTCAAATCAAAGATAATATTAAAATAGACTACAAATTTTGTACATTCAAACTGTACGTCTAACGTTTTGCGTTTTGGCGCTATAGTGGACTCAGCAAAAACTCCCATTCAACTGGTAACATCATTTTGCCTCACGCGGTATATGCGAGTTATTCTGCAAAAATGAAAGCCAAATTTCGTATACTTTATTTAAAATACTTTTCGAGAACCGCATCTCTATTCTATATCATATTTTTATTTTTCCTCATTCCATAATTTCTTGTTTTTTGTTTTATAGAGGACTGTGACCGGACCTAGGAAAATGATTGGCAAATCCGAAGCAAGATTATGCACCGTTGTTCGTCATCATCCCTAAAATTGAGACGTTTGGTCGAAATTTGAATTATGAAAATGTATACATACAATCAGTGTGTAAGTTGAATATCAGCCTTTTCCGGTTGTAACTAGCTTCATTGCCTCCAAAATCAAGAATTTTCTATTTTTGTGCTCAATCTCAAAGCCTAAGAAGTATAGTTTAAATGTACAAAATTTGTATTTCAATTTGAGCCATATTCAAAGTCCCTACAACTTCTCTGAGCCGAGTTATGGACCAAAATGTGGCAAAATTCATCTAATAGCCAGAATCAAAAATTGTCCCAAAATCGGCATTTTATCTGATTTCAAAGTGAAATTCAACGCTGATGCCGAAACAACTACTTGAATAACCTGATAAAGCGTAGAAGTGAAAGATTTTTCATTATTTTATACCGAAAATTTCAATTTTTCGCACATTTTGGTCCATAACTCAGCTCGAAAAAGTTGTAGAAACTTCTGATATGGCTCAAATCAAAGATAATATTAAAATAGACTACAAATTTTGTACATTCAAACTGTACGTCTAACGTTTTGCGTTTTGGCGCTATAGTGGACTCAGCAAAAACTCCCATTCAACTGGTAACATCATTTTGCCTCACGCGGTATATGCGAGTTATTCTGCAAAAATGAAAGCCAAATTTCGTATACTTTATTTAAAATACTTTTCGAGAACCGCATCTCTATTCTATATCATATTTTTATTTTTCCTCATTCCATAATTTCTTGTTTTTTGTTTTATAGAGGACTGTGACCGGACCTAGGAAAATGATTGGCAAATCCGAAGCAAGATTATGCACCGTTGTTCGTCATCATCCCTAAAATTGAGACGTTTGGTCGAAATTTGAATTATGAAAATGTATACATACAATCAGTGTGTAAGTTGAATATCAGTCTTTTCCGGTTGTAACTAGCTTCATTGCCTCCAAAATCAAGAATTTTCTTTTTTTGTGCTCAATCTCAAAGCGTAAGAAGTATAGTTTAAATGTACAAAATTTGTATTTCAATTTGAGCCATATTCAAAGTCCCTACAACTTCTCTGAGCCGAGTTATGGACCAAAATGTGGCAAAATTCATCTAATAGCCAGAATCAAAAATTGTCCCAAAATCGGCATTTTATCTGATTTCAAAGTGAAATTCAACGCTGATGCCGAAAAAACTACTTGAATAACCTGATAAAGCGTAGAAGTGAAAGATTTTTCATTATTTTATACCGAAAATTTCAATTTTTCGCACATTTTGGTCCATAACTCAGCTCCAAAAAGTTGTAGAAACTTCTGATATGGCTCAAATCAAAGATAATATTAAAATAGACTACAAATTTTGTACATTCAAACTGTACGTCTAACGTTTTGCGTTTTGGCGCTATAGTGGACTCAGCAAAAACTCCCATTCAACTGGTAACATCATTTTGCCTCACGCGGTATATGCGAGTTATTCTGCAAAAATGAAAGCCAAATTTCGTATACTTTATTTAAAATACTTTTCGAGAACCGCATCTCTATTCTATATCATATTTTTATTTTTCCTCATTCCATAATTTCTTGTTTTTTGTTTTATAGAGGACTGTGACCGGACCTAGGAAAATGATTGGCAAATCCGAAGCAAGATTATGCACCGTTGTTCGTCATCATCCCTAAAATTGAGACGTTTGGTCGAAATTTGAATTATGAAAATGTATACATACAATCAGTGTGTAAGTTGAATATCAGCCTTTTCCGGTTGTAACTAGCTTCATTGCCTCCAAAATCAAGAATTTTCTATTTTTGTGCTCAATCTCAAAGCCTAAGAAGTATAGTTTAAATGTACAAAATTTGTATTTCAATTTGAGCCATATTCAAAGTCCCTACAACTTCTCTGAGCCGAGTTATGGACCAAAATGTGGCAAAATTCATCTAATAGCCAGAATCAAAAATTGTCCCAAAATCGGCATTTTATCTGATTTCAAAGTGAAATTCAACGCTGATGCCGAAACAACTACTTGAATAACCTGATAAAGCGTAGAAGTGAAAGATTTTTCATTATTTTATACCGAAAATTTCAATTTTTCGCACATTTTGGTCCATAACTCAGCTCCAAAAAGTTGTAGAAACTTCTGATATGGCTCAAATCAAAGATAATATTAAAATAGACTACAAATTTTGTACATTCAAACTGTACGTCTAACGTTTTGCGTTTTGGCGCTATAGTGGACTCAGCAAAAACTCCCATTCAACTGGTAACATCATTTTGCCTCACGCGGTATATGCGAGTTATTCTGCAAAAATGAAAGCCAAATTTCGTATACTTTATTTAAAATACTTTTCGAGAACCGCATCTCTATTCTATATCATATTTTTATTTTTCCTCATTCCATAATTTCTTGTTTTTTGTTTTATAGAGGACTGTGACCGGACCTAGGAAAATGATTGGCAAATCCGAAGCAAGATTATGCACCGTTGTTCGTCATCATCCCTAAAATTGAGACGTTTGGTCGAAATTTGAATTATGAAAATGTATACATACAATCAGTGTGTAAGTTGAATATCAGCCTTTTCCGGTTGTAACTAGCTTCATTGCCTCCAAAATCAAGAATTTTCTATTTTTGTGCTCAATCTCAAAGCCTAAGAAGTATAGTTTAAATGTACAAAATTTGTATTTCAATTTGAGCCATATTCAAAGTCCCTACAACTTCTCTGAGCCGAGTTATGGACCAAAATGTGGCAAAATTCATCTAATAGCCAGAATCAAAAATTGTCCCAAAATCGGCATTTTATCTGATTTCAAAGTGAAATTCAACGCTGATGCCGAAACAACTACTTGAATAACCTGATAAAGCGTAGAAGTGAAAGATTTTTCATTATTTTATACCGAAAATTTCAATTTTTCGCACATTTTGGTCCATAACTCAGCTCGAAAAAGTTGTAGAAACTTCTGATATGGCTCAAATCAAAGATAATATTAAAATAGACTACAAATTTTGTACATTCAAACTGTACGTCTAACGTTTTGCGTTTTGGCGCTATAGTGGACTCAGCAAAAACTCCCATTCAACTGGTAACATCATTTTGCCTCACGCGGTATATGCGAGTTATTCTGCAAAAATGAAAGCCAAATTTCGTATACTTTATTTAAAATACTTTTCGAGAACCGCATCTCTATTCTATATCATATTTTTATTTTTCCTCATTCCATAATTTCTTGTTTTTTGTTTTATAGAGGACTGTGACCGGACCTAGGAAAATGATTGGCAAATCCGAAGCAAGATTATGCACCGTTGTTCGTCATCATCCCTAAAATTGAGACGTTTGGTCGAAATTTGAATTATGAAAATGTATACATACAATCAGTGTGTAAGTTGAATATCAGTCTTTTCCGGTTGTAACTAGCTTCATTGCCTCCAAAATCAAGAATTTTCTTTTTTTGTGCTCAATCTCAAAGCGTAAGAAGTATAGTTTAAATGTACAAAATTTGTATTTCAATTTGAGCCATATTCAAAGTCCCTACAACTTCTCTGAGCCGAGTTATGGACCAAAATGTGGCAAAATTCATCTAATAGCCAGAATCAAAAATTGTCCCAAAATCGGCATTTTATCTGATTTCAAAGTGAAATTCAACGCTGATGCCGAAAAAACTACTTGAATAACCTGATAAAGCGTAGAAGTGAAAGATTTTTCATTATTTTATACCGAAAATTTCAATTTTTCGCACATTTTGGTCCATAACTCAGCTCGAAAAAGTTGTAGAAACTTCTGATATGGCTCAAATCAAAGATAATATTAAAATAGACTACAAATTTTGTACATTCAAACTGTACGTCTAACGTTTTGCGTTTTGGCGCTATAGTGGACTCAGCAAAAACTCCCATTCAACTGGTAACATCATTTTGCCTCACGCGGTATATGCGAGTTATTCTGCAAAAATGAAAGCCAAATTTCGTATACTTTATTTAAAATACTTTTCGAGAACCGCATCTCTATTCTATATCATATTTTTATTTTTCCTCATTCCATAATTTCTTGTTTTTTGTTTTATAGAGGACTGTGACCGGACCTAGGAAAATGATTGGCAAATCCGAAGCAAGATTATGCACCGTTGTTCGTCATCATCCCTAAAATTGAGACGTTTGGTCGAAATTTGAATTATGAAAATGTATACATACAATCAGTGTGTAAGTTGAATATCAGTCTTTTCCGGTTGTAACTAGCTTCATTGCCTCCAAAATCAAGAATTTTCTTTTTTTGTGCTCAATCTCAAAGCGTAAGAAGTATAGTTTAAATGTACAAAATTTGTATTTCAATTTGAGCCATATTCAAAGTCCCTACAACTTCTCTGAGCCGAGTTATGGACCAAAATGTGGCAAAATTCATCTAATAGCCAGAATCAAAAATTGTCCCAAAATCGGCATTTTATCTGATTTCAAAGTGAAATTCAACGCTGATGCCGAAAAAACTACTTGAATAACCTGATAAAGCGTAGAAGTGAAAGATTTTTCATTATTTTATACCGAAAATTTCAATTTTTCGCACATTTTGGTCCATAACTCAGCTCCAAAAAGTTGTAGAAACTTCTGATATGGCTCAAATCAAAGATAATATTAAAATAGACTACAAATTTTGTACATTCAAACTGTACGTCTAACGTTTTGCGTTTTGGCGCTATAGTGGACTCAGCAAAAACTCCCATTCAACTGGTAACATCATTTTGCCTCACGCGGTATATGCGAGTTATTCTGCAAAAATGAAAGCCAAATTTCGTATACTTTATTTAAAATACTTTTCGAGAACCGCATCTCTATTCTATATCATATTTTTATTTTTCCTCATTCCATAATTTCTTGTTTTTTGTTTTATAGAGGACTGTGACCGGACCTAGGAAAATGATTGGCAAATCCGAAGCAAGATTATGCACCGTTGTTCGTCATCATCCCTAAAATTGAGACGTTTGGTCGAAATTTGAATTATGAAAATGTATACATACAATCAGTGTGTAAGTTGAATATCAGCCTTTTCCGGTTGTAACTAGCTTCATTGCCTCCAAAATCAAGAATTTTCTATTTTTGTGCTCAATCTCAAAGCCTAAGAAGTATAGTTTAAATGTACAAAATTTGTATTTCAATTTGAGCCATATTCAAAGTCCCTACAACTTCTCTGAGCCGAGTTATGGACCAAAATGTGGCAAAATTCATCTAATAGCCAGAATCAAAAATTGTCCCAAAATCGGCATTTTATCTGATTTCAAAGTGAAATTCAACGCTGATGCCGAAAAAACTACTTGAATAACCTGATAAAGCGTAGAAGTGAAAGATTTTTCATTATTTTATACCGAAAATTTCAATTTTTCGCACATTTTGGTCCATAACTCAGCTCCAAAAAGTTGTAGAAACTTCTGATATGGCTCAAATCAAAGATAATATTAAAATAGACTACAAATTTTGTACATTCAAACTGTACGTCTAACGTTTTGCGTTTTGGCGCTATAGTGGACTCAGCAAAAACTCCCATTCAACTGGTAACATCATTTTGCCTCACGCGGTATATGCGAGTTATTCTGCAAAAATGAAAGCCAAATTTCGTATACTTTATTTAAAATACTTTTCGAGAACCGCATCTCTATTCTATATCATATTTTTATTTTTCCTCATTCCATAATTTCTTGTTTTTTGTTTTATAGAGGACTGTGACCGGACCTAGGAAAATGATTGGCAAATCCGAAGCAAGATTATGCACCGTTGTTCGTCATCATCCCTAAAATTGAGACGTTTGGTCGAAATTTGAATTATGAAAATGTATACATACAATCAGTGTGTAAGTTGAATATCAGTCTTTTCCGGTTGTAACTAGCTTCATTGCCTCCAAAATCAAGAATTTTCTTTTTTTGTGCTCAATCTCAAAGCGTAAGAAGTATAGTTTAAATGTACAAAATTTGTATTTCAATTTGAGCCATATTCAAAGTCCCTACAACTTCTCTGAGCCGAGTTATGGACCAAAATGTGGCAAAATTCATCTAATAGCCAGAATCAAAAATTGTCCCAAAATCGGCATTTTATCTGATTTCAAAGTGAAATTCAACGCTGATGCCGAAAAAACTACTTGAATAACCTGATAAAGCGTAGAAGTGAAAGATTTTTCATTATTTTATACCGAAAATTTCAATTTTTCGCACATTTTGGTCCATAACTCAGCTCCAAAAAGTTGTAGAAACTTCTGATATGGCTCAAATCAAAGATAATATTAAAATAGACTACAAATTTTGTACATTCAAACTGTACGTCTAACGTTTTGCGTTTTGGCGCTATAGTGGACTCAGCAAAAACTCCCATTCAACTGGTAACATCATTTTGCCTCACGCGGTATATGCGAGTTATTCTGCAAAAATGAAAGCCAAATTTCGTATACTTTATTTAAAATACTTTTCGAGAACCGCATCTCTATTCTATATCATATTTTTATTTTTCCTCATTCCATAATTTCTTGTTTTTTGTTTTATAGAGGACTGTGACCGGACCTAGGAAAATGATTGGCAAATCCGAAGCAAGATTATGCACCGTTGTTCGTCATCATCCCTAAAATTGAGACGTTTGGTCGAAATTTGAATTATGAAAATGTATACATACAATCAGTGTGTAAGTTGAATATCAGCCTTTTCCGGTTGTAACTAGCTTCATTGCCTCCAAAATCAAGAATTTTCTTTTTTTGTGCTCAATCTCAAAGCGTAAGAAGTATAGTTTAAATGTACAAAATTTGTATTTCAATTTGAGCCATATTCAAAGTTCCTACAACTTCTCTGAGCCGAGTTATGGACCAAAATGTGGCAAAATTCATCTAATAGCCAGAATCAAAAATTGTCCCAAAATCGGCATTTTATCTGATTTCAAAGTGAAATTCAACGCTGATGCCGAAACAACTACTTGAATAACCTGATAAAGCGTAGAAGTGAAAGATTTTTCATTATTTTATACCGAAAATTTCAATTTTTCGCACATTTTGGTCCATAACTCAGCTCGAAAAAGTTGTAGAAACTTCTGATATGGCTCAAATCAAAGATAATATTAAAATAGACTACAAATTTTGTACATTCAAACTGTACGTCTAACGTTTTGCGTTTTGGCGCTATAGTGGACTCAGCAAAAACTCCCATTCAACTGGTAACATCATTTTGCCTCACGCGGTATATGCGAGTTATTCTGCAAAAATGAAAGCCAAATTTCGTATACTTTATTTAAAATACTTTTCGAGAACCGCATCTCTATTCTATATCATATTTTTATTTTTCCTCATTCCATAATTTCTTGTTTTTTGTTTTATAGAGGACTGTGACCGGACCTAGGAAAATGATTGGCAAATCCGAAGCAAGATTATGCACCGTTGTTCGTCATCATCCCTAAAATTGAGACGTTTGGTCGAAATTTGAATTATGAAAATGTATACATACAATCAGTGTGTAAGTTGAATATCAGCCTTTTCCGGTTGTAACTAGCTTCATTGCCTCCAAAATCAAGAATTTTCTTTTTTTGTGCTCAATCTCAAAGCGTAAGAAGTATAGTTTAAATGTACAAAATTTGTATTTCAATTTGAGCCATATTCAAAGTTCCTACAACTTCTCTGAGCCGAGTTATGGACCAAAATGTGGCAAAATTCATCTAATAGCCAGAATCAAAAATTGTCCCAAAATCGGCATTTTATCTGATTTCAAAGTGAAATTCAACGCTGATGCCGAAAAAACTACTTGAATAACCTGATAAAGCGTAGAAGTGGAAGATTTTTCATTATTTTATTCCAAAAATTTCAATTTCTCGTACATTTTGGTCCATAACTCAGCTCGAAAAAGTTGTAGAAACTTCTGATATGGCTCAAATCCAAGATAATATTAAAATAGACTACAAATTTTGTACATTCAAACTGTACGTCTAACGTTTTGCGTTTTGGCGCTATAGTGGACTCAGCAAAAACTCCCATTCAACTGGTAACATCATTTTGCCTCACGCGGTATATGCGAGTTATTCTGCAAAAATGAAAGCCAAATTTCGTATACTTTATTTAAAATACTTTTCGAGAACCGCATCTCTATTCTATATCATATTTTTATTTTTCCTCATTCCATAATTTCTTGTTTTTTGTTTTATAGAGGACTGTGACCGGACCTAGGAAAATGATTGGCAAATCCGAAGCAAGATTATGCACCGTTGTTCGTCATCATCCCTAAAATTGAGACGTTTGGTCGAAATTTGAATTATGAAAATGTATACATACAATCAGTGTGTAAGTTGAATATCAGCCTTTTCCGGTTGTAACTAGCTTCATTGCCTCCAAAATCAAGAATTTTCTATTTTTGTGCTCAATCTCAAAGCCTAAGAAGTATAGTTTAAATGTACAAAATTTGTATTTCAATTTGAGCCATATTCAAAGTCCCTACAACTTCTCTGAGCCGAGTTATGGACCAAAATGTGGCAAAATTCATCTAATAGCCAGAATCAAAAATTGTCCCAAAATCGGCATTTTATCTGATTTCAAAGTGAAATTCAACGCTGATGCCGAAACAACTACTTGAATAACCTGATAAAGCGTAGAAGTGAAAGATTTTTCATTATTTTATACCGAAAATTTCAATTTTTCGCACATTTTGGTCCATAACTCAGCTCGAAAAAGTTGTAGAAACTTCTGATATGGCTCAAATCAAAGATAATATTAAAATAGACTACAAATTTTGTACATTCAAACTGTACGTCTAACGTTTTGCGTTTTGGCGCTATAGTGGACTCAGCAAAAACTCCCATTCAACTGGTAACATCATTTTGCCTCACGCGGTATATGCGAGTTATTCTGCAAAAATGAAAGCCAAATTTCGTATACTTTATTTAAAATACTTTTCGAGAACCGCATCTCTATTCTATATCATATTTTTATTTTTCCTCATTCCATAATTTCTTGTTTTTTGTTTTATAGAGGACTGTGACCGGACCTAGGAAAATGATTGGCAAATCCGAAGCAAGATTATGCACCGTTGTTCGTCATCATCCCTAAAATTGAGACGTTTGGTCGAAATTTGAATTATGAAAATGTATACATACAATCAGTGTGTAAGTTGAATATCAGTCTTTTCCGGTTGTAACTAGCTTCATTGCCTCCAAAATCAAGAATTTTCTATTTTTGTGCTCAATCTCAAAGCGTAAGAAGTATAGTTTAAATGTACAAAATTTGTATTTCAATTTGAGCCATATTCAAAGTCCCTACAACTTCTCTGAGCCGAGTTATGGACCAAAATGTGGCAAAATTCATCTAATAGCCAGAATCAAAAATTGTCCCAAAATCGGCATTTTATCTGATTTCAAAGTGAAATTCAACGCTGATGCCGAAAAAACTACTTGAATAACCTGATAAAGCGTAGAAGTGAAAGATTTTTCATTATTTTATACCGAAAATTTCAATTTTTCGCACATTTTGGTCCATAACTCAGCTCCAAAAAGTTGTAGAAACTTCTGATATGGCTCAAATCAAAGATAATATTAAAATAGACTACAAATTTTGTACATTCAAACTGTACGTCTAACGTTTTGCGTTTTGGCGCTATAGTGGACTCAGCAAAAACTCCCATTCAACTGGTAACATCATTTTGCCTCACGCGGTATATGCGAGTTATTCTGCAAAAATGAAAGCCAAATTTCGTATACTTTATTTAAAATACTTTTCGAGAACCGCATCTCTATTCTATATCATATTTTTATTTTTCCTCATTCCATAATTTCTTGTTTTTTGTTTTATAGAGGACTGTGACCGGACCTAGGAAAATGATTGGCAAATCCGAAGCAAGATTATGCACCGTTGTTCGTCATCATCCCTAAAATTGAGACGTTTGGTCGAAATTTGAATTATGAAAATGTATACATACAATCAGTGTGTAAGTTGAATATCAGTCTTTTCCGGTTGTAACTAGCTTCATTGCCTCCAAAATCAAGAATTTTCTTTTTTTGTGCTCAATCTCAAAGCGTAAGAAGTATAGTTTAAATGTACAAAATTTGTATTTCAATTTGAGCCATATTCAAAGTCCCTACAACTTCTCTGAGCCGAGTTATGGACCAAAATGTGGCAAAATTCATCTAATAGCCAGAATCAAAAATTGTCCCAAAATCGGCATTTTATCTGATTTCAAAGTGAAATTCAACGCTGATGCCGAAAAAACTACTTGAATAACCTGATAAAGCGTAGAAGTGAAAGATTTTTCATTATTTTATACCGAAAATTTCAATTTTTCGCACATTTTGGTCCATAACTCAGCTCCAAAAAGTTGTAGAAACTTCTGATATGGCTCAAATCAAAGATAATATTAAAATAGACTACAAATTTTGTACATTCAAACTGTACGTCTAACGTTTTGCGTTTTGGCGCTATAGTGGACTCAGCAAAAACTCCCATTCAACTGGTAACATCATTTTGCCTCACGCGGTATATGCGAGTTATTCTGCAAAAATGAAAGCCAAATTTCGTATACTTTATTTAAAATACTTTTCGAGAACCGCATCTCTATTCTATATCATATTTTTATTTTTCCTCATTCCATAATTTCTTGTTTTTTGTTTTATAGAGGACTGTGACCGGACCTAGGAAAATGATTGGCAAATCCGAAGCAAGATTATGCACCGTTGTTCGTCATCATCCCTAAAATTGAGACGTTTGGTCGAAATTTGAATTATGAAAATGTATACATACAATCAGTGTGTAAGTTGAATATCAGCCTTTTCCGGTTGTAACTAGCTTCATTGCCTCCAAAATCAAGAATTTTCTTTTTTTGTGCTCAATCTCAAAGCGTAAGAAGTATAGTTTAAATGTACAAAATTTGTATTTCAATTTGAGCCATATTCAAAGTTCCTACAACTTCTCTGAGCCGAGTTATGGACCAAAATGTGGCAAAATTCATCTAATAGCCAGAATCAAAAATTGTCCCAAAATCGGCATTTTATCTGATTTCAAAGTGAAATTCAACGCTGATGCCGAAAAAACTACTTGAATAACCTGATAAAGCGTAGAAGTGGAAGATTTTTCATTATTTTATTCCAAAAATTTCAATTTCTCGTACATTTTGGTCCATAACTCAGCTCGAAAAAGTTGTAGAAACTTCTGATATGGCTCAAATCCAAGATAATATTAAAATAGACTACAAATTTTGTACATTCAAACTGTACGTCTAACGTTTTGCGTTTTGGCGCTATAGTGGACTCAGCAAAAACTCCCATTCAACTGGTAACATCATTTTGCCTCACGCGGTATATGCGAGTTATTCTGCAAAAATGAAAGCCAAATTTCGTATACTTTATTTAAAATACTTTTCGAGAACCGCATCTCTATTCTATATCATATTTTTATTTTTCCTCATTCCATAATTTCTTGTTTTTTGTTTTATAGAGGACTGTGACCGGACCTAGGAAAATGATTGGCAAATCCGAAGCAAGATTATGCACCGTTGTTCGTCATCATCCCTAAAATTGAGACGTTTGGTCGAAATTTGAATTATGAAAATGTATACATACAATCAGTGTGTAAGTTGAATATCAGTCTTTTCCGGTTGTAACTAGCTTCATTGCCTCCAAAATCAAGAATTTTCTATTTTTGTGCTCAATCTCAAAGCCTAAGAAGTATAGTTTAAATGTACAAAATTTGTATTTCAATTTGAGCCATATTCAAAGTCCCTACAACTTCTCTGAGCCGAGTTATGGACCAAAATGTGGCAAAATTCATCTAATAGCCAGAATCAAAAATTGTCCCAAAATCGGCATTTTATCTGATTTCAAAGTGAAATTCAACGCTGATGCCGAAACAACTACTTGAATAACCTGATAAAGCGTAGAAGTGAAAGATTTTTCATTATTTTATACCGAAAATTTCAATTTTTCGCACATTTTGGTCCATAACTCAGCTCGAAAAAGTTGTAGAAACTTCTGATATGGCTCAAATCAAAGATAATATTAAAATAGACTACAAATTTTGTACATTCAAACTGTACGTCTAACGTTTTGCGTTTTGGCGCTATAGTGGACTCAGCAAAAACTCCCATTCAACTGGTAACATCATTTTGCCTCACGCGGTATATGCGAGTTATTCTGCAAAAATGAAAGCCAAATTTCGTATACTTTATTTAAAATACTTTTCGAGAACCGCATCTCTATTCTATATCATATTTTTATTTTTCCTCATTCCATAATTTCTTGTTTTTTGTTTTATAGAGGACTGTGACCGGACCTAGGAAAATGATTGGCAAATCCGAAGCAAGATTATGCACCGTTGTTCGTCATCATCCCTAAAATTGAGACGTTTGGTCGAAATTTGAATTATGAAAATGTATACATACAATCAGTGTGTAAGTTGAATATCAGCCTTTTCCGGTTGTAACTAGCTTCATTGCCTCCAAAATCAAGAATTTTCTTTTTTTGTGCTCAATCTCAAAGCGTAAGAAGTATAGTTTAAATGTACAAAATTTGTATTTCAATTTGAGCCATATTCAAAGTTCCTACAACTTCTCTGAGCCGAGTTATGGACCAAAATGTGGCAAAATTCATCTAATAGCCAGAATCAAAAATTGTCCCAAAATCGGCATTTTATCTGATTTCAAAGTGAAATTCAACGCTGATGCCGAAAAAACTACTTGAATAACCTGATAAAGCGTAGAAGTGGAAGATTTTTCATTATTTTATTCCAAAAATTTCAATTTCTCGTACATTTTGGTCCATAACTCAGCTCGAAAAAGTTGTAGAAACTTCTGATATGGCTCAAATCCAAGATAATATTAAAATAGACTACAAATTTTGTACATTCAAACTGTACGTCTAACGTTTTGCGTTTTGGCGCTATAGTGGACTCAGCAAAAACTCCCATTCAACTGGTAACATCATTTTGCCTCACGCGGTATATGCGAGTTATTCTGCAAAAATGAAAGCCAAATTTCGTATACTTTATTTAAAATACTTTTCGAGAACCGCATCTCTATTCTATATCATATTTTTATTTTTCCTCATTCCATAATTTCTTGTTTTTTGTTTTATAGAGGACTGTGACCGGACCTAGGAAAATGATTGGCAAATCCGAAGCAAGATTATGCACCGTTGTTCGTCATCATCCCTAAAATTGAGACGTTTGGTCGAAATTTGAATTATGAAAATGTATACATACAATCAGTGTGTAAGTTGAATATCAGTCTTTTCCGGTTGTAACTAGCTTCATTGCCTCCAAAATCAAGAATTTTCTATTTTTGTGCTCAATCTCAAAGCCTAAGAAGTATAGTTTAAATGTACAAAATTTGTATTTCAATTTGAGCCATATTCAAAGTCCCTACAACTTCTCTGAGCCGAGTTATGGACCAAAATGTGGCAAAATTCATCTAATAGCCAGAATCAAAAATTGTCCCAAAATCGGCATTTTATCTGATTTCAAAGTGAAATTCAACGCTGATGCCGAAACAACTACTTGAATAACCTGATAAAGCGTAGAAGTGAAAGATTTTTCATTATTTTATACCGAAAATTTCAATTTTTCGCACATTTTGGTCCATAACTCAGCTCGAAAAAGTTGTAGAAACTTCTGATATGGCTCAAATCAAAGATAATATTAAAATAGACTACAAATTTTGTACATTCAAACTGTACGTCTAACGTTTTGCGTTTTGGCGCTATAGTGGACTCAGCAAAAACTCCCATTCAACTGGTAACATCATTTTGCCTCACGCGGTATATGCGAGTTATTCTGCAAAAATGAAAGCCAAATTTCGTATACTTTATTTAAAATACTTTTCGAGAACCGCATCTCTATTCTATATCATATTTTTATTTTTCCTCATTCCATAATTTCTTGTTTTTTGTTTTATAGAGGACTGTGACCGGACCTAGGAAAATGATTGGCAAATCCGAAGCAAGATTATGCACCGTTGTTCGTCATCATCCCTAAAATTGAGACGTTTGGTCGAAATTTGAATTATGAAAATGTATACATACAATCAGTGTGTAAGTTGAATATCAGTCTTTTCCGGTTGTAACTAGCTTCATTGCCTCCAAAATCAAGAATTTTCTTTTTTTGTGCTCAATCTCAAAGCGTAAGAAGTATAGTTTAAATGTACAAAATTTGTATTTCAATTTGAGCCATATTCAAAGTCCCTACAACTTCTCTGAGCCGAGTTATGGACCAAAATGTGGCAAAATTCATCTAATAGCCAGAATCAAAAATTGTCCCAAAATCGGCATTTTATCTGATTTCAAAGTGAAATTCAACGCTGATGCCGAAACAACTACTTGAATAACCTGATAAAGCGTAGAAGTGAAAGATTTTTCATTATTTTATACCGAAAATTTCAATTTTTCGCACATTTTGGTCCATAACTCAGCTCGAAAAAGTTGTAGAAACTTCTGATATGGCTCAAATCAAAGATAATATTAAAATAGACTACAAATTTTGTACATTCAAACTGTACGTCTAACGTTTTGCGTTTTGGCGCTATAGTGGACTCAGCAAAAACTCCCATTCAACTGGTAACATCATTTTGCCTCACGCGGTATATGCGAGTTATTCTGCAAAAATGAAAGCCAAATTTCGTATACTTTATTTAAAATACTTTTCGAGAACCGCATCTCTATTCTATATCATATTTTTATTTTTCCTCATTCCATAATTTCTTGTTTTTTGTTTTATAGAGGACTGTGACCGGACCTAGGAAAATGATTGGCAAATCCGAAGCAAGATTATGCACCGTTGTTCGTCATCATCCCTAAAATTGAGACGTTTGGTCGAAATTTGAATTATGAAAATGTATACATACAATCAGTGTGTAAGTTGAATATCAGCCTTTTCCGGTTGTAACTAGCTTCATTGCCTCCAAAATCAAGAATTTTCTATTTTTGTGCTCAATCTCAAAGCCTAAGAAGTATAGTTTAAATGTACAAAATTTGTATTTCAATTTGAGCCATATTCAAAGTCCCTACAACTTCTCTGAGCCGAGTTATGGACCAAAATGTGGCAAAATTCATCTAATAGCCAGAATCAAAAATTGTCCCAAAATCGGCATTTTATCTGATTTCAAAGTGAAATTCAACGCTGATGCCGAAACAACTACTTGAATAACCTGATAAAGCGTAGAAGTGAAAGATTTTTCATTATTTTATACCGAAAATTTCAATTTTTCGCACATTTTGGTCCATAACTCAGCTCGAAAAAGTTGTAGAAACTTCTGATATGGCTCAAATCAAAGATAATATTAAAATAGACTACAAATTTTGTACATTCAAACTGTACGTCTAACGTTTTGCGTTTTGGCGCTATAGTGGACTCAGCAAAAACTCCCATTCAACTGGTAACATCATTTTGCCTCACGCGGTATATGCGAGTTATTCTGCAAAAATGAAAGCCAAATTTCGTATACTTTATTTAAAATACTTTTCGAGAACCGCATCTCTATTCTATATCATACTTTTATTTTTCCTCATTCCATAATTTCTTGTTTTTTGTTTTATAGAGGACTGTGACCGGACCTAGGAAAATGATTGGCAAATCCGAAGCAAGATTATGCACCGTTGTTCGTCATCATCCCTAAAATTGAGACGTTTGGTCGAAATTTGAATTATGAAAATGTATACATACAATCAGTGTGTAAGTTGAATATCAGTCTTTTCCGGTTGTAACTAGCTTCATTGCCTCCAAAATCAAGAATTTTCTTTTTTTGTGCTCAATCTCAAAGCGTAAGAAGTATAGTTTAAATGTACAAAATTTGTATTTCAATTTGAGCCATATTCAAAGTCCCTACAACTTCTCTGAGCCGAGTTATGGACCAAAATGTGGCAAAATTCATCTAATAGCCAGAATCAAAAATTGTCCCAAAATCGGCATTTTATCTGATTTCAAAGTGAAATTCAACGCTGATGCCGAAAAAACTACTTGAATAACCTGATAAAGCGTAGAAGTGAAAGATTTTTCATTATTTTATACCGAAAATTTCAATTTTTCGCACATTTTGGTCCATAACTCAGCTCCAAAAAGTTGTAGAAACTTCTGATATGGCTCAAATCAAAGATAATATTAAAATAGACTACAAATTTTGTACATTCAAACTGTACGTCTAACGTTTTGCGTTTTGGCGCTATAGTGGACTCAGCAAAAACTCCCATTCAACTGGTAACATCATTTTGCCTCACGCGGTATATGCGAGTTATTCTGCAAAAATGAAAGCCAAATTTCGTATACTTTATTTAAAATACTTTTCGAGAACCGCATCTCTATTCTATATCATATTTTTATTTTTCCTCATTCCATAATTTCTTGTTTTTTGTTTTATAGAGGACTGTGACCGGACCTAGGAAAATGATTGGCAAATCCGAAGCAAGATTATGCACCGTTGTTCGTCATCATCCCTAAAATTGAGACGTTTGGTCGAAATTTGAATTATGAAAATGTATACATACAATCAGTGTGTAAGTTGAATATCAGCCTTTTCCGGTTGTAACTAGCTTCATTGCCTCCAAAATCAAGAATTTTCTATTTTTGTGCTCAATCTCAAAGCCTAAGAAGTATAGTTTAAATGTACAAAATTTGTATTTCAATTTGAGCCATATTCAAAGTCCCTACAACTTCTCTGAGCCGAGTTATGGACCAAAATGTGGCAAAATTCATCTAATAGCCAGAATCAAAAATTGTCCCAAAATCGGCATTTTATCTGATTTCAAAGTGAAATTCAACGCTGATGCCGAAACAACTACTTGAATAACCTGATAAAGCGTAGAAGTGAAAGATTTTTCATTATTTTATACCGAAAATTTCAATTTTTCGCACATTTTGGTCCATAACTCAGCTCCAAAAAGTTGTAGAAACTTCTGATATGGCTCAAATCAAAGATAATATTAAAATAGACTACAAATTTTGTACATTCAAACTGTACGTCTAACGTTTTGCGTTTTGGCGCTATAGTGGACTCAGCAAAAACTCCCATTCAACTGGTAACATCATTTTGCCTCACGCGGTATATGCGAGTTATTCTGCAAAAATGAAAGCCAAATTTCGTATACTTTATTTAAAATACTTTTCGAGAACCGCATCTCTATTCTATATCATATTTTTATTTTTCCTCATTCCATAATTTCTTGTTTTTTGTTTTATAGAGGACTGTGACCGGACCTAGGAAAATGATTGGCAAATCCGAAGCAAGATTATGCACCGTTGTTCGTCATCATCCCTAAAATTGAGACGTTTGGTCGAAATTTGAATTATGAAAATGTATACATACAATCAGTGTGTAAGTTGAATATCAGCCTTTTCCGGTTGTAACTAGCTTCATTGCCTCCAAAATCAAGAATTTTCTATTTTTGTGCTCAATCTCAAAGCCTAAGAAGTATAGTTTAAATGTACAAAATTTGTATTTCAATTTGAGCCATATTCAAAGTCCCTACAACTTCTCTGAGCCGAGTTATGGACCAAAATGTGGCAAAATTCATCTAATAGCCAGAATCAAAAATTGTCCCAAAATCGGCATTTTATCTGATTTCAAAGTGAAATTCAACGCTGATGCCGAAACAACTACTTGAATAACCTGATAAAGCGTAGAAGTGAAAGATTTTTCATTATTTTATACCGAAAATTTCAATTTTTCGCACATTTTGGTCCATAACTCAGCTCGAAAAAGTTGTAGAAACTTCTGATATGGCTCAAATCAAAGATAATATTAAAATAGACTACAAATTTTGTACATTCAAACTGTACGTCTAACGTTTTGCGTTTTGGCGCTATAGTGGACTCAGCAAAAACTCCCATTCAACTGGTAACATCATTTTGCCTCACGCGGTATATGCGAGTTATTCTGCAAAAATGAAAGCCAAATTTCGTATACTTTATTTAAAATACTTTTCGAGAACCGCATCTCTATTCTATATCATATTTTTATTTTTCCTCATTCCATAATTTCTTGTTTTTTGTTTTATAGAGGACTGTGACCGGACCTAGGAAAATGATTGGCAAATCCGAAGCAAGATTATGCACCGTTGTTCGTCATCATCCCTAAAATTGAGACGTTTGGTCGAAATTTGAATTATGAAAATGTATACATACAATCAGTGTGTAAGTTGAATATCAGCCTTTTCCGGTTGTAACTAGCTTCATTGCCTCCAAAATCAAGAATTTTCTTTTTTTGTGCTCAATCTCAAAGCGTAAGAAGTATAGTTTAAATGTACAAAATTTGTATTTCAATTTGAGCCATATTCAAAGTTCCTACAACTTCTCTGAGCCGAGTTATGGACCAAAATGTGGCAAAATTCATCTAATAGCCAGAATCAAAAATTGTCCCAAAATCGGCATTTTATCTGATTTCAAAGTGAAATTCAACGCTGATGCCGAAAAAACTACTTGAATAACCTGATAAAGCGTAGAAGTGGAAGATTTTTCATTATTTTATTCCAAAAATTTCAATTTCTCGTACATTTTGGTCCATAACTCAGCTCGAAAAAGTTGTAGAAACTTCTGATATGGCTCAAATCCAAGATAATATTAAAATAGACTACAAATTTTGTACATTCAAACTGTACGTCTAACGTTTTGCGTTTTGGCGCTATAGTGGACTCAGCAAAAACTCCCATTCAACTGGTAACATCATTTTGCCTCACGCGGTATATGCGAGTTATTCTGCAAAAATGAAAGCCAAATTTCGTATACTTTATTTAAAATACTTTTCGAGAACCGCATCTCTATTCTATATCATATTTTTATTTTTCCTCATTCCATAATTTCTTGTTTTTTGTTTTATAGAGGACTGTGACCGGACCTAGGAAAATGATTGGCAAATCCGAAGCAAGATTATGCACCGTTGTTCGTCATCATCCCTAAAATTGAGACGTTTGGTCGAAATTTGAATTATGAAAATGTATACATACAATCAGTGTGTAAGTTGAATATCAGTCTTTTCCGGTTGTAACTAGCTTCATTGCCTCCAAAATCAAGAATTTTCTTTTTTTGTGCTCAATCTCAAAGCGTAAGAAGTATAGTTTAAATGTACAAAATTTGTATTTCAATTTGAGCCATATTCAAAGTCCCTACAACTTCTCTGAGCCGAGTTATGGACCAAAATGTGGCAAAATTCATCTAATAGCCAGAATCAAAAATTGTCCCAAAATCGGCATTTTATCTGATTTCAAAGTGAAATTCAACGCTGATGCCGAAACAACTACTTGAATAACCTGATAAAGCGTAGAAGTGAAAGATTTTTCATTATTTTATACCGAAAATTTCAATTTTTCGCACATTTTGGTCCATAACTCAGCTCGAAAAAGTTGTAGAAACTTCTGATATGGCTCAAATCAAAGATAATATTAAAATAGACTACAAATTTTGTACATTCAAACTGTACGTCTAACGTTTTGCGTTTTGGCGCTATAGTGGACTCAGCAAAAACTCCCATTCAACTGGTAACATCATTTTGCCTCACGCGGTATATGCGAGTTATTCTGCAAAAATGAAAGCCAAATTTCGTATACTTTATTTAAAATACTTTTCGAGAACCGCATCTCTATTCTATATCATATTTTTATTTTTCCTCATTCCATAATTTCTTGTTTTTTGTTTTATAGAGGACTGTGACCGGACCTAGGAAAATGATTGGCAAATCCGAAGCAAGATTATGCACCGTTGTTCGTCATCATCCCTAAAATTGAGACGTTTGGTCGAAATTTGAATTATGAAAATGTATACATACAATCAGTGTGTAAGTTGAATATCAGTCTTTTCCGGTTGTAACTAGCTTCATTGCCTCCAAAATCAAGAATTTTCTTTTTTTGTGCTCAATCTCAAAGCGTAAGAAGTATAGTTTAAATGTACAAAATTTGTATTTCAATTTGAGCCATATTCAAAGTCCCTACAACTTCTCTGAGCCGAGTTATGGACCAAAATGTGGCAAAATTCATCTAATAGCCAGAATCAAAAATTGTCCCAAAATCGGCATTTTATCTGATTTCAAAGTGAAATTCAACGCTGATGCCGAAACAACTACTTGAATAACCTGATAAAGCGTAGAAGTGAAAGATTTTTCATTATTTTATACCGAAAATTTCAATTTTTCGCACATTTTGGTCCATAACTCAGCTCGAAAAAGTTGTAGAAACTTCTGATATGGCTCAAATCAAAGATAATATTAAAATAGACTACAAATTTTGTACATTCAAACTGTACGTCTAACGTTTTGCGTTTTGGCGCTATAGTGGACTCAGCAAAAACTCCCATTCAACTGGTAACATCATTTTGCCTCACGCGGTATATGCGAGTTATTCTGCAAAAATGAAAGCCAAATTTCGTATACTTTATTTAAAATACTTTTCGAGAACCGCATCTCTATTCTATATCATATTTTTATTTTTCCTCATTCCATAATTTCTTGTTTTTTGTTTTATAGAGGACTGTGACCGGACCTAGGAAAATGATTGGCAAATCCGAAGCAAGATTATGCACCGTTGTTCGTCATCATCCCTAAAATTGAGACGTTTGGTCGAAATTTGAATTATGAAAATGTATACATACAATCAGTGTGTAAGTTGAATATCAGTCTTTTCCGGTTGTAACTAGCTTCATTGCCTCCAAAATCAAGAATTTTCTTTTTTTGTGCTCAATCTCAAAGCGTAAGAAGTATAGTTTAAATGTACAAAATTTGTATTTCAATTTGAGCCATATTCAAAGTCCCTACAACTTCTCTGAGCCGAGTTATGGACCAAAATGTGGCAAAATTCATCTAATAGCCAGAATCAAAAATTGTCCCAAAATCGGCATTTTATCTGATTTCAAAGTGAAATTCAACGCTGATGCCGAAACAACTACTTGAATAACCTGATAAAGCGTAGAAGTGAAAGATTTTTCATTATTTTATACCGAAAATTTCAATTTTTCGCACATTTTGGTCCATAACTCAGCTCGAAAAAGTTGTAGAAACTTCTGATATGGCTCAAATCAAAGATAATATTAAAATAGACTACAAATTTTGTACATTCAAACTGTACGTCTAACGTTTTGCGTTTTGGCGCTATAGTGGACTCAGCAAAAACTCCCATTCAACTGGTAACATCATTTTGCCTCACGCGGTATATGCGAGTTATTCTGCAAAAATGAAAGCCAAATTTCGTATACTTTATTTAAAATACTTTTCGAGAACCGCATCTCTATTCTATATCATATTTTTATTTTTCCTCATTCCATAATTTCTTGTTTTTTGTTTTATAGAGGACTGTGACCGGACCTAGGAAAATGATTGGCAAATCCGAAGCAAGATTATGCACCGTTGTTCGTCATCATCCCTAAAATTGAGACGTTTGGTCGAAATTTGAATTATGAAAATGTATACATACAATCAGTGTGTAAGTTGAATATCAGTCTTTTCCGGTTGTAACTAGCTTCATTGCCTCCAAAATCAAGAATTTTCTTTTTTTGTGCTCAATCTCAAAGCGTAAGAAGTATAGTTTAAATGTACAAAATTTGTATTTCAATTTGAGCCATATTCAAAGTCCCTACAACTTCTCTGAGCCGAGTTATGGACCAAAATGTGGCAAAATTCATCTAATAGCCAGAATCAAAAATTGTCCCAAAATCGGCATTTTATCTGATTTCAAAGTGAAATTCAACGCTGATGCCGAAACAACTACTTGAATAACCTGATAAAGCGTAGAAGTGAAAGATTTTTCATTATTTTATACCGAAAATTTCAATTTTTCGCACATTTTGGTCCATAACTCAGCTCGAAAAAGTTGTAGAAACTTCTGATATGGCTCAAATCAAAGATAATATTAAAATAGACTACAAATTTTGTACATTCAAACTGTACGTCTAACGTTTTGCGTTTTGGCGCTATAGTGGACTCAGCAAAAACTCCCATTCAACTGGTAACATCATTTTGCCTCACGCGGTATATGCGAGTTATTCTGCAAAAATGAAAGCCAAATTTCGTATACTTTATTTAAAATACTTTTCGAGAACCGCATCTCTATTCTATATCATATTTTTATTTTTCCTCATTCCATAATTTCTTGTTTTTTGTTTTATAGAGGACTGTGACCGGACCTAGGAAAATGATTGGCAAATCCGAAGCAAGATTATGCACCGTTGTTCGTCATCATCCCTAAAATTGAGACGTTTGGTCGAAATTTGAATTATGAAAATGTATACATACAATCAGTGTGTAAGTTGAATATCAGCCTTTTCCGGTTGTAACTAGCTTCATTGCCTCCAAAATCAAGAATTTTCTTTTTTTGTGCTCAATCTCAAAGCGTAAGAAGTATAGTTTAAATGTACAAAATTTGTATTTCAATTTGAGCCATATTCAAAGTTCCTACAACTTCTCTGAGCCGAGTTATGGACCAAAATGTGGCAAAATTCATCTAATAGCCAGAATCAAAAATTGTCCCAAAATCGGCATTTTATCTGATTTCAAAGTGAAATTCAACGCTGATGCCGAAAAAACTACTTGAATAACCTGATAAAGCGTAGAAGTGGAAGATTTTTCATTATTTTATTCCAAAAATTTCAATTTCTCGTACATTTTGGTCCATAACTCAGCTCGAAAAAGTTGTAGAAACTTCTGATATGGCTCAAATCAAAGATAATATTAAAATAGACTACAAATTTTGTACATTCAAACTGTACGTCTAACGTTTTGCGTTTTGGCGCTATAGTGGACTCAGCAAAAACTCCCATTCAACTGGTAACATCATTTTGCCTCACGCGGTATATGCGAGTTATTCTGCAAAAATGAAAGCCAAATTTCGTATACTTTATTTAAAATACTTTTCGAGAACCGCATCTCTATTCTATATCATATTTTTATTTTTCCTCATTCCATAATTTCTTGTTTTTTGTTTTATAGAGGACTGTGACCGGACCTAGGAAAATGATTGGCAAATCCGAAGCAAGATTATGCACCGTTGTTCGTCATCATCCCTAAAATTGAAACGTTTGGTAGAAATTCGAATTGTGAAAATGTATACAATCAGTGTGTAAGTTGAATATCAATCTTTTCCGTTCGGAACTAGCTTCATTGCCTCCAAAACCAAGAATTTCCGTTTTTTGTGTTCAATTACACAACCCAACCAATTCAAACTTTTTGAAAATTGTTGAGCTGAAATTCTAAAATTCTGAATGAATTGCCGTTTTGCGTTTTTCGATAGGACGTCCCAATTTTTCGTAATTGCGTGAAATATTCTCGTTTATTTGCAACGCGTTGTTGAGGAAGGTAACGTCCTTTCTCGATAGTCAATAGAAGGTGTGTTAGGTTCCGCAACGATGCGCGAAAAATAAACAAATAGATTATGAATAATTGGGACGTCCCATCAAAAAACGGAGAACAGCATTGAATTTAGCGTTGAAAATTCATTCAAAAAATTATAATATAGAACAGCTCAGGAATTTTTTGGCTGTTAGGTTGTGTTATTAGCGAAGTGAGAAAGAAAGGAAACCTGAAACTTATAATTTTGTAGAGCACGGATTTCATAGCTTTTGTCAATTTACTTCTGTGCGGGCGGGATGAGTGGGAATCAAAGATAAGCACGTTTCAAGCAATGGAGAGGCAGGGAAAAACATTTTATTTTACTAAAATTGCTAAAAACGGGAAAAATTCTAAATAATGCTACAAACGTCCTTTCCAGTAGAATAATCCCTACTGTCTTGAAAAAACAAAAATAAGTGACTCATTTCGGGTGATTTTCGCAATATTATGACAAAGAACGAACTTCTATGCGACGAGATTCCATTATCAAGAGATCATTTTCTGACCTGATAAATGTTTCAACAGATCGCCGTCTGAATTTTAGAGAGGATACTGTGGAGAGCCACCTCGTTGTACTAAACAATACTCGCTCGTTAAATATAGATTAGGTTTAAGTATACTTTTTCCGTCGGTCTTTTTGTATTTTTTTTTGTTTTTGCCAGATGAAGCTAATTTTTTGATTATAAAAGCTAAATTTCAGATTTTATAATGCTGAGAAATCCGTGCTCTACTAATTATTATATTTAGGTGTAAAATACAATATAAAAACGTGAAGACTTGAAACGTTTGAACGCTCCTGCGTCATCTTAAGGTGTCTTGTAAATTTTCAATTTGTAACTTGTCACGAGAAAAAACTCTTAGTCGTCAAGGAACGGATCAGCAGTTTAGTGTTTGTATACCTGCAAGCCGGCAACTATGTTAAACTGTTCCTGCTGATCCGTTCCTTGACGACTAAGGGTTTTTTTCTCGTGACAAGTCACATTTTATCTCTCCCACAAGTTCTTATATTTTATTTTGTATTAGTATATTACTGTAAAAGCAGCGAAAGTGAGAATTATGGCAACGAGTTTGATATTGATCATAGCCGCGAGAGCAAAGCGAGTAGAGCTAATGAAACAAGTTGCGATATTTCTCTCGATGCTGTTGGTGCTGTATGATAGTTTTTTAAACAACAAACGCCAAAGGCAATTTGCTGATCCCTAAATCATTCGATTCTCCAAAATTTCAAGTATTTCATCACAATTCATGGAATCTGTAAGTCAATCAAGTTCTTTGAACAATAAGGTTTTTGTCCAATTAGAATGATCGTTTTTGAGTTTTTTTGCCTCGGGTTTGAGTTTTTCCGCCACTGTTTCCATGTTTCTCATTGTTAATCATTAGTCCGCGGCCTAATGTAGAGAATGACAACAGCGCACACAAGATTCTTTTCAGTTACGTTTTGGGGCGGTTCACGTTCAACCACATTGAAACTGTACCGCACTTGTCCCCTATACGATTTTTACAATGATAATCTCTCTTCTACTGCACCAATTTTACTAAAGTGGGGCGTAAAAAAATAGAAAATTCTTTGCCCTTCAAGTTATGCTCTCTTCATGCCTAAGAATCGAAATTTTTGTTTTTTCCAATAAGCAGGAAATGTAAACGAAAGAAATTTTTTGTAACGTTATCTTTCGTTTCTTTTCAAGTATATTGAATTGTCTGGACGGGAATTTGAATTAATTATAAGGGAATATGTCCGACAGCCGTGCTGGACATATTTTTGCTTAAAATTTTTGTTACGTTTCTAATCTTGTATTTTGTTATTTCAATTCGTTACGTTTTTTTCAGAAACATTTTGTTACATTTTTATATCGTTTTTTCGCTTCCGTTTCGTTTATGAAAACGTTATAACGTTATAAAACTTCATATGGGTTGGAGCGGAATGAACTGGCTCCGGAGCCGGCTTCGGAGCAAAATAAATTACCTACAGAGCGGAATGAATCGCCTCCAGCATTGTTATTTTTTAGAAAAATGTTTTTATTGGGAAAAACATGTTTTTAATGGGTAATAATCAAGAAAATAGGTATTATGGAAGAGAACAAGAAAAAAGAAAAAAAAAAAAAATCGTAATAACGTAACGTTATTTTTTCCGTTTTTCGTTACCTTTTTTTTTTCATTCATTTTTATAACATTATACGTTTCGTTTTTATTTCTGGTTTTGTTACATTTCTTCAAAAACGTTTTGATAACGTTTCAATAACGTTATCGTTTCATTACGTTTACATTCCCTGCCTATAAGCGTACGTGTAAATCTGTATCCTCTGATTTTGGAGTGCGTCGTTGTGACACGGCCTTGTATAAAGTAGGCCGTGGACAGACGGAGTTTTTGCTGTCTAAAATGCATCTACTTTCAGCGTAGGTGTTTAAAAAATGTATATTCTTCTAGTGGTAAGGAACGCCTTGTCTTTCTCATTCACTAGAAATGTTACTATATTCTTTGAAAATATTACAGATCAATGATGGCTGGATACCAAAACTGCAACCTGAAGAATAAAATTTACCCTCAGATTTGTTATTGATATTAGTATGAGGATTTGAATCGTGATGGGCCTTGCATGTTACTAAAAGTAAACTTTTATATGGAATGTGTACTCTGACCAAAACTTTTTGCTGTTTTGACTGGTTAGTATCACTATTTATCTGCTATTATTGAAACCTAAAATCAATTTTTATTTACTGTTGTAATCAATCTAATCAATGCGTTATAATTTGTCCGCTATTGTACAGAACGTGAACTCTTTCCAGTCATTTGAAGGAATCTAGAAAATTTATATTAAACAATGCAGAATTGGTTCGCATATCCGAGGGCATAACTCAGTGCAAAAAATGAAAAGCGACTCAACTGATTCAATTATAGTTGTACTTACTTGAAAAGAAGGTAGGAACTTTGTGCTTATCTCTTCTTGTGAAGCATTTCATCATTAAAAACTATCACACCCCTCAGCTGTAAAATCATGAAAAATTGTCAATTCAAAAATTGGTGATTTATAGATGATAATCAGCGTGACGTCATTCATTGAAAGAAATTGCAATCGCCCTATGAAATGCAGACCGCAGAGATTTCAGCCGGGTTGATTTCTACACGCGATTTCCCATGAGAGAATTCCGGTTGACTTCTGTTGACAAATGAATATCAAAAATTATGCAAGAAGATTATTGGATTATGGCTCATGAGAAAGGTTAAAATCTCTATTTTATCATTAATAATGTTTCATATATCTAAGATATTCATGATTTTCGATATATTCCTCAACAAAAGTCTACTAGAATTCTTTTATGGGGAATTGCATGTAAAAATCAGCCTGACTGAAATCACTGGTCTCTGCGGTCTGTATTTCATGGGGCGATTGCGATTTTCTTCCATAATGACGTCACGCTGATTATCATTATTTAAATCTCTTGCTACAATCAGATATTTTAGTCATATTTTACAAAAAAAAGAAAAATGACAGGAACTGAGAAACCATGATTTCAAAAATAGATATTTGTGAGATAATTCTGCTATCAATCTCGCTGTTTTTGGACTAGATTATTCTGAATTATTCCAAAAGTAAATGTATCTGTAAAACTTCACGTCTTACTGGACAAGTGCGTTGCAAGGTCAGTCTATACAAAACTCTTTTTTCTTCTTTGCAGATAAACTCATTGCCAATATTCATCATTATATGACAGCTGATGGTACAAACGTCCAAATAAGAACAAAATGGAGAAGTCTTATGTTTTTGTCGTCTTTGGAGTAAGAATTATCAGTCAATGTACTTGGAAATTTTTTTACATAATTTTTTTAATGGGTCATAAAATATCCTTAGATTTATTTGTTGTCGTTGCAAACGTACGTCATCCTTCTCCATTTAGTTATATCTTCTATTAGTTTTTAGAACTATTAACATTCCTTAATTAAGCAATGCGAGCTTTACAAAAAGTCTGACTTGCAATTTGAAAACTATTACCGCGCCTGCAGAAATAGGTAGTTCAAGAAAATCTATTTTTTTTTTTTTGTACAAGT
Organism: Aspidiotus destructor; assembly: GCA_035079395.1. Classification (NCBI taxonomy): domain Eukaryota; kingdom Metazoa; phylum Arthropoda; class Insecta; order Hemiptera; family Diaspididae; genus Aspidiotus; species Aspidiotus destructor. The sequence continues at coordinate 96,989 of JAVHKZ010000020.1, forward strand.
ACCGGTACATCATTATGTTGGAAGTATGAATATTTTTGATGGTTCTATTCAGTTTCCCTTCAGATTTGTGGGTGATTGTTTGCTTTGTTTGCTTGAATCTTGTATTTCTTGTTCCTTGTTGTTCTTATCGCTCAAATTGAATGTTTGGTACTTGTTGTTCTCTGGTTCTAGTGTTTGCATTTTGTATTGCTTGTATATCTGACAAATTATGCCAGGTGCAACTGAGTCCTGCAACATCTTTCCTAGCATTATAAAATATTGGATCATTGTCATTAGGTAGAACAGGATTAGATTGAACAAGATTCAAATCTCGTTCATTTGATTTTTTGCCGTTGTGATAAATTAAAGCAAGCAGGTACTGAGATAACTGAGAGTGTAGATAGATCAAGATGATCTAGTACAGAGATAATTGAGACTGCATATAAGCAAAATTGATTCCAGTAAAGCGCACAATAAAGCCGTAATTACGTTAGAATAATTGAACTAGTTGCTCAGACTCACTTCAGCCTCTTTTTATGTCTTCACTGCTCATTGAACAGCTGATTCACGTCCTCACTGAGCGTAATATTCTCACTGAAAAATATTCAAATTTGTCATCAGTATTTTTCATCATCACGTTTCATGTCGTTTTCTACTCTACTTAGGTCTTTCTATAAACTTCCTCCAACTATTATTTGATATGATTTCATCATTGCAGGAATGCAATTGCCGCTTTTGAAAATCCCCTCTTTCAAATGTAAATTCCAAGTACATGGTGCAATGAACATAACTCTTCCTGAAAATACATTGCCTTCCCTACTTATCATCTTGTGATATTTGACCAACGGTTTTCTTTACTTTACATTCTGGTCAATGAGGGAAGGGGAAGGAGATCAAAAATGAAAAAAAAAAAAAAAATTCTGATAAATCAACACTAAAACAAAGCTGCGTCGTTCACAGGTCATACAATAGCGCAGCATCCATCCAAATTTGTTTACTTTACCTAACCCTACTATTGTCATTAGAACATGAAAGAGACGCTTGTAACTAAATTCACTCCAAAATAAAAATTATTTCTAATACAAATATCTTATTCTCTACTCACAGGTATTCAGTAATAAAAATTGTGATGTACAATATTGAGGAACAATGATCGTTGTCTTCTATTTGATTAACGGCTCTGTAGAAACGGCTATATACGATGTACTGTTTATTTTCTTGACGATCGCGAAAAGAAAAGAAAAAAAAAAAAATTCATTATTAACAGGAGCTTCGATTGGTGAGATCGACGAACGCGACACGATTTAAGGGGAATCACGCCGGTATAAAATCTGGGCACAACAGTTTTCCGCACGTGCTCTCAGCGCTTACATAGAAACTTTGATTCGCGATCGCAACACAATTTCATGGGAATCATGCGGACAAAAAATCTGAACACACCAGTTTCTGCACGTACTCTCGACGCGCCGCGTTTATTGTCGCGATAGGGAGACAAACTCGCGAGAAAAAAAAAGAAAATATATTTTTGACTCACTGGAACTTTGATTATACTGGAGCTTTGACTATAGGTTCTGTTTTCGCAAATAGAAACTTTGATCGGCGATTGCAACACAATTTCATAGGAATCACGCGGGCACAAAATCTCGACGCGCAGTGTTTATGGCCACAATGTGGAGACAAACACACGAAAAAAAAAACTGTTTTTAGCGAGTTAGAATATTTCTAATTGCCTTTGTACACATCTCATTTGTTATTGTATTTGCCTCTTCTGTGATTCGCTGTTTCAAGTGTTCAATGGTGTTAATGGGTGTTGCATAAACCTTGTCTTTTGAATAGCTCCACGCAAAAAAATCGCAGATCGTAAGGTACCGACTATTTGGAGGCCACATGACCAGACCATATTTTCCGATCCATCTTCCGCTGAAATGTTCGTTTAAAAATAAACGAGTGGTATGAGCCGTATGGGCACCCGCTCCATTCTACATGGACCACCCATGCTGGCTTAATTGTAGGGTCAAGTTTAGGAGGAAAAAGTCTCCCAACATGTGGACGTAATTAACTTGATTTACTGAGTTTTCTTCATAAAAATATGGCCCAACAATCCCGCTAGCATGGTCAGCCAGCCAAATGTTGACCTTGGGCGCGTTACGTGCTCCTGTTGATATTTCATGCGGATTTTTGTTGTCCTAAAATATCGCGTTGCGCGTGTTTACATGCCCATCTGTGTGGAACAGGGCTTTGTCAGAAAATGAAATATTATTTTGAAAATCCTGATCCAAATAGAGCGTAGCACTCAACACTCTGACTGCGTCTTGCCGTCGCGTTCTATCAAAATCCGAGAGCGGGTGCCGCCTTTGCATCCTGTAAGGAAATAATCCCAGGTCTTGCCGAAGAATCCTCAAAGTTGACCTTTGAGAGACGCCTGTAAGGAGCGCAATTCGCCTACTAGTCAATCTTCAATCCTCTTGTAAAGCTTCCTCCACCTGATCAATTATTGGTCCAATTCTCGCGGTCTTCCTCCTTCCTGAAACCCCTACGCAATTATTGCCCACCTTACCAAGTGAATCAAATTTATTGTGGATTCGCCAAATTGTGATGCGACTTGGTTGAGGTCGCTCAGGGAAATTTTCCGCAATTCATTATGGTTCAAAATAAACTTTTTGCGGATTATTTTCATATTTTTTTGGAATCAGCGCCAAATTGTCGTGAAAAATTGAGAGAAATAACTAAGATTCCATAACTTTACATCTTGGGGAGATTTGTAGAGTTATTGGACACTTTTTTCAGACTCGGCGCTAAATTTTGATTGAGAATCAAAAAAAAAAAAAAACTCATTCTCTTATGCTCATATAACCCGCACATTGAGATAACTGCTGTAAACACATACATGATCTTTGAAGATACTTTTCTTATAAAATGCTTAAACTAGATCTAGAGTGTTAGAGATTGGTCTGGTTGTTGTAGTCAATACTGTTGGACGCGATACTGTTGAATTTGATAAAGACTGCATCATCAATGGCAACTTGGAGGGTATGAACTGCACGTTAGGGGTCTTGTAAGTCCCTGATAACGCGATGCACATGTCTTTTGACCTGAGGGCCACCGCTACTTGAACTGTGTTGATACATTTTCTCCACATTTTGAGTTACACTCTTGTTGAACCGCCAGTCAAAATACTCACAAGCCGCCACTGCAATATACACGTGCTATATGGCTATAATCATCAATAAAAGTGAGAAAGTACTTTTCTCCTTTATGACCAACTTCATTCATAGGTCCTTTCACATCTGTATGAATAATTGCACATGTCCTAGTTGGCCTAGTTTGATTATTCCCAAATTTCTTACTAGACATTTTACATTCAAAACAATATTCACATTTCATAGGTAAGGATTCTAGACTATGTGGTAACCCTTCCATCATTGATTTGGCTGATTCACAACCCTTAATAAGGTCAACATCAACAGCACTTGCAAAGCAACTTCAAGCGCAAATTTCTTTGTGATTCCATTCCTTCTGTGAGATGTTTGCCGGCTTCAAATCCAAATCAATCACTTCACAGCACTTTTTCACTTTTATAGCTAACACAAATTGATATCTCCACTTATTGTACTGTTCACTACCATACACAAATTTTGGAATTGTAAAATTCAACCACGCTCTGCTACCATGCTAAAAATGGTGTGCAAAACATATTCCAGCGTGAAGATTTTTATTCATGCACTAACTAAAATATGTATGTTCAACATTGTCTAATCTAGATGTCTCGTCAAAGCATGCATAGATAAGAGAGAGAGAGAGGGAAAAGAAGAAAGATACATATTTACAGCTATAATTTGTATTCTTTCAGACATGTTAAATGAAGAGCGCTGGATAACTGTAGGTATTTGTAAATATTTGTTGTTGTAATAGAACTGCTTAATAGGTCCATTCTGCTGTGGTGATTTCTCTTTTGATTGTCTGTCCACAATACACAATTCCATGTTTTTCAAACATTGACTTCTGGTGGATTCAATTATGACGTTGGGTGCCACTTATGACAAGGCCATAAACTCTGCTCCTTAACAGTTGGAGATAGTATATTCACATACAATCACATAAAGGCACTTTGCTCGGATTTGACCACAATGTACCTATGACACAGTAATAACATCTAGCTCTTCTGAGTGTATACAGACAAACAAGACTTAATACTTAGTCAATTGTGGAGAAGTTTGTACGCGTCTTTTTTCAAAATATCAAATCTTGTTTTTGTTTACCATATGCTCGCCTATGGTCACCTTTGCCAAATTCTCGTCACTTGACCTTTGGGAGACGCCTGTAAGGAGCGCAATTTGCCTACTAGTCATTCTGCAATCCTCTTGTAAAGCTTCCTCCACCTGATAAATTATTGGCCCAATTCTCGCAGTCTTCCTCCTTCCTGAAACCCCTACGCTATTATTGCCCACCTTACCAAGTGAATCAAATTGATTGTGGATTTGCCAAATTGTGATGCAACTTGGTTGTGGTCGCTCAGGGAAATTTCCCGCAAAAGCGGTACGCACTAATGACGGAGATCTGGAATTATCCATCTGGACCGCAATAAATTTCCTCTCCTCAATAGAGTACCTGATTGCCATGGTTACAACCTTGAGTAATGAAATATCTGATTAAGAATTACGTCATTCACAAACAGTCAGTGTACCGTAAGTACGTAATAAGGAATCACAACTGTCAGTTGGACCACAATTCATTATGGTTCAAAATAAACTTTTTCCGTATTATTTTGATATTTTTTTGGAATCAGCGTCAAATTGTCGCGAAAAATTGAGAGAAATAACTAAGATTCCACAACTTTACATCGCTAAAAAAAAAAAAAAAAAAAAAACTCATTCTCTTATGCTCATATAACCCGCACAATGAGATAACTGCTGTTTTATGTTCTGTACATATACATGACCTTTGAAGATACTTTTCTTATAAAATGCTTAAACTAGATCTAGAGTGCTAAAAATAGTACAGCCTGCTAAGTTTTGTGTTGAATCAATTATGGATGAAGCTCATTTAGACTTTGAAACTTGTTAAGTGCCATTTTTTTTCCATTGCGTTCAATCTAGCTTGATGAGGACGTAATTTGAAAAAAAATAATGAGGGGGACCTTTTGTCTCAGTATAATGAACACTGTTTTGTTTGGGTGTATCATGATATTGAGGTGAATTAAAAATGGAGCAGCATTGTAGAACTCTAAATATTTAGGGTCATTGTGCTCTTGTGAAGAAAGGAGTGAGATACTGCACTGAATGCTACATTATAGTCTGCATTTGGTGCTGCACAATGCAATGTTCTACTGTCGGTGTGGCATTGTTGGGTGAGATTAAGAAGTAAATTATGATATTTTAGAAAATATGCTCCTATGATTGGAGTTTTGAAATTGGTTTGAATAAAGTTTCATTTATATTTGATGGGTAGGCTAGTATCAATTGTTAAATGAAACATACCGTAAGTATCTATCAGAGTATTATTTGCTGCAGAAAGTCTGTATTGGGTAGCAGTGGCGTAGCCAGGAAAAATGTTTTTTTTTTTTTATTTTGCTCAATTTCAATCATCTGATTTCTCACAATACATTGTTGTTGCATTATTGCCGTTTCTTGTGTATTAGTGCTTTGTGGTGTGGGTACTTCTTAAAATTAGTAGGATTCTCTCTAATAAAAAAGTATATTTTTCAAACAGTAATATAATTACAGTAAGAACACAATATTGACATTCAATTTGTCAAACAAACATTAATAATAATATAATACGGCGATTATTATGATTCATAGCAAACAACTCTATGAATATGTCAAAATCAATCGTTTTAGACAATTTTTTTTCAATATTCAAAATAGCCAAGTTTGACAGGCGTACATCTGCCATAGACGTTCGCATAACATTTTTTAGATGCCACATGCAACTGAATGATCTCTCACAGGGGCACTCTGACACGGCAATTGTCATAACAATTGCCACAATGCCACAATTTTATAAGTCTCCTTAAAAATTAACTTATATTCACGTAACATGTTACCAAAAGACATTAAATCTGCATTAAAAACTAACTTATATTCACGTAACATGTTACCAAAAGACATTGAATCTGCATTAAAAATTAACTTATGTTCATGTAACATGTTACCAAAAGACATTAAATCTGCAATACAATGAGGGCCCTCGCAGATTTTTTTGGCCTACCTTGAGTACGCTTTCTTCCCAAAGGAATTACTTCAGCGGCATTGGGAGGAGAAACTAATTTCAATCTCAATTTCATACCCAGTATGTGTTTGCAAGTTGTACATTTGGAAAAGTATGGACAGTTACACGTGGACTCGAACAAAGCATTCCTAAAAATTTTGACTGCCCAATTTCGTGATTTTCGGAATCATCAAATGTGGACCAGTTATCTTCTTTGGTTTGGAACGCATTTAATATTTCTGTCGTTATCTCAGGAGTGTTGGTAGAACTTGTTTAGTACACCTCGTAACCATCAAATTTTTGTTGGAGTTCAGTTTAATTTTGCCCAGCCCAGTGGTAACCTCTAGTCCATTCCTGGAGTGATACCGTTAGTATAGAAGTAAATTTTATGCAATTGGGAGATGCCGGATCACGTTTTGCCGACCACTTATGAACAAGCTGGCTTATTTTGACCAATCCAAAAACAAAAAAAACATGCTATTCATCTCTTTTTTTTTTAATATGTATATAAATAAAAAACAACATGCATCATAATAATAAAAATACAAACAAACATCGATCGATCGAGTACAATTTACAAAGTACATTTACAAAGGATATCCATTCCAATTGATTATTGATTACGGAGTATAAATAATGAAATTCAAAAAAATTATTTCCGGTTGATTACGGAGTACAAATTAATAAAATTCAACTATAGGCCTAGTGCGATTGATTAAGGAACGAAAAATGTAAACACTATAAACTTTCATCATCATTATTTTGTTAAGAAATTATCAGCAGATAGAGAGAAAAATTATAATAACTTTATCAGGATCTGAATAAAAAAGGCTCAAGTGGCACAAACTAAGATAGAAGCCTTTAATTTTTCTCTTCAGAAATGCGCTGGGTTTTGCATATTTTTTGATGTCAATATCATGATAAACGTTCAACGTTAGCTTTAACATAGAGTGCACGGACCAGAGAGTGTTTGGTTTGAACTAATTTTCATGAAATGGATATTTGAGGTAAGCCATTATAACACTTTCAGAAAAAGAATTTGCCTTTCGAGAAGTTTTCCATTCTAGTATAAATTCATTGTATCTCCTGATATATCGTGCTTTTGATTCAGGTGGCAGTAACTCAAGTAGAGCTTCTCTTGCTTCATCTCTTATTGCAGGAGGTGTGCATTGTTCATTGTCAAATTGTTCTTCTTCTTTTTCATCATCATCAAGAAATAATTCTGACACAAAATTTACTTTGTGCACGTTTTTGTTAGTAATCATAATGATTATACAAGACTTGAAACACAGCTGGCTGAAGATGAAATTGCTTGAAATGATGAGTACTTACACCACCTGTAAAGAAACTATTTAAAAATTTAAATGTACCGTGCGCAATGATACAATTATAGTCTCTAGTCTCGCAACAGACGACCATTTTGCAATCAAACCGAGGATGACCGGAAAAATATTATATTTAGGAATTCCTACAAACTGAGGAATCATCTTAGTGTGTCATGAGCGCCCTCTAGCTCACAAGCTCACGAGTAATAAACTATGATATCATAGTTATCAACTTCGCACTTTGCAAAACCACAAATAAGAATAACAATGAATAAATTCAACTTGTAAAAGGAGTAACATCATTGTTCATTTATTATTAAAATAATAATAAAATGTTTTCCAAGCTTTTATAATACAAATTATCATTTTGCGTTGGAAGCTTACAAAATTACAGCCCAGTCAAAACATACGTAAATCTAGATAATTCTTCATCAATGATGACTTGAGTACCTTTTTAATATCTGCTTGTTCATGAATTAGATTTTCAAATAACGCACAAAAATTTTGAAAATTCAAAATGTTGCCATCAAAAATAGGCACTGTCAAGTTTTCAAGTTTAGGAGCAGCTAATAAAGTTTCGTTTGTTGTAGCATTCAACAATAATGTAGCTCCACTACGTGAAAACCCCAAAGTGCTTGATATAACATTTGCGCAATAGTTCTCTGATAAATGAGCCTTATTTTATTTCATTTACAAAGCAAACAATACATTGAAAATTGAATAATTTAGTAGGGATATTTAACCCCTGTACATTTTTCAATAATTTTTAACGACACTTCATTTGCCTTCATTTCTTTGGCAATTTTCTCCTTCTCTAACCCCCTATAATATTCTTCTGGCGGAGTAGACACACTAGTTTGTTGCAATTGAAAAAGGGTATTCAATGTCCGTTCTTTCTCGGTTAAACCAAATTTAGATAACTCAACTTCAGTGTTTTCCATGTCCGGAAATAATTCCAAAAAATACCTAAGTTCAGTTTCATCCACCATATGAATGTGTCTAAGAAAATAACACCACACATCGGCACTGCTTTTCAGTTTATCTAGTTCTCTTTTCTTAACGCTGAATTTACGTAAGTCTACAAAATAAATATCGATGCTTATTAACAGCAAAGCGAGAGAAAAGCTGATACTTATTCATTGATGGAAGACATTAGTGATTTAGATTTAGACGATGGTGTCTATTCTAAATCTTCCACTGTAGTACACGGAACGACTTGGAATTTTGGTGTAGTATAATTTCCTGTAACTATGATGCAAGCATCCAGCTCGGGGACCGACAATGGTCCCCGCATAGGCTCCATTGGCATCTGCCTATTTTGCTGTTTAAACATGGAAAACGTGTAGTTGTAGAATGATATTGGCTTACAAAAACTTCCACGGAATTTCAAATAGCCAATGGCTGTCGGCTATACTGTGTGATTGTATCATTAGATTTTGTTTCATTGTATAAAAAAATGAAAATCTTGACTGTCATAAAAAAATTGCAAATGAGGCGTGTTTTGTTAGTGCAGCAGAATTGTACTAGGGAATTGGCAATCTCTTGCAAGACAGTTAAACAACGATGACAAGGAATTGTTGCAATAATCTGGTTTTGCTGGTCTGGTGTTGAATTGTGTTTACTGCCGTCCAAATCTTTCTTGATACCTATAAGAACTCAGTCCATTCTATCGCAGGTCATTATCTAGCTGCTGTTTTCACGCTGTGTAATTTTTTGTTCCTGTGAGATGATCTTCTTTTGCAACTTTAAGGAAAGAAATCTTAGAATGAGAAAAATTGGGCTTCAATTTGTTGACGTATTTCCGCAAAGACTGGATAGAAGCTGGGTTAGGTCTGGAGAGCTCTTCAAAGAGCTTTACTGCTTCCTTAATAGAGTTGTTGTAATTTTGTTACCGTACCTATGTTGTTTTTGTCATTGGAGAACGTCAAAATATTGTCCCAAATTTTGTTGGAGATGCGTCTTACTTTTCAATGTTCTTGACTCTCTTGGTTGTGTCAGACATCTTGTTTTGAGAAAAAGATAATTCTTGTAAACAAACTTGAAAAGAAAGGCCCATCACCCTATTGAAGTACAAGAGAGTCAAATCCACCATCATTAATTGTGTGTAATGAATGAAAAAAAAAGCTCACAAATAAAGGCAAATGGCTGAAGGCTTTGTCTTTGCTGAGCATTTCTGCGGCCATCCTCATTGTCTGTCTGGAGAGCGTCTTTCTCAATCTCAAGACTCCATTTATTTTCCTTTACACGCGTGCTTACCATTCTTTTTTTCATTTCTGTGAAAAACTCAATGTAGAATTTTCTTGAACTTATCTGTTATAAAATGAGAAGAGAACAGGCAAAAATTGTCAGTTAATAGTTGTTCAAATAGCAATGTCAAACACAATACCGCTGACAAGGCAAAGTTACCAAGAATGTTTTTGTTTAGCAGTGTGTCAACAGTAGGGTGCGCTAAAGCTGACATTTCCAAATGGTGACATTTGACAAATCTAATCACTTTGATTTTTTTTCTATCATACTTGAAAGAACAATCATTTGTTTCCATTTTTGCTTTACCCATCAATTATTAATGTCTTTATGCATTCATCTTCCACTTTGAAAGGAGTTTTTTATGTGTATAAATAACACCAAACTTTGAATAAGTGAATAACTAAATTGTATGTTGTACATTTTTTTTCTTTTTTTCAGTATGATTACTGTACCTAATAGAATATTTACTTTCCATTAAAAAAAAAAAAAAAAAAAAGAAGGTTGTAATTACTTGAAATTTGAAAATACCTACTCAGTGTCAAATTAAAGGATTTACAACTATAGTATTGGAGGATTTACAACTATAGTATTGGAAACAGCTGACCATATTATCACTATTTTATTAATAACTATGAACAATATTTTGTTGGATTTAGGAAACTTTATTTAAAAGAAAAAAAAAAATGAGAGTATAATTTCCCAATTAGGAACGCTGCTTCTAGTTGTAGTAGTAGTATATTACACAAAAATAAAATTAATTAGATTACAGTTATTTGCTGTCAGTGCTGCCAATTTTTAATTTCCAACACATTTTCATAAGTTTTTGAGAATTTGTCTTACATCATTAGATGAGAAGCTCTTATTTTTTGATTGTCATTTCTTTGTAATAATATCAAAATAAGTATTGGTATAAAAAATTGTTGAGCAATACTTTTTTTTGTGAAATTAATTTGAAAATGTAATTTTAGTTTGAATTTAAACCACGTTAAACAGGAATATGTTCATGTATTTTGTTTGTTTCTTATTTGTTTTTTTCAGAAGAAAACCCTGTTTTTTTCAGAAGAAAACCTTGTTTTTTCTGCTCTATTATTATTGTGATACATGTTTTTTTTTTGAAGTTATTTTTTGCAATCCAGATATAAGCTATATATTTTTTTTAAAAAGGAATTTTATCCATGACTTGTTGAAATTGAATTGATGTTGAAGAATGACACTCTCATGTTGTGGTATATTAATTTTGAATAAATCATTCTTACCAAATTGAAAGTTTTTTTTTCTTGACACTTCAAAGAAGGGAACAGGATGTACACAATTGGAGGTGTTCAATATTTTGCTTTTCAAGTTGGGAGGGTTCAATGACTTGCTTTTGCTCTTGCTTTTGGTATTTAGGTTTTTTGAAAAGATAATTAACGCTTTTAATTTTGTAATCAAGTTATAAAGACATAGTGGAAAAGGTGGAGAATCAGATGAAATTTTGGTAAGAAATTTTTTTCAGGCAATTTGTTTCTCTTGGTGAACAACGTTATCTTGAGTAGGCCAAAGCAGCGCCAAACTCATGACGTCATCCACAGTTGAAATTTTGGCCTAGGTTGAATGACTGACCAATGGCAATATGTTGTCGACGCATGTTATTTTGACAAATTATCATGTCTTTGTCACACCTCTAACCTCTACTATTAATTCCAAAATTTGCAAGTTCAATCTCTGTGGGACGCTTTCTCCAAGTAACAATTGTGCGTCAAACTTTCTGCAAGCAGTTTATTGAAATCTCCACCTCCCAAATCTGGAAAAATGTCAATTTTTGACTTATCTAGTAAGCCTACTGACCATATTCAGAATCATCTTGATCTACATGAGGGTCTCAGAAAAATTTCAACTTCAAAACCCAAATCTGTACTAACCAAATAAATTGAGAAAATTAGAGAAGGACGCTGCTCCCTCTCATTTGCAAATCCAATTAAGGTTTTATTTGAAAAAATGAAGAGAATGAAAGTTGTAGCGCTTGTAATTATCTTTCAGGTAAGTTCACATGTGGACAGTTTTGTATGTTTTTTTCACATCTTCACCTTTTGGTGTCAATTGCACCAATCAGCAAACAGTATTTGTTTTGCTGCCAGAAGGCAGTTCCTTAATCAAATTTGCAAAGTGATTTTGAATTGAGACACTGACTATACATGTATCACTATCAGACAAATACTTGAAAAAAATAAATGATGGTCATTTATCCAACACTGGTTACACCCACGTCTTGACATGCAGTGCAATCTGGTGGTAGTATGCAATAACCCTTCTACTTTTTCAACAATGGGAGTATTTTGTCTGGTAAGTGTCAGTTCTACCAAATAATTGAAGTTTATGTGCACTCAGTTTAACCTCAGATAAGATAAGCAAAATTCTGTGTTACCATCTCCTGTAATTTTAGTTTTGCAACGCAAATTGGAGTTTGAATCAATTGCCCAATTTTTGCTGATTATTTTTCATTGTAGCTCATTTGTCTGAACTCCAATTGAATCTCAAATGCAGTTAACTGTAGTTGGTAGAATTGGCCCTAAGGGTGTAGTCAATGATTGATACCTTAGGCTCATTTTGACAAAAAGCTAGGTTGATTTTGAGTTGAGCTTGGATTTTCCTGATACTGGGCAGCAATTACAACCGCTCAATAAAAACCCGTGAGCGGCGTCACGGTTATATCACCCCATTTAACTCCATGTTATGAGGTTTCAATAAACCTGTGATGAAATTTTTACCACCTTTGTCAAGCAGTTGTAATTAAAGCCCTGACTGCAAATTGATCCAAAATGATAGGATGTTTATTGACCACTCAATGCTCATTGTTGTGGACGTCAAAATTAAATCTACTCAATCATTGCAGTACTGGTCAAACATAATTGAGATTCCCAATATTTTGTACGGCTACACATTCTGCTTGCATAGACAGAATACTACAAGAGGACTCCAGATTAACGTTGATTCAAGATAGCCTACATCTCTGAAGCAATTAAAATCATTATGGCTATTGACTACACACATACCAGACAAATACTCACACTGTTGAAAAAGTAGCTGCATTGACTATACACGTACCAGACAAATACTCGCATTGTTAAAAAAGTTGTCACTTTGAAGGATACTGACACCAGAGTGTGCTGCGTGTTAATACGTTGGTGTAAGAGAAAGGGAAAGATGTTCCGTCTCTTTCACTCTGCTGGTTAACACGCTGCACACTCTGGTGTCAGTATCCTTCAAAGTGACAACTTTTTTAACAATGCAAGTATTTGTCTGGTACATGTATAGTCAATGGTAGCTGTAAGGCGCTGTAGGGGGAGGTATAATGGACAGCCATTTTGATTGCAAAAAATGTAAACAAGAGCCGGGCCACTTCTGTTTGCATAGTACCCTAATGCAACAAGCAACAAACAAAAACATTTGAGCTCTCCTGCAATCAAAATGGCTGACCATTATACCTGCATCCTATTTGCATAAGTGATGTCCAGTAGGAGAAAGAATGGACAAAAACAATTTTGGTCCATTTGAAGTGATACAGGGCTTGTTTTCAAACAACTTGTTTATGTTGATTTTTCATTATTTCAAAAAAATGAGATATACAAAAGATGCAATGCAGTTCATTTCATCTATTTTCAACACTATTTTTCTAAGGAAAATGAGAATTGCATGAATGCGCAATACCTTTTAAATTGTATGTATCATGTTTTTGTTAGCTTCCAAAAACTTCCATATAGCAGCAACTCTTTTGATCACTTATGCAAATAGCACCTTACTAGCCGGTTTGTTGGATTTACCACAGAGGGTGAGTAAAATAACACTACACATACAAAAAAAAAAAAAGAAATTCAAAAACCACATGAACAAAATAATACAATTCCGCACATTGCAACAAATTGTGAGAATGTGATTTGATCATTTCTCAAAACACAGGCCAAATTTAAAAAAACGGACAACGGCATCGTGATCAGCGTTGAAAATACTTCTAGAATTGTATTATTTTGTTCATGTGGTCTTAATTTTTATTTTTGCTTGTATATCAGAAAACAACATCTTGTTTCAAAAATGATTTGATTTCATCATATCTCAAAAACCCGGCCAAATATTGAAAAACGGACAACGGCATCGTGATCAGCGTTGAAAATACTTCTAGAATTGTATTATTTTGTTCATGTGGTCTTAATTTTTATTTTTGCTTGTATATCAGAAAGCGACATCTTGTTTCAAAAATGATTTGATTTCATCATATCTCAAAAACCCGGCCAAATATTGGAAAACGGACAACGGCATCGTGATCAGCGTTGAAAATACTTCTAGAATTGTATTATTTTGTTCATGTGGTCTTAATTTTTATTTTTGCTTGTATATCAGAAAACGACATCTTGTTTCAAAAATGATTTGATTTAATCATATCTCAAAAACCCGGCCAAATATTGGAAAACGGACAACGGCATCGTGATCAGCGTTGAAAATACTTCTAGAATTGTATTATTTTGTTCATGTGGTCTTAATTTTTATTTTTGCTTGTATATCAGAAAACGACATCTTGTTTCAAAAATGATTTGATTTCATCATATCTCAAAAAACCGGCCAAAATATATTGAAAAACGGACAACGGCATCGTGATCAGCGTTGAAAATACTTCTAGGATTGTATTATTTTGTTCATGTGGTCTTAATTTTTATTTTTGCTTGTATATCAGAAAACGACATCTTGTTTCAAAAATGATTTGATTTCATCATATCTCAAAAACCCGGCCAAATATTGAAAAACGGACAACGGCATCGTGATCAGCGTTGAAAATACTTCTAGAATTGTATTATTTTGTTCATGTGGTCTTAATTTTTATTTTTGCTTGTATATCAGAAAACAACATCTTGTTTCAAAAATGATTTGATTTCATCATATCTCAAAAACCCGGCCAAATATTGAAAAACGGACAACGGCATCGTGATCAGCGTTGAAAATACTTCTAGAATTGTATTATTTTGTTCATGTGGTCTTAATTTTTATTTTTGCTTGTATATCAGAAAGCGACATCTTGTTTCAAAAATGATTCGATTTCATCATATCTCAAAAACCCGGCCAAATATTGGAAAACGGACAACGGCATCGTGATCAGCGTTGAAAATACTTCTAGAATTGTATTATTTTGTTCATGTGGTCTTAATTTTTATTTTTGCTTGTATATCAGAAAACGACATCTTGTTTCAAAAATGATTTGATTTAATCATATCTCAAAAACCCGGCCAAATATTGGAAAACGGACAACGGCATCGTGATCAGCGTTGAAAATACTTCTAGAATTGTATTATTTTGTTCATGTGGTCTTAATTTTTATTTTTGCTTGTATATCAGAAAACGACATCTTGTTTCAAAAATGATTTGATTTCATCATATCTCAAAAACCCGGCCAAATATTGAAAAACGGACAACGGCATCGTGATCAGCGTTGAAAATACTTCTAGGATTGTATTATTTTGTTCATGTGGTCTTAATTTTTATTTTTGCTTGTATATCAGAAAACGACATCTTGTTTCAAAAATGATTTGATTTCATCATATCTCAAAAACCCGGCCAAATATTGAAAAACGGACAACGGCATCGTGATCAGCGTTGAAAATACTTCTAGAATTGTATTATTTTGTTCATGTGGTCTTAATTTTTATTTTTGCTTGTATATCAGAAAACGACATCTTGTTTCAAAAATGATTTGATTCCATCATATCTCAAAAACCCGGCCAAATATTGGAAAACGGACAACGGCATCGTGATCAGCGTTGAAAATACTTCTAGAATTGTATTATTTTGTTCATGTGGTCTTAATTTTTATTTTTGCTTGTATATCAGAAAACGACATCTTGTTTCAAAAATGATTTGATTCCATCATATCTCAAAAACCCGGCCAAATATTGGAAAACGGACAACGGCATCGTGATCAGCGTTGAAAATACTTCTAGAATTGTATTATTTTGTTCATGTGGTCTTAATTTTTATTTTTGCTTGTATATCAGAAAACGACATCTTGTTTCAAAAATGATTTGATTTCATCATATCTCAAAAACCCGGCCAAATATTGGAAAACGGACAACGGCATCGTGATCAGCGTTGAAAATACTTCTAGAATTGTATTATTTTGTTCATGTGGTCTTAATTTTTATTTTTGCTTGTATATCAGAAAACGCCATCTTGTTTCAAAAATGATTTGATTTCATCATATCTCAAAAACCCGGCCAAATATTGAAAAACGGACAACGGCATCGTGATCAGCGTTGAAAATACTTCTAGAATTGTATTATTTTGTTCATGTGGTCTTAATTTTTATTTTTGCTTGTATATCAGAAAACAACATCTTGTTTCAAAAATGATTTGATTTCATCATATCTCAAAAACCCGGCCAAATATTGGAAAACGGACAACGGCATCGTGATCAGCGTTGAAAATACTTCTAGAATTGTATTATTTTGTTCATGTGGTCTTAATTTTTATTTTTGCTTGTATATCAGAAAACGCCATCTTGTTTCAAAAATGATTTGATTTCATCATATCTCAAAAACCCGGCCAAATATTGAAAAACGGACAACGGCATCGTGATCAGCGTTGAAAATACTTCTAGAATTGTATTATTTTGTTCATGTGGTCTTAATTTTTATTTTTGCTTGTATATCAGAAAACGACATCTTGTTTCAAAAATGATTTGATTTCATCATATCTCAAAAACCCGGCCAAATATTGAAAAACGGACAACGGCATCGTGATCAGCGTTGAAAATACTTCTAGAATTGTATTATTTTGTTCATGTGGTCTTAATTTTTATTTTTGCTTGTATATCAGAAAACGACATCTTGTTTCAAAAATGATTTGATTTCATCATATCTCAAAAACCCGGCCAAATATTGGAAAACGGACAACGGCATCGTGATCAGCGTTGAAAATACTTCTAGAATTGTATTATTTTGTTCATGTGGTCTTAATTTTTATTTTTGCTTGTATATCAGAAAACGACATCTTGTTTCAAAAATGATTTGATTTCATCATATCTCAAAAACCCGGCCAAATATTGAAAAACGGACAACGGCATCGTGATCAGCGTTGAAAATACTTCTAGAATTGTATTATTTTGTTCATGTGGTCTTAATTTTTATTTTTGCTTGTATATCAGAAAACGACATCTTGTTTCAAAAATGATTTGATTTCATCATATCTCAAAAACCCGGCCAAATATTGAAAAACGGACAACGGCATCGTGATCAGCGTTGAAAATACTTCTAGAATTGTATTATTTTGTTCATGTGGTCTTAATTTTTATTTTTGCTTGTATATCAGAAAGCGACATCTTGTTTCAAAAATGATTTGATTTCATCATATCTCAAAAACCCGGCCAAATATTGGAAAACGGACAACGGCATCGTGATCAGCGTTGAAAATACTTCTAGAATTGTATTATTTTGTTCATGTGGTCTTAATTTTTATTTTTGCTTGTATATTAGAAAACGACATCTTGTTTCAAAAATGATTTGATTTCATCATATCTCAAAAACCCGGCCAAATATTGAAAAACGGACAACGGCATCCTGATCAGCGTTGAAAATACTTCTAGAATTGTATTATTTTGTTCATGTGGTCTTAATTTTTATTTTTGCTTGTATATCAGAAAACAACATCTTGTTTCAAAAATGATTTGATTTCATCATATCTCAAAAACCCGGCCAAATATTGGAAAACGGACAACGGCATCGTGATCAGCGTTGAAAATACTTCTAGAATTGTATTATTTTGTTCATGTGGTCTTAATTTTTATTTTTGCTTGTATATCAGAAAACGACATCTTGTTTCAAAAATGATTTGATTTCATCATATCTCAAAAACCCGGCCAAATATTGAAAAACGGACAACGGCATCGTGATCAGCGTTGAAAATACTTCTAGAATTGTATTATTTTGTTCATGTGGTCTTAATTTTTATTTTTGCTTGTATATCAGAAAACGCCATCTTGTTTCAAAAATGATTTGATTTCATCATATCTCAAAAACCCGGCCAAATATTGAAAAACGGACAACGGCATCGTGATCAGCGTTGAAAATACTTCTAGAATTGTATTATTTTGTTCATGTGGTCTTAATTTTTATTTTTGCTTGTATATCAGAAAACAACATCTTCTTGTTTCAAAAAGGATTTGATTTCATCATATCTCAAAAACCCGGCCAAATATTGAAAAACGGACAAAGGCATCGTGATCAGCGGCATCGTGATCAGCGTTGAAAATACTTCTAGAATTGTATTATTTTGTTCATGTGGTCTCCATTTAATTTTTTTTTGCTTTATATATTTTTTTTTTCAAGCAAATTGGTTGAGTCAATTTCAAGTGCTCCATTATTGAAAAACAGAGATCTAACATATGCTCTCATGGACATTGAGTTTTTTCTGCAAACATTATGGCGAATTATTATTATACTCTCCCGCGTAGGTGCTCTCCTACCACAAGGGTGCGCTGTGGTTAATCAGCAGAGTAAAACTGTGAGAACATTGTTCCTACTCTGTTACACCTATGTTGTGACACGCAGCATGATCTGGTGGTAGTATCCAACAAACTGGCTACTTTTTCAACACCAGGTGGCGCTGGCGTTGCGCAAAATTGTGAAATTCTCAAGTTGTCTCTGAAATATTTTCAATTGAAAGAAAATTTTTGGCTCTGCAATTTTGTTCCTTGAGAGTATAAGCCCAAATTCATTAGTTTTGGAGAAATTCTAGAAAAACTGAAAAATTACATTTAGTTTTGAGTCATGATCACCATTTGCGAGTGGACACTAAAGTGTCGCCCTCTACATTTACTCTGGCGGCCATTTATGGAAGCTGCACTAGAAGGTGATGTTCCAAATAACTGATGAAATTTTTATTTTCATGAGTTTCACCTCATTCTACTAGTCAAGAGAGACAGAAAAGGTTATTACAAGTTGTACTCTTTTTTCAGTATTAACAGAGATACAGCAAGTTGAAATAACATACGCTCTTATGTAAATTTTCATGTGATCACATTCTAGTGCAACATCCCTAGCGCTCCTTGCGGAACGTCCACTCGCAAATACTCCATAGAGTTATCAACACTTTGCGATGCTAGAAAATCTGAAATATTCCCAGCCAAAATGCAAGTATTTGTCTGGTACATGTGTATTTCACATGACTCGTGAGTTGATAACTGTAACATCAACCACGCAGTGAACAGAGCAAGTCCAAGACTAGATAGAGATGGGCAGAGCCAGTACTAGAACTCGTGATACTGGTTTTTTCAACAAAAACCCCTATAGTCTGTTCCAAATAAGATCGGGATAATCAAAATTACCTTTCACCTCCCCTGTGCCGTCAAATTGTCCCGTGACGTCATTTCAATTATCCCGGTCTTATTTGGAACAGACTATAACAATACCGGTTTTTCAAAAACCAGTTTTAAAACTGAGTAATTTTTGGTGCATTAATTTTATATTTTTCATCATTTTTCCATTTTCTCTCAATTCTTGAATCAGCAAATCTCAATTAGCTGAGTCAATTGCTGGAAAACATTGCGGGACATAATGATTGTAGAACACAATTTATGTTGAGGTATTCAAACTGCACACATTCTCCATTAGCTCATCAAAATTGATCAAATTTTTTGTTGAAGTCTACATACATTCCAGGAAAAAGAAGGAAGAACGTTTTGAAAGTCTAGCCGCAAGTTGAGAACTTATATTTGCATCCTTTTTTTTTACTTAGGTGGTTGTTTTTGAAAAAAAATCAAAACCACCCGTGTACCAGTTTTTTCTTCCTTTGGTTCTGATTACACCGGTACTTGAATTTTCTAAGTACTGGTGCACCGTTATTTTCAAAATACCGGGTTTTTCCCATCTCTAGCACACTCATTAAAATTTGTAGTTTTGGGTTTGCCTATAGTCTCTTCACGTTAAGAAAGGGCTACTCGAGAAAGGGTATAAGTTTGTACCGTTTTGTTCTGAAACCTTTTAAATAACATGGTACAAACTACTTGAGAAGTTTGTACCAGCTCTTAAGTAACATAACTTTCTACAATCTTTTGGCCCTTTCTGAACGTGAATAGACTATAACGCAGTTAACCGCAGTTGACCAAGCGGTGAATCTGCAACAATAGACTCTTTTCCTGTGACGGTGGCCAGAGTACCTGTTTTGTTGTTTACAGACCTCTCCAATCTATGGACACCCTTAGGCTCGTTTCACACGACGCCGTGTAACGGCACGGCACGGTTGCCGGCCCGGTGACCGGATTTTCAGAGCAGCCGTATGAACACGATCATTCAATCACATACACTATAAACCGTCCAACGGACGAACACGTTCATAGCATATACGGCAACCGTCGACGGTTAAAAGTTTTGGACGGTGCAACACGGCACCGTTCACGTTTCACGGTCGTCCGTTTCTCGTGTGAACGCATAGATTCACGGTGTACACTTCAAACCGCGCTAACGGCAACCGTGCCGTTTCACGGCGTCGTGTGAAACGAGCCTTAAGAATAACAAAGGGAGCAAAGATCATCAGGTAAATAAAAGAGAACCCTGCGATGAGTTTCGGTTATAATCAAAATAATAATTATTTTATAGGGTTTCTAGAACTTTGTCATAAGGCTCTGGATACTAAGAAATTTTTCATTCACAATTAGTAACACAATGATCTTTGCTCCCTGTGCGTTTCTTATGGGAGTTAAAAGGTCCGTTGGCCAAGTAGGTCACATGATGTACAATTTTGATGTCACCAGGAAAACAATCTATTTAAGTAGTGTACAGCTGTTTGCAGAGTTTGACGCGCACGCAACGCGTTTAGGCAAACCTAAACTCATAGATGACAAACTAAGAATGGTTTTCAACCCAGGTCTTACGGAAGAACTGAACGGATATCCGTTCATTCCTACATAAAAATCAACGGCGTTTTTGCCTTGTTCTTTAGTTTGTCACATTTGCCTAAACTACAAATTTGGATGATGCCTGTATTTGTTAACATTAAACCTTGGACCATATTCGGCTCCGTGAATCTATCAGAGAGCGCGACCATCGAGTCAAAGTTATTGAAGGATAGGTGAACCATGGAATATTGAACATGGGAAAAAATCTTCAAATTGGAATTTTTCAAAAATGGCTCGTTGAAAATGATTTCTTTTTGTACTATATAATAATAAAATCCTCTAAAATATGAGACCAAAACCACCAAACCTTCATAAAAGTTCCTTAATTTTATAAGAATTTTTGAAAAATCATTCCTATTAAAATTATATGGAGGTTTACCTTCCGCCTTGTTAGTGCCAATTGTTGTACATACTTTTCAAGAACATTGTTTCATTCACAAATAAATCTCCCATTAGAATCAGTAAGTAAGTATTACATTTGATCCAACAAATGTTTCATCATTTAATGAAAGTTGATTGTAATCACACTAGAAAAAGGAAATACATAAAATCAACAACCAAAATCATGACTATGAAAATTATATACAAGTCAATCGAACCATCAGCTTATTTAGATCATTAAAAATAGTCGCTTATTTCTATGACGTAGATTTCACATTGTGTTCTCCTAGAACAGATAGCGGCTGTTCATGCAAAGCACTTTCTGTACAAGAGAGACAGTCCTGTGCCAATATCCATCATTATAAATTTTATTACAATTTTGTTACGGCACACAGGCACTCCGAGATTTTTCGCAGGTCCATATCAGTTTGAGCGAGGCAAGTTGTCCCAAAATTGACGTCTTTTCTCTTCAATCCTTGTATTGATAAAACGAGTTTCTTTATCGATTCGAAGATGGCCTTTCATGCTCGGTCTTATTGGTTGCCATCTGTCTTCAAGTCCAACATCATCGCTATTTGGATCCCTGCCCAAGAAATTACGGCCATTTACAAAATGAGTTTTAATTTTCTGATCGTCCAAATCGTATGTATCATACCCAAACTTGGCAAAATTAGTCAACATTTTGCAAAATTGGCGAATGATTTTCTTATCCTTTTCAGTCGGTAGAAATATTGGATAAACTAATTGAGAATAGAACGTATAGCTGATATCTTCTGCGTGACCAACTCCTGCAATAAGAATGATTGTATTTGCCTAGAAAATGAGGACGGTTCGTGCGTATGTCTAAGAAGCAAATTTAGATAGCCTCTTCCTCCTGACCATTCGAGTATTTACTACCGTACCTATCAAACCGATGGCATGGAAACGTGGGTCAACTGTAGGTAGATTTGTAGTTAAGGAGGCTGAGCTCCCTTTTTTGATGCTACAAGTCTTGTAAGAAGAAAAAACGACATTTGTATAAGAGAACCTTTACTACGCAGAACAGAAAACACTCCGACTCTTTAAACTTTAATGAAGCCCCTAGTGATAATTGACTTTGGTTACAGATCTGGCTGTGTGGAAAACGTCATCATACAGTTAATGATAGATATTTCATTTTCTCGCTATACTATCTGAAGATTTAATCTCAACGTTAATTGTTCCTGATCTTACATACCATGATACCTATTATTTACCTTCAAGTTTCCAAAAATCTCTCAGCCCGAAGCTTGCCACTTTGAACATATTCAAGCTATCGTAGCAGAAATGATATACGTAAATTTTTCCTTTGTTGTACGAGGCGCTGAATGAAGACATTTGCTCGTAAAATTTATAATATTGAAGATCCGTGTATAACTAAAAATGAAATTATATTTGAATTAGGCATTAAGTATTTGTGATGTACAATCGAAATAAGTTGAGGAGGCACAGAGTCTTCAGACTAAAATATGAAATAGCAGATACTAGGCTTCCTGTGTCTCGCCTAGTGTGCACCTTGAGTGTCCTTATCGAAAAATCATGCCTAACAATGAATTTTGTGCTGCTCTAGATGACCATCTTCTCTATTACTGTGTCTCTATACTTACGTCTACTGCATTTTTTAGCTCGTTTTCGCCATTTTGATTGAAGTAGAAGTTTATTACTTTAGCTTCAACCTCCTGTTTTGTGAGTTTGTTCTTCGTATACACTGGATCTAAATATGCCTCCACATTATTCTTGAGGCGATCAATGACTCCTTCATTTGTTGCTATTCGGGAAAAAAAGAGGGGAAAAAGATTAAAAATGAATTGATTTGAAAGGATGGTTGGCTCCTCACTTACTAGAAAAGAGAAGCTGTTGTACAACGGAGGAAATCTGAGGAAGTGCGTTCACAATATCTTCCAAAAAGCTCGATTTTTGTATTTGATTTCCACTTGACATCGAATACTGACGTATAAAAACATAGAGGATGTTAGAGAGAAGGGGTAAATTAAAAGAATTGAATTTCGTAGGAATAATTGAAAATTTTCCATTTCTTTTTTTTATTTTTGTATTCGGATGCCTTATCCAATATTCATAGAAGACTCTCTACATTGGTAGCACCTGGCCTAGTTCATACTATGATGAGGTATAGCTTTATACTCACATTTTTACGCTGGTTAAATTCAAGGACATCTTCTTTATCACCTATAAAATTAACTGGAACATACCATACAAAAGAGGATCAGAACAATATTGATTGTAATTATATTTGATCAATGTATACCCGGGACTATCAAAATACTCACAGGGGAAGAAAAATGCAGACCCATCCAAATTCGTTTGTCCGGCAATTATGGGAATAGCGGGGACATTTTTACCCAGTTCTTCTTCAGGTTGCGGCAGAAACGCCTCCTCCCCGAGAAAGCTATCTATCACCGGGTAGAACGGTGTGAATTCAACATTGTACGAGATCTTAGTCTGTTCAGTAGAATTTTCAAGTTTAATCACAGATTCACAAGTTCTTGGAGGTCGATAACATAAGCAAAACATTGAGCATTATTCACTAAGTTATTTAATCAGAGAACGCATTTAGTAGACTGATGACTTATTTTTCATGTTTTCCTGAAGTTTCGTAGCCCCCTAATTCCGAATTTTACAAGTTCATATCACCCCGCGAGTTGCCCCTATCCTACCTCCCGGAAAGGAACCCTAGACATGATTCTAAAAATCAGTGAGTTTTACAGGTCCTCGCGTTTATCTGCAATGAATCACCCGTGAATTTTACAAAAACTGGAGGCTTACAAACAGAGTGAGTGAGAGAGAGAGGGTGTGGAGCAATGTTGTCAGATATTTTCAAAAGTCTGTATCCGCCATTCTTTGTATTACCTGAAGCACTTTCTCAAAAATCGCCTCAATGTTAAGAGAGACCGTAGTATCAGCTCATGGCGACTAGGAGAAAAGTATCTTTTACATGATTATCTAAGGTTCTTTTCCCTTGAGCACAAGAAATCTGTATTTCATGCAAAATCTGTATCTTTTTCCGAGGACAAAAAATCCGTAGATCTGGCAGCACTGAGGTGGAGAGAAAGGGACCAAGCCAATGACGTCATCAGTATTCATAATGTCGCTTACAAGCGGAGAGTGCAATCTCGAGAATAGAGGAAAGTAAAAAAGAGGGAAAGCCCAAGCTGATGACATTCACATCGAAGGCAGCAATTATGAATGGCTATGGCGTCACGAGCTACTAACATCAAAAATGTCGCTCGTTTACCCCCCCCCCCCCCGCTTTGTGAACTAGATAGCTCAACTTACAGTTCGGTTGCATTATAGGTTTTCCCAGAAACAGGAGGCGAACAGGCGGAGCGAGTGAGTCCTCCTGAGCTAGATAGCTGTCTATACTAATCCAAGACGTACGTGAAAATTCCTAAAATATTCCAGTTTTAATCCCTTTTCGCTAAAGCCTAAGGCTCGTGCGTGCTACAGATATTTTGCCATCATAGCCAATGAAAATAGAAGTAATTTATTTGTTTTCAGAAAGTACGGGGTATCGTAGAACGCAGTATCTAGAGACTACAGCCAGCCCACTATCAACTCTTCATTCAAGCAGAATATACTTTCAATTACCTATTTTTTTTATACCTGATAAAGTTTGTCGGAAAACAAACCGAAACTCTTCACTAAATTCACCATAGGAACTCTTTTGAGGTATTTCAACATACCAAGACGGTCTTCGATATCGCCACTGTATCCAACAAATTTAGCAAACTCGAGAGAATTTGGCTCGGTAAAATTTTTCGCAAAGCTTGTTGCAATCGGACTTTGTAATATCACTTTCCCAAATAAACCTGAAGTGAACGAAGAAAAGTTACATGAGTAGGTATTTGTCCATCATACACCTTAATCATCATTTGACAATGCTATAACCTCGAGTTTTAGGCGACATTGTTTGCAAATAGGACGACCAGCCTCCTGCACTCTCACCCATTAGAGTTACACTATTTGGATCACCTCCAAATGATCGAATATTGTGTTGAACCCATTTCAATGCCAGGGCTTGATCGCGTAAACCCATATTTCCACCGCAATCTCGTATACCGAGACTGAGAAAACCTGAATAATACGTT
The DNA here is from genome assembly GCA_035079395.1 of Aspidiotus destructor. Classification (NCBI taxonomy): domain Eukaryota; kingdom Metazoa; phylum Arthropoda; class Insecta; order Hemiptera; family Diaspididae; genus Aspidiotus; species Aspidiotus destructor. The sequence continues at coordinate 122,167 of JAVHKZ010000020.1, forward strand.
AAACCAGATACAAATAGATTGTGGTTTTATAGGGCTTATAGAGACGTAATTGTACGTGGTTTTTGCTATTACCAAATAAATTAAGACGGTAGTTCAATGTAACAACAATGACATCTTGCTCCATCAGATGATCTGGTGAAAATAGAGCACTGAGGCTTGCTCCAATGAGCAGAGCTCCTCCATGAATGTAGACGATCACTGGTTTTAAGGCGTGTTTACTATTCTCAGGTTTCTGAAAAAATGGAGATAAGTACTTATTGTAGCAGCAGGTTTTGAGATATGAGATAAATTCTACAGAAAAGCATGAGGCTCAAAAATGGGATCATTTTGAGAGCAAAAGATCGAACATGAAAATCAAACATCAACATAATGAACCAGTCGACGAACTTTGGGATCCACATTCTGACGTGTACCACTTGCCAGCTATAATTCAAACAGAGCTCTTCTAAGGCGGTAAATCTTACCTGATACGGTGTGAATACATTCAGAAATAAACAATCTTCTGAGCCTACAGAAAGTCCTTTCAAGAATTGTGGACAAGGACTACCATCTACTACAGATTTCTTCACTACTTTCAACGGTTCCGCTAGCACTGACTCCTGTAATAAATCTTGATTATCATTGGTAAACTTGTAACCTCACTCAAGGAAAAACGGTAGTACACTTACTTTAAAACGATTATCACCAGTTGGAGGTCGCCCGTATCGTATGCCAAGGTAAGAGCAAAATGGAATGTACGGGCTCATCGGAGACTGTTTCTCGAATCCTTCAAATATACCGGCGGGCGAGGTCACCAAGCATTTACTGGTGCAAAGACTTCACAGCAGAAACAATCAGAATATACGTAAAAAGAAAGAGGAAGGGAAAATCAATTTTAGTAATGAAATTGAGACTAAATTTTCTGAGATTGGATTTAATATGAACTTCAATTTTGAATCAAAGGATTTCCACGACTATTAGTATGTTTTAGGTCATTATCATCACTATACACATAATTATATACTTTGTCATTGCTCTATATTATGAATTTCTCTGGACGACTATGAGAGCTTTCTTTATCTATTGATTTATGCCAAAGTTATGGGGATGTATCTCTCGATTGCTTTCTTGTGCCAATCAATTTTGTAATACGATAAGCTTATCAACAGGAACCTGTTCATGGAGAGGGGGGGGGAGGTTAATCAAAGAAAAATGACGGGCACCAGGCGCTGTTTGGCAGACTTGGGGACTCAGAAAAAGGCTTTGTACGGCAAAAAGTGGTACTTAAGTTAGATCAATTTCAATTCCCGAGCTATAGGTAATGAAAGGGGGACTTCAACAAATTTTGATCTCAGAGCTATAGGTGATAGAAGAGGGACTTGGAAAAATTTTCACTTCCAAGCTATATGATGGGAAGGAAACTTAGAAAAAAAGAAATAATCTTCTGGTGGAGCCAAATAGAAAACGATCATGTTTCATGTCTTACTCGCGAACTTGAAAATTTTCAAATTAGGGATTAGGTAGGGTCAGGTCAGAGTAAAGACATGAAACATGTCAAAAATTTCGAACTAAAAATTGCGACTGCACGGGGAACCTATTTTGTGGGAGCAGCGGACGCTGGACTTGGAAAATGGCACCGTCTGGAAAAACGTGGGACCTCTAAAAAGCTAAGGTCCTTTGAGCTACAGGAAGATGAGAGAGAGGGGGACTTGGAAAAATTTGGACCATCGAGCTATAGGAGATAGGAGGGCGACTTAAAAAAATTTGGAAGGGTCGTAAGGAACAAAGTTCAAGCTTTATTAAATAAAATTAACAAGGTTAATCCCTGCACGCTCATGACTCCCATAAAACAGGTTCTTTGTTTGCCTCAATTAACAACATTAATGAAGGCAACCCTAAACAGGCGAGTTTCTTTTTAGTGATAGCCCGAATTCCCATCACTTTCACGAACCAATTGTAAATTAAATAATAACAGTGAGCTTTTTCTTTCAGTGATAGTTCTGATATATCTCGTCCTCCCATTGCAAAATCATACCCCTCGGAAAACCGACTTCCAACCCGCTACATCTTCAGGGACTTCATTTTGGTCCAAAATTGATGTGTCTAACTTCTCAGGCACAGATGTCTCAGAACAGAAGACAATTCTCCAATAAACCATGTCGACCCTTAATTTATTTGCTATAGCAACAATGTTCAAAGGTATGCTTCACCCGCTTGGAAACGTGGAAACGGTGTACAATAGGTTGCGTATACTCCCCGAATACTCTGCACAGTTTGGTATGCTAGCGGTCACTATGCAAAGCTTCTTGAGCGTGTGTGCGTGGGTAGTCCTATTGAGGCATGAATTCACGAAACTTTGCAAGAAGTTTTTCAAAACTCCATTTTTTGACGAATTTTTTGGATCTTCAAAAATGTTGCATGCACAGAAAAGTTCAACTTAAGGCGGTATGGAATCAGAAATTTAAATTTTCGCTCGGAAAGAATTTAACGACGTCAGAGAATAGACGAATTTTCGATAATTTCGAAGTGAAATAAAAAGTGTATGGAGAAAAAATTTTTAATTCTGCCTGTATACCGTCCCTGATTGAACCTTTTTGAAGAAGATATCATAAACTTGGAAAAATCCATTGAAAACTCGAGCAATGAGAAGCTTTTACCGGTACCATCTTCTTAATGCTTTCAAAGAAGTTGGTTCGAAATCAACTTGAAATAGACGTACGGTAATGAATAAGTCAACATAATTACAATAAGGCATGTCCTTCAGCTCTGCGTTAAAAGTGAATAAAGTTATACTTGCAACCATCCAACAGATTTTCATAATACCTTTTCTGCATTCATTATAAATTTAAATACCTATGTCACCTTAGTCAATCTTTCCTTCAACTGCACTACGAATTTATTCAAGGGTAAAAATAATTATTCAACACTTATTGTTTTCTGCAGTCCTGGTTTTAAAAAAATTATCAACAGAAAAATAGACTAACTGTATTTTACAGACTGGGTCACATATTCCCCGATAATAATCAACCAGTTTTGATAAAAAAAAAAAATTTAAAACGTTGTTTTAAAATTTGCTGGGCTTTTCTCGAATTCAGACGGCCTCACGAAAGGATGGCAAACGATATGATTTTCTCCGACAATGATATCTTCCTTTCACCTGTAAGACATCATCCAGCCCACGGATCTTACTGGAACTATGTCCGAAAGTAATTACCTGTCAAAATGCCCGAACTGCCTTCTCTTCCTGGGTGGAGCTGACTTTCGCTCTTCTTCAGCCAATCACCTAGAACTGTAAAAGGCGAGCCGATACTACAATCAACGATTCCATTGCACAGGTTTCCTCGCTGCTTCAACGCAGCCAGCAGTCCCTACAGCGGGACAGCTCACCCTAAAGAATTTACTAAACTATTCATCGAGTGAGTGATGAGTCCCCACAAGGGGCTACACCGGCATCCAACCAACTGCAGTGTCTCAAAAAAGAGGAGCCTAGACGCTCTTACCCTAACCGAGGTTGGCCGGCCTCAGCTTCGGAACGGCGTTTTTAGCTCCCGGTCCCAGTTCAACCGGCATCCCACCTGTCAGCTGAGAACCTACCGTCTGATTTGTGCTACAACACTCACCAGCACGGCACCCATAGAATAACACTCCCTCAAGGAGTTTTCTCCGGCATCCCACCGGAGGATAAAATATAAATCAAAACCATTGACCATCCTCAATCGCATTGGAGACTGGCAGATACACGATCTGCCCCACAAAATAGACAAGATTTATTTATTTTAATCCTTGCACGAAAGAATTATCTTTAAAATAGACAAGACTCGTCCTCTGCTCAAACTCGATCCACAGGTAGGTCAACCTCTTTGACCCCTGTAGAAAATCCCAAATAATCCTCTGCGTACTTTACGCACAAGCAGTTTAGACTACTTCTCAATTGTGCACCTTTGACTATATATTATGTGGACTGCGCCAACGTCTGTAAAACAACCAAAAATAGCGTCCACAGAACTGATAAGCCAGACGGGAAAAACCACGACCATTCAAAATACACACGTCGCACCTTTCCTCCTCACCGCAATCGTGGTGTGTACCGCTCGCGCCTCATATACGTACGCCGTAAGCGTAACACAGTCGCACCACTCCCCTCACCGTAGATATTGGACCATAGTTTTTAATGCTTAGCGCAGTCCACATAATATATTATAGTCAAAGTTGTGCACTGATTCTGAACTCTAAAGTAACTACATTAATTCCTAATAGACTCTTATTAGACCATTGATAATTCTAATCATCAACTTAAGGGAAGAGCTCAGTGATTAATCACCTCAGCCGTAAACAAATCACTCAACAACCACTTCGCGCACACACACCAATACTCAGTAAATTCTTAACACTATACACTACGTAGGAAAGAATGGACGCGGCGTACGTTTTGCCGGTAATTCGACTCTTGTCCTATATATATAAGGAGGCGATCTAAACTTAGATTTTGTCAAGCTAAAGACGGCAATATAAATTTTTTTGTGAGTTCGCGCAAAATTTTCGCGATGCGATGCAAAATAAAATTATAAGATTCACGAGCATCTAGTGTTTCGAGTCCCGGTACTGCGGCAGCGAGCATCAATGTTCCGAAGTTACGCGCTGCTTTGTCGAGTTTGTTTGTTCAGTAATAACGTGCAATGCGATACAGAAAATTTTTCGCTTGACTGCACTAATTATTTTGTTCAGGACGGTTATCAGGCAGTGGCGGAGGGCTTCGTCCCCGCCCTTCGTTGTTTTGATAACTGGTGAACAAAAGAAGTGTAGGAAAAGTATTAAGCAGTTCAAAACAATCAATAGTGGAAAACTTGGGAAAATCTTCATTCATCCTTGGTATTTTCCATTATTTGAATTAATATCCTTCAAATAACAGGGAGGGGGCGTAGCCCCTCGTCTGCCATCAATACTGGAAAATGTGGAAAAATCGCATCTTCGTATTTGCTTGGCTTCGGTTGAATTTGTATTAACCGTTCAACCGGCAGCGCACGGTGCGCGACAACGCTCGTTTATTATTGTCGCTCAGTCGCGCAACGCCGCGCATCGGAACACAAAATGTCTGTCAATCTTACAACATTATTTTGCTTTGTATCGCGAAAATGTTGCGCGAACTCTAAAAATTTATATTGCCGTATTCAGCTCGACAAAATCCAAGTAAGAGTCGATTATCCATATGCACCCGTGACGAACTTCAAGATCGTATAGCAGCTAAATTACTAACAGATGTGCCGACTTCCGTATAGGCGATTATATTTCTTTACCAGTAACGTTAGACCAAGTACAGAGATCGTTAAATTATTTCACGCCAATTTACTCGCCTAAAATTTTTCGTTTCGTTTTTCGCTCCTTTTTTTTTCCTTGCAGTCATTACCAATATAACACTTCTTTTTTTTTACTATGTGGGCCATGGGATTCAAATTACATAATTGTAATTGAATGTACAATTTGAGTATGCACTATGAAGTAACTTGTTAGAATGTCAACTCTAGAAGAATATTTTGAACATTTTTCTCTGATTTTGTAGTTCGTATAGAGAATTTTTAATTAATCTAGGCCCAACAGCAGAACAAGGTTTTTTCAATTCGAGTTTCGTATGTTTTTCTATTGGTCGGTCAAATGCTCAAATTTTCTATACGTCAATAGTACAATCGCAAAATTGAAAAGCGCGAAAATTACAATTCTTGGCTCAAAAATCTCACCCATGTCGACGTCCTTGAACCTGTCAAACGATGGTTCCAGTTTGGTCCGAAGTTTTCGCTCCCAGTTTTTTCGTTTTATAGGAACGTTACGAGAAAAACGTCAAAAGCTTGATTTCGTCATGTTACGTTTTTTAAGTCTCTGAGAAGTCAATTTTGTTCTCCGTTTTCTTACGTTTGCCATCCCTGCTGGGAAAAACGTAAATAATCCTGAACAAAATCCAGCCTTTCACGTTTTGCGTGCAAATGAATAGACGATCATTAAGTTAAAACTTTTCCAAAATTCTAGTGAGAAGAAATGACCGATTTCAGAAAAATTTTGAAAATACGATATGTTCTCTCTTCAATGTAATTGAAAAGAATTTTCTCCTCTTCACACTCAAAACAAACCTCTTCATTTTATTAAGAAAACGTTCATCGACTTACCTGCCAGTGGGTAGCAGTACCAAAGCAAGTAATGCACTACATATCTGAGTAAGACACATTTTTACTAAATTTTGCTTACGGAAACTCAATTTCATGAAGATAGACATCGTTTCAGAGAAACATACTGTACTGAGGTTTTACATGCAACGAGGAAAACGATTCAACTTGCAGTCTAATTAATTCTAGAACTACCGCCAACTATCGGTGAGATTTTTTCACTTCCTTGTAGGTATCAAAATACTTAGCTTAATAAAAGGGCACGCGGCAGGTGTGCGAGTGAAAACTCATAATTTACATCTCCATCGCTCCAGGAAAGTAGTGAAGCATGAGAGGAGGAATTAATTAAAAACAATATACGCACGCATCAGGTATTTTTCTTATAGATGACCATTTTCTCACAACATTCTGGTGATCCATCAATAAAGATTTATGTGTAGGCTACGCGTGTATCATTGTTTTCAATTCATCAACGGAGTGCGATTTGTAGCTAATCATAATAATGCCGTCGACCTTGAACTTATCCTACTAAGAATATAGAGTTATACTCGTACTACAACGGTCGCTTCGCCAACTACTCTCGACAGTCGGAGACTAACGTCAATTTAAAATGTTTCAGCTTTCGATGATTATTTCTTCAATTAGGTACCTGCATTAGAACTTGAGAGTGGCGTGTTTGTTTCTTGAATACAAAAATTTTAGAGATAATTCTGAAATATAAATTTCAAGTATTAAATTGTCTGGACGGAAATATGAATTAATTATGAGATTAAAATTTACACTACGATGGCAAGTGTTAATGTTTTTTCTATGTTACTTCAGAAATACGGTTGTGTTACTAAACAGTTATTCAACAAAATAGTGAAGAACGAAATGAAACTAATCAACTCAAATCAGCCTGTACCTACCGGTCATGAAACATGTACCTGATGACTAACTCTTTGTTTGATCATCCGTATTCTGTATTTCATATTTTTGCATTCATTCTGTAACTTACCCTTGGTCGTCACCTTTTCGAAACGTCGGGTTTTTCTCAAATTTGTGTAATAAGTAGACTAAATAAATTTTATTTATTTATTTATTTTCTATTTTATTCCGGACGGCAGTGCCGGTAATATTATCTCATAATTAATTTAAAATGTAAGTTTCTATTTTGTCCTGACTGCATCAAAAGAACCATTGAAGAAGGTTTTTCTTTCCATTGTTTAATATGGTACAGCCAAAATTTTCTTCTCCCATTCCTAGAAAATGCATTGAAATTTTCATTTGAAAATTATCGACAAGGAATAGGTTACGTGAATAAGGACTTACACGGATATCTCTGCCGTCCCCAATCTAGTCCACCTTTTACCTCAAGGACCAATAAAAATTTTGAGCTCCAAACCTCTATAGATGTCAAGAAGGTGTTCTCCTTCCGGGCCAAGGAATGAAGAGTGGGACAAGGAAAATATCACGCTGTGAACAATTACAGATGTGGAATTCGGAAAATTTTCGGCTTCTAAGCTACGATAGATGAGGAGTCGGACTCGGAAAATGTCGAGCTCTGAATCCTTACACAGGGTGTCAACCGGTCCCGGAAAACATCGGAAAAGTCCCACATTCTGCGAAGAAAGCCCGAAAATCCGGATTGTCCCGGAATTCAGTTGGGTCAACCCGAAAAATATTTTGTTAGCGGGGAACCCGCTATCCACTTTGTTAGGGGGATTACATCCTCAGAAAACGTCCGCGTCCGGAAGTTTCTGTGAACTGCGTGACGTGACGTGTGGCGCTTTATGACGTCATCAATGACCTTGACCTACTTTAGGGACTTGAAAAAATTTCATTATATCAGGTCTGGCATGCAAAATACTGAGAAGAGCCCAGCCAACCTATCCTCTGAGGGGGTATTTTTGCGCCAACGTGATCGCAAGCGCAGGAGGTTGCAGGTTTCCCACTGCCATTGCAAACCTTCAATGGCCTCTATTTTTTTTCTTAAGCCTCATGAGAGAATTAATAAAAAAATTGTTCGACCGAAAATTGAATATCCCGTGAAGAGGAAAAATGTCTCTGAAAGGTCCCAGAAAATTTTAGTCAAGTCCCCAAAAGATTCCAGTAAGTCTCGGATTTTCATTGTCTGATTCTGGTAGACACCCTGTTATAGAGGGAGGCTCTCAGCCAGTGTCTATTATGTAACTTTTGCCATGTGAAGTCCATCTGCTACCTTGTTGTGGGGAGGAGGCTTACAACTCGGCTTGTTCCACCTCAAATGCTGAGATGACTCCGGGGCAAGATGTGGCTTTCAATCCCGTGGGTCATAACCGCTCGTTAGTCTGTGGGGCCTATCTGGAAACAATGGTACTGGATAAGAGGCGCAGGTCATAGTCCAACTAAAATCAACAGGGCTCCCGCGGCAGTCCTACCCATCCACAATATTTTTCCTTTTATTTTCCCCTTCTTCTTATTCCTTTTCCTTTGTCTCATCCACTAAAGTGGAAGACCCCCCCCCTTTCCAGTACTTAGGTTTCTTGCTTGGGAGTGGAAATTTCGCGCCCTCCTGTGACCGGAGCCGGCAGCAGAACCCTTTCCACACTCCCCCCTTCTCAATTACTCCTCTGATAACTACGGAAAATATATGACATGAATGAGTGTAGGGGAAAAAAATTCCCTGGACACGGTACCAGGAACTGGCAGCAAGCCTTGATGCGCTCTGGCGTGTTAGCAAGTGAAGAGACAGTGACGTACTTCTAAGTTTTTTCTTAGCGGGGAACCCGCTATCCATTTTGCTAGGGGGATTACATCCTCAGAAAACGTCCGCGTCCGGGAGTTTCTATGAACTGCGTGACGTCCCGATGTGACTTGACTTGTGACGCTTTATGACGTCATCAATGATCTTTACCTACTTTAAGGCCTTGGAAAAATTTCAATTTCTAGCCTTCATTATATCAGGTCTAGCATGCAGTATACTGAGAAGAGCCCAGCCAACTCATTTCCTGAGGGGGCATTTTCGCGCCAACGTCATCGTGAGCACGGGAGGCTGCGGGTTCCCCACTGCCAATGCAAACCTGCAATGACCTCTAATCTTTTTTTTGATCTCACTCCAACCTGACAGTGCGCATTCGACTGCTGGTCACTATTTACCAAATACAATTCTTCCGAGTTTTTCTCACTAGAAAAAAGCCCAACGAAGAATTAGTATCTCCGCCTTTCCCAACCTAGTCCAACTTTTACCTCATTCAAGGAATTATGAAAACTTCAGGCTTTGAACCTCTGTAAATTTCAAGCAAATATTTTCCCTCCGGGCCATTAGGATAAAAAAGCGGCGCGGCACTAGGGAAGCATCTCGCTATGAACGATCATAGATATTTGGAAACTTTTCGGCATATGAGCCACAATAGATGAAGAGTCCGACTCGAGAAGTGTCGAGCTCAGAATCCTTATATAGATGTCAGACTTGGAGAGATTTCGACGTCTGAGCCGCATTAAAAAAGAAAAACCATTGTTCGCAGACTAGACTTAGGAACTTATTTCGACATATTTCATGTCTCTGCTCTGGTCTCATCCTTATGGGAATTTCCACTGTGGCAGTGATTCTCAAATCTGCAAGTTCGCGAGTTCGAGCCACCCCCCCCTGTAGTTTCTAGCTTATCCTAATATAATGAAAAGGCATAGGCTAGATTTATACTAGGCTAAGAAAACGCTGAGAGCCATTATGAAGCTATTAGCTGGCGACGTCGTCATAAATCGGTGACGTCATAGGTCGGTGACGTCGCATAAGTCTTGGTCCGCTTAAAAAAGTTGTCACTTTGCTGGATACTGACACCAGAGTGTGCTGCGTGTTAATACGTTGGTGTAAGAGAGAGGGAAAGATGTTCTGTCTCTTCCACTCTGCTGGTTAACACGCAGCACTCTCTGGTGTCAGTATCCTTCAAAGTGACAACTTTTTCATCAATGCAAGTATTTGGCTGGTACGTGTATAGTCAATGTCCGCTTTCAACATCTGAAACATACTAAAGCGGGATAAACGAGCGGAGCAAGTGAGGCCCAGTAATCTCATCAGCTTGAAATGTACTAAAGTAGACTTTTACTGGACCAAGAAGCGGGACAAACGAGCGGAGCGAGTGAGGCCCTCTAATCTCATCAGCCTGAAATATACTAAAGTAGACCAAGAAGCGAGACAGATCAAGCAATGTGCCGCTCTAAAGCCTTAGCCTAGAATTCTAAAATATTTTTATCTCGCATTATCCACAGCATATCTGATTGGGCAAAATTTTGAAAAGGCATGAAACATGATCTTTATCTTTTTGGCTGTGCCAAGAAATCTTATACCCCTTAATTATTCTCTCTCCCTCTCCCTCCTAACTGCCTCTCCTTTTTATTTTTGTTAAAAGCCTCTTTGACCTTTTCCTTATAAACGGCCCGTACAAAAGCCATTTCCGTTCCTTATACAGTGTGTGTATCATTTTCGGTGCAAAAATATTTTTCATCTTAATTCTCCGAGCTTAAGTCAGCATGCCCCTTTCTGGACGCACTTACAGTTTCTTGAAGTTCTCCTAACTAGAAAGAAGCTCTCAAAGTCCCCTCTTCCGCGAACTATCATGAATTTTCTTCCGTAAATAACGAAAATAAAATCAAAAACGTGCGCACACTGTTTTCATAAATTTCTCAAAAAATACGGATTCGTGTGAAAAAATTCTTAACTTTAGTTAGATTTAGTATCTTAAAATACAATCCTATTAACTGCAAGAAGTCCAACAATTTGTATTTGTATCAACACCTTAGTCTCGCGCATTTGAATTATATGGTACTGACGTCACCTTTCGCGATTGTTAGACCATCAACAGGTACTATTTCGTCTCGGACTTACGCCTGCTCAAGTGCATTTATACAAACTTGATATGTAATGAATCCCCTGAAATCAGTCATTCAAATCGTTGTGGGTTATCGTGAAGTTTCCGTACTCTTAATTGCATACAATTAAAATGTACAGTCTGTAATTATAAACACTTGCGATAGTGTCAAGTGACTTTCCTTAATTACATCTTTCATGCGTAAAATCTTGATGTTCGTTCAGTCTTGCCATAATATATTACTGAGTTACGAGTTAATATTTAATGACCATGAAAAATAGAAATCCCGAGTGTACGCGAAAAAGAAACCGATTTAAAGAACATCTATTTAGATATCTTATAGTTGAATTCGTTTATATTAGGGAACCTGCTCCATGGTGGAGGGGGAGATATCGTTCGTCCACTGTCCCGCATTTTAAATTGGAAAAAATACTTTTTTAGCGTTTTTATGCGTATTCTTATTGGAATAGCTGTTTTGCGGGAGTCATTCTGAGGGCGTGTTTATTCGATTTTCAGTGTCTTGATCAAAAAATTACAACAATACATTTCTATTGTAAATTTTGTGAGGATTATTTTTGTTCTCAGGTATTTTAGCCGCAGATTGCACGATTTGCGAGAAAAATTGAAAAAACTCAGACGTTTTACCCCCTAGACGGAAAAGCATCACACTTTCAAGTGGGAAACAATCGCCACTCGCAACACACATTCCTGTGTGATACGTACATGAGTATTATGTGCATGTGAGTGACGAGGTATAGAGCATATTCTTAAATATTGAATTTTTGTTCATCACTGGCCATTTTGTAAGATTGTAAATTCAACTTAATGATTGCCCCATTCCATCAGTTCATCTAAACAGATTCCCTTCAACCCAAGTTTCCAACTTTCATTCGATCTATTTGGACAATAGTAGGTACGCGCTCCATGTCAATCTTTATAATCTGCACTCTACACAAATTTAAAGAGCAGAATGACTCCTAGAATGTTTCTTCTTCTCAAAAATTCTATCTATTCAAATGACTAACATTGTGCGGTCTCTTTCTCATATTGCGTTTCTATCTACGTGCCTTCGATTCAACCTTCGTCCGAAATTTATTGCGTTTAAACTTCTTGCACCTAAAAATTCTATATCTCGTCATGTTCTTGCTTCTCTCTTTCGATCTCGACTGCACATGTTTCGTCTGTCCGCATGTTTACAACCTGATGATATGTCGCTGCATCGACACGAAACCGGTCGTGTTAAAATAAAAATTGTTACGTGATTGTATTTTTTTCTTACTTTACCAGGTCAAATTTGAGTCACGCATACACCAAATTCTTTGAAAACTATAGCTACATTTTCAGGATATTGAAAACCTCACGTTTTAAGAAGATTTTTATGCGCCTAACGAAATACCATGCTGCAACAAAACCTGCGTATGAAATAGTCGAGTAACACCTAGGTTGATAAACCAGGAGTTACAGCTAGACGACGCGACGCGACGTACGATATAAAAAGTCACGGATAAACTAATTCGTCTTCGAGTATGTAGATTCGATAAATTGGAGTAGAGTGGAAAAAATTCAATATTTTTTTTCTTTCTAGCCTTCGGCTATGGGTGCGCTGAAACTTTTCGCAGTCATAAATTTTTATCAAGAAAAATTTGCGAAGGTAATTTTATCTTTATTATGAATAAGAACAAGAATCTTTTTTTGTACAATTTTGATGAGGCTTCCAAGTACGCGCCTAATTCCTTCAACCTTTGGTGAATTAATATTAGAGACATAGTAAACAACTTACTCCAAACTGTAATTCAGATCTTCTGAATTACAGTTTCTCATTTGGGCGCCAATTGCTCTGTTACTTCATGTCGTGTCATTTTCAATCTTCTAGCTTTTTGCAATATGTGACCTATCACAATCCTAAACGTTCGAAGAGGAGATCAGAAGAAAAGATATCTTCCAATTCATCAAAATCACCTCAAAACGCAAAAAATATCTTGATTTATTCCTCGAAACTTTTAAATAACTTTTCTTGTGATAACTCACAATAGTATGTCACAAGAAAACTTCTACGAGAGTTGAAAAAAGATGATTTTGATAGTTCTCTTTTGATACACCTGACAGTCCTCGTTTTTGTTCTCTCATAATAGTCCAGGAAAATTAGACTTTATTCTGGACATAAATGTAATCAAAGCTTTTTTTTCATGAATATCTCTGAAATGGCTCCCTAATGAACCAACTAAAAGTCCACAGCGATTCTGGTGGAGCTTTGTCTCCCTCGGGGCTTCAAAGGTCCCGAAATTAAGTCAGTTTTTTGCAAAAATCTCGTACAAAAAAAACGTGAAAAGGTCTCTTGTAAAATTTTTGTAGAGTTGAAAATAACGTCGCTAGGGCGCGCTGAAGTTCGCACATTTTGTGCATATTCACCTTAGACCATATAGTAACATAGACCGCCGATACAATGTGTAAACGACGTTATCAGTTGTCGGAAGACTGGAGGCTAGAAATAAGACGGTGGGTTTTCAAGTAGACAATTCGGTAACCCGCGGGGTAAGAGGATGACATAGCTACGCCCATCGCAACAATTAACGCCGTTTTTCTCTAAGTCTGATAAAGGCTTACCTTCTTATTTCTGGCTTCCTGTCTTCCGACGTACTTCTTATCACAATCGGCGTTCTATATTACTATAATGGTCTATAAGATATTCACGTTGCGCAGTGAATTAACGTGCAAACATTGCGAGTTAACTCATTATTCTTATAACAACGTTTACAAACATCAAATAAAAGTATAATATGGAAATAATGCCATAGTACCAAGTATTACACAAAATTAACACTATACAATCAGTGGAAAAAAAATGAATACAGACATGTGTACAGTAAAGACATACGCGGTATTCATATTGGATGGACATATAATATGATCAAATTACTGTACGAGGTAGGAAGTAATGCGGTGCGAGCCTGTTCAGTGAAGGTGAGGCTGAATATGCTGAAAGGCAATGATAATTACTCCTATGCTTCATGGATAGAATGTGCTAAACGACAACCGAACGCCAACAAGTTGTTCAACATCTGGAACAGAAGGCACTAGACAAGACCAGCGGATGTTAAGTCCAGTACCTAATAAAAGGACCCAGTCAGGTGAAGTCGATACATTCACTCCTTGCTGGTGAACAGCCTGGACTGGGTGTTGTGATGTACTCGATGACAGTCCTACACTCACCTAAACACCCCACCACTGGACCGCAAATCAAATCCAGAGAGCAGCAGCACATGATAGGCCAAACAGCTTTGTCCAAAATAGGTCTAGGACTCGAGTCCTAAAATAAACGCGTCTAAAATCTTGTCACCGAGTAGGTAAGATAGGTGAGAAAAATAAAGATTATATCCCCCTTCCAGCTCATCATGATCTCACTTTTATGCACCCCAATCCTACAAAAGGGTGGGCCCCTTCTGTGGGAACGAAACTCAACATTCTAGTCCAATTAAAAGGAGCCCTCCTTGAATGACCCATACCCACAGACAAGGCAAGAATCCTGTTACGTTAATTGAAGCCTGGACTTGATTGACACACTTCCCTGACAAACCGATGTGTGGTACTGCAGAAATTGAAGACCAGTTTTAGTATATGAATTTGAAAAGCATTAATGGCTTCAACAATGCAGTGTCACACACAAATCCCTAGATCAAGGAAACAAATAATTAATTCTCAGATTTCCTACAACCTCCCATAAGCCCTGTCATGGTGATCTATTATAGCGCTTGAACTGTGCAGAACTACAGAGCGAGTCTTAGAATCATTAAATTGTGTTGGTAAAACACAGTCAGGATCTGCATGAGGAGAGCCTTAGCGCAGGACATCACGACAAACAGCAGTGGAACAAGATAATGACGTCCCAAAGACAGTACCTCATTATATGAAACAGTAATTGACGGTGGCTGGTAGAGTACTCCACTTCCAATGTTCTGGTAGATTGTACTGAGGCTGCTGAAACCAATGCATCTCTACAAAGTGTGCCAAAAGTACTACAAGACGCACTAACACTGCACTGAGATGCATTGAAGGCCCCTGTCCAACAAATGACCACCTTAATTTGTTTAAACAATAGCATGGATCGGTCGTCTGGTTGAACAACCTTGCGGGGCATCAATAAGGCGACCTTGAAGCGCAACCAAGGTTGAAAATCGGTGTTCACTCAACCTGAGGTTGAGATGAGGACCATTCCTCAAAAAAAAAAAAAAAAAGGAAAGCTCTTACATATTGTACAGATTGCTAGGATCTGTCTCTTTACATTTGCTGGACTGGTTTCTATGTACACACGCGAAGCAAAACTGTTCAAGTGAATCCATTCTTATTCCTGAGATATTAGGCACCGTGATTTACTGTTTCCAAACGGATTCTCGCATATATCATACAAATAGAATGCATTTTTATGTATATGCCGTGAATATGCACAAAATGTGCGAAGTTCAGCGCGCTCTAGCGGCGTTATTTTCAACTCTACGAAAATTTTACAAGTGACTTTGTTTATGTAATATTTGATGAGGAGCAACTTTTGTTCCAAACATTGTCCCCTATAACGTTTTTTTGTACGAGATTTTTGTTGAAAACTGAATTAATTTCGGGACTTTTGAAGCCCTTTAGGGAACGAAGCTTCACCGGAATCGCTGTGGACTTTTAGTTCGTTCATTAGGGAGCCATTCCAGAAATATTCATTAAAAAAAAGCTTTTTATAATACATGCAGCGGAAGTGCTGCGTATTGTGTTCGTTTTTTGAAGCAAAACTCGCCGTTATCAGAACCGTGGCGAAAATGTTTTTCCCGTGGTGAAAGTGTTATACCTGTAGCGAAAATCGCGTCAGTGGTGCCATTTAAACAACAATTGAACATTGAAACTGTATTAAATTCTACTTTTGAGAGTCTAATTTTGCTTCATGTATTGTAAGAAGTACTGTTTGTAATTCGTGTCGAAAAACAATATTGTAACTCGCTCACTGAATTTCAAAACGCTCCTTCCAATTTTGCTCTTTATAACGATAATTTAACATTTGAAGATTTTGTTTTCTCATTTAATGATCACTTTTCCTACTTTTTTTCTTTCTTTAATATGGTTTTTATTAGCACTGTTATTTACAATTATATAACATTTTCCAATATTTTTCACATTATTTGATGACGAGAGGGGAGACGACCAGCGTCGTGGTCCCCGTATAAGAAAATTAAACATGCTAATTTTACTTTGAGAAAAAGAAAAATGTTGGGTGCTTCTGCACTACATTAAGTCGCCCGGCTTGAGGCGTTTAAGACTTCTTACATCATCTGTGGTGTCTAGTAGCATAATTGCTTCGATATTGGGATGATTATGCAACCTCCTTTCATGTCGAACGGCTGACGATTGAATACACTCGTCTATGCCTTGTTATGTACAAACCAAGGCGCGTTGGTTATGATCCTCAAGACCTTATTCTGGATTCGTTGAATTCTCTCACGGTTGCTTCGCTTGCAGCAACCCCAGATCTGGACTCCATAGTGCCAAACCGGTTGAAGGAACATTGGATATAATAAGCGTTTGTTGCTTAGGCTGAGTGGGGCCGAACGTCCCATTAGCCAGTACATGTTTCTAAGGCGGAGCTCTAACTCTCTTCTCTTGACTTTTAGGTGGTGACTCCACGTTAACCGGCTGTCGAGATGGAGTCCAAGATATTTTGCCACTTCCGCTCTGGGAATTAAATTCCCATTCAACGTGATCGGGTGGAAGTTGTATTGCCGGAGAGAAAATGTGACCTGGACCGACTTGGTCTCATTTAGCTTTACTCTCCATTTTTTAGTCCAGCGGGCTAATTGGTTTACTGCGGATTGTAGATTCCTAGCAGCCTCCTCTTGGTTTGTTGAAACTGAGAGAACGGCTGTGTCGTCGGCGAAAGTTGCTATTGAAGTACCGTTGAGGTTGGGTATGTCAGCTGTGAACAAGGTGTATAGAAGAGGCCCCAAGACACTGCCTTGGGGAACTCCGGCTGAAATGGAGTACTCATATGATTTTGCTGTTCTGTAGTGGACCTGAAATTTACGTTCCGAGAGGTAGGATTTGATGATATCGCACCAGTTACCTGGAAGCAAGGAACTCAGTTTGGCCATTAAACCCTGATGCCAAACCCGATCGAAGGCTTGGGAGACATCTAGGAACGCAGTCCTACTAAGTGACAGATTTTTTAAATTTTCAAAATATTTTTCTGTTTTGTAGATCAGTGAGAATTTTGAGAAGAGTCTTCTTCGATTCATCGTGAGTACTTGTAGATACGTAAAAACCCCGTAAAATGAATCAATACCTATTAAAAATAATATTGTAATTGATGGTATATTGAGTCGCGGCGATAGACGTCAGCAGAGTGAGCGATCGCTTACGGGTGCCGAAGACGTCCACACCGCAAATTTTGAGGGGGTGCTTTATCCATTTTGCTCACGGGCGCTAACATTGTATCGCCGCCACTGGGAATATTTTGACGGAAATAAATACGTTAATACTTTATAATCATTACAGTGCCAGACTCCTACACGCACAAGACGCACGTGCGTGTAGCAGCAAATTTTTCCTTTTTTTTTGACCCGCTCAATACTGAAAAAAAAAAAAAAAAAAAAAAAGGTCTCAGCTTGGAGCGGTGAAGTCATTTGTGCGTATAGCGGCAGAGAGCCTAAGTCCGGCATTCAATCATTATTATATATTCTTACTTTTAAATTAATATTTTTTACAGGCATAAAATTTAGTGAGCATACTTCAGTACGATGGTGAACCAGACTGACTACGTATATCAAGAGGTCAGGAATATGGGGGGAAAAGAAGAAATTAATATCATCTCTCCTAGTGCGGTCTCCAACCGCAATAGGGAGGGAAGCCAATACCTCGCAAGAAGATACCTCCCTTCAAGTTACATATGCCACTGGGTTCGAGCACCTTATCTGGACCACTGGTGAAGGATCATGGCTACAGGACAGTTTTCAGCAGCCTTCACACCTTTCGGCACCTCGGCAATCCTAAGGATCCCACCCCCTCATCCAAAGGACAGGAATATACAGAATCAGTTGTGGTGATTTCGATACCGGCTATGTAGGTTGGACGGATGAATTTGTAATTCACTGTTTTACAAATCTGCCTTCGCTCGGCACATCTTATCTACGGGCCACTCGAAGAGCACTACTCGCCGAAAGCAAGGAGTTCTCAACAAATTGGATAGAAATTATGAAACATAGAGACAGTACCAACAATTACAAATTAGTCAACGACACAAAACATGTTCTATTTGGCAATTTCTTGACGTACATTTTCGATTTGATGATGTCCTTTTCAATATTTCTCTCTCTTATTTGTTCAACATTCTTTAATTGCATCACCTCATGAAAGGACTTTAACCGTTCCGAAACTGGTCGTAGCTTCAAAATTTTACGTGCGTGTAATTTTTCCATAGAGTCAATTTTCTCCATCAGTTTGGGTTCGTCGGGTTCAGCTGAAAAATTCTAAAGATTTCCAATAAGTAATTCGTGCTGCTGCCCAAAATTGTTTTTCTTGGCGAAGATCTCTTAGATATTAAAGATGAAATTTAATTACGATTAATTTACTTATTTTGCGGCACTGCCGTCGAATTAAAGAGATGATTATTCGTATATTTTTCCGTCGAGACTATCCGTTTTAATTAATTTTTAATTACGATATAACGTAGTTTATCTCATAACTTCGTATAAAAACTACTCATTAAAATAACAGTATAAGTACTTGTACAATTCGAAAAATTTATTCCGCCCGGAAAATAAGTTTTGGAACTTGATGTTTTCCCATGGTGGTTTCGCTGTCAAAATCTTTGGGATCCATGAATCTAAATTCGAATATTCCCTCGCGTGTCGTTTCCGTGATTTCAGTTCGACCATTGATTCCATAAAACATGCCAATGTGGTTGGACGGGCGCTACAAAAAAAAGTGCACATGAGTTAAGTACTTTTTCACTCTGAGAGAAAAGTTCAGAGCAAGAGAATCGGTTCGCAAATGTTTTACGCCTAATTATGCTAATTCCTTAAATCAATAACTATTCGCGAATGGATTCTCTTGTAACAAAATTTTGGTTCTCGTTACCGAACTTTTCTTTCAGTGTATAATCTTAGACGTGTTTCATTCACTAATTTGTATGTGATTACCTCTATGGAAGTAAGAATTTTATACGGCTTATTTGCCTCTATGTGAACGACGTGATAACGGAATGTTATAGGAAATATCCGTGGTGATCCGTCGGTATAATTGATCAATGTTTCAGTTCCTATTTTTCGAAACGGGTACTTCAACTCTTCAATGTCAAAAGATATTGTAAATTCACACCGTCTAGTCGGCCCAAAGAAACAAACGCCGATTAATTTGATGGGGCGATCGACGGAAAAACTGGAAAAATAAATAAATACATCTTTATTACTCGCTTATAAACTTCTTTTCGTCACTCCTGTAGGTATGTTGGGAGAAACTAGTTTATTTTGGATGGCAACTTATGAATACTATTTGTATACTCTTAGTTTCCATCTTTTTGGATGGTAGAGAGTGCCTGTTTGTTATAATATATTCTGAGAGCTAATGCTTAAACTATTGTCTTGGTATCGGGAAATATTCATCGAGGTACATTGAAGTAAGTAAAGGGGAAAAAACTCGCTGGTCTCGATGTTTTTATCATCAAATAGGCGAAAAAAATGCGAGATTTTTTGATTTTGATCTTGTCAATGATCAGCAATAATTTTTCAGTCAAAATTTTCCACAATTCCATTCTACTGATAAATTTTGGTCTTACGTTGTACATCACGGGAAAATTAAAAGTTTGAAGTTCTATTATTAATTTAACGTGGATAAAATTATATTCCGATTATTAGGTGGAGAAAAAGAGTATCATAGAAATATCTTCCCAAATTAGGTCCCGGTCACTCTGCCAGCATTTATCACGAATTTTCGTTATCTGAAGAAATATGACAAATACTCTATTCTGTTATTGTCTGTCATTCTTTCCGGAATAGTCGCGGCAGGCCTAATCTTATTCATAATATAATATTTATCAGCGTAATTATATCTCGCCAACCTGATCGCCATCGTTTTTGGCAATTCTGCCCAACCTGCTTCCATCCCACTGAATCTCATGACAGTGGAGAATGGTTCAGCTCGCTCTGAAGTCGTGTACCTGCCCAAGGGTAAACTACCATATTTATAGTACGTTTGCCATATGAGCCTATCTTTATCGGGTAGGAGCGATGATGGCACCACTTCGTTGTAAAAAGAGAGAGCACTGATCAAGGAGAAACGTATAGACCGCAAAGCTTCTTCTGAAAATTTTCTCCGGTTCACGGTATCTATGGGTGATTTCGATTTATTACATTGAGCCACTGCCCACCTAAAATATAGACACAAATTAAAATGAGGTAGCGTTCAACTTGGATTATAATTATATATAGACGGGAGGTACTTGTAAGTATAATCTCACCTCGATACCGCCCGGAAAAGTTCGATTTCTGCGATGTTCAGGGTGTCTCTTTCTAAAACTCTGCATAAAGTTTGGAGGTCCGTTTCCAGGAAATAACCACTTATAAATATACTGGTCGCTCTCTCGTCGATGTAGTCGAGGCACCATCTTTGTAATTTCTCTTCTTCGAGAATTGTAGCCTGAAAGATATTCCATAAGTAAATTTACGTGCTTGACTAAGAAAAAAAATAATCTTCATGTATGTAGATCGGAAATAGACAAAATTAAGAGGAATGGATATTGAAGAAATGTTGTGTGCAGTTTTGAAACTATAATGTATTCTTTTTCATGTTATACAAAATAAAAGAAACCCGGCGCTTCGCTCCTCTGGACCCCCCCCCCGTTTTTTAAATTTTTAGTAAAAACGAGACGTAGAACACGCCTTTGGTAGGAGATTTAAATATAATAATAATTGCTTTATAATTAAAATAATTTCAACTAAAACAAATAAAGGAGTGAAAACATTTTTCCAATTTTAGTTTATGTTATTTGAAGACTGATTTATCCATTTTAGGATCTTCTGTAAGGTCTAGTCGAATGTTGGGAAGGGTGAAAAGCCACAAAGGAGAGACCGAAATTATGGGGGGGGGGGCTTGAATTTTGAGTTTAAGAGAAAGTGTAGATTCTAAGTCAGTGAGAATATGTTCGTGTAGTTGACGTGAAAATATCGAGTTAATGTGTGATAAAATAAATTTGTAAATCGAGAGATTAGTCCAGGAAAAGTAACACAAAAATAGGGTATAAATTGAAGTAATAGGTGGCAAGCTAGAAACTTGTGTAAATCACTTACATATGATTGATATCACTGTCGTAAGAGCCATCGTCGATCTGACTGGAGCTTCGCCCCAAATCATGGTTTAAAGGTAGAAAAAAAAATAGTGACAAGTCTGATGATTCGCGAAACGAGCCGGAACGGCGAGTGAAGCGAACAGACGAGTCATATCGCGCACTTCTTATACGTGTGCTATACGCTATTTTTTTAAACAAGTACACGGATGAATGACATAATGCGCACTCTATCAGCGAAATAAGAACTTCCATTATTTCACTCAGTTAAATAATGAATCATCATTTCACTGTCAGGGACTATTATTCGACTATTCATGCTCTCACCAAAAAAGTCGCACTTTTACCACGCAAATCAATTGCATAATGTCATACTTCTCGTGTACGTGTTAAAGAAAAGTTTTTAGCATATAACTCGTTAACTATTGGCTTAATCGATATTTTACATGTATTAAAACTTGAAGTTCATCAAATTTCCTATAAAAAAGGCTCAGTTCATTTTTTTACCCACGTTCCATAGAGGTGCCACAAAATGACGTTGAAATTCACCCCCTCGTTCAAACAAAATATTGTTACTACAGATTCGTGTCTTTCCGTATAGGTGTAAGCAATGAAGCATACCGGCGCGGCCGCGGCGACGCGACAGAATTAATCTATTGAAAACCAACTGCTAAATTATCGCCTGGTGATGCTGTGAAATTCTTACAAGTATTACCTTGCTGTGACCATGGCTACCAGCTCCAAAAAAACAGAGATTACGGTGTGCTGACTCCACATTTGATTTCCTGCACAATTTCTCCACTCTTCCGCCACCTCCAAGTCCCATTTAGCCTAGCGTAAGCCTACTACACTGTATATCAGGTCTAGTACGCAAATGAAAGCCTAATATACTGTATGTTAGAGACTAGATGAGCTCGTGTACCATATGTTAGGCCCAGTATAAGGAAACTGTAAAGTAGCGAGGGTCGAAATTTTTCCGTCCCTAAAGTAAGTCGAGGTCATTGTTAACGTTATCTATCGTCTTCCCCAAGTGTTGACATGTTTCATGTCTTTGCTCTGACCCTGCACTTATTTGGAAATTTGCGTGCGTGCATGTGCGTGCGCGTGCGTGCATATTCGGTCTTTCTTTGATCAGTGCAGTAAACTATACTGGTATACTAGGCTTATACTAGCATTATACTAGGTCTAGGAAAACTGTATACTGTATCCAGTCCGTTCCTCAAATTACCATAAACTTATCCCAAGAGGTGGCTTGTATTAGCTCTGCTATAGACACCATTATACTAAGTAAACTACTTATATATGTACTAGACTTATGGTCTTGTACTAGGTTTTACTATAACTTTATACTAAGTCTAGGAATCCTTCATACTGTATCCAGTCCAAAGCTATCTCCTTTGATCTACGATTTTTTTCTCACCGAGCCCTACCTTAATTTTGTTGGAAATGTGCGTGCGTGCATATGTGCGTGCTCGATCTTTCTTTGATCGTGTAGTAAACTACTGGTATACTAGGCTTATACTAGCATTATACTATAGGTCAAGGAAAACTGTATACTGTATCCAATCCGCACGTCAGCCTAAAATACTCTAAAGCAGACTTATACTAGACCAAGGAGCGGGACGAACGAGCGGAGCGAGTGAGTCCCAAGAAGCAGTCAGCCTGAAATATTCTGAAGTTCTACTGGACCAAGAAGCAGTCAGCCTAAAATACTCTATAGTAGACTTATACTGGACCGAAAAGCGGGACGAACGAGCGGAGCGAGTGAGTCCCCCTAATCTCATCAGCCCGAAATATACTAAAGATGACTTATAGTACACCAAGATGGGGGCGAACGATCGGAGCATGCTTCCTTATAGAAGACATGAAACACGATCTTTATTAATTTGGCTACGTCAGAAAATATTTTTTAAATTGACTCTCAGTCTGTGCTCTCAGCCCCAAATTAGGTCAAACTCCTTGATGATATCATCAGCTTGAGATTTCATTTCTTCCTCCTATTGACTATAACAGGGGTTCTCAACAGGCCTTTCGCGGCACACCGGTGTGCCGCGAAGAAATGAAGTTTTGGCACTTTATTTGTGAATAGTTGGAAGAAAAAAGAAAAAGTATGACGAATTATAAACATTGCATAGATATCGGTCACGAAATTCAACTCGCTAATTTTCGCCTCTTCATAAATGAACAGGTTAACGTCTCCTCCTTCACCTAGCCTATACGTCTTAATTTTTCTTGCTTGCACATTTTATAAATCAGGTCAGCTTATGTACGCTGCATCGGAATACATGTCACTCCTTATCTGTGATCAGTCGTATGTCGATGCAGCTTTCCGATCCGTCATGGGGGAAACTCTGAATCTTCTTCAAAGTCAGCTGGTACACTATTTCCCCAGCATCTCTGTCGAAGAGTATGATTGGATTCGCAATCCCTTTCTTATGTCGATGGACAATGTTCAAGGTTTACAGCTCACTGAAGAAGAGGAAATGTGTACCTTGAAAAGTGATCGTACCTTACAACTGGAATTTCAAGAACTAACGGTAAATAAGTTTTGGTTGTACGTTCCCACGAAATATCCGACAATATTGAAGAAGGCTGTCACCATATTGCTTCCATTTGCAACATCCTACTTATGCGAGCAGAGATTTTTGGTTCTTACAAATATAAAGTCTAAATATCGCGCACGGCTCACGGGTACCTCGTTCGAAAGTGAGATGCGTGTATGTTTATCTAGTATTAGGCCTAATATTAAAGAATTGTGCGAGCAGCATACAGCTCAAATTTTGCATTAATTTTCAAATATAATACTTTTTGCAAAGAGGTGTGCCGCAAAAAATTTTTCTCTTGAAAAGTGTGCCGCGTGTACCACACAGTTGAGAACCCCTGGACTATAAATATGTCAAAATTTCTTACCTCCTCCCGATAAACATTGAAGCCTCTTGAAGCCCGCGTAGTGGGAGGGCTTCAGGGGATTTAAAACGAGAACAGGGTTTCAAGAAAGGTATCAAGGGTAGTTTGTTCCAGTTGAAGCCCGAGTGGCAGGAGCGCTTCAAAGCGGGAATCAGGGGAATCAACAGGGCTTTAAATGAGGGTTTCAATGGGTAGCTTTTCCCAGGGCTTCAGAGCCTTCAAATTGTTTACCGGTCTCTGCCTATCGAAAAATTCGAGTGAACAGAACATAGTGTAACATTTCGCATGCCCTCTTTTCTGGTATTCGGCTAGAACAGCGCTTCCGAGTCTGACGATGAAGATCTCATTTGATGTGTTATTTGTGTAGTTTATTTCTAATTAAATTGTTGTAATTTATCTCTCACAACCTCATTAAGACTCAATTATCGAGTACTTAAGCATTAAAAATCATTTTATGTATCGCCTGCAAGCTTTGTTCCTTACAGTCATAGTGGAAAACGTGTATGTGCAGTATCAACATTTTATTCAAATGAGGGGACAAACTTCGACGTCATTTTGTGGCACCTGGATGGGACGTGGGTAAAAAATGAACTGAACCTTTTTTGTGGGAAATTTGATGAACTTTAATTTTTTATTCTTGTAAAATGTCGATTAAGCTGATAGTTAACGAGTTATATGCTGAAAACTGTTTTTTTCCACCTTTGAACCACAATTGGGGGCGAAGCTCCAGTCAGGTCGACGGTGGAGTTTAGGACAGTGCAGTGATTACAATCATATGTAAGTGCTACAAAAAAGTTGCCAGCTTGCCACCGATTATTTAAATTTAAAAGGCCATTTTTCCTGGACTAGGTGGAGGAATTGAGGTATACAGTAGAAACTAGAATGTTTGTAGAGATTTTTATGACGCCCAGAGAGTGGTGGTTCAGCCACTTCCGCGCACAATCTCAGTTTTGGTCGCGTTCTAAAAGTATGAGTCTTAGCGATGAGTTTTGGATTGTTTTTAGTAGCGATGGAGTAGTCGCGCTGGCTAGATTATAGACAGGGGATCCGTAATCCGACCGAGATCGAACAAGACGCATTTGTATACATTTACAAGTAATTTTCGGTTGCATTTTGTACGGTGGTGGAGGAGGTATTTTAGAACCTTTATTGCACGTAAACATCTGGCTTTCAGTAATTTAATGTGAGTAACCATGATAATTTTTGATCAAAAACTTTTGTTGAGTTTGTAAGAGAGGTGGAATAGATGGAAGAGGTTTCTTTTTTTTTTTTAGGAAAATTGGAATTCACACCCCGACGATTATGTTGAAATATCATCTATTGTTTTTTGTAAGAGTCTATGAGCCCTTTCAGGATTTGGGGAACAGAGTGGGAAACTGTAGTCGTCCGCAAAGAGTCTTTGCGAGATTGGGTAATCCGCGTTATAAGAGGGCGATCATTTAAGGCTACCAAGAAGAGAAGGACTTTATTTTTGACTACATAATGTGAAGAGAATTGATTCTGTAATCTAAGTGATGTAAATCTATCCTGTAAAAAACTTTGTAAAATTTTTGCTAGATTGTCTTTAAGACCGAAATTGTATACTTTTTGACATGCATAATGTCTCCGAACGCGGGGGTAGGCTTCTTGGAGATCAAAGAATATAGTGTATAGGAGGGGAGGGGGGGGGGGGTCAAGCTGAAAGAAAAGACGATCATGTAACAGAATTTGTTTCATTGAATACGACCGGTTTCGTGTCGTCGCAGCGACACATCATCAAGTAGTCAATGAAAAATTCTGTTACGTGATCGTATTTTCTTTCAGTTTACTAATTACGTCTCGTAATTTTTGCAACAAACTGCCGCGCATCGTCGCGGAACGCATCGAGGATAGCAGTATCATACTCTGCGAACCTGCGTTACGTTCGCAACGATGCGCGGCAGTTCGTTGCAAAAATCGGCACGTTGTTGCAACGATTACAGGAAATCTAGACCTGCTAGCAAAAAACGGAAAACGGCATTGAATTTAGCGTGAAAAATACTTCAAGAATCGCCTATTCTCGTTCCAGCAATTTTTTGGCTGTTGACTAGTGTAAGGCTATAAATATAAGTACCTTCTCTGGCTGTAGTGCCCTTTCTTGAAGCGAACGGGGTGAAATATAATAATAGTGATCTATATTACTCACTCTTTCAAGCGTCGTGAAGGCAGTCTCATCGTTCAAATTTTTCAGCATATGGGTGATGCACTCCCTTCGCAAATCCGGTACTTCAAAGTGTTGGGCCGCACTAATGACCTTCATAATATCAGCTTCACTCAAATCGATTTTTTGCGAGTACAAAACTCTACGCAAGAAGTAAAAATATCCATATAGTGCAATCCAAGAATTTACCGTATATCTCAGTTTGGGTACAGTGGAACATACTTCAAGACAGCCAGAAAAATTGATGATTCCAAATTTTTGACTATGTACGCTCTAGTTGGCCCATCCTTAGTATAAGGGTCGAATACGGCCTTGAAAACATCGTTTTCAAATGAGAGCACTCGTGCATGCGCCGAAATTGTTGTTTTATCCGTGTGAACAATGAAAATGACGTCACGTTTGATTTGACCTTCTAGAGCCGCTCCTTTTCTGGCCATTTTGTTCTTCAAAAGAGGCCCGATTTTCATCCGGATTTCCATTCTGTTGTAATTTTACCTAGAATTTGCAATTATATTAGATGATTTTCCGCGGGTGTGTTTTATTGAGATAGTCTTATGCGCACGACGTTTAAATTTCGATAAGCGATGGGAAAATAGATGAAGAAACTAAAATTTGTCGAACAGGAAGAAAACCCGAAATGAAGACGAAAAAATGAAGAAAAACCAAACTGGTTGATAAATAATAAGTTCTCTTCGTAGGTACGCGGGGATTTCATTGTAAGGAAGTAAATAACAACTCTTACGCGTGTGTTTTTATTTACTTCCTTACAATAAACTGGTTGAAGTAAAACCTGGTGGTGAGGTCGGTTATTTCAACTAATACATAAGTCATGACCAGAGGAGAAGACTCCAGAGACTGAAAAAGTTGGGCAAAATAGACTCAATAAAGAAGAAATTTTTAATACTCAAGAAAACACGTTTTTTCGCCCCTAACGAAGTATTTTGTTCTGAAAAAATTTAAATTATAGAACAACAAATAAGATTGTTATTTTTTTAGAACAATAGGGGAGAGAAGTCGACAGTAGAAGTTTTATAGGAAAAATTTTCATGAAATATGTTTGCTATGAATGAAGGAATATTCGATCAATACATTATGAGTAAAAATAAACGCACTCTTATGTGCTATGAGTGTTGGAGTCAGGAGTGACTTCTTACCGTAGAAGTAATGACGTTCAATCAAAAAGAATAATTATGAATATTCGATCGGTTTCGACGGCTACAAACGCACAGTGAGATGAGCTCGGATTGAATATACTTGTATCTTCTGATAATTGTATTTGCTTCGATGAAAACGATAACGAATCTGATAGAAAGAAGAAATACGACGTTAATTCACCTCTACGTGACTTGTAAATGATGAAGTATCGACAGAAAACGCGCGATGAAGTTATCTAGAATGATAAAATGCCCTACTCGTAACAATTCCGACACCTTGTGCTGCATTTCTTACAACGATTTTTCCCTTCATTATTGGTTTAGGCAACACTTTTAATAAGAATATTACCTATGTTGCGAACAGTCACTCAATATTTTTGATATAAGATATCTTCTGTACTAATTCGAGAAATACCGTTCTATTTGGTGTGAAAATACTTTACGTTCGTCTCAGAAAGAAATCCTCGAACATTATTTAAGTCTGTCAAAAACACTACCGATAGAGCATCAGATTCCTCCGAGAAATTTTCTTTTTTTGAGTTGATGATGAAGACAAAAGATATTTTCGATACAAAATTGACAAGAATTGCGACGGCTTATTACGTGAGACTATAATAATGGGAAAAACTTCATAAAAACGCACATACCTCGTTTGATAGTTCCGAATGATTATGACTCGCAACCGAGATTATGAAAAACGACTAAAGTAGACAAATTGAAAAACAATTTTAAAAAGTAGCTAGTTTGAATGACGAAGTAAAGACTACTGCCCATGAAGGTGTTGTACGACTATACTTTCTTAACAACTTCTTATATAGCAGCTTGTAACGTCGACTTCAATTACAGGTCACACTCGTGAAACTGGCCACTGCGTTTGCGCTGTGTAGGTGTAAACCTTTCAAGTGTGAAGACGCGAAGGGATAGATCGGGTTCGAATTCAGACTCTCTCTCCAATTCGGACAGAAAAGGTGTTCACGTGGTTAACGATGTACTTTATTCGTATGAAAAGTGGACTGATTAGTTATTGTCTTATGACCATTTATTACATGTAGGATGGGGACACTGCGTGCGCATTCGGGCAGTTCAATTTAGATTTTAATATTCGTACATCGGCGATGGAAAAAAGAGTCCAATGAAGTAAACACGTGCGATAACAAAAGAGAGAAAGAGAATCGAAGAGAGAGAAAGAAGGTGAGAAGTGTGATAGACTACTGCGAATAGGAATATGAGTGAATTTCCGGCGAGTGAAATTACGATACACGTACATACGAATATCTACGGATCGAAAGATGAATTTTTCTTAGGGACGATTTTCGGGTCTCCCATTGTCACAGTGTAAAATATCTCCCTGATGAAAAAAAAAAAAAGGTTTTCTGGCGTAGCCAAATGACAAAAGGTCATGTTTCATGTCCTCTATAAGGTAGCATGCTCCGCTCGTTTGATCCCATCTTGGTCTAGTATAAGCCGACTTTAGAATATTTTTGGCTGTTGGCTTTTGGAGGGCTTACTGTATAAGTCTGCTCTAGGCTGATAGCTTCTGATCAATTCCTTTCTTGGTCTAGTATACGTCTACTTTAGGGTATTTTAGTCTCATTGCTTTTGAGGGCTCATTCGTGGTTCAGTGTAAGTGTAGTTCGAGACTATTATAATCCTAGTATAAAGCTAGTATATAAGCACTACACCCGGACACCCCATTACAAGCCCAGTTGAAGACTAGTAAAATTCTAAAAGAGGAGGAAGTGGACGCTAGTTTACAACTGGTTAAATCCTAGCATAAAGCTAGTATAAAGCCACCAGAAAGCTAGTGTGTAAACCGGACTAGGTGAACTCGCAGGAAAAACTCGCAAATTTCACCCACGGAGTAACGAGGGTGAAGGGGGGAAGGGGGGGGGGGCAACTTGCAAAATTTCAAATTAGGGGCCAGGTCGGGTCAGGTCAGATGGGCGCTAGTTTACAACTGGTTAAACCCTAGTATAGAGCTAGTATAACGCTACCATGAAGCTAGTATATAAAGCGGGCAAGGTGAACTCGCAGGACAAACTCGCAAATTTTTGGGATCACCCACGGAGTAACCACGGTGAAGGGGGGGGGCACTCGTAAACTCGCAAAATTTCAAATTAGGGGTCAGGTAGGGTCAGGTCAGAGTAAAGACATCAAACGTGTCAAAATACAAGTCAACCCTAGGGACAACAAATTTTGTTCTCTTCAATTTTTCAAACTAAGTGATTATATGTAGAAACTGTATCTACGTGTAAAATGTTATGTGTAGAGATGGTGTATAAATCACCAATGTATACCCCTTGAGAGTAACGTTATCTGTGCTCTGAGATATAAGTCGCCGCTTTCAGGGAGGCCTTTCCAACATTAGGAGACAACACGAAAAATTGTATAAAAAGATTGTTTTGTACTTTAAAAAACAGTCTTCTTGCACGCTTTCCATCTCTTCTGATATCTCTCCGAGTTCCATCAACGGTATGAGTCCAGTAACGTGTCACATTGTCATGATGAAACAGATACAGGAGCGCGAACATTGACTACGCGTGAAAAATATAACATGGTCCTGCCAATCACCCTCAGTCTCGCCAGTCTTACCTCGCATCATGGTGCGTCAGCTTTCTCAGCTTATCTGAAGACCCTCAAGGAATTTGGAAGGAATGTACGTTTAGAGAGAGTTCTTCCTGTGAGTGAACAGTCTACCGCAAATGATAGCGAGGTAGTTGAAACCATTGCCAGTCATACTATTACTGAACCTCCAGTGAAAGGAATACAGACTCGGGAGGAATTGCCGACCACTTCTCAGATCCGGTTCAACTTCAACTTCCGCGGAAAAGTCAAAGTGAGAGGTAGGCCCGAGTGTCCCACAAAATAGCTGTGTTTGTTCAATAAAACAGCAACAGATCGAGAAACTAGCACCAAAAAACGCAGCCTCCCACCAAAAAGAGTAGGAAGCGTTTGCCCGATGGAGGCAGTGACGAGGACGATGTTGGTGATATTGGACCAAATTGTTTTTGACATGTTTCATGTCTTTTCTCTACCCCCTAAATCTCGAAAATGCGTCCGGGCGTCCGGGCGTACGGGCGTCCGGGCGTACGGGCGTCCGGCCATGACCTTGGGACTTGGAAAATTTTCAACGTCGAACCTCAGTCTTACCCCTGATTCCGGAATTTGCGTCCGGGCGTACGGGTGTCTGTACAATTCTCTAGTATAATATAATAAATAGTATTATACAGTTCGTGAATCTACTCTATATTATAAAATCATAACTCGACCTATCTCAGACCACTGGAAATCTACTCTATATCATAAAATCATAACTCGACCTATCTCAGACCACTGGAAAACGTGAATAAAAACTTCGATATCTTCATTTCTAATTGACATACAGACATGATGAAATGCGCAGAACACTCAGTAATGAATCATTAATCCGATGAACTTTTCCTCTTCAAATTTCATGCATTAGCGAAGGCGCTACAGGGACACAACTCAAAAATTTCTTCGATTCCGCGAAAATAAATGAATACAAACTGCAATATCTTCACTTATAATCAAGATTCAGAAATGATCAAACGCGCAGATTATTCAGTGAAGAATTCTCTATCAGGTGTACCTTTACACATCAAATTTCGTCCATTAGGGAAGCTGCAACAGTGCAATTTTTCAATTTCGATCCGACTACGAAAAATGAATAAAAATGGTAATATTTTTAGTTCTAATTAACATACAGAAATGATATAACGCCCGTGTCACTCAGCAAAGAATTCCTAATCTATATTATTAATTTTCCTGGTTAACCGCTTATCACTAAACGGCTAACGTATTGTTTTTTGACTTTTCGATCCGCCAGTTTCTATTTATCTGGGCACAGAATGTAAAACCACAGATGTATACGCTAATGAACCTAGATACGTAACTCGACTGTATGTAGCAACCTACGCTTCCTCTTACCGCACCATTTTTCTGGGTGGCACTTTACACACACAAACGTACGTATTTTACTCACACAAATGTACACGACCATTGTTCTGCCACCCAGCACGGGGAATAAACGCAACATCTCGACACAACGAGAGGGTCGCGACACTACATAGCGAAGGTATACGAGTTATGTATCTAGGTTTATAAGCGTATACATCTGTGTGTAAAACAAGCGTATTTCTCGATGCCCGAACGTTTTGGAAATAGTTCGGTTTGGTTTCTGTCAAAACACTCGAAACCAGCGTACTTCTCGATGCCGGAACGTTTTGGAATTATAGCTGTTGACAACCATTTTGGGGAATGGTATTACTCGTAGATGACGAACTAAGACTGGCTTTTAACACAGGTCTTATGGGAGAACTGAACGAATATCCGTTCAATCCTATGTAAAATCAGACGGCGTTCTTGCCTCGTTCTTTAGTTCGTCACGTTTGGTATTACTTAAATTTTCCGTCAAAATTGAAACACTCCTAACCACAATCACTAATCAGTGTAGTCAGTCTCTGTCGTGTAGCAAGAAGCAAGTGTATTTATCAGTGCCGTAATGTTCAGGAAATAGCTGACAACAGGTATGAAATGTTGAAAATACAAAATGCCGTGAGGGCTCTGACGTTTTAAATGAAAATGTTATAGGAAGATATTGAATTGATATGATGATAGTTACTTTTTTGCCCCTTTTAATCATTTCTGCTGACGTTTTATTTCGGAGTGGAATTGTTTTTGTTGAATTAAAGAGAATTGGTAGCTTGCAATCTTCAGCTATGTATGACAAAAAAAAAAAAAAAAATTGAAAATCAGTTTCTTTTAGGTACGGTACAAGGGAAATTTCAAAAAATTCCAATGATCAATGATTGAGCTGTAAATGATGAAAACAAGACTTAGAAAACATATAACCATCAAGGGAGTTGGACCAGAAATATTAATATGTTTAACCAAGTATGACTGGAAGGAAATATAAAAAAATATCGACTTTTGAGCTTTGTAATATTGTAGGAGAGGACTTCACAGAGAAATTAAACTATCAAAGTAATTGGAATATTGGAAGTGCAAATATTGAGCTAGATGTATTATTATGACAAGGGAAGGAGTTTGAAAAAATGTAAGGTTTTCTTAGAGATAATTGCGGAATAATTGTTAATATATCAGTTATGACCGCTAACCAAAACAAAATGAGAATGTCTGACCAATTGACCAATAACCGTTTCAAGTAAAATGAGGGGTTGACTGTAACCCTTTAACCGTTTAAACGTTTTGGTCAATCGGTCATAAAAGCTATGGTGACAGTTATCTTTTCAATGTTTTTATGTTCAGAAACATGTTATTTTCTTTTTTGAACAAAAAAAAACATGTTTCTTTAACTAGAAAAACACATTTTTTCTCCCAAAAAATGTTTTTTCCCCATTTTAACCGTTATGACTAATTCATTTTTCAATAATGGTCATGACCGTTTGACCGTTATTTTGAAAAATACTCTATGTGACCAATAACCTTTGACCGATTCAAATTTTGAAGCTGACTGGACCAATAACCAGGGCCCTGCCAATAACCGTTAATCGTTTCAAATTATTTTGGTCGCAACCCCTAGGTTTTCTTCTATACCTGTGACAGAAGAATAACTGGGAAAAAATTCAACCCTTAAAAAAATTATGCTGACAGTTTTGAATATTAAATTGTTGTATTCAACAAGAGCAGAACTAGAAACATTCCATCTTACAAACTATAGCTATAATACAAGAAGAACTCGGTAAAAACTGAACAATTGAAGGAGTTGAACTCAGGAAACTAAATACCAAGCTACACTGTATACATACAAATTATTTATAAGGTACCCAAACTTTATAAAATTTGTATTATTGAGTATAAATTATGGGGACAGTAATTGAAAATTTTCAACTTTTGAACTGTATGAGGTAGGGGGCTTGAACATAAATTCTAAATTTAAACTACCTGGTGTATAACATGTCAGAAAGAAGGATATGAAAGAGTTAAGAAGTTTAGATAACATATAGTTGGAAAGAAACCTGAAAATAATTTGCGGCAATAAAGGGAGTTGAGGTAAAATTTCAAATATTCAGCCAAGGTATGACAGAAAGAAAACTTATAAATTAAACTATCTATGACAGGATTGAAACGTTGAGAATTATCAGTATTTAAACTATATAGTAGGAACAGAACTTGAAAAAAATTTTAATCACTAAAGAAATTAGACATTAAATTCTGTACATGGAGCGACTATGTATAATGACAGGAAAGGAACTTGAAATAATTTACATCATCAAATGTGTAGTGCTGCTGTTGTTGGTGTAAAGCGAGGGGATAATTTTGTTTGACCATAAGACGCTGTTTTCATAAAATCAATCATACCAATGAAAGAAATTTTTTTTTTGCAAAAAAAGTAGGTATTGCAAAAAATGCAGCAAACAACAAAGTTGTAACTATTTCATTTTGATTTTCTTTTAGATGAGTCAATTTCCAGGTTAATTGAGTAACTTTCCTGAAATTTTCTTCATACTACAGTTTACTGCTACAGTATATAGAGAGCGCCTCCTTTGCGTTAAAATCCAAATTCTAACTTTGAAGTTTTATATGACACAACAAGAACTTGAAAAAAATTCAACCATTGAAGGAGTTGGATTCAAAATTCTGAACATCAAGCTTTATGTATGTTTCACAGAACTCATTACCCAACCAGAAAAAATCTTGAGGGGGACCCAAAAAATTTCAACTTTTGAATTATAAATGTTGGGAGGGGAATTTACTAACAGGAGTTAGACCTATAATTTCAATTATCAAACTATTCTTTTATCTCATGGGGAGGATTAAAGAAAATTCTGGTATTTGTTTGAATTATACATGATGCAATAGTAGAGGAACTTGCAAAAATTAAATCATGCCACCTAATATTGAGCAATTGCTATAATATGTAAAATAAAAGAAGATGTGAAAGTTGGACTTTTGAGCGTTATTTGACTTGCAAAAGGAAGCTGGAAAATTTCAATTTCTGAGCCAGATGTGACAGCAAGGCATCTTGGACAAGTGTTTACTTTTGAGTTATATTATTCTTATATGTGATAGGAGGGGAACTTGAAAACATTCAACCAACAAAGAAGTTGGACTTGGAATTTTGACTTACAGGCTGCAGAACATTGTATGATAAGAGAGGAACTTACAAAACATTTGAACTATATATGAAGGAAGATGAACCTTGAAGTAGTTTTGAAATACATTTCTTAATCCCATGCATTTATTTTCAATCATTTGTGCATTCATTTCCCTCTTGTATTTTTTCTGATAAAGTGCAACAGGGAGCCAGTAATTTGAATTTTCTTCTGTGTGATCGGGTTGGTTGTGCTTAGTAATCATAACATATCTTATTCAAATCCCAAATTTTAAATATAATAAAAACAAGTAACTTATTGCAGATAATCCCTCCACTTTCTCACATGATAACTTCATTTGTACATAGTGAAGAGCAATGAAGTAGTCTCATGCTATTGATAGTCCCAGAATTTTTATCAAGGTACTATCCAGACTATTAATAGTCCCGCCAGTTTTTCTTATGACTATCAATAATTTTTATGGATAGTTTGGATCAGAAAAATAGCAATCAAGAGACCCATACTACTTGTGAGACACATCCTTTTTTTTTTAATTATTATTTTCCGAGAAGCCTGCTTAGGAATGCACCTCAGAGTTACCAGATGATGGACGCAACCACTGACTATAATATGTGTATGTGCATCAACTATAAGAAAGTGCCACATATGAGGGATTAGTTTTCGCGCTATAGCAAAAATACGTAAAAATGGCATAAAGTATCAATTTTGAGATTTTCATCGTTTTTTTGAAAGGAACACTGCTCTTTCAAGTGCCGTTCACCGTTCATTGTAGTTCTCGAGACTAATTACGTGTTGAACATGAGTGAATCGTATTTTCCCCTCAGGGTTGCAAAACTTTAAATGAGTTTTTCTCAAAAACAGTTTCCTTCAAGTTTAAACTTCAAAAGCGCATATCTTGATGAATTTTTGAGCTCAACTCAATACCTCACAAGTGGGACCTTCTTAGTTGCACGTACATATAATATATTTTATTGCTTACAACGTAACAAGAAACTACCATAAATATATGGCGTCATACCCACTGCACTATTGGTACCGCCTGACTCATCTTAATTTCTCTATCTGTCGCTCCTTTTCATTTTTCAATTAATTTTCAATTTTTATTTGTCAGCTTACTCTAATTTTGTAATTTTGGTAACAAGACAGAAAATTTTCAAAGTATTGATAGATGATATTGATCAAACTATCAACAATACTATTGCTATTATTAAACAAAACTATTGTTAGACAAACAATAGTTGCCAACCATAACTATTCACCTTTCATTTTTTTAAAAATTTTTGATTATTTAAAAATTAGATTAACAACCAAAGCACCACTGATGAAGCGCGCCGTAGGCGCGCTGTCTTTGCTAGTTGGATGTACTTTCCCAAATTAAATTCGGTCCATTTGGGGAGGCTCTAAACCGGAACATCGCGAAAATTTTACTTAATTTCATCAAAAATTTAAACACACCGTATGAAATAGAGCAATAGAACGTACAGGTACCTACTATTCGACCTCTAACACCCTCTTTCACAATGGCTTTTTGTTCTTTTTTTTTCACTACATTTTACTACATTTCAAGAAAAGAAAGATAGGAAGAAAAAAATGGATGTTGTATTCTATCGATACAACCAACAAAAAAAGAAGTAGAAGAAGAGATTTTTCGAAGAAGGTATACCACGAGACCAGTGCGATGACGCCACTAAGACGAAAGTCATGACTTTGACACGTGCCGCAATAGATGATATCTTGGCCTTTTTTTTTCCGGATCATGAAATTGTCCTCCTCATACATTGCTTTTTTGTTGGTGTGCTGAATGAGGTTGGATGTGAATGTAGGAAAGAAAAAGCTATGCACAAAAGATGCGCTCGCCAAAGGCTTGGTCTTGATAAACCTATACCTTCTTTTACTGCCTTCTTTCTAATTTTTTTTATCTTCATTATTTTCTTC
This sequence comes from Aspidiotus destructor, assembly GCA_035079395.1. Classification (NCBI taxonomy): domain Eukaryota; kingdom Metazoa; phylum Arthropoda; class Insecta; order Hemiptera; family Diaspididae; genus Aspidiotus; species Aspidiotus destructor. The sequence goes on from JAVHKZ010000020.1 coordinate 158,705, forward strand.
TGGGAAGGGCAGGTTTGCCTGATTTTCGATCTGATTATTTCTCAAAAATCTACTTCCAATGTCAAGTTGTCGTCGTCAGTCGGAGTTGTGCTTATACCTGGTGTCGAAAAATATTGTATTTAAGAATATTTGTGATATTGCGTCGATAATTCGAATAATTTTGAATAGAGCGAAGTTCAGCATTTTCTTCTACAACTTGATATTGAAAAATTGTCCTCTACGAAGAGTAGTTCAGAAGTGGCTTCAGTTAATGGTATAATCCCCGTTGAAAAATTGCATCATCCAACTTCCGCACAGGGTATAGATAACATAAAGGGGGATGGTAATTGCCTTTTTAGGGCTCTGTTTCATTGTCTTTACCAGAAACAGAACTGTTTCTACTTAGTACGGAAAGCAATAGTGAAACATATTGTCGATCATTGGGATTTATATTCTGAGATTATCCTCAACAGAAAAATTTATAACGCAACAATAGGGGACTCTGTAAATGATTACAGTGGTCATATGATGAAAAGTGGACTATGGTGGGCATGTCGAACTACTTAGATACTTTGCACAGTGCTAACCTTTGTGTAAAATCTTATAAGTCTCTACATGATGCACATAAAAAAAATGAGGAGTATATGCTTTTTTACCGTAACTGATTATGTTTCTTTAAGTTATGAGGGACCTGTATTATTCAATCTGAGATCCATAGGGAAGATGAATTTTTATCACAAATTGGGTGTGAATAGTAGAGTAGCATTCTTTCAAGGCTGTGCCAAAAGGTAATTATAATGAATAGAAATTGTACAAAACAGACCCATTCCTTTCACATAATTTTCCCGTGTTCTTTCGATTTTTCCTTTTTTCCTTTTTTGCGTCGGTCAGAGACAGGTCAGAGACATCGCAACCAGTGTCAAGTTTCATTTAATTGCCAAAAATCCTTCATTTCTAGGATCATCAGGTTAATGATTTTTGTTTTTTACTCTTCTCATTATGGTTAAACACTTACTCTGCCAATTTCAATTACAATAAGTTTTACATCCACCCCGGGCAGGGGTTGGGCCGCGTAGCGGTCAGGGGGCGCAGCCCCCTAGTGGTATTATACTATCATAAAGATACATACAGTATACTGGAGGTGAACTAGATGAGGACCCCTTGTATTGTACTAGTTTTATACTAGCTTTAAACTAGGATTATACTAGTTTCGAACTGGACATGCTTTATACTAGGTTTAGGAATCCTTTATACTGTATCAAAGCAAATAGGCCCTTTTCTTGGTCTAGTACAAGTCTAATTCAGAATAGAATCCTCAGAACTTGGTTGATAGTAGCTTTATACTAGCTTCAGACTAGCTTTATGATAATTACTCTGCCCTTGAACTAGATACAATAGACATAAAGGACCCCCCTCTCTTTCCCAGTTTATCTACTAGATTTATACTAGCTCTATGTTGGCTCCGCCCTTCATCCGTTCGTTCGCCCCCCAAAAGCAATTAGCCTAAAATACTCTGAAGTAGAAATATACTAGACCAAGAAAGGAATTAACCAAGAGCTATCAGCCTTGAGCAGACTTATACAGTGAGCCCTCGAAAAGCCATTACCCAAAAATATTCTTAAGTAGGCTTATATTAGACCACAAAGGGGGCGAACGAGCGAAGCATGCTACCTTATAGAAGACATGAAACATGATCTTTATTAATTTGGCTACGCCAGAAAATCTTTATTTTATTTCCGCTACTTACCTATTCATAAAGTCAGGAGAGCGACTATAACTTTCACTCCCTGTTGTTCGCAGAAAGTTCATAAGAAGAGTTGGAAAGATGATGGCTGCCCTAGGTGTGATGATTTTGGTGACTCCAAGTATAGAAACAGACTGATATGTACATATTGTGGATTAAAAAATGTATACAGCAGTTAATTAATACGATTATTAATAACTCTCGCCATATGCAAATTTAATCCAGCCTATCAATCATAAAAATATGAATGATAATACAGAGTATTAAAGTTCATCGAAAACAATAGCGCAGTGGAAGTCAAAGAACACGTAGGTCAAGCATATGAAAGCTTATTATAATAATAGTCTAAATTAGGACATCAAATTAAATAAATGCAATTCGGCAAATCATAAAGGTTCTTCTGAAAACTTAGGATTCTTCTCAGGGATCCGTGATTTACGCTTCGCCTTTCTTTGGATCTGCTGACGGAAGAAAATAACATACCGTCAGACTTTGTCAGAACCAATATCGATAATTAAATTTACGAACTCCGGTGCGTCGAGCAACTACGGAAAAGTCCTAGGCAAGCTCTAGAAAGAGACCTGTCATAAAGTTCCCATCGAGAGTTGGATCGACCAATATCAGAAATATATATAGGTAACCGTACCTTGCATATTACAGGGACAAAAGCTCACGGAGCTTCGCCCCCATGCACTTTGCCCTACGAGGGCTTATCATTGTAACGGAGGGGGAGGGAGAAGAGAGTCCGCACAGTAACTTAATACGATTAAGTTACTCATATGATCATCGAGACCAATATTATTGACTTAGGTTTACTGACGTAAGGTTAACTGACGACGTAAGGTTAACTGACCTGAATTCCGCAAGGTGGAAAATATGCAACGGCACGATTTAAAACGGCAAATTAAATAACGCGTTCAAAACGGATACCGAGTTTATTACAACAACCGAGAACGTAAGTCGATATTGTAGGAGGCACGGCCTCAAAAGCGTCAAGTATACGAAACGAAGACGCGAATTCAATGTAGTGGGAGGCACGGCCTCAAAAGCATCAAGTACAAACTTTGAACGAGAGATGCGATCATTAAGTCGAACAGAACTGGTATGATCTATCTTTCGATTTTGAGATCCTCTACGAGAGAGATCTACTAATAGTCGAGAGATTTGATTGGATGGTCGTCCAGACAAAGGAAACTTTCTCTCGAGAGAAAAGGGTCAGGCGGTAGGTCTCAAAGAGATTCCATACCGGTGCGAATCCCCTGATTATCACAACCGCTATCAATTTACAATTATGTATTTCATAGTTGTCATACTTCATATCTTTATGAATTATGAATATTCGCTAATTAATATATTTACATAATTCGACTAGTCGAAGTCGATTTTTCGACACATATATTGGACTGACGCGTTACCAATGAAATGAATCTATCTATACAATCTATACATGTAAGGCCTATCTTCCTGTAATTCGAGAATCATACAGTATCATTACTTCAACTTTCTGTCAGTAGCATTCTTTGCATATCTACATATAACATTTTACATGCAGATACCGTCTCTACACCTAACATTTTATACGTAGATACAGTCTCTACATATAATGTTTTACACGTAGATACCGTCTCCACTTATAACGTCTACGTACCTTTTTCATAAAAATCGATATTTTTTGAGATATCATCGAACTTTTTGCAAACTCCCATATAGGCCTGACTGTGACCCGCTGTGAGAGAGAGATGCGTAGCATTATATGTTACCCAACGCGAGAAAAGAATGTTTGGTATCAAAGCATGCCAAGCATCTTTCTCTCACAGCAGGTCATCCGTGTCAGTTTCACTTACAGCGCTGAGCGCTATTGCCAAGTAAATCACTACCGGTAGTGCGGCCTGTAATTGAAAACGGCCGTGTATCTCTGCTCTATCCACGTATGTAAATTTTGACCAAGGGCGGGATTTTCCTAAAGATGTGGCTCTTTTAAAAAGCTATTCTTCGGTATAGTACCTACCGACGATTAAAAAGCTATTCATCGGTACAGTACCTACGATTAAGAAGCTATTTGCAGGTACACCATTATCATAGATGATTGAGGCCAGAAAGTATGTCATTGTAGTAGAAAGTGCATACCTGCATATACCTAATTATCTATTTTTTAAACCTACATTAAGTAACTCGAATTCCGTCTATTTTGTCCACATGGCCTTGAAACTTCTGCGTAATATGACTGAAATGGCCAGTGCTATAATTGAAGTTGGAAAAGAATTTGACTCATATGAACATTGGGGTGTTTACCAACTTTTTTCATTTTACATTCCTATATCACTATTAAATAAATTGTACTTCCACCTGTTCTCGCGTACATCTTTTATTAGGTTTAGTCAAATAGTCTGTCGGAAGGGAAGTCATCATACCTCAATGTAGTGTACCTACGAATAACCTTTTAATCGTAGATACTACAAACAGCCACATCCTTTCTATAATCGATTTTAAAATCGTAAGGTACAGATCATTCGTTGTTCATCGTTTCTCTGGCGATGAAAAATGTTTTCTTCAAATTTTCGGCTGAATTACATAGTCCAAGTATACAGGGTGAGGCAAAAAGATGTTACCAGTTAAATGGGAGTTTGCGCTACATTCGCCGTAGCGCGAAAACGCGAAACGTTGGACATATGGTTTAAATTTACGAAATTTGTATCTTAATCTCACCTTTAATTTGAGCCACATCCGAAGTTTCTACGACTTTTCTGAGCCGAATTATGGACCAAAATGTGCCAAAAATTCATCAATTTGCCAAAATGAAAAATTGTTCCAACTTCCATATTTCATCTGATTTTGAAGTGAAATTTAATGCTGATTCCGAAAAAAATACCCAAATAATCTTATGAAGCTTGAAAGTGGGGGATTTTTTTAATGTTTCATATCAAAAATCGTAGCGAATTAGTCTATTTTCGGCGCATTTTGGTCCATAACTCGGCTCAGAAAAGTCCTAGAAACTTCGGGTGTGATTCAAATTGAAGATAAAATTGGAATACAAATTTCGTCCATTCAAACTATACGTCTAACGTTTCGCGTTTTCGCGCTACGGTGGATTTAGCGCAAACTCCCATTTAACTGGTAACATCTTTTTGCCTCACCCGGTATACAAATAGGTACAGATATCAGCATCAGTTGAAATCCGAGAGTAATTTATTTCTAACCTTACACGACTGAACCCTTGAAATAACGAGAATGTGTGATTCCTAAATTTCTTTTCATTCTGAATTCACCACTATTTTCCTTTTTTCAAACGGAGCTCGAGATTTCTCGTAACCTTTATCTTCATTTGGAAGGCATAAATATTCCTTTGTTTGAATCGTTGATACGCTCCGCAATGATCCGCGGCGGTTCGTCGCAAATAGAAAAGACAATTACGAGAAATTTCGAGCTCCGTTAGCAGAGGGTCAATGAGGTTGCCATGGCCAGGCATTGTCTGGAAGAAAACCATCACTTCAGTAATGTTTCCGTGAAGCTCATTCCAACCTGTTCCAAAGGAAAACTTTTAAACCGCTTGGAGGAAGTGGAAACTATACCTCACCTCAGAAATCTATAGGCAGTAAACTTTTAAACGATCTTTCCGCTACCTTTGTTTGCCCTTCTGTCTGTTATATGTATGACTTTACTCCTCCTTCATGACTCATTTTCTCGTTTTTACTGGTATTTCACGTGTATCTTGTATCCGTCTAGTTAGTTCTTCGTCATTATATATTTTGTGTTAGCCCGATGATGAACGTCATAGCACGCTCGAAACCGGTCGCTCTCTTGAAATTCCGCGGCTCATAGTTTAGGGGTAAAAATTTCTGCCTTTTCATGTGTGACTTTGCATTAATTTTCATTTTTATTTTTATTATTATTACTTGTGACTTATCTCCGGACCTTTTGAAAATATTATTATTTATTATTTATACAAACTCGGTTTGTTCTCTTTCTGGATTTTTTCCAAAATTAGATTTCCGAATTAAAGTTCGTCCTTCTCTTTTCGATTATTCAAAATTCGTTTCAAAAATTGTGTTTACTAAACTGATTAAATCGCTTCAACTGTGAACTGTGGTTTTGAATTGTTACGTGCCTTCGCATCTCTCTGCAACGTTATGAAAGACGGAAAACGGCGTTGTGAAGTGTAACGTCACGTACCGTTGCACTTCTAGTTCTCCGACTTCCACTATTTATCTTACGTCTTGATTCGGTTTGGGTCTCTTATTCGGAATACGAGTATTAAGATAAACGATTTTCAAAGTTAATTATTCTTCATATTATCGCAAAATCTTCCATCAAAATTTTAGATAAGAGGAGGTCATTTTAGCCCGGCTACGAATAGGCCACACTCGACTTACCCTGTAGTCACAACACTGAACAAAAACTCAAAACCACCGACTTGACCTACCACTAAATTCTACAAATTTATCTAAGGAATCCGAACTATTCAAACACTAAGAATTAAATAAGGATGTGTCTATTTGCAGGTACTGTACCTATACGCATAAAAAGCTATTTGCAGGTACTGTTATAAAACTACGTTATATGTATTGAAAAAAACTGAAATAAAAATGAGGTATCTTGAAATTTTGATCTTCCTGCTGCGGCTTTGTCAAGTGATCAAGGGAGGGGGGAGGGGGGGGTACTGACTACATCTTCTTCGCGGCAAACTTCACGTTTTTTTTGTGGCTGTACTGCAGGCTGATGAAGACAAGGGAGAAAGTAAACTGCACGCATTTTTCATCCCTCTGCACGCATACCTATTTCGCCCTCAAAAAAGGTAATGTAAATTGCACGCGGTGTAATTTTTACCTGATAATTTGATGATGTATTTTGCTCACATGTAATACGCACGCACGTGTTCCGTCCTATCGAGAAGTAGTTGCAGCGATTGAAAATTTGGTTTGGAATGTTAGAACTTGTTTTGACAAAGATAGCATAATAACAAAGAAAGTTCTGATTGACTCATTCAGTTGTAGAATATGAAAGAAGCTTAATTTGAAGTATGAATTTGTTGCAATTTACCACAAGCAGTCGCGGAAAGTCGTCATTAATCGTTGATAATTAAAATTAATTTTATGAATCTCGGACAACCGCGAGTGATGAGACTTACTTGGCTTTGTAGATTTGTATAAAGCCTATGTACTTGTTCCGAGCTGGATAAATTTTGTTATTATTTGCTCGACCCTTACTTTCTGGATGACACCACTACATTTTAAAATTCATTCGCGTGCAAATTACACACCACTTTTTTGGGTGCAAATTACTGTGTGTGCAATTTACAGTGCCTCTTCACCCTATCTAATTTAGTCTGGGTGCAATTTACACATACTTTCGATCGCGTCCCCTTCTAGTGCGTGCAGTTTACATACGCCCGAAGACAAAACTATTTTTTCTCAACACATGATGGTTAAGTGCCTTTTACCCCAAATTGGTGACCTTACCATCATTTTTTTTTAGAAAAATATGACATTTTCAGTAAAAGAGGCAAATACAATATGGTCTTGCCTACTGCCCTGAACATTGCAAACCTTGTCTCAGACCACGGAACTGAGCAATTTAAGACTTATCTTCATCCATTGGTAGACATTGAAAGCGTTATTAGGTCGAATTTGTGTATAGATAGTCTTTTTTCACTCCCTAAATTAGAAGTTGCGGCCAAATCTCCTCCAAAAACATTATTGAAAGATTCATCAAGTCGCTCGACAGAAGACGTTGTTACAAAGCCTGAAAAGCGACGCAAATGAAGCTCCTTCCACTTGGAATTCCGAAAAAAAGTCAAAGCTCATGGTGGGTCAAAGCGTGCAGCGACCCATATATGCTCTTTCAATAAGTCACACCAACCAAAGAGCAGAAAAACACAAGAGCACGCATCAGCCTGCAATACAGCCATCAAAAAAACGTTAGCCGAAAAGAAGATGAAGTCGGCCTCCCTTACCCACTCGACGGAGTAGGAGGAAGATATTAATTCTGTATAAGTGCTGTTTTATTTTGGAATTTTGCCAATGTAAACTAATTTTATCAATGATTTAATATTTTCATATTCAACATTTTATAATTTGTCAAAATGAACCAGTAACTGCAAATAGCTTCTTACGCGTAGATACAGTAATTACCTGCAAATAGACACATCCATTAAATAATGTACCCTCATTTCATAATCCATTTCTACGTAGCCTGCCTTAGATATCCGACTCGATCTAGCTCAGTGGTTTTCAAATTTTCGGAGATTGCGGACCCTTCCAATGATTTCTTTTTTCCGCGGACCCCACATAAAAATTTTTTTTTCAATGCAATCCATAAGTAAATTTATTTCTGACTTGACACATAAATTCTATGATTATCAAACTCATCGAAGTATACCCAGTACCTATTCCGAATGCGTTGGGTACGCTTGATGGCTATTGACCAAGATTTCTCATTGGGGTACAATGGGAGACACTGCTGCATTCAAACAACTCCTCTTCTTAGTCTTGATTCTTGCCAATGTGGAAAACCCAACGTCGCAAATATATGTTGTGGGAAAAAGAAGCAGAGACCAAAGAGCGGATGAACCAAGTTCCTTGCACGTGACACTCACAGTGGATAGGATGACAGGAGATCGACTGTTGAAAACAAATTCTCTTTCCCTTCTCTCACTCATTTTTCATTCAGTATTTTTCCTTGCTTGAAAATGACGAATTCTTATAATTAACTGATACGTATCAAGTTCAATAAGTACATGCTTCATACTCATTCCGTCCAGGTCGCTATTATATTCATATTCCTTGTAGCTTTCTCCTCATTTCTATTTGCTCGGACCACTTTTTTAAATTACTTTTTCCACCTTTCGCGGACCCCAGTTTGAAAACCACTGATCTAGCTGATAATCTTCTGTGCCTCCACAGTTAGTTCACTCAAAAGACGAGATGGGTATCCATTTTTACCTGCGATCTAGAGTTCTTTAGTCACGCTAGCGAGGTATATAAAATAGATCATTCATTTTTACTACACTATTCTATCTTTTAAAATGAAGAGGGTGAAGTACTCTAGGATGACGATGTCCTTACTGTATATAGTCTTCTGTATTATGTAAGGACAAAAATTGCTGTGTACCTAGAACGACAATAAGGCAAACTGATGGGTCTTCGTAATGATTTGTGTGAGAGCGTGAATTCGCGAATAAAGGCATCTGCAGAGGCGCTAGTAGCATTGCAAAATAAAGTGATCATGGCGTTCTTTACCGTAATTCAACATACGGAATAAAATCGATTTTACAGTCTCAAATCTTATTTTTGGTCAAAATGGTAGGGAACAAAAGTTGTGGCTTTTGAATTTTTTTTCAGATGAATGCAATTTTAGATTGTTTGATGAACTTTTTTCATCATGATCACTTTTTTCGCACGCTTCCACAATTCGCCGCTACAGTTAATCTAGAGAGCGCCTCCTTTGCCTTTATTCGCAAATTGTAATGACTAATGACGCACTACTGCTGCTTTTCAATGATGGAATATCGTAACGCAGGCGCGGATCCAGACCATCATTTTAGGAGGGGAAATTACATCATTTTAGGGGGGGAAATATTTTTTCCAAGGTTCTCTCATAGTCGCGTCATATGTATTTTATAAGAGGTATCTATTGCTTGTTGTCGTTGAATATAGTTTTTTCTTGATTTTTAGGGGGGAAATTTCCCCTATTTCCCTTCCCGTGGATCCGCGCCTGAATACCAGGATAAAAGGAGAACTTGACCTACAAGTATACTGAAGAAGCTCACGACTGTTCGTTTGTGCAACGTTTATTCGCGACTGACCGGTTACATGCAGTTAGGCTTATTTAACGTCACGTCGTCATCTTGAAGTTATTGTGCGAAACGCGCTGTTCAGTAATCCTTATTTTATTTTGTAATATAGTTCTTTGATACATTGTATTCGTTAATGAAGAAAGCTGTTTACTGCGCATAGTAAGTATTGTTAGATAGATTTTATATTAACAGTAAATACTTATGAGATATAACTGTCAGTTTGCTTTTATTTGTCTTTAGAGATCGAAGGTCAAATCAAATTTATCTACGTAATTTTTGCACTGAAAAAGGTTTGGTCGTCGACGCCCATTATTCCCTTTTACCTATTCATCTATACCAAAGGCGTGTATTCTCATACGTGTAATTCAATTCAATATCATACAAGTAAGTCTCAGAAAATGATTGACGCGTGAAATAAAAATACCCCTGTTCTCTTTATATGAGTTCTATATTAAATGTTTCTCAATTATAGAAAATTTGTCGTAATACTTACTATTCATTCATATTTTCAGACGTGCGAAAAAAGTTCCAATCGTTTCAAAGAGAAAAAATTGATAGACAACTATCCAGTGAAACATAGTCGTGCGCTTCACAGGTAAAAAAATTGTAAAAATGAAATCTAAAACTCTAAAAGGGGTGTTTATGATCGTCTCATAATCATGCATAGTAAAGTCATCAATAGTTGACTACTTCCTCTCATGTTTTGTTTTCTTCACATTATATGTTTCGTATGTAAGACATTGAGCACATAATCCTTGAAGTTGTTTTATGACTCCTCGAATGAATGAACGAGAATGATTCTATAGAAGGAAGGAAGGCTTTTTAAAACGGCACTGCTGTGTGATAATACAATTCTTATTTCAAATTTCACAATTTTTTTTTTTTTTCTTATATACATTAACATGGGTGAGGATAACATAAGACCACTGTCTTTTCCTCATGGAGATAGGTACATTTATCCCATTTATTCATAATATTAATATCATTTGAATTTTATGTGACCAAGTCACTGGGTTTGGCGCGTTTTAGCCTACGAATTTCTTGGGTATTATCCAGCAGCTGGATGGCTTCAATGTTGGGGTGTCTAAAGTGAGTGTTTACATGCGAGGGCAATGTTTGCGAAACGAGGCGTACGTAGCCGAGTGAGCAATTTTTCCCGAGTCATGTAAACTCACTTTAGGTCCTTATTTTGGGAGATATTTTTAGGGTCGGCGCGCTTTCGCTAGCCGACCGTATTACAATCACTTTTTGTCGTCGTCGTCGTCAGTGTCAGTGTCGTTCCTCGTTTGTCTCCTTCACATTTTCTCCGTTACCTTTTCTTATCTTCTTATCTTACCTTAGATACACAACACAATGGAGAATACCCTTTTTATTATTATTATCATTTTTTTTTCTTCTTTTTATTTCCTTTTCCTATTATAAACTGCAGTATTCAGGTAGCGGAGAAAATTCTTGTCAGTGCGTTTTTGACTTCCTTTGTGGAACATATCCCTCACATCCATTTCTATTTATTACTATTGTCGTTATTATATTATTATTTTCATTTATTGTTTACAAGATCAGTGGTCGCATTTATTATTTCTATTTCAAGTTTATTTTTATTATAATATTATTCCTTCTTTCTTTTCCCCTATCATAAACTGCAGTATTCCGGTATCTGAGAAAATTCTTGTCAGTGCGTTTTTGACTTTCTTTGTGGAACATATTCCTCCTATTGCTTTGCTTTCATCACACATACTTCTATTTTACCGACTTTTCCAATTGGAAAAGTGAGGTATTACACCCGTAGCAAGGTGAATGGGGGGAGGGGGCAATGAATTTTCTCGGCGTTTTAGAGGTCATAGATCACAACTAGCATAAAAAAAATTTCAGGTTTCCTTATATATATATATATATATATATATATATATATATATATATATATATATATATATATATATATATATATATATATATAGCCATATATATAGCCATATATATGTATAAGATTTTTTTGTCCGTGGAACTCCTCCAAAACTATCCGGTGGATTTTTTTGTAACTTGGCCATATTGTAGTATTATATCTGAATATGTGCACCCGCAATTTTTGTGAGAATTGGATGAGTAGTTCTCGAGAAATTTTCAATTTTTTGAGAAATTTTTCAGTATTTTGAGTATGTGTTTGTCCGTGGAACTCCTCCGAAACTATCCGGGGGATTTTCCGGTAACTTGGCCATATTGTAGTAATATATTTGAAGATGTGCACCCGCAATTTTTTCGAGAATCGGACGAGTAGTTTTTGAGAAGCTTTCAATTTTTTCAGAAAATCCGATGAGTATTTCTTGAGAAATTTGCATTTTTCTCACTATTACAAGTAGTCGCTCACATTACCTGAAGTGAATTCCTATCCTTTTGTTATCAGTGCGTCTATTGTGTTGTGATGAAGAACCTTTTATTTGACAGGTTCATTTGATAAAGGGTTCATTGAATTAATTTACACAGTGCAGTGAGGGCTTCTTTAGGTTAGGTTAGGTGAGAAATGTGCACCTGCAATTTCTTTTGAGAATAGGATGAGTAGTTCTTGAGAAATTTGAAATTTTTTTTGAGAAATTTTTCACTATCACAAGTAGTTGCTCACATTACGAGAAGGAAATTCTATTCTTTTGTTATCAGAACGTCTATTGTGATGAAGAACCTTTTATTCGACAGGTTCATTCTTGACAAAGGGTTCATTAAATTAGTTTACAAGAATTATTTACACAGTGAGGGCTTCTTTAGGTTAGGTTAGGTTAGGTTTGAAACATTTGCCGACTTTTTTTCTTCAGATACAGATGATGACGAGAGAATAAATAAAATTTATAAGTTATTAGGAGGAGTGATTCTCTTAATGAAATTTGATTGGTCAAAGGAAAAGTCGTGTATTACTCACGCGACTGCGTGAGTGTTTTTTTATTATTACCGGTATTATTATTATTATTCATTATTATTTACAAGATTGGTGGTTGCAATATACAAGTTCATTATGGCCTCATAATTTCAACTTTGTTTAGCAAAAAGGTATCTATATGAGATGTGACTGTAGATTCTATTTGAGTGAATCCGAGTTTGCCATCTAACCTAGATGTATTACCATAAAAATATTCATTGTTAGTTCTACTTCCGTTAAAGATATTGCAAAAGCTCAACATTTGATAGGTTCTTTCAATATTTATTAAAGTCTGCAAAATCCCATACAAAATGAGCTTTCTGAAGGCCAACAGAGTATCAGCGTGCAATTATAAAATTTTCATATAAACGTCATCACTAAACTGAATTATTATTTTTATGATTTTTAACAATTTTTTCTTCTCAACCTGTTAGAATCTGGAGGTAAGATTATTGTTATTACTATTACTATTATTCCTTAGCTATGGAGTTGATTTTCATGAAATTTAGAGTTATTGAAGTCATGAACGTGAATTGCTTGTAGAGGCTATTTCTTCTAAAAATCGGATTAATAGTTTTTGTGCGATGAGTTGAATAGTAATAGGTTAACTAGCCGGCCAGGAAAGGAATGTTCGCTATGGAATCTTTTTAAGGTGTTTCATGAAGTGTTTCTTTCTCAGAAGGAGGGAGGGGGCGAGAGTGTATGAAAAATAATTGTATATCCAAGAACAAAGTCATTTACCTTCGTTAGGGATGATTTCATTCTTATGAAAACAATAATTCTCTTTTCTGTTACTACTGAGGATGCGCAAAGCAAAAATATCCGCAAGAATATCCGTTAGTAAGAAACCAAAAGTCTTTTTTTTTCCTTCTTCTTCTTTTTTTGAATAGATTTAAAATGAAAATCAACCCGCCGACCCTCCTAACACCTCGCCCGAGGTGCTTGTTTATAATACATGATCAGAAACGCAATGTTTTTCGCTGATACACTCTGTATCTAATTCCAACGATGTTTGAAAAGAAAATGAAACGCAGATAAATTCAAAAATTTAATAGAAACGAAAATTCGATAGAAAACAAAACGTACCGTAAATAATAAATTCCGAAACTTAATAGAATAATTATAAAAAAAACGCAAATTTGAATTCATTTCGAGTAACTGAGTTGATCAATTCATTTCGACGCGAAAAAACGAAAATTCGATTGAAAACGAACACACACGTAAAGATTAGCTAATTGAACCACGTGCATCGACGTAAAAACGTGACGCATCCTCTTACATCAAGGCACCTTCACTTTACTTACAAATTTCGTTCGCTCTCGATTCATCGATAATAAACGCTCCTTTCAACTCGCAAAACTTAGCGTAAACAGTGCAGTGCCTTTCTGATCATGTATCCGTTCCACCCACGCGTGTGTTCGTTTCTAATACATTTCGTTCCGCGTTCCAACTGAAAACAAGAAATAATTTTATGAGAATTACAACTATATTCGACAAATGACGACTATATGTAGCGGGCACAAATGTATTAGAAACAAACACACGCGTGGGTAGGGCACTATATTACGACAGGTACATTTTGGTTCCAGAATGCCTAATTCATCCATAAGAACCCATGTTAAATTCGTGTGTTTTGACGACAGATAATTCGAGACAGGCTGAATTACTTTTCTTGATATTATATTCATTGGAATGGAAATTTTATGGACAACAAATTAAGTTCTCTTCGATTTTATGCTGGAAGTATTATTTTTGGAGTAATCGATCAATGATTGAGACACGTTTTTTTGACCGAACGCCTACGACCACCGCTCGTTACGAGAAAGTCGTAAGGACGGTGAACAATATTTGGAAATGGAACGCAAAACGAAGTCCTCAACGGCTCAAACCTCTGAACAGTGGCGGTGTTCTTTTTGCGGAAAGATATTCAAGAGAAGAAACAGTGTGGAAACCCACATAAAACGAATTCATCTTAAAAACAAATGCCTTAAAGGAGTGAAATTCGCCAGTATGAATGTGTCGCGAGCTTTGGCAGACATGCCGAAAGCAAGAATTTCACTTGTAAGATGTGAACAGTGTACGGTTTGCTTTAAAATGTTTAGTGACAAGCGGAGCGTAGAAGAACACAAGAGAACCGCTCACTAACAGGCCGCACGCGTGTTCATATTGTATAATTATGTATACGTTTTTATGTACAAATGAATTCAAAGTGTAAAACATGGATGCAAATAAATTTTAACCTGTATACGTTTATTCGTATGCCTTACGTGAGTATTTTGAAATTTCTTCCTTTCTTTTCAATCCTCTTCGACACGAGTTGGAAAAAAATTCAAATTGAGAAGAAAAAGAAGAAGAATGTTCACTGTTGCAGATCAATTTGGAAAGTCAAGATTCGATTTCCTCTTCTCATAAGAAAATTCACTGGTTTCGAATAAAATCACAGCATTCCTTCGACTTTCCCCAATTTTTCAGATACATTCAAGAAAGTGGCAAAAAGTTGAATTGCGAGGTATGTACGCATAATAGGGGGATGTGGAGGGCTTGGAATAATTTTGAGTTTCGAGCTATACTCGTATGTATGATAGGAAGGCTTGGAATATTTAGCGTAATTGCTGAATTAGTGAAATCAACGGCTTCTTGTCCGAATTCCGGACATTGGAATAACCATTAACGGTAAAAGGAATGATAGTTATCGCAATATTGCTTCGGAATTCGAGCATCATTTCTCCTCTTTTGACTTGTTTCATATCTTTATAGTAATTTCCCCCCCCGGCTCCAATTCCCAAATTTTGAATCTAAGCAGATGACCTTGAAACTTGCGGAAAAAATAGCTCGACGCTGAGACCAATTCCAAAATTTGCATGTGCGCGGGTAAAGTTGACTTCTGGACTAATTTTCCCCCTTTCCATTTGCGAGTGCCTCTCTTTTTTATATGATACGCAGTCAAACAAATCCTACCTCAAGTCGGAAAGTTTTTTTATGCAAACTTCAACTTTCATATGGGCCCGTTTGACACCTTAGAAGCTTTTTCGACGATATTCTCAGGCTGTATCCAGATTGCGGCCCAAAGTGCAAAAGACGTCCACTTTGCGGCCTAAAGATGACCATATTGCGGCCGACTGAAAAAACAAAAGTAACCAGATTACGGCTTGCTTAGAAATTAAAAAACTACCAGATTGCGGTCAATTTCATCTAGAAGTCAAACATTGTAGTTCATGAAGTTTTCTTCTTAACAAAGGACTTTCGGAACATGTTCTTAGCAAATGCAAATCTATCAGTGTGTCTCTCTTTGAAATCGGTTGTTGCCTCACAAATGTACTGCTGTTTCAGCATGCTCCTCTTCGAAATTTTTTTGATATGGACGGATAAATAAGTCCTGTTCTTGTATTTCTAGAAGGGCATCAATGAGTAAGTAAATGTTTGGCTGAGAGAGGGGGAACAGTCTATGTATGGTTTATTATTGAAAGACTCGCACGCATTTGTTGTTCTGACTATACTAGAAAAATATCTTGCCCGTTTATCTGAGGGGGGGGGGAGAGGGCACTAGGTCGCACATAATCCTCAACCACGTAATTAGTGAATTCCTTGACTGCAGGGTGATTGGGTTTCTTTGTTTGGAGTGCAAGGTCCAACAGGAAAAAATGCAATCAATCAAACATGATAAGGTCAAACATGAAGACATAGGATCAATTATCCTGAGAAAAGAATGACGAAGAATGACGTGTTTGTCAGAAGTGAACTAAATTCTACTTCTGCAGGGGTTGCAACTCACTATTATTTTTCGCTGCAAAAAGAACGTCTCAACTCGACACACAGGTCTCAAAAGAATGTCTCAATTCGGCATACGGGCCGCAATCTGCCAACACCGTATTCTAATAGTAGTATTTCCAATGAACTTAATCTCAAAGCGTAAAACTGTTTTTAAAATGTCAAACAGACTTTTGGAAGTTTAATGTTGCCCAAAAAAATGAAAAATTTTCCGACCTAAGGTTGGATTTGTCTGACTGCGTCTTATATGCCTTTTGTTAGACGACAAACTACAATTAGGAATTTCACTGGAGTTTCTTATTTCTTTCTTGATTGTCAGTTCCATGTTTGTTGCTGAAATCGCCAAGAATTTTGCGTTTAAAATTCTGAGAATCATTTTTACAATCCTCTTTTTTTTTTATTATTATTATTTTACAAGCATTACAAACTGCACAAGGGTCATTTGCTCGGCGTTACAATCTTATTGATACATAGATACGAGTAATTTAAATGATGTATGGCATTGGTAGAAAGTAGTTAGTTAGGTATTGTGATGAAAATGTAAAAAGTTTGTATTTGTCTCCTTACCTCCTTTGTTTAAATTTGTGTAGTAGTCAAGTCAAATGCCACAAAGAAAAGCTCATTTCTCCTTTCCGTTTTGTGTTCTTTTTTTCCTTATCAATCCGACAGTATGTAGGAATCATTTTAATAATTATTATCTATAATAATTTCCAAGGACAATTTTTCACACAAAAGCAAACGGAGGCTACAAGAGTGATGCAAATTATTGTTCCAACTTTCTACAAATGATTGATTTCTTCTTTTTGGGGCGGTTGCCGTTGCCTCCTTTGGAAAGGCGAGAGCCCGTATGCAATTGCGAAAAAAAAGAAAGTTCTCACCGGAAAAACGTGTCGTGACGTCACTCAAATGATACATACATTTTCTTATTTTCTTTTGGCATAGCAATTTGCAAAAAATATAAAACGATGAGTCAAGGAGGGAAAAAAAAGCAAGAAACCCGTATACTGAAGCGCAAAGCGACTCAGTCTTGTTTATGAATACTAATAATTTTTAATCCATTTGACAAATTGTATACCTATATTATAAAAGAATTCAACGTTTTTTTCGTGGCAAATAAACTCGGCAACTACAACTGAGCCGATTTTGCTGGGACTTGAAATGCAGTTTTGTTTTAGTGGTCAAATTTCCATGGGGGGGGGGGGTGTTAAACAACGAAATAACCCATTTTACAGCCTTGGAGAGAGTAAAAGTTAGATGTTGTTGGCTGTATCTCTTGCTCACAACTCTGTATACCAACGACTCGTCAGAAATATTGTCTCTAGACTAATTTTCTGACCCACCGGACCCACTAGCCCTACTTTAGCAACGGATCTAAATCTGAAGTTGAAACGGGCAACGCGCACTTGATTTATGGAATCATATTCATTGAAAAATTGTACTCGTCTTTCTCATATCTCTTCTAGCTATACAGGATTCAACTAATTTCCCAAATCAGCGCATTTATGTATTCCTGCAATCACTATCATCCATTTATGACGCGCCAGGTCAAAAGAAGGGAGAACGTGCAAAAAATTGATTTTTTTTTTGGTGTTTTTTATAGAGTTTCAATGCTCTTTCATGTGTTGATACTTACTATTTTCTTGTCGTGCGATACTTACTATTTTCTTGTCGTTTCTTCTACAAGATTTACTGTCTTTTGTGAAACAGAGCGCATACCATCTCAACCAATTCTTCGTTCACGCCATCACTCAAACGCCGGCTAGTTAGTTCATCAAAAATTGTTATTCGACTTTCTACGGGTAAGCAGTGCTGGCGCCGTCTTTCGACCATCTGCTCACTCATTTTTGCCTCATTTTGCTAAAAGATAGCGTTGCAAAATGCGACGAAGTAATCGTACGCTTAAGCGCACTTGAAAATGGGACTACTAATCCGATGAAGATCACGTAATGTTGGAACACGTTCATATACAAGTCCAAAGCGATAGTCATGTTATACATTTTTGATATCAGCCAAGAATGCGCATTTGAATGCATTATCCAAAAATATGAAATTCAAAGACCTCTTTTTCTAAGCCTGTTTTATCATCCATGCTTGTGGCAACCCGGATTTCAGCGAAAAATACTATTTCCGAATAGAGTAAGATGCCACCTCTCCATACAAATATGGTTTGCCATAGTTGAACACGCACAAAGCATTTTCTGCATTTTCTTCTTCTCATCGCATCGGTATGCTACAAAAACACGTTTTTGCGCGTAGGCTTCCCCCTTTTGTACTGGCGCGTCACATTTATACATCTGCCTTCTTCCTGTGGATTCCGGGTCACAACAAGTTCCCAGAACATGAAGCGATTGTCTTACTGTTAAAGATTCCTCTATATCACACAAATTCCAACCTGAAAAAATAAGCATTCAAAAAAACTTACAACAATCGTAAATAAAACAGTCTCGTAAATGAATCAATCCCTTTGACTTCTTTCAATCAAAGTGACTGTCATGAGGAGATCATTCTTTCCTACCACACAATTGGTCACACGCATTCCACCCAATCCAGCCTTTACAAAAATCTCATCCATTAATTATCTTGTCACCTGCTCAAACTAATTATCCTCAACCCTCGCTATGTATATATTCTCATCATCCACCACCAACAATTGACTTGTCTTCATATTTAAGAATAATTGTGGAACTTCATAATTATCCTTTCAGCACTTACTCATCACTTTTCTGTACATACGACTCTCTTTCCTTCACTTTACAGTAGGTATACAATACCAAAAACTTTTCAAGTCATCATTTACTGCGCTGTATTATTTTCTACAGTCGCTTTGTCTACACTCTGAAATTGTTATATCGTGCCTCACAAAAAGCCTGAACTATTTCACCAAACTGAGTCCTCTCTGAATCTCTTACCCACAATTCCTTGGGCCATCACTTCAATTTGAATGGATACTGATACTATCCAAATAATGACTCGTACATACTCTAACTCTTGCGCTCTTGCTGCCTGCATTAAGGCACGGCGATTTCATTTGGCAGCCCACTCAGCACCTGTATAACTAACGCCAGCTTCTTCTATACTCTGAAAATGAAATAACATATCCACAAGCAATTTTGTCAGTTTTGTAAAAAAGACAAACTTTGATTTATACCAATAGACTGCATAATAAAGAGTGCAACCGTCAGCGCCGGATATACCAGCGTAGTAGAGGCCGCAAAGGGTGCGGGCGGTTACACCTGAATACCAGCTGGCTTGTAAAAGGCTGAAGGAGGCCATCAAAGACAGCAAGAGTGCTGCATGGCAAGAGCTGTGTGAGATGACCGAAGACGACCCATTTGGAAAGCCTAATAAAATAGTGCTGAAGAAACTAAAAGGCCTCTCAGCAATGAGCCAAATGGAGCCGGGTGTTGGGGGTCAAATCATTGATGGCTTGTTCCCACAGCAGCCACCACCAATGGTAGCGCTACCAATAGTAGAAGAGGTTGGTATATCCTTCCTAGGTACCGAGGAGGTGGATGCAGCAGTCGATAGACTGTGGGGTAAGTATCTCCAGGCCCGGATAAGATTCCAAATCTAGTCTGGAGCGCCATACACTCAGTTGACCCGGCACTGCTTGTTGATACATTCAATGCGGCAGTTGGTGGAGGACTGTTCCCTGTGCCATGGAAAAAAGCCAGACTAGCGCTGATTGATAAGAAGGATAAACCACCTGGTCTACCATTCTTTTACCGTCTACTTTGTCTGCTGGACAATGTTGGGAAACTCCTGAAAAGAGTGATAGCTAATCGACTCGAGAGCTATCTGAAGGAAAGGGATATAATTTCTAGTAGCTAGTACGGTTTTCAAACTGGACGCTGCACAATTATCAGATGCTGGGATCCGGCTGAAGAGGATAGCCGAATTAGCGATAGCTACGCGTCAGTTTTGCGCAGCCGTCAGCCTCGACATAAGAAATACGTTCAATTTGATTCCTTGGGAGAGGATCTTGGAAGCCCTCAAAGACGCAGAAGTGCCCGCTTACGTGCTCAGGATGATCAGCAGCTATCAAAGCTGTCGTGAAATCCAAGCAGAGACGTCTGCTGGTACATTAAAGAGCCCGGTTACTTGTGGCGTGCCACAGGGGTTGGTCCTTGGGCCGCTCTTGGAGTGCGAAGCATTTAACGGAATATTTAAGATGAGACTGCCACCGGGGGTTAGGCTTATCTGCTATGCGGATGACACCCTGGTGGTATGTACCTCTGATACAACTGCAGCAGCGGAGAGCAGGGTAAACCGGGCATTAGAGGTAGAGACGCGTTGGATCGAGTCGGCTGGACTCGAACTTGCAGCTAATAAGACGGAGGCCATTTTATTCATGACCCGTCAGCAGTTCAGTCCACCCACCTTTCGTCTGCTGTGGAAATTGAGACTAAGAAAAAGATGAAGTACCTTCGGCATCTGGTTTGACTCGACGCCGCCATTTCCTGATGGCAGCGGAAAAGGTAGTTGGATACCTAAGCCGCCTGAAGAGGAACCTAGGAGGACCGATGGAAGCAAGAAGAAGGATCATGATGAGCACCGCCTTGTTAATCTTCCTACATGGTTCGCCAGTATGGGCCGGCTCCATGAAGATACCATACAGAAGACGAGAGATGGTAAAGATCCAACGAAGAGCTGCGCTGAGGTGTGTTTGTACCTACCGTACGGTCTTGATGGAGGCTCTTTGTGTATTAGCACATTCACCACCAATCGAGCTTCTTGCCGAGGAGAGAGCGGTGGTGTTCAAGGCAAAAATGACGACAGCGACCTACCAAGAAGATTTACGGGTCAAGCAGGAGGCCAGGCGCTCCTTTCTCGTAAAGTGGAAAGCAAAAATTGCCCAGAGCGAGCTGGGTAAGTGGACAACCCGTGTACTAATACGTGACTTTGATGAGTGGATGGACCGACACCATAGCCAACTAAACTTTCACCTGACGCAGGTGTTGAGCGGCCATTGCTACTTCAACCAGTACTGTCATGAGAAGCTAACGAAAGTTGAGCAGGCAACGTGTTCGCACTGCAATCAAGGGTGAGATGATGGACCGCAGCACACCTTATTTGAGTGCGAGGCGTGAGCGGGACAAGCCTAGTCGGTCTCTTCAAGAGATCGGGGTAGGTGAAGCGCTTGACCCGAGTAGCCTGGTATCCACCATGCATAGGTTCCAAAGAAGCATGGAACCAGGTGTTTGCATTCGGGACCATCGTCATGAAGAGGAAGATGGACCAGGAAATGGAATAGGCAAATGCAGAACCACGCTGTGGCCTACTCGACACTTGTGTACCATCAACACTCAGATTTGCAGGAAGAAAAGGACAACGATCTTCCCTGAAGATAGAAGATAATGATGAAACGCCAACAGCAATTTACTATATCTTAAGGTGATGTTGTTGTTGTGTGTTCTTGTGTTTTCTGCGTGCCAGCGGGGCACTGCAGCTGGGCGGTTGCCAAGCAGAAGAGGGGATTTGCCGAAGAGATTCTTCAAACACTGAAGTTACACCCAAAAGGGTCGATTCCGGTACTGGAAGAAACAAAATCAAATGCATACGCAACCCGCACTTACTCCAATGGAGGACAGGCGGTGTTGCAAATGCGACACAAACGCGAATAGACTGCATAATGAAGAGATACAGCCCATAACATCCAACTTTCATCTCTTGCCAAGGCTTTCAAAGGGTTGTCTCATTTTTCAATCCCCCCCCCCCTTCGGAAATTCGACCACTAAAACGAAACTGCATTCCAAGTGCCATTAAAATCGGGTCAATAGTTGCCGAGTCTATTTGACATAAAAAAACGTTCCAATTTTTTAATAATATAGATCTACAATTTGTCAAATGGATTAAAAATTATTTGTATTCATAAACAAGACTGGGACGCTATGCGCTTCAGTATACGGGTTTCTTGCTTTTTTTTCCTCCTTGACTCATTGTTCTATATTTTTTTGCAAATTGCTAAACAAAAAGAAAATAAAATGTATGTATCATTTGAGTGACGACTGACGTCACGACACGTTTTTCCGGTGAGATCTTTCTTTTTTTTTCGCAATTGCATATTGGCTCTTGCCTTTCCAAAGGAGGCAACAGCCCCAAAAAGATGAAATCAATCATTTGTAGAATATTGGAAGCGTAATTTGCATCATTCTTGTCACCTCAGTTTGCTTTTGCGTAAAAAATTTAGTTTTAGAATTGATTGTAGATAATATTAAAATGATTCCTACATACCGTCTCAGAATTCAAAACTCAAAATTCTTGGTTATTTCAGCCACAAACATGGAACTTACTTAATCAAGAGAGAAATGAGAAACTTTTCTAGTGAGATTCCTAATTGTAGTCCGCCGTACAAGTACAAACAAGAGGCATATAAAAATGAGAGGCACTCGCAAATGGAAAGGGGGAAAATTAGTCCAGAAGTCAACTTTACCCGCGCACATGCAAATTTTGGAATTGGTCTCAGCGTCGAGCTATTTTTTCCGCAAGTTTCACTTAGATTCAAAATGTGGAAATTGGAGCGGGGGGGGGGGAGAAATTACTATAAAGATATGAAGCAAGTCAAAAGAAACAATATTGCGATGACTATCATTCCTTTTACCGTTAATGGTTATTCCAATGTCCGGAATTCGGACAAGAAGCCGTTGATTTTACTAATTCAGCAATTACGCTAAATATTCCAAGCCTTCCTATCATATATACGAGTATAGCTCGAAACTCAAAATTATTCCAAGCCGTCCACACCCCCATATTATGAGTCCATACCCCGCAATTCAACTTTTTATTCGAAACCAGTGAATTTTCTTATGAGAAGTGGAAATCTAATCTTGAATTTCCAAATTGATCTGCAACAGTGAATGTTTTTATTCTCTTTCTTCTCAATTTGAGTTTTTTTTCAACTCGTGTTGAAGAGGATTGAAGTGAAAGGAAGAAATTTCAAATTACGTAAGGAAAGACGCGTCGAAACGCTTTACAATGGTGTATTCTTATACAGGTTAAAAATTATCTGCATCCGCATGTTTTACACTTTGAATTCATTTGTACATAAAAACGTATACATAATTATACAATATGAACACGCATGCGGCCTGTTAGTGAGCGGTTCTCTTGGGTTCATCCAAACTCCTCTTGTCACTAAATATTTTGGAGCAAACAGCACACTGTTCACATCTTACAAGTGAAATTTGTACTTTCGACATGTCTGCTAAAGCTCTCGACACATTCATGCTGACGAAAGTCACTCCTTTAGGGCATTTGTCTTCAAGATGTATCCGTTTTATGTGGGTTTCGACACTGCTTTTTCTCGTGAATATCGTTTGGCAAAAAGAGCACCGCCACTGTTCAGAGGTTTGAGCCGTTGAGGACTTCGTTTTGCGTTCCATTTCCAAATATTGTTCACCGTCCTTACGACTTTCTTGTTCCAACTGAAAACCAGAAATAATTTTATGAGAATTACAACTATATTCGACAAATGACGACTATAAGTAGCGGGCACAAATGTATATTAGAAACAAACACACGCGTGGGTGGAACGGATTTTATTGAATGAATTGGACTGGTTATAGAATATCGCCCTGAGAACGTATACGGTGGATGAAAATAGTAAGCCGTGATTCCACCGCTACGCTCTCGGCTCGGCTCTCGGCTCGGCGAAAGGTACGCTACAAGTATACATACAACGAATTGTTTATACGATGTAAGGGTGTTGGGGATTTTCTTATCGAGTTATTCACAATACCCTGTATATGTTCATAGAAAAATTAGGATATCTTTTTTCAATATTTTGTGAAATTTGAAATAAGAACTGTATTATCAGACAGCAATGCCATTTTAAACACCACTTGTACAAGCCTTCCCTCCTTCTATAGAATCATTCTCGTTCATTTATTCCAGGAGCCTTGAAACAACTTCAAGGGTTATGGGCTTGATGTTTTAAATACCAAACATATAATGTAAAGAAGAAAATGAACATGAGAGGAAGTAGTCAACTATTGATGAGTTTACCATAATATGATTATGAGACGATTATAAACACCCCTTTTAGATTTTATTTTTACAATTTTTTTACCTGTCAAGCGCACGATTATATTTCACTGGATAGTTGTCTATCAATTTTTTCTCTTTGTAACGATTGGAACTTTTTTCGCACGTCTGAAAACATGAATGAATAGTAAGTATTACGACAAATTTTCTATACTTGAAAAACATTCAATATAGAATTCATATAAAGAGAATAGGGGTATTATTATTTTACGCGTCGATAATTTTCTCAGACTTACTTTTACGATATTGAACGAATTACACGTATGCGCCTTTGATATAGATGAATAGGTAGAAGGGAATAATTAGCGTCGACGACCAAAGCTTTTTCTGTGCAAAAATTACGTAGATAAAGTTGATTTGACCTTTGATCTCTAGAGACAAATAAAATCAAACTGACGGTTAATATCTCCTAAGTATGCACTTTTAATATGAAATCTATCTAAACAATACTTATTATGCGCTGTATACAGCTTTCTTCATTAACAAATACAATGTATCGAAGAACTATTACTGAACAGCACGTTTCGCGCAATAATTACTTCAAGATGAAAACGTGGCGTTAGATAAGCGCACGTAACCAGTCAGTCGCGAATAGACGTTGCACAAGCGAACACTCGTGAGCTTCTTCAGTATACGAGTAGGTCAAATCCTCTTTTTGTCCTGGTATTCCATTGTTGAAAAGCAGCAGTAGTGCGTCATTACAATTTGCGAATAAAGGCAAAGGAGGCGCTCTCTACATTAACTGTAGCGGTGAACTGTGGAAGCGTGAGAAAAAAGTGATCATGATGAAAAAAGTTCATCAAACAATCTGAAATTGCATTCATCTGAAAAAAAATTAAAAAGCTACAACTTCTGTTCTCTACCATTTCGACAAAAAATAAGATTTGAGACTGTAAAATCGATTTTATTCCGTATGTTACGGTAAAGAACGCCATGATCACTTTATTTTGCAATGCTACTAGCGCCTCTGCAGATGCCTTTATTCGCGAATTCACGCTCTCACACAAATCATTCCGAAGACCCAGTTTGCCTGATTGTCGTTCTAGGTACACAGCAATTTTTGTCCTTACATAATACGGAAGACTATACATAGTAAGGACATCGTCACTCTAGAAAACTTCACCCTCTTCATTTTAAAAGATAGAATAGTGTAGTAAAAATGAATGATCTATTTTATATACCTCGCTAGCGTGACTAAAGAACTCTAGATCGCAGGTAAAAATGGATACCTATCTCGTTTTTTGAATGAACTGGATGTGCGGGCACAGAATGCGTGCGGGAATCAAACGCAGGTACGATGGGCGTTTGTCGTATTGTCTGGAACTCTAGCGAAAGGGGTGTTTATAGTTCAATAGCAAAACAAAATGGACGCCCATTTTACTTACTCTGGAGCTCCTTATAATATACTATTTTCTTCTGCAGTTCAACTTATGTGATAGTAATTTGTATCACGAAGACAGAAAGAGAAAAAAAATATATTCAAATCGAAGAAAAAATGCTCACCAACCCCGAAATGGACAAGAGTATTTTTAACGAATACGATTTTACAATACAACGAAATAGCTCGCCGCAAAATATTCTGAAAAAAAAAAAAAAATACCTTAATAAGAACTGAATTAACCGATGGACTACTGAAGACGAACGCGCGATGACTGAACAGTGCTACAGTTTGAGACAATGATATTAATCAAGTGGAGTTACTTCTGCTTCCTTTCCGATTGCATAATACGGAGTAAAAATGTGGGGAGAGAGAGGGGAATTGTATTGTACATATTTTTGTATATCATCGGTCATTGCAGCTGTAAATAAAAGCTAGTTCTTCCTGGGCACGTGAAATGTTATCATCTTGTTTTCTCGCTCACACCAACCTACAAAAACTTGGATTTCGTCCTTTGTACTCGTTGACAAATCTTTAATGAAGAACTTTGTTCTTTGTACTCGTACGACAATTCCTTTTCAAGGCGCACAGCTGATTATTTCTTCTCACAAAGTTTTCTTTTTATTAGTTTCATCTTCTAAAATATAACCTATAGTATACCAACCTGGCGTCTTCTTTTACACCGAGATAATTTTTCAGGAACAACGCTAGAGTTCGGCAAAGGCATTCTTTGACCCAAAAACTAACATGAACCCCTCTTGAACTAAGAGAAAACTCACAAACTAAAAAGAATGTAGCCAAGGAAAGAAATCAAAATCAGATCGACTATTGAATACATCAGTAGATCTGAGAGCCGTTTAAAATTCTTTCCCTTACTCATCAATGAGCCGAAGGATGAAAAGGCGCTCCTAATTCTTTAATCAAGGTTTAGCATATGTCACCTCCTATGAATGAGGATAGTGCTGATAATTTAGAAGTTGACATTGCCATCTCTTTGTAGGAAAAAATTTCGCTTGTTTTTGACATTTATTTTCAGGGAATAGCTCGGTCAATCAGATTCACAACCTTAGTGAACAATTCGTGGATAGTTCAAAAAGGAATGTGAAGAATATGAAGGCAAGGATTTTGTTATAAACAGGGCCGATGCGGGCAATATTCTCAAGGACGGGCCTGGAATGTTTGTAAAAATATTTTTAGATTTCTCACAGGCAGTCAAGCCCTCTGTGAATGACGATACGAGTTTTTACATTTTCAAACGTCTATCGGCCAAGAAGTTTATATTTTCTGTCTCTCTTCGGCTGTAACTGAAGGTTCACAAAGACGATGACGATGAGTAACCAACGATGCGACAGTCATCATCCCTGAAGTTTTACTTCGCAATTTATGTGAATATTCCTCCACTGCACTGCCGACTATCGGACGCACGAAGAAGCTGAAAAGAGAAGCCAATGTCATGTTCTGCAATTTTCCTTCGAATGATCAATATGTGTGAATACAAGGGTGCTGCTGGCAGTTTTTTTCTTGCATCTGTAAAACTATTTGACTGACCCGCATCGGTTGCTATGTGTATCAGGGGCACCGTGATCCTCTTGATTTAATGAAGAAACCCCCCTCAAATTTCAATTTCTCATAGCTAAGAAAAAAAAATGGGGGAAAAAAGTTATATGCCCCCATCCCCCTCTTCCGCTCCTACCTCATGAAAATAGCCTCATAGCACCCCTGTGTATTGAAATTCTAGTGCTAATAAAGAAAAAATATACAGAGGAGTGAGTATCTTTTATATTTTCATTGTTTTTTCACATTATCTCTCTCCTGTAGGTCATCACAAATGCTGAGGGTCATATACCATACAGTGAAGATTACTGGAGTACCACTGTTCCTCCTTCATAAAAAACTAACATTGGTGACTAATTATACTTATCTTATTTGAAATTTTAATAAGGTCATAACGTACAGTCTTTCATGGGAAATTAGATGCCATTTTTTTCTCGCCTTCATTCTCATAATTTGGGAAAATTTCAAAATATGAAAAATAATAACCCTTTACGGTGTCAACAAAGCAATGTCCCCATGAGTACAGAGTCTGCATTTCCCGCTAAATGCTCAATGGAGGAGGATTCCATTATTATTACTATATAACAGCAAAATCAAAATATGTGATTAAAATGAAGATAAAAATAAAATAATTTGTCTGGCCCGCTAGTCTCGTGGATGTGCAGATGAGACCGCGAAAACTTTCCACTGCAGGTCCCATCTACTCAATCATATACCGAAGACTAGGTTCAGACCAGGAACGATCATAAAAAATTATATAAAAGGAATAACTCGACATATAAAATGGACTGAAAACGGTGAGTAGAATGATTTCAGTACACAAATTTCTTACCCAGTCCCCAAAGGTACACTGGTGGTTCGACAGAAAGTATCTTTTCACACATACTAAAAACTAGACGCAACAGTACATTATAAATAAAAATAAGATAGAATTTAAAATATCACAATAAAATAATAAATGAGGTCATCGAAAGTAGAACAAGAACAAAACAAAACTTTTTCGATGAAAAGTAAATTATAAATCAAACAATCAAATAAAATTAAGCAAGATGGAATGAATTAATCTCATTTATACCGCAAGAATTGCAGTCGTACAATTAACTCCTCTTTCTATACTTTTCTGTATATTTACAAAACCAATTTTTGTACTTGTCGAGGAAATATCGTTTCCTTTTCGTATTAGAGAAATTTAGCGAAAATAACAAATTAGTAATTCGAGATGCCCGTTTCACATAAATCCTCCGTTAATGCAGAAATATTTCTAGTATATAAGCCATGTGCTTAAAATATTTTTTCGTTGTTTGATCGTTTCTATATCGATATAACAGTTCGTCTTACTTCAATATAATAAGATTAGATTTCAACCTCTTGAGAAATGCAGAATTCGTCATAACGTTCAAAAGATCCGAGTACATCATCTACAGGTAGTTCTCAGAGAGTGTACCTCAAATCACTGGGCTCAAATAGCCCTGTCTCGGTTTCGTCGGAGAATCCTAGCAGGCGATCTTCAAAACGAGAACAGCTGAGTAAGTTGTTTTCTACAGCATCCCGTCGGGAGATGATACTATTAGACGACATGATTTTCACGGAAGGTAATTCATTTTGAAGAATCTGGAAATCTGACGTCTGAAAGTATTCAACATGAACCATACTTACAAGTATGCCATATAAATTCATCGTACATAAATGAAGCTATTATACACGAATGCACCCAAACTTATGTACCTATACATGAGCGAAGTCGTGAGCAAGTGTAAAACATTTTTTCCGTTTCTATTTTCAAATTTTGCTTTATAGAAACCTTGAACCGAAATCGCTTCTCCCTGTCATCATCAATTCAATATCCTGCTTATACAATTTGCTTTCCAGACGGATCCGAAAAAATGAATCATAAACGGATGCCAAACCTACCATCACCGTATTCGTAACATTACGTCTATATTCACAGCTGAATTAATGGTTTAATTCTCTCGTCTTTCTCGTCTCTGCCAACTCCCTCCAAATGGCAAATTCCGTCTTGATCCACTACACTCTATACTAAACACGTACAGCACTCACCCTCTCATTCAACGCATTCACATTTCTATACAAATCACATTTATATGGATCCCTGGTCGGTCATACCTGAATCACTCGCTGGTACCTCATCAACCCTGATATTATTCTAATTCTCCATTCTGTGTTTACTGATGAAGGAACTAACAATCGAATATTTTTTTATTCGCACTTCTCCGCTCCACCCTAAATGTCCCTTCGTCGCGCTCTCAAGTAAATAATTCAAATACGATAACCTCCTCCCTCTAATACATACGCCTCACTTATTTCTATACCTTTAACTGAAAAAAGAAAAAAAATCGCATATCACTAACACTATATCAATATTACCGTTCTCATCTCCAAATTCTTTACTTGTGAACTCACACCTTCTTCAATTCTGCTTATAAATGTATCTACTTTAAGATGTACTCATGATTAAATCGTTTATTCGAGCCAAGTTGCAGCTTTCTACCATGATTAATTCTTTTTCCGCATGATTTTTTGAATATCGCTAACTTGCTTTCAGACTCCGTGTCGAACCCAAAAGGTTTAAGACAAAGCATATAGCGCGATCTGATGGTGACTAAACAACGTATTGAGGATACCTGTATTTGTGATCGGGACTACAGAAACTCGGCCTGGCGTAATCAGTGATCAAGGGAAACGCAGCTGGACGTCATCAGTGATGCATGTATTTTGCGTTTTATTAAGAAACGCTGAGCCGGGTTTCTGTTGTTCCGGTCACATTTTATACCGTGATAAGAACCAATGTAAAATTAGTACAAGTATTTTGTTATACAAGCGTATTCTGGGGGTGAGAAAAGAACTAATCGCGTTTGTAAGTAAAACGCGATGAGTGACCGAACTATCTCTTCTAATACATGTTTAGCACAATGAGTTGCATGTACATCCCCAAATACGCTGCAAGGTTCAGCATACCAGCAGTCACTACGCGAAACTTGTCGGGCGTGCGTGGGTAGTCTTTTGAAGGATTGATATCTCAAGTTGGACTCAATTAGACAATATGAGACTCATTTCTGGGTGTTGCCCGCTTCTATAGTCACATATCCTAAAAATTATTTCTTCCTAAATATCAATACATAATTATGTCACTTACCAAACCACAACCAAGTCGAGAATATTTCAAGTAAGACCAATTTCGCAGTATCGCCATGGTTTCCTCTAAATTCCCCAAAGGTTGATTGGGAAGTATCAAAGCCTCTAAATTTGGTACGTTTTGTCCTAATAAGCGAAGCTGTAAGACACGTTGAATAGTATAAACACGCGTATTAAGATTTCAAGGGAGAACTTTGAAAAAGTTGAAGTAAACCACTATCACATCTGGCGGGAAATTCAAAACATAAATTCTATACCTATTCACCAAAATAAATAAACTTTTTGTGCGATACTCATAGTCGGAAAAAATTTTCTTCAAATCCAAATCTTCTCGTTTGTAAATTTTAAAATAATCTAGTTATTTTTTCGATGAGTTCTTTTATTTGAGCGTGTAGTTTAATAATAAGAAAGGATCCTGAGCTAAATAGTGTATTAGATAAGATAGACTGATACATGGAAAATCAGCGATACCTAAGTATCCAAAAACCTAACTTTCTTACTTCTGAGTTTCATGATTACTTTCCAGAATTTTCACTCCTTTTTCAGTTGCCAATGTGAGATAGCCATGCGGTTTTAATTGGATGAGAAAAAGAAAAAATAGTGCAGCTTCGATGTTTGGAAATGGAGTGAACTATACTCGAACTACAAGCGTTGAAAAGATAAAAATTCGAACTACGACAACAGATAGTTTTGCTCAGGGGGTCGAGAAGGGAGATGAATAAATACTCAGACGTATTTAAGTGATTGACAAGTTCTCTGAACGCGTTGATTTTCAAGATTTTTTACTTACTTGACTCGGAGATATCTGGTCTTCAAGCTCCGGAGATATCTGGTCTTCAAGCTCCGTGTCTAATTCCAAAAGCCTCAGCCGTCGAAATTCGATTTCCTCTACAATAGACCACATTAAAGGTCGCTGGTGTTTTGGTCCCTTGTTGCCTTCAATCGTTCCGAAATAAATGCGCAATTGTTCCAATTCTACGACATAAAAACAACTACGGTTTAAGTACATCATTAAGGACCGAGAAAAAAAGACCTTGAGAGATTTTACAATATTTTTGAACGTCACCTGAGCAAAAAATTAAAAGCCATTGCAAACGTTGCAATGGCAGCGAGGAACCCGCAACTCCCAATGCACGGCGGGAAATATTCCTGTCATAATGGGCAAAAGGTAAACTTTTTTCGAAATGCAGTCCTAATTTACATACGGTTAATGATGTCACATGCAATTTTTAGACGCAGCAGAACCCTTTCCCCAGTTCTATTCCCAACATCTCAGAAATGAAATTCGTTCAACGTCCGTCTCTACTCTCTAGTTCGAGAGTTGACTCTTTCCAAATTTTCTCCTATCATATTCAGCCGGATGAGATATTTTCGAGTTTGTCCCAAAGAAAGATGCAAATTTTTCCAAGGATTTAGCATAAAATAAAGATTTTTTGTGCTCGAGGGAAAATTACCTTAGTTAATCAAATGAGACTGGTCGTTATGGGATGATGCCACGTTTTTTTAACACTGAATTGATCAAAGGAAAAGTACCTCAGTCACGTGTGTAAGAGATATATTTCTCCTGATCGTTACTAATAAGTTGGTAAAAATCCATAGAAATTTGAAGTCCCTATCCTATCTTATACAGCCTGGGAGCTGAAATTTTTCGAAGACCGGAAAATGATGACGTCACAAGTTGAAGGTGCTGAAATTGGAAAAAAAGGTAAATTATTTTCGCCGGGAAAAGTCATGTCATTTTAGCAACAAATGTCACAGTATTGCCATTTTCGAGCGTTTTGATTGGTCACATTTCGGTCATTTGTTCTGCCAAGAATTTGGCTAAATCTCAATCAGCCATATGGCATTAATTTTTCCCGGCGGGTTGTTCAAAACTATGTTCGACCTTCCTTTTCAAAAATTTTCTGGTCGAACCATTACCATAAAGAAGGAAAATTTGTTCAAAAACGAATCACCTCTTCAAAGTTTTGATTGAAAGGAAACTTCTGTAACATTTCGTAAATAAGGAAAATATTACTCGTAGGCTTCCTTGCAATCTTTTGCATACCTATTAATACTTTCAAATTTACACCACACACCTTCGAATCGGATGCAATCAAAAACTACTACTATTGATCTTAACTTCACTCCGATCTGTCAAGTATGACATATTCGAGTCCTCACCTATCTTCATTGCTAATCTTTGGAGTTTGGAGAAATTACCCAGTTTCCTAAACTTTCTACATTTCGCGAACTCATAGACACATATCCGAATCAGCATTTTACAAGAGGTGGTGGGGTGGGGTAATATTAATATTATTCAACCACTTCGCACGAGTATCTCTTAATTTTTCTCTACGAGAAGGAGGAGGAGCCGTAAGACATTTTTCTGCCTTGGTATTTGATATTATTTTGGATTTTTAGAGAGCTTAACATGGTTCCAGTCTCTCTAGGATCTTCAACTGCATCTTCATATCAATTTTTCATCTACCCCCTCATCCCTCTCCATTCACCAACAAACTACCTTGTTAGATTCTTGAAACCCTAATGGGCGGACATCTCAAATAAACTTCCCTTCCAAACATTCTTACTTCTGTACTCCTTTTTCGAGTGTTCCTCTATCCATACATCAGGGTCCATTTTAATGCGATTGCTCTACCTCAAGGATGTGCTTGGCTCGGTGGGAAACGGCGAAAAGATGTACGATAGGTTGAATAGACACTCCTTAAATGCGATGCAGGGCCGTCGAGAGGATTTTGGGGCCCGAGAGAAATGAAGCTGTGGCTGCGGGCCCCCAAATTTTGCTCGCGTTTATTGCTTAACTGAGGTTTTTTCCTGTAAAAAAGTCCGGGCCGGGGAAAAATCCCCCCTCCCTCCTCTCTACGGGCCTGATACGATGCGAAGTTCGGCGTACCAGCGGTCACTATATGCGACGCTTGTCGCGTCGGGCATAGTCACAGACTACGGAAGAAAGTTACTCACAGCTCCATTTTCCGAAGAGTTTTTTTGACCCCTGAAAGTTTTGGACAGAAAAAACCAACGAAAGGCGGTTTAGGAACAGAATTACGCGAAGTTTTTTTAAAAAAAATTTTGCGTCAGGTTGTAAACGAATCTCCGATGTTTTCGATGACCTGAAAATTTTCAATTCTTCTTCATACCAACTCTAATTAAACCTCTGCGAAGAACACATAAAAAAATTTTGAAAGGCCCATCTAAAACTCGAGCTTTTTCCAGTACCACATTTTTATTGCTCGTTATTCGCTCAAACTTTGCCCACGATTTGGGCAGGATGGAGGCGAAGGAATGGTCTAAACTGAAGGAAGAAGAGTCATGTAAAAACAAAAGGATTCTCATTCGTAGCCTTTCATGAAATTTAGAAATATTAGATAAGATTTTCAAGTTTCTTCACATTCATAAATAGCAAAACGATTAAAACTAAAACAAAACCTACTTTTAAGATTTTTCATGGAGAAGCCCGGCATTCCTGTCCCATCACCGGTGAAAGCGGAAATTGTACAACTTTCAGTGTTGTACAAGCACAAACTTCTCAGATTAAGCTGCATCACAAAAAGTACAAAAAATCGTTAGCGAACTATATTCGGACTTCCATAATTATTACTATGGCAAATCTTACCATAAAACCAAACACCTTCTGCAAGATCCCGTTGGTGGGATCAATCAACTTAAGGTTCTTAAGTTTAAAACAATGCCCCAAAATATAAAGCGCAATTGCTTCATATTTGGCCGGCACTTTTAAACATAGGCTCTCCAAGCTTACTTTCCCCGTTAATGGCGGAGGGAGGTTCACCTTACTGCGCAAAGTGAACGTGGACGAGAAACGCGTCACTCTCGATAGAAGAGTCATGAATTGAGTGACCCTTTCTTGTGATACCGTTAAATTGACTTCCGCCTCTATCTGGATGTCGCGTAGATTATTCAACCGAGGTAGTACTGTGAAAAGCAGTTCTTCCACGATTATGGTTTTTGGTAGAGGAAAAAATATTTTTACAACTTCCAGATGTTCCAAAGTTTGCAAAAAGTTCAGCAAAACTCTATCCACGCTGTCTATGGAACCAGTGCTAGGTACCCACGTCTCGAAATGCCTCAAATTTCTGCAAAATGTACGAAGATAGATTAATCATTAAAAAAATAATAATAATAAAATGCTAAGAATTGGGTGTAGAAGCTTCGATTTTTGTATGTTAAAATAGCTCGAACGTAATTTGCATAACATCTGATAGGATGAATCTAGTACCGCGTATAACGTTCAAGTTTTGCACGCTTTCAACGCTGTTATCGTTACCCTAGTTTTGAATACGTTCGCATTCTAACCACGCCCACCTTCGGTGCTATATGAATAACGTAAATTTTTTCGAACCGGGCAGCGCTAGCGTTGTGTTGGAGTGGGAAGAAGTCGTACGGAGGTATCGAAACTACGGCCGTATTCGCATAAGTGACCGAAAGAGTCGCTGCTATACGGAAGTTTTTGGAAGCTCGACGAAAACACGATACGTACACTGCCGTCCGAAGTTAAATTGTCGTATATGCAAGAACAACGATCATGGAAAAGTATCAAACTAGATTGAAAAATATGTTCGGAAGAAAATAAGATCACTTTATGTAGCTCTCTAACATTAGTTTTTAACGTAGAATTCAATTATATTAATCATTTCCTTCAACAAGCTCTCGATTCTCAGATACGGCACTTCACATTGCATATACGACAAAAAAATTGTCGTATATGCATTCGATCATCATAGTAGTAGCGTGTGAATACGAATCTTCGTCACTAACACACGCGAACCTTCGTCACTAACACACACGCAACAAATGCTCGAAACACCCAGTTTCGGGGATCGTTGGTATTGCGTATACGACAATTTAACTTTGGACATTACTTCGTAATATATAGTCAATGGTACAATTTAGAAGGTACGGCGCATTAATTCATTTCTCGTTTTCCTCAAAAAAATCAAATGCAAGCGTGGTCAAAGAGTGTTTAAAATAGAGGAAGCGAACTATATAGCATCTTTTGTACACCTCATTTTTTTAAAATGAAAAAGCAACGAAAACAAGTCGTTTGAAAATGAGCCCTATGTTATTTTAAATGGATCAAACATACGTATCATGTTTTCGTCCGTTCTTTTCCACGTGAAAACTACCGCTCCTGCTGGCCGTCACTTATGCGACCAGTTTGCAGGACGAATATACTATGAGAGTAAGAAAGATAGAAAGATAGAGCAATTCTCAATCTATCTCTCTTTCTCCCATGGTACTATCAGTTTGCAGGACGTAAAATGTAAACATTGTAAAAACCCTATATGAGAGAAAAAATGAAAAAATTGAAATAACACAAGCATAAAGCAGATTTGGCTTCTTGACATCCCATAAATGATGTCCATCAACGCACCTTCTACAAATTAGATGAGATGACAAAACGCACTTCATTCAAATACCAATTTTTCATTCTTCTTCCATTACACGGCCATAATTTTTGATACTTTATACGATTCTGATAGAACCCTTACTGTTAAACAAATCACGCGCGTGGTTAGCGATCCTGATGGATGCCCGGTTCGAATGTGACTTGTATGTAGTAAACGGAACAATGGAGCAAGCGACCCAAGTACAAGCTTTCGTTTGGACTGATTAACCTTACTTCTCAATTACTTTTTTTTTTCGGTTCGCATCACCGCATATTCTATTTTCTTTTCCTTCCGAATCGGAATTCATTCATAATAAAACAGCTCCTCGTAATTGAAAAAGGTTATACAAAAATTAAACAGTGACACACATAATAAAAGAAATAGGCGTATTTTTGGAAGAATGTGATTGAAAGTGGTATGCATTACCTCGAACTTTTAAAACAGACGAGGGGGGGGGGGATTTATTAGAAAAATTTTTTAAAAAAACAGTACTACGCGACTAGTTTGGAAAGTGAGGTATAAATCTAGCTTTCGTATAACGCTTACTCTCTGAACAAGTCGCGTACCTATGCTATTTTTTACATTCGGACTTGACAGAGCGCACGCGCTATTATTGCGGCTTATACTCTCTTACCGCACTTGTTATCAAGTGTAGGATACGATTCTCGCTCCATAAATTTTTCGATGAGCTCTCACTCGATTTTAATCCTTTTCGAAAGTATTTCCAAAATAATACAACGATGGTTTGAAATTACGTATATTTTTGTTTTCATTTGCCTGGTAAAATGGTGACAAACTGATGACACGAGTGTATTTTATCCTGCATATGATAAGACGCACCTCCAGTGCGTGTATTTGTACGGGTGTACGTTTTGTGTTTTACAAGAAATGCCCGCTACGAATTTCGAAAGTACAACACGACGCCAAAAGGACGGAATCAGTGTGGGAACATTTTAGTCGTTAACTTTCCGCACTATTCTTTCTACGACTTCATCGGTAGCATGCTAGCTATACACATAATTATAAAAAATACATACCTCATCCTGGTGAACACACTCATCGTATCTATCCACGCGGATTCATTACATGGAAAAGAAGATATAGATTCCATCTGCGCTATGCGGTTTTCATTCATCATCCTCCCAGTAGAATTCCAACACCACCATGTACCAAGATGGAGATTCGAGACATTAGGGAACACTTTGAAAATTGTTTTTACCACGGATAGGTTTTCGACACTATAATTGGACGACAACGTGAGAGTTCGTAAATTGCAATTTCTTATTCCGCTAGCGTACAAATCATCCACGACCGCCAGAAAATTTTGAATGATAGTTCCATTTTCGGATAGGTAAGAATCGGTAGGATCGAGCTCATTTTCAAAGACATCTTCTTTGATCTTAATGTGGCCGATATCGTGTACACTTAGACGGTTCAACATGGGACAGTAGCGAATTAAATTTTTAATGCATTCGCTACTGAAATCACAACAGCGGAGTTCTATGCAAGTGATTTTTCGCCCAAAATTAGCCCACAGTTGCCACTGAACTAGACCGAAATTATGCCTGTGCATTACCAAGTCGATTGTAGGAAACCTCGGACATCTTAAGATATCGAGCATGGCGGTAAATGGAGCCTTTTCTTGAAATACCAATTTCTCCGTCTTAGTGATTCGAGGGCTGCTACATACTTCGTGCCAATATTTACAGGTGCGCCTCACTTGTTTTCGAGCATCGGTTGGAAGAAGTTCGAATATTTGAGTGAGAATCTGCAATTCAGAAAAAATAATCTCAACTTACTTAGAAATGGCTGAAGTATTTCAGGTGAATGTACAGAAATTCAGAAAGTTCTGATATTTGGAACAGTTTCTTGGAGAAATGATTGTTGCACTGAGAAATTGAGTCAAAAAGTCCGAGAGCCTTAAACGTTGTTATAATCTCATTTATAGGTACATTGATACTCCAAGTATCACTTGATTCCACGAAGGGGGAAGGACGACTTCTGTGTCAGTGCCTCTCCATTATTTACTGGTTTTTTGAGACCTATGTTTTTTTAATGAGAAAATTTTCGAAAATTCGAGATTGAGAAATGGTGTTTTTTTTGTCAAAAAGTCGTGAGATTTTTTCTCATTAAAAGTGGGTCAAGATACTTGGAAGTTCGAAAACTGCTGTTCCAGATTGATGGTAAATTATATTCATCGTTTTCATCTGGTGACTCACACGTGGGGTTTTGAAAAATGCTGACTGAGCAAAAACTTTTCTCACTCTTTTTATCGAAAATTTATTTGCTAAACGGGTCAAATTCATCTACCAACATCCTTCATTCCCTCAACATTGGTTCTTCAAGCGATTCAGATTCAGCCCCGTTGAATGCAATCACTTGGACGTTCTCTCGTCGTTCTAATAAATTTTGCGAGGAAAGCATGATTTGAATTTCATTTTCTGTAATTAATGACCTTATGCTCGCATAAATTTCAATGTCCTGAAATTTATTTGTGTGAACTTCGCTTTGATGAACAGCTATGTGTAAATCTAATTGTAAAATTATGAGTTACTCTTATTACCTCGACGGGCAAGGTTCTATTGCAGTCCTCGACGTAGATTACCTCATCGTCACTCAAACTGAAATCATAATAATCGTTATTAGCTTGAAGATCACAAAAATGAAAAATTAAAACGAAATTACCAAAAAAATGGAGACAGGGAGAGGGAGAGAGATTAGAGAATGATTAAGGGGTATTGGATTTCTTGGCGCTGCCAAAAAGATACAGACCATGTTTCATGTTTTTTCAAAATTTTGCCCAATAAGATATGTGGTGGATAATGCGAGACAAAAATATTTTAGAGTTCTAGGCTAAGACTTTAGAACGGCACACTCGCTTGATATGTCCCGCTTCTTGGTCTACTTTCGTAAATATCAGACTGGTGAGATTAAGGAGCCTCACTCGCTCCGCTCGTTCGCCTC
Organism: Aspidiotus destructor; assembly: GCA_035079395.1. Taxonomy (NCBI): domain Eukaryota; kingdom Metazoa; phylum Arthropoda; class Insecta; order Hemiptera; family Diaspididae; genus Aspidiotus; species Aspidiotus destructor. Next base: position 197,390 of record JAVHKZ010000020.1, read on the forward strand.
GCTCCTTGGCCTAGTGTAAGTCTACTTTAGTATGTTTCAGATGTTGTGAGCGGACCAGGATTGACGACTTATGACGTCACCAAACCTACGACGTCACCGATGCGATAGCTCTCAGCGTTTTCTTAGCCTAGTATAAATCTAGCCTACGCCGTTTCATTAAATTGGGATAGGCTAGAAACTATAAAGGGGGAGGGGGCCTTGGACTCGGACTCGCAGATTTCAGAATCACTCCTGAGAAAATCTCGAAATTTTCAAGTCCCTTTCGAGAGGGCGGGGGGGGGGCGGATTTGCGAAATCGGACTCGCAGATTTGAAAATCATTGCCACAGGGAAAATTCCCTTGAGGATGAGCCCAGAGCAAAGACATGAAACATGCCTCGCTCCGCTCGTTCGTCCCGCTTTTGAGTTTTTTCAGAATTATTTTTGATTTCATTTTTATTTTATTTAATTTTTTGATTTTATTTATTTTATTATTTTTCTTGAGAGAGGATGGTATTCGCAAATTTCTCAATGACCTCCCAGACATTCATTTTTATTATCAATTTAATTTTATTTTATTTTATTTCATATTTTATTTCATTTTTTTCATTTTATTTTATTTATATTTTATTTATTTCAATTTTTTCATTTTTATTCCATTAGTTTTTCATTCTATTCTTTTTCTATTTTTGCTTTATTTTTAATATTTTTATTTCATTCAATTTTATTTATTTTTATTTTATTATTTATTTTTTTTTTACCAAAATGGACGCGGACGTCTGGACGCCCGGACAATTTCCAAGAATTAGGGGGTAGAGAAAAGACATGAAATATGTCAAAATTATCTCAGACGAAATACTCTTGAAGGAATTGGAAGATTCCAATGAAAAATTATTGGCTATGCTAAGGGAATTTTCCGCAAGGAGGATGTTGGAAAAATTCACGAAAATACTCTCACAGGAGGGAGAAACAAGGCACGGGCTACTTTTTGAATGAATTCAATACTGCGAAGTGTACAGCATATCATTCATAGCAAATGGACATCTACTCGTTACCACTGCGCAGTCAGTTGAGAATTCCTAATGTAATATCATCCAGTTTTCACCTTTAGTACAGTTGACCTGACATACGAGGTCTGTCAGAGAAGTTTCTGGACGATTATTTCTGCACGCCAATTGGCAATACTGGGAAGCAAAGCTAATTAAATTTTGTCTTCTTGTACCATCAACTATCAAGGTTGAAAATTTCACGTGTAGTTTGTCATAAACTAATTTGTTTTGGAAATGTCCTTAGGGACTAGTAACGATTTTAGGTCAATTTTTTCGCTCGAGCAACAAATTGCCATCATATTCCTCCTCCGCGTGAAACTAGGAAAAACGGACAATATGTTGTGTGCTGTGTACAGAGAGTCTACTTTGAACGGTGTAGTATTGCGTGACGTGTTCCGTCATTTCGGTAATAGCTGTTGCATGTGCTGAAATACCAGTTTAGGCGCGCGCGCCACCTGTTGTCAACAAAGGGAAGCGGAAAAACGCCGGAAATTGTCGAGAGATGTTGCTAGTAATAATATCGGCGGCAGCCACAAAAGCGTTCGACTAATTTTAAAGCCTGAGTTGATCGTGAAGAGGGTTTCTTCACAAGTGGAGCTACATTATACAGCCCTTGTTATTGAGGGTTTTTTGCGCCCAAAATCAAACACCAGTATTTGACCGTCCCCGATATTCGCCTGATTTGGCTTCTGGGGACTTCTTCCTATTTGACCTACTAAGAGATGCCATGGGGACTACAGAGAGCTTCAAGATAAAATCGGCACTGTTACTTAAGGATATTTCCAAAACAAATTAATTCATGACGAACTACCCGTAAAATTTTGAATGTTGATAGTCGATGGTGCAACAAAACAAGATTTAATTAGTTTTGCTTGCCAGTGTTGCCAAGTGGCGTGCACAAATAATCATTCGGAAACTTTTTCAGCGTATCTAAGTTTGCGCAAGGTCGTTTGCAAATTGGTCATCGCTGGTACAGTTAAGGACCTATACGCTACTAGAGGGAGAGTTGATTGCCAAAACGACCTTACACTGAAAAAAAATGTTTCAATTAATATTTAATGGTAATTCGAAAAGTACAGTTAACGAATTTGACTCAAGACACTTCTGTCAATTGATCTCAAATTTCAAGTGAACACATTTACCGCGTTAGAAAAATTTATGAATTTTCAACTCTCTTATTTTTTCCTAGAGCTATAAAAGACTAGTTCTACATTTTCCCCACTACTTTGATTGAGGAAGCCTTGCTCTTCCATTTCTCCCCTGAGACCTACAGAACGACGAGTGGCACTAATGAGTTTTCTATGGGAACTTCCTATCCATCGAAGTTGGGTATAATGCTAGCATACTTTCTTAAATACTTACGACGAAGCAGGAGGATGTATTGTCGCTTCTCGCGCAAATAAATCAAATTTGCTGTTCGACATTGTTTCTGAGTTGATTACTTCGGTTTTGGTCGAAATGTGACAGTAATCTCTATACTGAGGGAAATCTGAAACAGAAGTTTTTCGAGTAGTGAGTATTTTCAGAAGTCGTCTGCATCTTGTCATAGAGCAATGGAAAGCGGGCTTTTACCCTCACACAAATACCTACATGGTTTTGATAATGATGTATAATTTGACTACTCTTTTAATGCATTTGTCATTCTTAATTTTCCTCATACCTGGGGAATTACTCAAGAAATTACTTGAATACCATAATTATTGAGCTGCGAAGGTTTTGCTTTCTCAATTATGTTCGTAGTAATTAGTAGAGTGCCCTTCTTGAAAATATTCTGTGCCAACAAATGGGAGAATCCTTTGCGACATTGACACCCAAGTTACAGAAACGAGATCTGGCGCTTCTAAATTTGATACGTAGTAGACTGAAAACACGTTTCGTATGACTCACATTCGTGCATAAAGTGAAGGAAAACTTTTCAAATCGTATCCTCGCCACTCTTCTTCGAGGTGCTTCTGTGCACTCTCATTCTGAAAAGTTTGACTAGCTAATTCTGATGATGCGAGTGGTAGTGTTTTTGAAGTTATGCGTAGGTATGTAGAACAAGAGATTTTTCTTGATTTTCATTTTTATTTAGACAAGAGAGGCGCAGACTGTATCGATTCCTACTATCTTAGAATTAAAATATGGATACGTACGATATTTTTCCGGAGAAAGGAAACGGACTTCTGAATATTCCAATAACGTTCACTAGAAATGATCGAAGACGCGAGACTGGCTGTAAAGAAACAGTCAATCAATTTCATATGACCTGCGTAAAGAAATAGCAGTTAGTGGAAGAGAGTAAATAGAGTTAAAATATAGATACGTACGATGTCTTTCCGGTGGAAGGAAACAAGACTTACAAATTCCACCAAAAATGATCGGAGGAGCGAGATTGACTGTAAGAAAACAGAAAATCAGTTAATTTCATGTGATTTGCGTGAAAAAATAGCACTTGATGGATTTTTGAAATCAGTTTCTGCCCACTAATTGCCTTTTCATGCGGAACAATTCAATAACAGTACATATAAAAAAGTGAACTATGAGAACGATGAGCAATGAAAAATATGAATTCGTCGGCTTTACCTTTTTTACTTACACGACAATGCGATATGAAATTACAATAACGAGAGGTACGAGCAATTCAACTCCGGCGAAATTATAAGACGTGTGACCTTCTTTTCATTTATGAAATTTCAAGAAAATAAAAGAGTTTTGTAATCTATCTTCAGACAAGGCGCTCAAAGAGGTTTCCAGGTCACGAAGAGATGAAGATTATAAAAAATATGATACAAACATATTGCAAAAATTTTTCCCCGGAGAGAAATTTAATAGGCCAAGGGAAAATAGAAAAATGAATACTGATTGATTGCTCAAGGTGAAATGATGAAAAAGTGAAGACAGGAAAATAATAGTGCGGAAAACCTCATTCGAATGTCATTGAAGGCTAAATTCTACACCACATCATTCTTTTTTCTCAGTTTCTCAGTGCTAAATTTTACTCAAAGTCGACATCGATGAATAAAATTATAATAATGTGAAAGAAACACGATAAATATCTTACAATACATGTGGGTATCGTGAACGTTCACCAACTCGGCAAATTGCTCTACTCGCCTCCGGCTCGGATCGCAATTTTTGCCTCGTTGGGTAAACGCTCAGTTTACCCACATGTATAGTAATATACTATACTCACCGTCGTATGAACTCGAAAAACCTCTGTGGTATAATATTATTCAAAAATTTTTCCAAGCACTTCGCTTTCAAATCTACGAAGATTAGAGCTCAAAATTCTTGTTATTGCTCCAAGCAATCACTTCAACTACTTTTCGAGAAATTTTACAGCGAGCAAGCGAGCGGTGAAGTGTTTCAGATCCAAAATCAGGATACCTTGGGAAAGAAATAAATTGTTGCACTTTAGACGTCATGCGGAAGTATTTTTCATTAATTGATTATACACGGTTGGATAGGTTGCGGTGATTCAAAATCCATTAAATGAATTGTACAAAAACAAAATAGAATAAATTTGTTCTAAAATGCATTCGCACATTTACATAGAAATTAAGTTGCGAACGAGCTTTTTGCAAGTGCCATGATCAAGATTGAGGTACAACTTAAATAAAAAGAGAATTACGTAATAAGGAAACAAGAAGAAAATGAATAGGTGAGGGAAGGAAAAAAATACACGGGGATAAGACGAAACGGGAAAGATGAGGTCATTAGAACACGAAAATCATATCAGTCAGCTACACTTATAAAAACGAGAATTCCCAGGAGACAAACATTAATTGAGTAGTTATAAAAATAAGTCTAGAATTGAAGGAGGGGGTGGGGGAAATCAAGGAAGACACGGAAACTAAAATTGAACGGCTTTGGGATTTGCGTCGTTTGGAAATCTGTAACGTCCAGGTAATAAAATTTTTCAATCGTAGATTGTAGACTAAAAACTGATGAAATATAGACAGTAGGTATGCCATCACAAATTGTTTCTCGGGCTGATTGTAAGGATTCGCTATGACCTGTACCACAGAAGTAAACGCTCCCCTAAAGTTGTTACATTTTTTCCATGTGTGAATACTGTAAATAAATGTCAGTATACTATGTATTCGTTTCTAACTCGAGACGTCCGGCGCGAAATAATGTTACGATCCCTGCACGTGTATTCGAATGATGACGAAACTTTATCTATCGTTACTGGTATACTGGAAAGAAATATGAAGGGCCCATATACGGAAGTCGGCACATCTGTTACCAATTTAGTTGCTACAATCTTGAAGTTCGTCACAACGACGTGTGTTGGATTCAGGGAACTAGGTCGTAAAATTGATACGCGTGCAAATTGTAGGTTGGGCCCGTCACGTACACTGTTCGGCTATGGAGCCAGTGAGCCAGACTTTATGCTTGAAGAGATGAAATTTCATCCGCGATAAGTCAAAATAATTACGAAAAAGAATAGAAAATGGCTTTTACTATCACACGATGGAAAATTATTTAATCGACGTTTCGACACTACCTCGGTGTCATAGTGAGAGCCATTTTTTTTTATTCTTTTTCGTATTTATGTTTGAAGGATCTCAGAAGAACAGCAAACGTCGAAAACTGGCTACCTCGAACTATCAAAATATAATACGAATATAGATAAGCTTGTTTTTCGAGTAGTTCGGTTTACCGGAAACACGTACGATTGCGCGTCCATTCTTTCCTACGTAGTGTATAGTGTTACGAAATTAACTGAGTATCGGTGTGTGTACGAGGTGGTTGTTGAGTGATTTGAGTACGGCTGAGATGAGTAATCGCTGAGCTTTTCCCTTTAGTTAATGATTAGAATTATCAATGATCTAATAAGAGTCTATGAAGTGGCTACAGAGTTAATGTAAAGTAAAGTACTAGATACTTTTGAGTATAGAATCAGTGCACAGTTGGGAAGTAGTCTAAACTGGTTGAGCATAAAGGACGCAGTGGATTATTTGGGATTTTCTACAGTGGTCAAAGAGGTTGACCTGATGAAGCACAAAAGCGTACCTGTGGATCGAGTTTGAGAAGAGGACGAGTCGTGTCTAAGTTGTGGGGCAGATCGTGTATCTGCCAGTCTCCAATGCGATTGGGGATGGTCTATGGTTTTGATTTCTAGTTTATCCTCCGGTGGGATGCTGGAAAAGACTCATTGAGAGAGTGTTGTTCTACGGATGCCGTGCTGGCGAGTGTTGTAGCACAAATCAGACGGTAGGTTCTCAGCTGACAGGAGGATGCCAGTTGAGCTGGGACCGGGAGCTTAAAACGCAGATCCGAAGCTGAGGCCAGTCAACCTCGGTTAGGGTAAGAGCGTCTAGGCTCCTCCTTTTTGAGACACTACAGTTAGTGGGATGCCACTATAGCCCGTTGTGAGGACTCGTCACTCACTTGGTGAATAGTTAAGTAGTTTCTTTATAGTGAGCTGTCCCGCTATAGGGACTGATGGCTGCGTTGAAGCAGTGAGGAAACCTGTGCATTGAAAACTTTGATTATAGTATCGGCTTAGTTGGGAAGGGACTCAACCATGCCTTTTACAGTTCTAGATGATTGGCTGAAGAAATTCGAAAGTCGGTTCCACCCACCAAGAGAAGTCGGTTCGGGCATTCTGACAGGTTATTACTTTCGGAGTTAGCTCCAGTAAGATCCTATGGCTGGATGGGGTCTTACAAATTTCTCAAGCAGGAACGGAACTTTTGCAACTTCAACCGTGTATATAATCTTTTTAGTAGGGTCCTAATAGTAAATCCGCTCGATCTGGCTGTTAAAAGGAATTTTATGATTGATTATCGTTCTATACACTCAAACGAACAGATTTAGCCCACGTTTTTGATAAGGAATTTCAAACATTCACAAGTATATACAATTACGAAAAATGTTTAGAATTCAATTTTGTTCCAAATGAGTATCGAGACTACTTCACCCCACCCCTCCCTCATTTTGGAGGCTCCCCTCTCCTTGCCTTACTAATTGTCAATTTAAAAAAGAAAGGTTTTTCCTTGAAAACTGCTGCATTTTAATTTTAGAGAACAGTTTACAAATCTATAAAATTACTAGCAAAGGCGACGCCTTTACAAAATTATACCGTACACTAATTTTGTCAAGATATCTCTAAACCTCTCGCAGGATTCATCTTTTTCTATTTTCTTTCTTTTATTTTATCAACTAACTCATAAACGTAATCCAGGGTTTCTATGAGGGGAGGGACTTTGAAAATTTTGGTATCTCGCCATTTGCCTAGAATGACGGTTGAGGTTTTTCCAAGTTTTCCTCCTGTCATATATATTTCAAAAGTTGAAATTTCGGCCGTAACACGTTTGCGCAAATTCAGTAAAAATCGAGGGGAAAAAATGACATGTTTGCGCACATACAGTTACAGTCGACGAAGACGGACAGCACGTTTGCGCAAACCGAATATGAAGGAATGATGTCACTGAAAAGGGAGATGAATGATGTGTATAGTAAGTGAAGTGCTATGAAGGACTGCGTGTGCCGACTTGAAAGTGCAAGAAATAGAACAAAACAGTGAGGGAGATATCAGCTGATAGTCGACTGCCAGCATTATGGGCCTCACCGCCGACTTTAGAACCTAAGACCACGAGCGCAGTCGAAAGTTTTCCCTCTTATTACAATTTATAAGTCTGCTCCTCATATTCATCTCGTTATTGACGCTATGAGCAGTATCCAAGTCGAAACGGATCTAAAACTGAATTCTATTAAGAAAGGAAAAACGAACCCTCGCGGGGGAGACAATGATGACAAGAAGGTCTCAATGATTGACGTGTACCAGCAGTACACCCGAAAAGAACACGACCGGCTGCATTACCTAAAGCTGCTTGGGTATCATAATCAGTCGAAAAAAGCCAAATGAATATATTCCTTACTGACGTTCATTTTTAATCACGCCTGTTCAATGCAATCAGTCCTAAGTTTGATACAAGTGAGAAGGGAAATGAACGTTTCAGGATTTGCGCAATCGTGCTGTTTTCATTTGCGCAAGCGTGCCTTTCTTGTTTGGGCGCAAACGTGTTGTTTCTTAGTTCCTTGTGCGCAAACGTGTACCGCCCGAAATTTCGCCATGTTTCTCCTTTATAACCATTCTTCACACTTTTATGTAATATTAGAAACTTCTTTCTGGATATAGGTTCATATCAATCACCCTCAACATTATGAAACTGATCGCGCAATGAAAAACTTCCCCTTTCTCTACCATTACCAGCTCCATCTCCTAATTACTTAAAACCATAAAAACTTAATCCCAGCTTCTTGGAACATCTCTCAAGCAAAAAGAACAAACCTGCAAAAAACTTGGAATCATTGAAAATGAACTCATTTCTGGTCCTTCTAATACAGGAATACTCATCATGAAGAGGTTATCTTGGCTCGACTTAGAATTGGTCTCTGTCGACTCACTTATTCTCATACCCTCCTGCAGGTTTTCATGACTATATACCATCATGTACCAGTACATCTCAATCATATTAATGCAGATAATGTGACAGTCTATCTTTTCATGTTCAGCCTTCTAAAATTAACATAATATACTTCCAGGCATACGTGTATTCTCTACCCTATGTAATCACTCCAAAACAGTTTTCCACGCTGTCTCTTTCAACTACCCGCGTTACTGAACTACAACTCGTGCTTAATTATGCAGGCTTTTCTTCTACCTAAAAATTTGAGTACCACATCCTAACTCGACTCCTCTCCTTCCTATCTTCCCTATCCTCACGTTCTTGTTGTAATTATTTTAGACTCCTCTCAAGGCTTCTATCAATAATTGATTGACTTGATCTTCAAGAATCTTTCTAGAGCTCCTTCCATTATTAAATACGTATGAAATTTTAAGACGCTGGATATTACGCAGAAAACAGCCGTATTCCTTTTTTGGAGGGAAAAATTATTTGTGACGTCGCTCAAGTTATACCGACAATTTCTTATTTTATTTTTGCATAGCAATTTGAAATTTTAGAAGTTTTTCAGTTTAGTAGACCTTCATCAATCCGTGCAGTTCTGACAAGATTTAGTTTTGCGAAGCATTTTGGAGATTTTTGAACAGTCTTTGGCCAAAGTAATCAAGACAGTCTACAGAGATTTTTCTTGTATATTCTATCTCTTGTTTACTTCTTACAATTGGAGTAATGGATTCAAACAGTTGACACTAAAAAGGGATCATTGTATTGAGTATTCTAATGACTAGTCGTTTCTATTTTTCTTGTGAGGATTGAATCCTTTTTTTCTTCGAATCTTCTAGGCTATTCACTATACGCATGATGATAAAATACAGCCAATATTTGGTTTTAGCTATTTTCTGGCTAAATTGTATCGCGTAAATTTGGTATGGGCCTACAGTTATAATTGATGAAAAAAAATTTCAAACTAGACTGAGCATAGACAATTTGTGCGCAAGCCCTCCTGTTTCATCAACCATTGTAATTTTACAAAATACAACATTTATGTAAACTTCTTTGTAATTAAAATGTGTTGTAACATCAAAAACGGTCTCAATGCACTTCAATTCATTACGTCTACTTCAACTTTTTACCTGAAATTTTGGAGTTCCCTGCATAGATGAATTTTAAGAAGAGAATTTTACGGGAAATGAGGTGAAAATAATCGTAAGGTAAAAATACTTTGTAATTGTGATATTTTTGGAAATACTTTATGATTAATCAAATGTTTGTGACATAGGGAAGGGAGGTGGAGCCTTCATAATGAGGGTGGGATAGGGGGAAGTAGTCTCGATACTCATTTGGAACAAAATTGAATTCTAAACATTTTTCGTAATTGTATATACTTGTGAATGTTTGAAATTTCTTATCAAAAACGTAAAATACATGATATTTTGTTTTTTTCATCATGTTTTTTCAAATTTGGAGCGTGAGGGGCGCTCCAAATGAAATTTTTATAAGAGGTAAAGTTGTAGAAGAGACATATTAGAACAACTTTTGTTTGGAAACTTTTTTCAAAAAATCAATATTTTTATAGATAAACGAGCTTTTCAGATTTGAGGGGTGGAACCTCGGAAAACGGGGAGGGGGAAAAATGGGCATACGGGCTAAATCTGTTCGTTTGAATGTATAGAACAATAATCAATCATAAAATTCCTTTTAACAGCCAGATCGAGCGGACGGGTTTTTCTGTGCAATTGGGACCCTAGCTCTCAGTGCAGCTTCATTGGTCGTGAAAATAAATAATTTAGAAAAGATTTTCTGGCGTAGTCAAATTGATAAAGATCATGTTTCATGTCTTCTATAAAGTAGCATGCTTCGCTCGTTCGCCCTCTTCGTGGTTCAGTATAAGCCTACTTTAGAATATTTTTGGCTAATGGCTTTTAAAGGGCTCAAGTATTAGTCTTGCTTTTGGGTGTTCACTCGCTCCGCTCGTTAGCCGTTTTAATGGTCTAGTGTGAGTCTTAGTTCAAGACTAGTATATTCTTAGTATAAGTCACGAACTCTATAATACTATTTATTATACTAGAGAATTGAAGCGTTGCATATCTAGCTCATTGAAGGCGCGAAGCTAATATGCAGTATATTGGACTTGAACTAGACTAGGACTCCTAGTTTTATACAGAAAATATAAGATAGGAGAAGACCTAGAATAGGAGCCACTTCAATTTCGTATAATGAAGGCTTAGCCTAATGTACTGTAGATTATGGAACCTCTCATACTGTACATTAGCCCTACTTTTGGAAGATTTAGGGGGTAGAGAGAAGACATGAAAATGAACCAAGTTCTGAGGATTCTAAATTAGACTTGTACTAGACCAAGAAGGGGGCTAATTGCTTTGATACAGTATGCAGGATTCCTAAACCTATAGTATGAAGCAAGTGCGTTAGTTTACTGCATAGATCAAAGAGAGTGTAATAGTTCAAGACTAGTATAAAGCTAGTAATTTATTTTACTAGAGAATTGTACAGACGCCAGGACTCAAATTGCGGAATCAGGGGTAGGGCTGAGATTCGACGTTGAAATTTTTATAAGCCCCAAGGTCACGGCCGGACGCCCGGACGCTTTTTTGAGATTTAGGGGGTAGAGAAAAGACATGAAACATGTCAAAACAAAAAAATCAAACAAATAATTAAAACAAAATAATGATAAGAAAAAAGAATGAATAAAATGGTAGTTAGTATGGAAACGAGATCACAAGACTACAAAAGAAAACAGGGCGGGGGCTGTCGTTACAGTAAAATCATGAAGAAGGTTGTGTATAAACTGACATTCAGGTGTAAACTAATTCAATAACACAAATTCAACATCAACATACGGTACAATACATTGCAATCTATCTTTCTGAGCCTGTAGAATACAGGGTGAGGCAAAAAGATGTTACCAGTTGAATGGGAGTTTGCGTTAAATCCGCTGTAGCGCGAAAACGCGAAACGTTAGACATATCAAACATACGGAATTGGTATCTCATTCTTATCTTTAATTCGAGTCATATTCGAAGTTTCTATGACTTTCTGAGTCGAGTTATGGACCAAAATGAGCCTAAAATTCATCAATTTGCAAAAATTAAAAATTGTTCCAACTTCCATATTTCATCTGATTCCGAAAAAAATACCGAATAATCCTATGAAGCTTGAAAGTGGGCGATTTTTCAATGTTTTATATCAAAAATCATTGCAAATTAGTCAATTTTCGGCACATGCATTTTGGTCCCTAGCTCGGCTCAGAAAAGTCATAGAAACTTCGAATATGACTCAAATTAAAGATAAGATTAAGATACAAATTTCGTATATTCAAATGATATGTCTAACGTTTCGTGTTTTCGCGCTACGGCGGATTTAGCGCAAACTCCCATTCAACTGGTAACATCTTTTGCCTCACCCGGTGTAATCATTATACTTATTCTTTGTACTGAACTTTTGAAGGAGTTTTTCTGACTTGAAAATGAAAGATATTACACAAAAACTTTACACCATGAGAAAGGGCTCATCTTGAAGATCCAAATACGAAGAAACAGTTTGGCAGTTACATTGTAATGAGGCGAAGAATAAATTGCTCTAGGTAAACATCTTTATCGATTATTATCTCGTCAATTAGGAAAACCTATCAAAATCATGACAATATTTATACTACTTCATGATAATCACGTTGTTTTCTTTGAAACTAAACCTCTGTCATCAGTTCGAACATCATTTCAGGGGTTTTAGTCGCAATTATTCAAAAGTGGACCTGTCTGGGACGAGTCGAGCTGAGAATGAAATATAATTTTTCTTTTCTCATTTTTCTATCGTGTGTTTTGTATAATTTTTTTTTTGTACTTTCATGAAAAATTTTTGATCCAGTACTTCCCCTTCTTCAATTCAAAAGACAGTGGTAAAATTAATATTGGAAAAAAATTTTCATAATTCTGTGAGAAATGTATAGTACACATCTCTGCGGACCAATGAAGGTGACCGTCGAATAGCAATGGCGCGGGCGTACGTGGCCGGTAGACGCTCGAGCCGTCACGTAACCGTAAACCGCGTGGCGCGGCGGGTAGCCGTGTATTTACTCCCGACTTATATGCTTCCACCTGATTGCGTCGATTGTGGTTCAACAGTAGGTCTCGGCGAAAAAATGAAAAGAACGTTTTTTATGTAAAATTATATGGGAATTATTTTTAGACTGCGGTATTTTTCTCCTATTCCCAACCATTCTCGAGATATTAACAAAATACTGATTATTGAGCGCTATTGTACCCCCCCCCCTCATTTTAGCTCATTGAAGAAAGTTTTCAAAGGCTCGTCTTATGGAAATGTTCTCTACGGTCATACGTATAACAATACCAAGTACCATTGAATATCTAAATTTTGCAGTATCATATTATGTAAATTTCTTTTTATTGAAGTTGTTCCTCACTCTTTCTTTTCGGCTTGATAATGGCAGTTGCCGATTTTCATTCAACTGTGCGGGTGCATCTCAAAACAATTTTATTTTATTTTGTTTCTGTTCAATTCATTTAATAATAATTATAAAATATTTCTCACAACGAAAAATTTTCAAATTAAATCGGCAAAACAATGAACAACGCACTCGATTAAGTCCGTCCGACATAATGACGGTTTCTTTCCCTTACCTTGTTCAAATCATCCATAATCTAAAATAATTCGTTCGAATACAGGCAATATACGAGTTAATAACTATTTACTAATTTGGAATCAAGATTGGTAAAAAAAAAAAAAAAAAAACTGAAAGAGATACGACAGAAAAATACGAGAAATGTGAAAGAGTGTAAAATATTATACATGATAAAGAGATCCGTTTGCGTTGAAATTATCACAAGTCTCATCTACAACAGTGATAAAACGCTCGAAAGAAGGTATTTTTTCCAAGTCATACATACAGTAAAACTGCCACCGTTTTTTAATGATGAAATTTTTTCCTCAGTTCATTTCTAAACAACATTATATAAATAGTCGTCACTTTGTAACATCGTCAGATAGCAAATCATACAATTGGCATCTTCCTATATGATGTAGGTACTGCTTACAAATTATCATCACCGCATCAGCGGAAATAGAATAAACCTCTGAGACAATATCGCTATCACTATAATTATACGCAAACAGGAAGTATGTAACGCGACCAAAAACCCTTTCGAACGTCCGCATTAATTAGGCCTACACTTTTGAAAATCTAATTTGATCAGTCAAATCTGAAATCTCTTATACCATCCCCAATCAATCGGCCTTGTATATCCCTCGTAAAACTAAAGTTTTCCTATTCCATGCCAAAGCATTGAGTGAATGTACATTATTTTTTTCAGAATGAGCCGATCAATGTATTCAAATTAGAAATCATCTGAACCTCAATCCATCCAGTGGCTGTTTCGAAGACAGAAGTTGCAGAAAAATCACTGCGTCGCTATAGGCTGAAAGCTGAGTGATCATCATCATTCAGTTAACCGTGTACGTTCGTAAACCGTTTCGCAGCTACGTCGACGTTTCGCTGAGTCTACACTTCTCTTATTATAATTATCGTAACGGTGACCTACATATTTTATCATTCTGTATAGTCGTACTTTGTTCGTTATAATATCGCATTGTCTGTAAATATCCATCTAATGTAAGAAATCGATTAATGTATTCAATCAATGGATCCTTTCTATATCTGTGAGAATGACGGTATCCTCAAAACTACGAGCCATAATTAATTAAGAGTTGTGCCGTCTTATACACGACATAAAAACTCCCTTCTATCTGGTTTAGCTTATTGCCTTCATAGAACTTGTTATCGTACCCCTCTTAATTCCATCGAAGAAGAATGAATATGTCCCGGTATAAATCCGCAATATTTGTGAAGTAATATGATAGCAAACTCATATGATGTGCGACGGTATATACGACACTTATATTCTTTGTTTAGTGCACTTCCGATAATTTAGGATAACGAGGCCTTCTCTATACGTTATATTTAGTAATTTTTAGCTCTATCACTGTGTGACATGAGTGACAGTATCATATTTGAAAAAATTTCTAATCATAAAACACCTTTTTAATCCAGAGAAACAATTATAAAAATTTACTCACCCTTTTTCACTCGTATACTTCGTTGAAAAAATCCAAGCGCAATCAGAACCGACGAATCGTACGTATCGCGACAAAAAATTGATCAATTCAAATTGAAACTTTGAAAATCGAAACAGAAAAATTGCGAGTTTGAATGAATTTAAATACGGTACAGCGAAAAGTAAGACGATTAAGCGAAAAATCGAACTTGTTCAGAAGAACAGACAATCGAAGCTATTTCAAAGTACTTCATGAATTTGCAATCCCGACTATGAAATCGAGGTTGTTTTTACGGAATCTTATATACTACACCGTATTTCTTTATCTGCCAGTCGGTCTGGTCTGTCTCCCTGCTCCGATGCCGGATCCCATATGAAGTAGTGAAATGACGCGCATCCTTGTTTTTCTCTTATACTATCTCGATGATGAATTATACACTCGCCACGTATATTTTTTAACCTTTCAATATCAATGATAAACCGTTGATAGCTCCATTTTCTCTCTCGTTAATATTCGATCGCTTACTCGCAATCGAAGAAAAAAATAATAATAATTGTGTAAACCTGTATACGCGCTTATAATGTTGTAAAGGTATGGAGCAATCCGATTGTAGCAAATAGGGATAATGAAACTGTCGAATCCTTTCTATTCTGAAAATGATTTTATTATGGGGTCGCAGGAGCGGCAAGATGATCAAAGAAATGTGTCCCTTTCCAGGGAAACTAGACTAGAAAAGCAGGAGGGGGAGGTTACGTAGAGATAATTCCATTTGAAAATTTTTCTTTACGAATATCTCTTGACTGGCGCCATATCATATTAAACTCACTTGAAGTCCCTAATCATACCTCGTCCCTGTATGGATTGAGAAACATGCCTGAAGGATCATTTTGTAAAAATTACTCTTTTTTTTTTGTTGGGACTTGGTTCCCTGTTATCCTCACAGAGATGAGGATTCTATTGAGGTCGCTTTCTCTTCCGCACAATTCTATCTAAAAGGGTACAACCTTGACTCATGGATACCTGCTATTCAGTGTCTTGAAAACTAAGGGTTAGTTTCAAAAGTTTAAGATAATAATATTTGATAGATCGTATCAAAAAAAGGTTGTTTATATAGGAGTTATTGCGAGAAACGAGAGGAGTAAAGTAGGGGGAAGGATTCTGATGCAAAGAAGCATTGTACGAATGTAAAAATAGTAATGAAAGAGAAAGTTATAAGAGCGTACAATACGAGTGCAAGGTATGCTGAAGTCACAAAAGTTGTACTAGGTGACGAAACTTTTAAAATGAGAGTAGGTAGAAGACTAAAAGGCATTACTTGATGAGGCGTTCTTAGAGGAGTGGAAACTAGGACCAGTAATCGGCAAGGCGTTTTTTCGTTGTTTCATAATTCCTCCTCCCCCAGATCAGTATACATACCTGCAGTGAAGATGTCCGTTTTCCTCGAGAAAACGTGGCGATTACTTCGACCGTAAGCACAGAAACTGAATTGAAAAGATCATCGATAAAGATTTATTTATCGGCATTGGATCATGCGCAAAGTTTATCCGGGAAGGGAAAGAGACAAGCCCCGACTAAAAGTGGAAAAGTTTGAATTCTTCTCTCTAAACTACGGCTCATTAGGAGAGTTTCTGCTACATGCGGAGTAAACAGGTCGAGCCCTAAAAACTCTACTTACAGAACATGAGAAGAATCAACCCCCCCCCCCCCAGCTCTAATTATGCTACTATGCGGCTCATCTTCTGGCACGTGGACATTCTTTCCCTAGACCTAACAATATCGTCTCTTACATGAAGTGAGATCTAGAGACAAAAAAATCGCACTGGAGATATTGTGAGGTATCGAAGGCCAAACATACGTATAGTAAACGAGACTATCCCGTCATCGTACCTCGGTGATGTGTTCTTCAAGAAATTGTACTCAAGCCCTGTATTATTAATTGCAGCCAGGCACAATTTCCGCCAGATGAGACGTACTGGTTTAAAATTTGACTTTCCTCCCTTCCCAAATTATGAAACTCTTGCAAACATTGTTGCCGATCTCACAATAAAAATGGGTCCCGGCGTAAATATTCAATCAGCTTGCGCCGAACTTGTCCGCAGTACTCTCCTTCCATGAATAATCTAAGGAGGAGGGTCAGGAAGCAGGGCTAAATCCTTACTAAAGCTGACAAGGGCAACGCTATTGTAGTCTTGGAGAAATCCTCCTACGTATCCAGCGTTTACTCAATGTGTAGCTACTAAAAATAGTTCTTTTAACTTTCCTAACTACGTCAAAGAAGTTACAAGTGTTGTGACTAGAAGTGAGTTTATTATTAGAAGTTCTTCGCTGAAGAGAGCCTTGCTTGAGCCCAACCCTGTGCCACTACGGTCTGCCTAAGGTGCGTAAGAGGGATACTCCAATGCAACCTGTCCTGTCTTATACGTCTCCTCTCCCGCCTATCTTCTGGCCAAGTTTCTGGATCGTCGGTTCAAATCCCGAATCGAGTATGAGTCTCCTTACTCCGTTAAAAATTCGGTTTCTTTGGCGGAGAGGCTCGAAAATGATACCCTTTCTCCGGGTACAATCCTATGTTCATTTGATGTAGTTGACCTTCTTCCCAATATAGCAAAGGTCCCCATTATGCAGCATATGGGTGACCTATTCGTCAAACTCGATACTCCTCATAATGAGATACAGGCACACAGGAATTCTTCAACCTTCTTAATGTCTGTTCAACTCCTAACTTCTGTAAGTTCAATGAAAAATTTTACGCATTCCCTTATCGGCTCTCATTTGGGCTTTCTCGTTTCGGAGATTTTCATGTACAAATTTGAGGTTGACTTGTTTTCCTCGGACCAAGTGTTGGTGAGTCACATCCATTACTGGCACCGATATGTGGACTGGTCCTCAAGATCTCTTTCGTGAGTTTCCCAAGTAACTGAATAAGATGTATTCCTCTATGAAATTTACTCACTCTAGAAATTGGAGGTTCTTCCATAAAATTTTTGGATATCACTATCTTTGAAAAAGATGGGTACCATGAACTTGTATTATTCAGAAAGAATACTTCGACCGATACAGTAGTCCACGGATCTTTCTTCTGTTCCATTTTCTTAAAAGATCGCTGCCTTTAATAGTTATATTCATCGGTTGACCAGCATCCCGCGTTGAGTCAGCCCACTTTTCTAAAGGAGCTTGCGAACATTAAGCACTTGGTTCCAGTGAATAAGCTCTATGGTCCAAAAAAGCTTACGAGGAAGGGCCTTGACTCTGCCTCCTCCCTCCTCTGTGATCTGAGTTGCAATAGTCGAAAATTGCGTTGGATCAGGCTTCCGTGTTTGGGGGCAAATTTGTCCAAATTGAATCTTGCCCTCCACCCCGTTGACATCAGGCCTACCTTTTATACCCTCACTACTGTGAGGGGTTTGTGCGTCAGGCTGAAGGACCCCATCTCGTGGGTGGAGAGGAGTGGGGTGTACAGATCGGAGTGTAAGACGGCGTATACATAGGCGAGATAGGTCGCCTCGAGTAGATGAACACCTTAACGCCTGGAGAAACGGAAATTTGGGTGCTTCGGCTTTTGCGAACCACCTCATCTCCAGTGGTAATAGTTTCAAGGAAGGGTCAGCTATCCTCCTCCACAAAGAGGGATCGTACTTCGAACGTATTGAGCTGGAAAATATTGAGATAGTGCACAGTGTTGATGTTACCGTACTCAACAGGTATTTTCCTGACAAAGTATACGAGCTTGAGTCACGTTGCGAAGGCTCGCTGGTTCAATCATGATCTCATCGGTACCCTGTTCTACGAGTTACATTTGGATCAATGAGGTTCTAACTTTGCCCGATGATGGATTGTAAGACGAAAGATCTTGCATCTTCTTTTTTGTCTGCGTGTTCTTTCGCTTACTCTTTGAGTATTCTGTAATCGATATTTCAGATCTAATCAATCAACTTACATCTCGTCTCCTTTTACTCTAAGCATTTTAGCCAGTCTCAAACTCAAGTAGGAACCCATTTCGGAAACATTTGGTCATCTACGAAAAATTATCTGAATCCCTCATCTGGAAAAGAGTTCCTCTCCCTTAGATAACTATGAAACTTTTTGGAAGTTGTTCGAAATTCCAAACTAAAGCGAAGCTCTCGGACAGCGGATTACGCTTGAGAGACATGCTTTACCATATTATAGCTCCTCATTAAACAAATCGTTCGTTAAAAATTTGAAAGCTTTATCTTGGTGATTAATACACGTGGTGTAATAATCGGAGTCGATATAGCGGCTTTAATTACGAAGAAAAAGACATTGCATTATACCCTAAGTTACGTAAAACCAAAGGAATATCATCACTTTAGTTTTTCGTTGTAAAAAAATATCCATTTACGTCAATCCTTATCAAATTGTGTGCCTTTCTTCATGAGCGACAAATACTGTTTTCAGATTGCGTTCTTGCGCAGTACAGTTGATTACATCAGTACAGAACAGTTTATACAGAATAAACAGGTATTTCAACAGAATTTTTAATCTTTGACGATATAACTTGATGATAAAGTATGCTCAGCTTTGTCATTGACCTGTGACCTGAATTTGATTTTCAATCGATTCTTTTACATCAATATGCTACTTATCCGCTCTTCTGCTGACGTGTCTTCGATTCTAAATTCAATTCGCTATTCGCTTGTGGATGCAAAGTGGACGAAAAGTGGCGAAATTTCGAAGCTGCCCGAAAAGGTGATCATCATAAAATGGCCACAAGAGCGTATAGTAAAAAAAAAAACGAACTTTCAGGGACTGGTCCGAATAAGCTTTGAACGTGTACAAGAGAAATATGAGTGCAAAGTGATTGAAAACGAGAATTTTTCATGATGAATTTTCTAGCGTACGAAAGTGCCTGAAAAGGGGAAAAAATTAGCGCTCCTAGTAGAGCAACAAATCTTGCGAATGCTATCCTCTATACGTGATTGATAATGAAATTCAATATGTTCATAAAAGACAACAGATGTAGAGATTGCTTAAACTCTGACGACGACCCCGACCATAATTATTTTCCTAAAATGTAAAAATTTTGATCACATAAGAAGAAAGATAAATATTACAGCCGAAAGTTGGGAAAATGTTTACAAGATGAAAAAACTCATGAGAAAAGAAACAGATACATAAAAAGAAAAAAGAAATCAGTGCTGATTGAAAACAATAAGAATAATAATTATTACAAAGTAATGCTGCCGGGTGTAGCAGTAGGTAAGACGGAGGCCGTATCATTCACGACCCGTCGAAAGTTCAGTCAACCCGCCTTTCGTCTGCAAGATGTGGAAATCAAGACCAAGAAGAAAATGAAGTACCTAGGCATCTGGGTTGACTCATACACCATTTCCTGATGGCAGTGGAAAAGGCAGGCAAGGTTGCTGCATACTTAAGCCGCATGATGAGGAACTCAGGAGGGCCGAGAGAAGCCAGAGGAAGGATCATGATGACCACCGCAGCGTCAGTCCGTCTTTGCAGTTTCGGTTAAAGCCTAATTTTGTACCGATTGTGAACAGACTACTAAGAAGCTCGAGAATTTTATAACATCTAAGTGGATCAGGTCGGAGTTGCGGAGATGGCACGGTCAGCATAATGTGACCACTAGGTTGAACCTTATGGTTCATTCTAAACGTTTCGGTATGCTCCACCCTCTTGATTTCGTTGAATTAGGTTCACGGCAAATGTCGCAAATTTGAGGTAGATCTGAAGCTTAAGAAGAATGGTAAGCTCTCTTCTCCAAAGAGGTCGAAGAACGGAATCTATGAGGAAGATGTCAGTGTTTAGAATTTCCAACCTAGGCTTCTTAATTACTCTCAGGTTAAGTTCAGTGAGGAGGAATCCTGCCTCCTTGAGAAAGGTTTGAAATTTGCTCTTCCTCCTCCCAAAAAACGTGAGGCCCTCGCAAATGTGGTTGCGGACTTGGTTATAAAGATAGGACCCGGATGCAATATCCAACAGAAGTGCGAAGTGCGCTGAGATAGTCCGCAACACTCCCCTTCCTCGTATGAATAGCATGATGAGTGGAGTGATCAAGGGATTGCAGAGGAAGGTAAAGGAGGAGGGACTTATTATCACTAAGGCCGATAAAGGTAATTCGATAGTTGTGATGGAGAAGTCTTCATACAATTTTAAGATGTATGATGTACTTGAGTTGTGTGGGGCAAAAGTGAATGACAGCTTCAGTTTTCCTAAACATGTCCAGGAAGTTCGGGATGTTGTTAATGAGTGTACTGTCATCATTAAGAGTGAGCGAATGAAGAAAGCCATTCTTAATCCTAACCCTATTCCCCCCCCCCCCTTCTCTACGGATTACCTAAGGTCCATAAAGTCGATATGCCCATGAGGCCGGTGGTGTCGTTCATCTCATCTCCTACATATTCTTTAGCTAAATTTCTGGACCGTTGGTTCAAATCCCGTGTCGAATTCGAGTCTCCCTACTCTGTCAGGAATTCCTCCACTTTGGCCAATAGCCTAAAAAATGTACTTCTCCCTGCAGACACGAGTCTTTGTTCTTTCGACGTTGTAGGCCTCTTTCCAAACATCCCTAAAGCTGTCACTATGCAGCGGATGGGTGAACTCCTAGTGAATCTTAATATTCCTCACAAAGAGTTGAGTGAATTTTTTGATCTTTTGAGGTTGTGTTGGGCTCCTAATTTCTGCAAGTTTAATGGTAAACTTATGAATTTCCAGAGGAGGTGGGCATTCCTATAGGTTTGCCTTTAGGTTCCCTCATCTCTGAGGTGTTCATGTCTAAGTTCGAATCCGACCTCTTTTTTTCTGGCCATCCTCTTCTTAATAACATCTTTTACTGGTACAGGTACGTAGGTGAAGTGCTATGTACGTGGTGGACTAGTCCTCGAGAGCTCTGCTTGGAGTTTCTCACGTATCTTAATAAGCTGCAGTGGAAGTGGGAAGCGCCTCCATTACCTTTTTGGATCTTACTGTCTCTGAAAAAGACGGGGTCCACGAGTTTGGAGTGTATAGAAAAGATACGTCGACCGATGTTTTAGTCCACGGGTCGTCATTCTGCTCTGTTGCCCATGAATATGCTGCTTTTAACAGCTTAGTCCATAGACTTACTGATGTTCCTTTGAGTCGTACTGCCTTTAGGAAGGAGTTACTCACCTTAAAACATTTGGCCAGAACTAATGAGATTCACTTGGACATTGACGCTTTGGTGCGTAAGAAAGTTACTAAGAAATGCCTCGATGCTACTACCTTCCTCCCCCGTACTGTCAGCCGCGAAATAGACTGCCATTTTCAAGGAAATTCTCTCTTCAATTAGGCCGGGCCTTTCGCCCTTTTGGATTTAGACCTGCGTTTTACAACCCTATCACTGTTAAAGAGTTATTTGTTAGGTTGAAAGATCGAATTCCTGAAGATGAGAAGAGAGGAGTGTATAGGTTAGAATGTAATGATTGTAGGAGTAATTATATCGGAGAGAGTAGTCGCCAGCTCAAGATTAGAGTCGACGAGCACAAGACAGCCTGGGAGAAGAGTAAAGTGGGAGCTTTGGCATTCGCTGACCATCTTATTGTTGATGGGGACAGCTTCCAAGAGGGATCTGAGGTGCTTCTTCACAAAGGAAGTTCTGATTTCAAGCGTAGCGCCTTGGAGCATATCGAAATCATTCGTCATAAGAACACTCGTGGTCTCGTTTTGTTGAACAGGTACATACCGGACGAAGATCTGACAGAGCTTCTTTATGAGTCACAACTCGATGATTAGTTTTCTCTTTGTTTCTCGTCTATTCTCGAGGTTGGTTTCGGTCTTTCAAGTCAGTTGTGTTCTTGTCTTTTGCTGAGGATGACTGTTTAGTCGATAGCGCTTCGAAGTTTTAATATTTATTCTGCGGTTTTTGTATTAAGTTACTCCTTATCGCTCTTTTCGTCATAACTCATAATGAATAGCCGTAACTTAGAATCTCGGATCAATTCGAGCAAAAAAGAAGACGATGACCAACCAAGAGACTCTATGGGTTAAGCAAGAGGCCAGCACTCCTTGCTTAAGAAATGGGAAGCAAGAATTTTTCAGAGTGAGTTGGGCAAATGGACAACCCGTGTGTTAATACGCGACCTTGATGAGTGGATGAACCGAATTAATGAGGGAGGAAATGTCTTTACGAGCTATTTTATCAATGGGTTAATCCATTAGATAGACCGACACTATGGTCAGCTGAACTTTCAGCTGACACAAGTGTTTAGCGGCCGTGGCTGCTCCAACAAGTATCTTTGCGAGAAGTTGAGGAAAGTTAAGCAGGCAACGTGTTTTCACTGCGACCAAGGGCGGTATGATGGACCAGAGCATATCTTATTCAAGTGTGAGAGGCGTGGAGGAGTGAGCGGGACAAGTGTAGTCGGTCTCCTCAAAAGATCGAAGATACGTAGCGCTTGTTCCGAGTAGTCCGGTATCTACCACGCTAGGTTCTGAAGAAGCATTTGCAGCCACCATCATGAAGAAGATGAATCGGGAATGGGATAGGCAAATGCAGAACCACGCTATGGCCTACTTGACACCCAGATGTGTAGGAAGAAGAGGAAGATCACCCCTGAAGAAAGAAGAAGATGAGTCTTCAATAGCAATCCAGTATATTATCCAAGATAGTGGTGTTGTTGCTGCTTGTTCTAGTGTTTTCTGCGGGCCAGGGGGGCACTGCAACTTGGCGGTTGCTAAAATGAGAGTAGAAGAGAGAGTCTGCCGAGGAGATTCTTCACTCACTAAAGCTATACCCGAGATGGTCAATTCCGGTGTTGGAGGAAACAAAATCAAATGCTTACGCAACCCACACCCACTCTACCATGGAGTAAGGGCGGCGCTGCTCAAGCCACAGAAGCAATTAAAATATAATAAAATACAACAGAAATGGGAATGATACCTTCTATCCATATTTCTATGTTATTTGTGTGGTTTATATTATAATCAATATGTACGTGCATGAAATTGTATAAATCACGAACTCTACATGGAGGGGGGGGGGGGGAGAAATCAGTGGTAAAATTCACCCAACCCTTGTGGCTGAATTGTTGATTCATAATGGTTGAAACGAGACTTGTCTTCCTATACATTATAGGTTCAATAATTTTAGACATCGATCTCAATATGATCGGCGATCGCAATCAAATATCTCACCAAATACATTGAAGAGTTGAGCTCTGATAGCTTTCTTCCCCTTTTTCTTCGCTGATTTTTCTTATGACAAAATGCTATATTAATAAGAACGAAACAGCTTTTCATCAATGATTTATTCAAAAGTAAAGATCAACGGGGCTACACAATATCTCTATGGAAAGTAATTATTGGTAAATTAATTTATTGCTTATATATCATTGATTCAAAGACGTGTTTCTAGTGTCTGCTTAAGCTTGGCGGATTCTTCGGTTTCAATTTTCTCTCTTCCTTTAACGCCGTACGAATCTATTTCTGCACGTTGGAAATCAAAACAAACACATACGATATCAACTTAATCAAGATGTTTTCGCCAATTAGTTTTTCTTGATCGTGTTCTCTTCTTTTTCGGTCTTTTGATTATGAAATAAATTTTTATGTAAAAATTGAAGATTATTTGAAAATAGAATCATTTTTCGAAAATGGTATATCTTGAGAGATCGAGGAAAAAGGATAGCAGAGAAAACCCCTTTTTTATGTCGAGTCTCTAATTATTCGCTTGATAATGACGTAGTGTTGGAAGCGAGCTCGCAGATAATTTTATTATAATTATAATGCTGAATTTAGACTTAGATAAAGCTTTTCCTCTAACAAGATACATTTATTGTCGTAGCAGTGGTTCAAACCGCTTCTTGTACTCTCGAGCTTTCACCTTTCATAAAAACTCTATAAAAGCTCAAATTAAAGAAGATCTTTACAGAAACGCATAAGTTCATTCATATGTGACCTCGGTTTCGCGATTAAAGGTACAATCACCTGTCTGATGATGCGATTGTACCTTTAATCGCGAAACCGCGGTCACATATAAATCAACCTATGCGTTTCTGTAAAGATCTTCTTTAATTTAGTAATGAATCATAACGATTTTCCAAACTTCATCTATAAAAGCTCTCCAGAACAATAACTCGGAAAACGGTCAGTCAATGAATGCGTGGTCATAATTTTTGATGCATATATAAATTCCAATGAAGCTGCTTTGAAGGCTATATACCTTCGCACTCCCTCGAAAATGACTAGTAAATCTCAGCAACTTTTTCAAGTCGTAATAAAAGTTTTTGAATGATATTCCAGGAAATAGGTTCAGGAATGACCCTAAGAATGGGAGCCATTATCTTGTGGGTCTGAAAATTCATTGACTAAATTGTGCGTTGTTAAAGTTGCTTTCTAGGGGAAAATTATATTGAATTATATAGGTGCCTATTCACATTTTCATAGTTGAATATACTTTTCACTAAAATAAAAATATTATCGAGGTTCTCCTTTAAACGAGTACTAAACAAATTAGGATGACAAATTGATAAAACAAAAT
This sequence comes from Aspidiotus destructor, assembly GCA_035079395.1. Classification (NCBI taxonomy): domain Eukaryota; kingdom Metazoa; phylum Arthropoda; class Insecta; order Hemiptera; family Diaspididae; genus Aspidiotus; species Aspidiotus destructor. The sequence continues at coordinate 222,378 of JAVHKZ010000020.1, forward strand.
ATTTGCCGAATTATTTATGGCTCAAAATATTTACTCGCATATTCTTCATCCCCTGTGTTCAAAATGAGTTCCCATCCTTCGCGAGAGAGCGTAGGCATAGGATAGGATCCTCCGTAATCATATGGTAGACAAGAAGAATCGATATGTTTATGGAGGGACGAGAAACTATTCCCATGGTAGAATACCTGTAATGAGATTGATACAAACGTCACAATTTAGGGCATAATTAAACGAGTATTGTATATTTTGGTAGACGTTGAAGAAAAGGAAGATTGGCTACCTCGGAATGATTATGAAGGACCCAAGATACAGACTCTTACGCCTAATGATGCAGGGAAAAATAGAAGGACGCAGAGGAAGGGACAGGGAGAAAATATCATGGCTATACAACGTTAGAAAATGGACAGAAATAAAGCCAGCGGGTGAATTGATGCGAGCAGCGGAGGCAGACCAGCTGTAAAATAATTAAGAAATGTCGGTTAATTTATAATGATGTATTACATGCCGATGGGATTCGTTTACGCACAGACATGTGTAAGAGAAAAAAAAAGATAGGAATTGAATATGTAGCTCTAACCGTATCTTTTAATTCCTTCGGTAAACACTGTTGTACTACTTTGAAGAGTGGATAAAAAAAGTAATGCGATCTCACCATATGTATCTGTTCGTATCTAAACGGTGCGCAACGCTGAAAATGAAGATTATATTGTAGAATTTCATGAGTAATTTTATCGTTATCATAAATCCATACACGTACCAGCAGCCAGTATACAAGTTTCTTGGCGAGAAAAAATTTAAATTTCTTAGCATGATCGAGAGTCGCGCCGCTGAAGTCGAGTATAATTTGAACTCCGGCAAGTTGTGTAGCTGGTTCATACGCTCCCGTTTCTGAAAGCAATATACCTATTCTACACGCTTGCAACATTGTAAACTTCCCCGGTAGCCATTTACCTGTAAAAGAAAGAAAATTTAAGATTCGTAGTCTCTGACCAGTAACTTAAAAAGAACTCACTGGCTCGGAATATGAAAATGCGTCTTCCGTCTTGGTCACGTTTCGCAAGAACAATGAAAGCCTCCATTAAGGCTACTTCTATTTCCTGGCTTGGAATCAGATCATCATAAATAAATTTATGTTCCGCTTTGAACCAGTAATAGTTTCGAATCTGAAAAATTCGTATTATACTTATGAAACATTCTCTCGGTTATAGCCCAGTAGAATAATTACAGTAAATAAGTGCTTTGAAAAAAAAAATGTCCATCAAAGCTTTTATTGCTGGAAAGTTTTGGCCTTGGTGTCCTTGTTATGTGGTAAAAACCCATCTTCCCCGCCCTTTGCAAAACCCCTTAAAAAGAGGCTCATTCGGCACATTTTTTGGTTTTTCGAATTTTTCTCAAAAAGTATGAGATTTAGAGCAGAAATATCTCGGTACAAAAATATTTCCCATAAAATTTACCATCGAATAGAGTCATTAGTTTTTCGGTTACGATAATTTGACGCTGTATGACAATATCTGCAAATTTCATTGTTTTCAGAAATTTTCAATTTTCCGAGTCTTTTCCTATAACGTTTTTCTGATTTTAAACTTCAAGAAATTGTTGCATAGCTTCAAATTATTGTAACTGAGTAAATGACGAGGTCAGTCAGTAGAGAATTATACTGAGAACATTTTTGCAATCACGTATTTTCCCTCTATTGGTGTACGAGATTTCGTAGAGGTATAGGTGACTGGCCGCGCAAAATAGACGCCGAAAAATGAAGAACATACGTACCGAAATATAAACATCAACATCGCCGTCGAAGTAGTGTAAATATGCAGAATTAGCGAAAAGTAGGAATCGATGGCGATCGGGATAGTGAGATCATAGTGCAACGAGGTGTTGGCCAGAGCCTATTCTTCTACGTACATAAGGGGCTCCCATCAGAGGGACCATCGTCAGTCAAGTCTAAGCCGAGCCAAAATAGTAAATAAGCCGCGTTGTTTGGAATCGTAATAGTATAGTTCGTAGTCGTGTATATTTAAAGTTCGTTTTTTATTGTATCGTAATACACTCTCTCGTCATACCAAAAGCCTAGTATTTCTATATCGTGAGTTCGGAGATCATCAGAGTCGATCCGTCAGACCTCACCGGGTAGGTCTACCATACCCTCTAAATCTCAAACTTTTTTAGGAAAATCAGAAAAACATACGGAAAAAACTTGAAAACCTGACAATTTCCAAAAACAGTAAATTTTCAAATATTGTTATATGGCTTCAAATTATCGTAACCGAGTGAGTGAGGCATTGCTTAATGGTAAATTTTATTGGGAATCTTTTTGTACTGAGGCATTTCTGCTTTAAATCTCAAACTTTTTGAAAAAAATCGGAAAAATGTTAGGAAAAGACTCGAAAAATCGAAAATTTTTGAAAACAGTAAATTTGCAGATATTGTTACACAGCGTCAAATTATCGTAAACGAAAAAGGAATGACTTTATTCGATGGTAAATTTTATGAGAAATCTTTTTGTACTGGGGTATTTCTGCTCTAAATCTCAAATTTTTTGACAAAAATTGGAAAAACGTTAGAAAAAGACTCGAAAAATCGAAAAATTGAAAATTTGTATAGGAACAGTAAATTTGCAGTTATTGTTATACAGCGTCAAATTATCGTAACCGAAAAAGTAATGACTCAATTTGATGGTAAATTTTATGGGAAATCTTTTTGTACAGAGGTATTTCTGCTCTAAATCTCATACTTTTTGAGAAAAATTCGACAAACCAAAAAATGTGCCAAATGAGCCCTCTTTTTAAGGGGTTCCGCAAAGGGTGGAGGTGATGGGTGTTTACTCCATAACAAGGACACCAAGGCCAACACTTTTCAACAATAAAAGCTTTGATAGACATGTTTTTTTTTCAAAACGGTAATTCTACTGGGCTATTATACTACTTTTCAAAAATACATGGGAAACGGGTGTACCAATTTATACGTCAAAGCCGAGTCGTATTTCCTCAGTCTCAGGAATCGGATAAGCCAAGCAGTATTATGCGACGGAACTTCTAAATCAGTGTCATCTAGTACAGGTGGATTAAATTTACAATCATTATTTAAATAAAAACTGATAGGAAAACTTCAAAAACTCGCAGCTCTTTGGGTTTTTCTTCCATCACTTTTTTTTTTATTTTGGACAATAAGGCAACCTATTTCATAAGATTTCGCGATTTCAGTAATTGATTAGGAATTTCTCTTATCTTACAGATCAGTGGTTGGAATTTCTCCTTGCACCCCCTTCCTCACATCAAAATATAGTTTGAAGGCCGAAAATTGTAGAGTAGTTCGACCCCTGCACCCCTCAGAACAGAAATTTGTCGAAAATCTGCGAGCGGCAGACGTTTTCTCCCAAATAACCCTCAATGGAGGAAAGTTTGACGACTGCTGTCGAGACAAAAGGAAACTTACAAGAAATACAGGGTGGCGCGAAAGTCACTTCTCTCTCTCTCTAAAACGACGCCTGCGCAGAGAATTACAAGCCGTGCCAACGTTACTTGTATTGCCTTGGAACTTCAGAAAAATCGTGGGCTTTTTGCGCTCAATGCCATTTTGACATTTTTCATGTCTTTGCTCTGGTCTCATTCTCATGGGAATTTTCACTGTAGCAATGATTCTCAAATCTGCAAGTCCAAGCTTCCCTGTAGTTTCTAGCTTATCCTAATATAATGAGAAGGCGTAGGCTAGATTTATATTAGGCTAAGAAAACGCTGAGAGCCATTATGAAGCTATTAGCTTGTGACGTCATAGGTTCAATGACGTCATAAGTCGGTGACCTCATAAGTCGGAGACGTCATCAGTTGTTAATCCTGGTCTGCTTACAACATCTGAAACATACTAAAGCGGGACGAACGAGCGGAGCGAGTGAGGCCCTCTAATCTCATCAGCCTGAAATATACCAAAGTAGACTTGTACTGGACCATGAAGCGGGACGAACGAGCGGAACGAGTGAGGCCTCCTAATCTCATCAGCCTGAAATATTCCAAAGTAGATTCATATTAGATCAAGCGAGTGTGCCACACTAAAGCCTTAGCCTAGAACTCTCACATATTTTTGTCTCGCATTATCCACAACATATCTGATTGGATGGGCAAAATTTTAAAGAGACATGAAACATGATCTCTATCCTTTTGGCTGCGCCCCCAATACCCACATGAACTTTGACTCTGATGTAGATATATTTTACAAATAAAATATCCAATAAAGTTTCGTACGCAAACTTGGAGCACGTCTTTCTTTTGCGCCACCCTGTACCATAAGAAAGTGGCAACACGCAGGGTTGCTGTGAGGCCATTTTCATGAAGACAATTCTTCCTATTCGTTTGAGGGGGGGGGGGGAAGCATACAAATTTTTTTCTTCATCTTTTTTTTCCTTTTTTTAACTACAAGAAATTGAAGTTTGAGGGGGGTTTCTTTATTGAACCAGGGTCACGGCACCCCTGACACGTCATACCTTCCAAGTATTTCATCAGCTGTTTCTTCTCTCTTTCAATAACTTCCGGTGTTTCACCAATTTTTGCGCGGGCATCTTCCATCGTTTTATCAGTTTTAGGAGGCTCTTCCAATTCCAAACGATATAAATAATCTCCCATTTGGATGTTCGGTAACTCCTTCACTTCCGTCAAAAACATCCACGAGTACTTTGAAACTGAAAGAATTATGAGAAAATTGTAAAAAAAATTGTAAGGAAAAAGTTTTGATAATAGAATTTTACAACTATTTACCATCTTCCATTTTGATACCCGCTATCGACTTCTTTGGCTTGTCCGGTTCTTCTGAAGACAATTTCAACAATCCAGATAGAGATCAAAAGTTAATCATAGGCTCATGCCGACTGCATGTAAATCTCAACTTACTATTTCTTGTATCACTAGTCTCGCCTCCTCGTCTGATAAGGTCATCGCCATCTAGAAAAGGTAAGGTTAGAATTGCATGTTAAGAATGGGAACAGGAAAATTGATCAGAGAATGCAGATTAAGTCGGTGAGAAGTGGCTCCAGAAAAGATAACAATCTATATTTAATGAAAAGAAGTCAATTTGTGGTGGGACTCCATGAAAATTTGAATGGCCAAACTCATAACTTCTTTTTATGGTAAAGAAGATCGCAAGATCGCAAGAAAGATGTGATAGTACCTTCTGACAGCAAAAGCGAGGGTGAGACGTAGGGGTCCATTTGAACGATTTTGAGACCTCCAGACATGTCATATGGAATTCACAAACACATAAAATGACTAACAACTTCATGTGTTGGTAAATTGTGAATTTAAGAGTCGTAAAATAGAAGAAAGAATTATTGACGAAAAGATTGTATCATATACGTCTGAATTTCATTTTCAAGTCAACAACAATATAATTATGGTAAGGAAGAGTTTATAGACAGACTGTAAGGCAGAGAATGACTGGAAACATAAATTGAAAACCTAGCATCCGTGAGACAGCTATTGTGTTGACAAGAACATCGACGATCTCAATCTCAAGCTAAACAGAAACAAAAAATGAGGTCGCAGTAATCAACAAGCACACTTACTTTCTATAGTGGATTCACGAAGAGATTTTAAGCGGTTCTCCATTCTAGAATCTGATGATGGTACGCGTCCCTCCAAGCCCATGATAGTATTTTCGAAGCTACCACTATCTCATTAAAGAACAAGAAGCAATAAGCTACAATTAAGGATTCCATCAAAGATAACTGACTTACTGAAAAAATACCTGTGAGATTTATTTCTTCCAACGATGATGCTTCATTACTATCATGGTCTGACCTTGGCGACAAAGTGACAGTCTCAAATTTAAGGGTAAACGTACAAATTAAGGTTAGAAATTCGAAGGTAGAACTTCTGATATTCATTTAGAAAGGGAAAGGTAACCTAACGCAGAATTCTAATTTAGGCCAGGAGGAATATTTCAGTAAAAATAAAGAAGTGTACGGGAATTGTCTTGGAAGCTTTATGTAGGTATGCACAATAAGGCTGTTCGTGAGTTTATAAGAAGAAGTATAGGTATATCAGCTGTGTAAATCACTAGAACTTCTTCAAATATAGACTAAAAAATACCAAGCTCTTTTCTGACGTTTATTTGAATAATAATTGATATAGAAGTGAGTTTTGTCACTCGTAGAAAGTAAGAATAAAATTATCTTCTGCCGATACAACCACGTTAAGGGAAACTGAAAATTTTATCACATGATTCACAAGCGCGGATCCACGCCCCCCCCCCAAAAAAAAAAAAAAAACTGGAAAAAGAAATGATTGATGGTATAGTGGGAGAAATTTTCCAGTTTCAGATACCTAGCACATGTAGTGCAATTACCATCCCCCCCCTAAAATTTACCTCCCGAAAATCCCCCTCCCGCTAAAATAACGGTCTGGATCCGCGCCTGGATTCACACTAAGAAAGAACGGCAACAATATGGAGATTTACGAGCAGCAGCGTGAGCTGCGAGTTCATAAAATAAAATAGACCTTGTCTAGACGACTTTTATAGAAGAAACAGAGATTTAATTTAAATGCACTTTCGTCTTTTATCGAGTACACAGGAAGCCAAAAGCCGAATTCAGCCAAATTTTTTGGAATGATTTTTGGCTTATTTCTCGTAATTCATTATACGCGCGAAATGACGTGTGACACGCTTCTTGTAGCAGCAGTCTGGCTTTTGCCACGTTTTTGGCTTTCTGCCTCGTTTGTCAGTTTGCCCAATCCACAGAGACAGAACACAGATTCCGATTTTCGTTACGTTTTTCATTCCCTGGCTGCAGCGAAACGACAACAAAATCATCAGCCAGCCGTAAGTCAGCCAAAACCCAGCCAAATTTTTCTGATCAGTCATAAGGCATAAGCCAAATCGGAATTTTTCAAGGTCGTCAGCTTCAGCCGTAAGCTTTGACCGTATACCTCTTATGGAATGAGCATACCGCAATGTTAAACAAGCGTGGAAACATGTATAGCGTGCGGAGGACTCAACCGTAGGCAGTGCGGGTGAACGCGCGGGGGAATAACAGCTTCTCCTCCCTCCGCGATCAACCGCGTCGCCTATTTCTAGTCCTCCGCATCTCATCTTCTTGTCATATCTTTCCACAGTAAACGCCGTCTTAGCTCAGTCCATAGAAGGTACATAGTCAAAGGCCGTAAACCGAAGCCAAATTTTTGGGCTGCAATACTCTGGTCAAGTCGGTGACGTCACAAGTTGGTGACGTCATAAATCCTCAATCCTGGTCCGCTTATAACATGAAATATACTAGAGTAGACTTGTACTAGACCGAAAAGCGGGACGAACGAGCGGAGCGAGTGAGGCTCCTAATCTCATCAGCCTGAAATAAACCAAAGTAGACTTATACTAAACCAAGAAGCGGGGCGGACGAGCGGAGCGAATGAGGCCCCTAATCTCATCAGCCTGAAATATACTAAAGTAGACTTACACTAGACCAAGAAGGCTCATTTGCCTGAAATATTCCAAAGTAGACTTACACTAGACCAAGGAAGAGTGCTGCTCTAAAGCCTTGGCCTATAATATTCTAAAGTAAGCGTATGTCATAAAAGACACTGGAACTCTCAAATATGTTTGTCTCACATTATCCACAACATATCTGACTGGGCAAAATTTGAAAAGACAAGAAACATGACCTTTATCTTTTTGGCTGTGCCAAGAAATCCAATATACACACACCCATCTGATCTCTCATCTTATGCCTTTTAATCTAGTATGACTGGACTAGTAAACCAAATGATGTCGCCGGTTGTCTTTTTGGGGCCCTTGTCTTCTTCGGCAAAGCGAGAGCCCATATGCAACCACAGAAAAAAAAACAAAAAAAAAATTCTCACCCGAAAGTCACTCAAGCTCTGTTATTTTATTTTTGCATAACAATTTGTAGATTTCGTAAGTCTTTCATTTTGGTAGAGTCGAGGAGCAAAAAAAAACAAGAGACCTGTATACTGAGGCGCACAGCGACTCAGTCTTGTTTCAATGTTAGTTTAATAATGATAAATGAGAAAGTTTCTCCTAATCGTAATTGACCGATATCGCAGCCATCTTTCATGTCACATGAGGGAGAAATACCTTAGTCTCATGTATGAGAGATACCTTTCTCCTAATCTTTACGGACTGATACCGCAGCATCTCTCATGTGATATTGAGTCGATCAAGGTAAAAGTACTTCAGCCTATTGTATGATAAATACCTTTCTCCTGACCGTTATTGATAGATTTGTGGAAATCCGTTTAATTTCCAAATTTTTCCAGAGAATCAGCGTATCTCCAAAATATTTCTTCTGTTTATCCACTCACTCCTGTGCTTAGGTTTGGGTTTACTTGAAGAGGAACAGAATTGTGACCCGTTCCGAAAGAAAGGCAAATAGCAAAACACAAATTTCCCAAGAGAGCAAAACCAAGGTCCAATAGCACATATCTTTATGTTGAAGAAATGTATTCTCTTGAAATTCAAGATGATGATAATAAATGGCTATTTGATATTTTGAGGAAAAGAGGGGTTCTGATTCTAAATTCTGGCAAGCAGAGAAATGTAATATAGAGCAATAGGTGGCTCAAACGTCTTAGGTTGACGATTAAATGTCAGCGGCTGTGTTAAGAAATTATATAGAGCCTGCGTGTAGAGAAAGAGAGAAGGATTTTTTTTTTAGTATCTCAGGGGGACCTTAAGAGTAAGATCTCAATACGGAATTAAAAGACGAACTACGAGGTCTTATCGTATTGAAACATGTTATGAAATAAAGACGTGCGAAAGTTGATCGAACAAATACGGAATCGAAGTATGGATTACGAAACCTTCATTCAACTGTTATTGAGTCTATGTTTTACAAATCCGAGGTCGACGTTTTGTTACCTTCTGGGGGAAAGTTTCTTCTTTTGTATTATTCTCACCATTGTTGGAAGAGGTGAATAGTTTGAGAAGGGTGTACTCCGTGTGGTGAGCATTACTACGCACAGAGCGGTAACCAAAGCTCAGAAGGGGTGTTTGACAGAACAACGCGATACATGGTATATTCTAATTAGTATTCTAATTAGTATTTATGTAATATTTTCTGAATATCATAATTCACGTTTTTATCGAATATATTGACAGGTGTATGATAAGTTGCATAGTACATCCAAAAATACCCTACAGGGTTCGGTATACCACCGGTCATTACGCGACGCTTGTCGGGCGTGCGTAGGTAGTTTTTTCGGAGAATGATTTGACAAGACTTCGCAAAAAGTTTTCCGAAGCTCCATTAATTTTCGATCAGCAGAACTGTTGTACAGAAAGGTTCAAATTGAGGCGGTATAGAGCAAAAACAATTTTTTCTTTGAATCTCGTAAATGAGAGGTTTCGTACAATGAATAAAAGTTGATTGTCTGCCTTTTGAGTGGAGCCTAAACGAAAAATTTGTTCCCGTTGTTCCAAACCAGCCGTGCATTATCCTAATCAACGTCGCTAAAATTTCACGTCGGTCATTGTCGAGAAACTAGATAGCACGTTGTCTATTGCTCGTTGCCAGCTTTCGTCCATCGTAGAAACTTTATTAAGATTTCGATCAATTTGAAACAAATAAATGCTGCCTAAATTCCGTATTTGTGGCATTAGGCCCAACCACTTGAAAGTTTAGGAATAATAAGAAATTTATCGAGGTAGGGATAGAAAAGAGAAAAATTGCTTCATACAGCGCTCATAACAATCACGTGATCAGATTATAGGGTCAAGAAAAAATCAGAAAAACATGTACTTCACGCGCAACACACGTGGCAGAGGGAACAGTGTGGGAGAAAGAGAGAGAAAACCTTGAAACTATACGTGAAATTATCTCGAGCCGATTGATTAACTTTTCGCAATATGGTTGCTTGGTCTTGATTTCGCCGTATTTATTAGATGTAGAATTTCTCAGAAACCATCAAGAACGAGAGAAACAGGAACAGAGAAAGATAACTACGCACGTCAGATATCTTCTGCGTCACATTTTCTCATTAATTAACCGATAGTTGACCGATATATAGAAAAAGAAAGGATGTAAACAAGAAATCGTTCGACGTGGCGTGATTTCGAATCAATGATTTGATTGGTTATCCGGATCATGCCACTTTTTTTTGACGGGTATATAAGCTGCACGACCGAGTGCTACTCTTCACTTGCAATTTCAAGCTCTCTCTGTAAGCATTATAGTGGTTTCACTTGCTTAGCTCTACAGAAACGCTCGTTATTTGCAAACCTTTTTTCGTGTTTTATACGTACTCGAATTATCTCAAATATCGCATCGAAATGGGCAAAGAACGTACCATGTTGGACATCTCCGTCATTGGCGAGGCAAAAGAACGCACAGTCGTGGAAATTATGGAGATTGACGAGCGTACTTCCGTTGGAATCGCTCAGATTGGCGGTGGGAAAGAGAGAACCGTGATGGACATTATGGAGATTGGAACCGGGAAAGAAAGAAGTTCAATGGACATCATCACCATCTAGAGTCAATAAAGTCGTCGTCGTCGTCATCATTCAATTGGTACATCGTTCGCTCTCGCTATTAATTAATTATTTTAGTTTGTCATTTTTAGTCACAAGACCCTTGTGACATATTATGTAGAAGTAGTTGAATTTTTCTCTTATTACTGGATCAACAGATCACAGCTGTATCTTCCTTCAATAAATTGTATAGATTGCAAATTTCTTTCTCATTATTTCCCTTGTTGGAATGCAAATTACGACGATCTTCTTTCAGAATTAAAGTCAGAAAAAATGAGTTACGACTCAGACTCTTTTGAAAGAGTTGGCAATTAAGAAATACCATCAAAACTGAAGACAAGAAAACTCTCAAAAATATGATGGAGGGTTATCAATGCAACCATGAACATGGTTTTCTCATACATACCACAAAAAAGAAAGGATTGAATGAATTATAAACTAGGCTTACCAGAATTCGTCTTCATAGGCCTGAAGCATTCACAAGGGATCGCGCTTCGCGCTCGCTGTAAAGCACCCCACCGACTGAAAAATAGAATATACCTACAGAATGGAATTTCATTCCCACTTCCCATGCGCTTTGCGCTCGCTGTGTGAACACGCCGCTGACGGACTATCTTCCTTGCTGCTTAGATACCTACATGACAGAGCAAATTTTTATTCCCACTTCCCACAGTACGCACACAATTCAAAAATCAGCCAAGCAAGGAATAGCGTCAGCCGCTGACATACGTAGGTAGCTCTGTCCAACACATCTGTCAGTGTCAATAGTAAGACTTGGATTACCTACTATCCTAAATCAATCCTTTTTCAGAAATTTTCTTTTAAGAAAAAAACACCAAATTTCATTACCTACGGCCTTATCTTACTGCTATTTCAAATACCAATGAAATTTTCTTTATGAAGTAGGTAGGTATCTAGTATCTACCAGTATTATAAAATTTGTTTGATCAATAAATAAATTAGAGCAGAGATATTATCATTTCAAGCGGTTCGGTCATCATAATTAAAACCCCAATTCTCGTATCTAACTGAGTATATTTTCTTTCCGTGGGCGTTCCTTTGAAATCTTAAATCCAGTGACCTCGAGAATTGATGCCATTTTTTTTTTTTTTTGTATGATCTACTTACCAGTATCAAATGATTTCTGGTTGATAAATCAGATATCAATCCATGCGATTAGAGATCACATTCTGTATTTGAGCCGATATCATTTCATACGATCGCAGATCACATATTTCTTCATAATTCAAACCAAAATTCTATCATTGACGCAAATTGATCAAAAGCCCATCGAACTACTCACTGTTTTTGAACTCTCTCTCCCAGTTAATCTAGTGAGTACTGTCTTTAATGATCATTTTGCGCTTGTCAGTATTTTCATCCAATTAGTGACTGCATCCCAATCGACTTCACTCAAAAAAGAAATACCAGAAAATCAAGGTGTTCATTTTGTGTAGGTATTCTCACAAAATCTTAAGTTCAAATTTTTGCCACTTAATTATACTTTTACTTCGTTCCAAATTTCATAATTCATTAAAACCGAAGCTAGATACAATCAAGGATCAATAGTACCCAAAAAAATATCTACGTCTTCCGATATTATCAGATAATTTTTGATCGCGTTTCGTTATTAAAAGTACTTCTGAAATAAATCTCATTGCTTCTCAGTTCAGTTCTCTTTTGACATTAAAAAGTAGGTACCTATTGTAGTTTGCACTGAAACAGCAGAGTGATGATAAAATGATGATAGATCACGTTCTGTTATCATAATTCAAAACACGCTTCCATTTATGCAGTCGATCACGAACACATCGAACTACTTACTATTTTTCCGACAGTCTTTCCTGACAGGAGAAAACAGAAAAGCGGGGCGTTTATTTCGTGTATGGGTCTTCTCAGGAAATCTCGAGTTAAACTTTCCTCTAATTCTACTTTGTTCCGAATTTCATGATTCACGAAAAGCCAAAGCTAGATGATGTGATCAAGAAGCAATAATATGTACTAAAATAGCTACGTCTTCCGAGTTATTACCTCTTCCAATATTAACGGTATAATTATCGGACAATTTTTGATTCTCGATTTCGTTTCGTTGTACTGAAATGAACCCTGAATAATGCCAATTATCTCACAGTTCCTTCGCTCAGTTCTGATTTCGAACAGTTTTGAATTCGCAATTATTCGAACTAAAAAACAGATGAGTGATAATAATGACAGAGGATGATGATAATAAAAATTCTTTCGACCAATAAGAAGAACGCATCAAGTACGGTGATGACCGACTGATAGCACCTTCACTATCGCACGTAGGACCGAGTGAACGCACCCTGGCACCGACCGATCCACCGACACCACGTTCGAAGGTTTGTTTACAAAGTGCGCTTTATTATATAGGATACACAAAACAAATTTCGACAACCATAAATTTTACACAATACAGTTAAAAACAACAATAATAAAAACAAAAATGATATAAAATTGAGAAAAAAAAATAATAATAATATATAGGCTACATAATACGCACACATTTATATACAACACTAATAAAAACTAATATAAAAAAAAAACATATATATAGATACATCCATATATTATATAAAACAAAATAATATAGTAATAAAATATACCCAAAAAAGAATAAAAACCCCTGACAAGCTTTTCTAAACAAAAAAACCAATAATAATAATAATAATAATAACATAAGCATAAAACACATTGAGTAAAAAATAAAAAAAAATAATAGTAATAATAAAAAAAATAAAAAAATAAAAAAATAAAACAATAAAACAAAAGAAAATAAAAAATAAAAAATACAAATAAAATTAGCCTAAAATAAACCGCAAATTCATACGATCGCCTGCAACAATCCAAAACAAATATTTTTCCTTTACTATCACAGTTTTACACCTTCCTATGATATGAATAAATTCCTTAAAATCCTAAATTAAACTCCTAATGAACTCTTTTTATTGTCAATTAAGAACAAGTGAATGCGAACACATAGCGACAACTTTTGCACTTAACTTAGACGACCTTATCACTAAACATAATATAAACGAAGATAAAGGGCCTTTAGAAAGGAAACGTGAAGCTTTAAAAGAAGAATTAAATAATAGAACAGAAATCAACGCCTATTTATACGACGAATTTAAAAACTCCCAAACTCCTCTAAAGGTGACCCTGAGACTGTCGATATTTTCCTTGATCTAAGTAGAGCAAGGGATTGCGTCAAATTACATAACAAAAGGATCGAATCTCTTCGCAATAAATATCCCAACTCTCCACAACGCACACATTCGGTTAGTACAGGTCAAAATAACCACATAAATAACCACGCAGAAACTAGTTCTGTAAAAAATAATAACGATCTTGCTAATAACTTCGCGAATATGGATAAAATTGACGACTTAATAAAATCAATACGAGAGTCTAAATCATCTAAACCAATCCCTGACCGAAAAAACCAGGCCCATTTTTTAAAACAAATAAGGGAGTAAAACAAGGAGACCCTCTATCCTCTGTTCTTTTCAATGCCGCTCTTGAAGAAGTTCTTAGAAATCTAAAATAGGAAAACAATGGAATAAATATTAACGGTAAAATGCTTAACAACCTAAGATTCGCTGACGATATTGTATTAATAGCAGAAAACCGCAGTCAACCTTTATAAGAATGCTGAAAGAACTTGACGAAGAAAGTGAAAAAGTGGGACTGCAAATAAATTACGAAAAAACATTCATTATGAGCAAAAGGGAAATTGAAGAAAAACTATAAAAATAAAACCAAACAAAATACAAATAGTCGACGAAACAATATATCTGGGACAAAAAATTAACATGATAAACAGATCAAATATATAAATAAACAACAGAATAGCAAAAATGTGGGGAAAATTCTGGTCCATGAAAAACATAATGAAGGGTCCCTTTAAAAACTTTCAAAAAGCAAAAATAGAAAATGCATGCATTCTACCCACCCTTATATACGGCTCAGAAACATGGGCATTAACAGAGAAAGATTGGGGAATAAAATTGTAGAGACCCAAAACGCAATGGAGAGGTCCATACTAAATGTCAAAAAGAAAGATAGAACACGGGTCAATTGGACAAGAAACAAACTAAGAAATATTATAAATTTTAAAACAGCAGCAAAAAGAAAAAAGTGGGACTGGACAGGGCATGTAGCTGGGATGAAAGAGGATAGATGGTCAAGAAGGATAACGGAATGGTACATTCACGGAAAACGAAAACGGGGAAAACAAAAGATAAGATGGGAGGACGACATCATAAAAATCTTGGGAAACAACAAGCTTTACCACCGAGTAGCACAGGACCGAATGGAATGGCGGCGCCTGAGGGAGGCCTACGCTCTAACATAGGGCTGTACATATTTATATTTACATATAAGATAATTATACACATGTTATACAATAGGCTATAATAATAATAAAATAAATAAAAAGGTGGTCTAAACTCCGTTAAGAAGTCGCTTTCGTGCGGATAGTCAAATATGGGATGGACCGGGTCCAAGTAAAAAAATAAGAGGCGCGCTTATTCACTCAATACCACGTAAGCCTGAGTTAGATTCTGTATAAGGCGATCTCGGGTTAGGCCGCGTTTACATAGCCGGCAACTTTGCAACATTCACCACATTTCGACAGCAGAACGCAGCCGTTCCATTACATTCGCAACATCGTGAAGTATCAAACACGTTTGCTTCTTTTAAACGTTGCGAAGTTACCGTCTATATAGACACGGCCTTACACTGAACATTAGATAAGCTTACCTCATTGTCCCGCGCCAGTTCTGCTACTGTTCGACGCTTCCTCAAACTTTTTCTTTGATTGATTTCAGGTGAGTAGCAATATGTGTACTCAAATAGTCCTTCCGGAAGAAATCCTTGCCGCAGTCGTGGCATTTGTAATTTTTCCTATTGGTGTGGAACTCAGCAGTGTGCCGCGCTAGGCTTTTGCGGTGGACGAATTTCGTACCGCAATGCGTACACATGAATGGTTTTTCCCCGGTACTCGTATGAGTACGAACATGTTCCATCATAGTATCTTTACGGGTAAATTTTTGCCCACACATCTCACATTTGTGAGGTTTTTCGCCTGAGTGGATAAGCTTATGGCGGATCAAGTTGTTTCGGAAGGTGAATCTTTTTTCGCATTGGTTGCACGAAAACGGCTGCGTTCCTTCGTGTACCGCCATATGCGCGCGCAGATAGTCACTTCGGGAAAATACCTTGCTACAAATATGGCACGTCATTTTCTTGTTCACGAGATGTATGTCTTCGTGCTTTTTCACCTCTTGCCACGAAGAATAGGAATTATAACAATATTTACACCGGATTTCCATTTTATTTCTCTCTTGACCTACAAAGCAGAAAAAAGAAAAGAATTAGAGAAATCACTGTGTCATCAATTTGGGGGCATCAAGTCCAGATAATCTTTATTTGTTGCACTAATCTTGATGTCAGGTATGAGTTTCAAAGACATACAAGTACATCATCAAAGTTTGGATTTGAAAATTTTGTGGGTGTGGACAGTCGAGAAATTGGAGGAAGGGATGATTCAATTTGTACATCCTAGTCGCAACATATGCAATGTTCAAAGGTTAATGAGAATTTCAAGTCACCAGCTATACGAGGAAAGGACACTTTCGAAAATCTTTCAGCTTCGGTGGTGGACTCGCTAGGATCAGACATCGCATGTTCGCGGTTCGCTATCATTATACTTTTGAAATATAATTTTGTTCGTCGGTCAACACTTCGCTTCAGTCAACTAATGAAATAATGTCTCGTAAAATTGAAGAAACCACTATTCAACTCTTCTAACGATAGGTCCAACATTACCGTATACCCCAAGACCACTGACACGTCAGCATACTTTACAACAGCAGGCGATGATCCCAAATTCTTTTCAGCCTTCACACGAGATCGCGTGTACTTCGATTACACGGCGCGTATCGCATGACGTAATACTACTATACTTGTGAAATTGTACGTATAAATTTATCCATCCAATTTTGGCGATAAGGCTATCTGCGCACAGCGGTTTCTCGCGGCAGCATACCTATGCCTACCGGTAAACCGGACGATACCTGAAATATAACGGTACTTCGCCGATATCAACTATAACGGTACTTCGACGATGTCTTTTGATGATATTCGATAAGTATGAGACAGATTCATTCGTAATATAACTTTCGTACGATTCACATTGTTATCATATGTAGCTTTATAAAATCGGTATTCGTAATTTTAAAACTTGGATTCTTTCTAAACAAGTAAAGCATCCGTTTTTCGATTGCATTTCAATTATTTTCATTAGAAATCTAAATAGAAGTTTCTTCGGAACTTATAAATCCAATTTTTTTCACGAGTTCTAAAATAGAAAAATATAAAATAAAATTTTCCATCTTTGAATTTTATTACCGAAGACTTTACGAAAGATGGTGCGCGATGTCGATAAAAGTTAAGTTCCATTTGGCTGTTGAAGCCGCCAGTTCCGGTCCAAAAAAAGGAAGGATTGGCGTTGCCAAAAATATAAAGATCATGTTTCATGTCTTTTCGCTAGTCGTCTTAAGCTCTTCATCGTTCAAAAATTTCCAAAATTTCCAGCTTTTTGTCCTAGTATAAGTCAACATTAGAGTATTTGAGGCTGACTGCTTTCTGAGACTCACTCGCAAAAGTTTTCAAAAGTTTGCCCATCAGATATGTTGGGGATAATGCTAGACATGAATATTTGAGAGTTCTAGGCTAAGGCTTTAGAGCGGCACACTCGCTTGATGTAAAATAAGTTTACTTAGGAATATTTCAGGCTAATGAGCCTTCTTGGTCTAGGGTAAGTCTACTTCAGTATATTTCAGGCTGATAAGATTACTGGGCCTCACTCGCTCCGCTCATTCGTCCCGCTTCTTGGTTTTATTTTTATTTTATTTTCATTTTTATCTTCATTTTTCTATTTACTATTATTATTTTTTTTTTCAGAATAATTTTTTATTTTATTTTTAATTTTTAATTTTGTTTTCGAAAGAGGGTGGTACTCGCAGATTTCTCAATGACCTCCCAGCTGTATATTTTTATTTTTAATTAAATTTGTTTTTCTATTCTGTTTCTATTTTTTTTATTTTTTTTATTTTTTATTTTTTTTTTTTTCATTTTTTTCATTTTATTTTTATTTTATTTTTATTCAATTTTTTCGAAAGAGGGTGGCACTTGCAGATTTCTCAATGACATCCCAGGTATATATTTTTATTTTTAATTTAATTTTGATTCAATTTAATATTTTAATTCAATTTAATTTAATTTTTTATTTCATTTTATTTTTATTTCATTTTATCTTATTTTTCATTTTATTTTATGGAAAGCGGGCCTTCACTCACACACAAATACTACATGGTTTTGATAAAAAAATTTGATTGTTCTTTTAAGGCATTTGCCATTCTTAATTTTCCTCAAACCCGGGGAATTACTCAAGAAATTACTTGTACACCATAATTATTGAGCTGCGAAGGTTTTGCTTTCTTAATTACGTTCGTAGTAATCAGTGGAGTGCCCCAATAATTTCTCGAAAGTATTCTGGGCCAAAAAATGGGAAAATCCTTTGGGACGTGGACACCTAAGTTACGGAACGAGATCTGGCGCTTATAAATTTGATATCATTGATAGTATTAGTAGACTGAAAACACGTTTTGTAACACTCACATTCATGTATAAAGTGAAGGAAAACATTAAAGCGTATCCTCACCCCTCTTTCTTCAGATGCTTCTGTGCACTCCTCTCATTCTGATAAGTTTGACTAGTTAATCCTGATGATGCAAGTGGTTGTGTTTCTGATGTTATGCGTAGGTATGTAGAACAAGAGATTTTCCTTGATTTTCATTTTTATTTAGACGAGGGGGCGCAGACTGTATCGATTCCTACTATCTTAAAAGTTAAAATACGGATATGTACGATTTGTTTCCGGAGGAGGGAAACAGACTTTTAAATTACAATAACGTTCACCAAAAATGATCGCCGCGAAGAAGAAAAGTTTGGGAACTACTGTTCTAACGTTTTGAGGATTGGTCTCCGGAGGGACTGGAACACACATTTTAACCAAAACTTGAGCTACAAATCTAGTCTAAGGCAGAATGAGCTTCAACACTGAAAGACACGAAGGGGAGGGTCACGCTTGACCGTGCCTCAGGAATTTCGATTCTCATCTGAAATGGATAATATGGACTAGGATGAATAGGAGAGAGTAAGGCTCGAATAGACTTATACAGTCGGGAAGGAGAGCAGAGAAAGAGACTTGTAGTTTACCTCAGGGGAATGAGTGTTCGAGTTAGCACTGCAGAGACAGCAAGTGTATCGTGTCAGTACCAAGTATTGTATAGGCCTACCTAAAGTAATAAAAATAAGGGGGCAGTCGACAATCGAATACCGGATCACTGCACGTATAGAATAGTTGAGATTATAGAAATCAGTCCGAAGCCGGAACGAGAAGAAAAAAGTTTGAGCTTTAAGACATACCCTATACGCCACTCACGTCCTCGCCATGGGTGTTCACGCTAACACCATCTTTTCAAGGATTATAGACCCTACAAACAAAACTGCTGTTTGGCGCAACATACGTTTTCATCCAATAGGTAATATCGCATTCGAATGTAAAATCATAATAATTGCGAAGGGGTATGGTTCAATGCGGAAATAAGAAAAAATAATTTTAAAAAAAATCAAATCAAATGATAAAGAAAAAAAAAGAAGAAAGAAAAAAAATAATATTTTGGAAAATAAAGGGAAACAAACCAAATGGTTGAAAATGAATAAATCAAATAAAATAATACGAAATGAAAATAAAACGAAAATAATAAAACCTGAAAGCGCCAGCAGATACTGATAAGACTTTGTCAAACTCGTCAACTACGAGGATCTTTTTTCGAGTTGTAATACCAACGATGTCTCAAATCCACCAGTGGTTGTAGATCGAGGACTGGATCTTGTCCGGCGTCGCAAACGAGAGAATGACAAATGAAGAAAATTTCAGCGTCAGTCGTAATCGACGTTCTGGAATAAAAACCTCGTAAGTCGGAGAATCGAAATTTTTCAGGAGGCGAAAAAAACGTTTTAAAAATTCATTTATGCTCCGAGAGCGATTCTACATTCACCATCATATTTTTAGGGTATATCTACACAATTTTTCAATGTTTTGTTATCGCTACATATTAATGATTCTTCTTAATACTAATTAAAACTGACTTACGAGGTTTTCATTTTAATGTTACTCGACTTACGTGATTTTAGAAGTTACGAAATACGACTTACGAGATTTTCATTTTAATCTTACTCGACATACTTGATTTTAGAATGTACAAAACACGACTTACAAGATTTTAATTTTAAATTTTACTCTTATACTTGGTCACAAAGACGACTTACGAATATTTTTTCATTAAAAATTTCGTGATGTAATTGAACTATAAGCATTATTTTCTCGTTAATGTCCTAAAAATTGTTCTAAAATAAGTTTAGTTATAGGTAGATAACTTAGAAATAATTATTTTTGCTAATTTTTAATTTTAATTTCAAGACTAATGTACCAAGGCGTAAGATACAAGAGATCATAATGTGAATTAAATTTATCTAGTGTAAGTAAAAAGTTTGGATAGAAAATAGCGTAAGAAAGAATTAATGTTAAGTGTACCATTTTGGAGCCAGGTGGTTTCTCGACGCACCCGGAGGAACAACACTCAGCCGCCTAGGACAACTGAGAGCAGACCCTCCAATGTGCCTACTCAGCAGAAGAAGACCCAACAGCAGCTCCGCCTTCTGAAGAAGAGGAACCCGCGCACAAGCGCAGTTGTGCTGAAGAGGAGAAGTGAAGAGGATGGCTGTCCAACTTATGCAGCCATTGTCCAAGAGGCGAGGTCCAAGCTTTCAATTGCGACTCATGGAGTCAAGGTGGTCTCTACCAGGTTCACCAAGGCGGGTGAGATGGTCCTGGAGTATCAACATACCTCAGGGGAAGTTGATATCTTCCCGGACAAACTAAGGGACATTATTGGCGACAAGGCAGAGGTCAGAACACCAATGAAGAAGACCAGTATATTGGTCCTCAATATTGATGCCTCTGTCAATAAGGAAGAAATAGTGACAGCAGTTGGGAAGGAGAATGAGGTGAAAGTCCTCAACCTCCAGAAGATGGGCCGGGGGTGCCAGATGGCACAGCTCCAGGTGCCAATCCCAACTGCCCTACAACTGGTGCAGACAGGCAACATCCAGATTGGATGGAGCACCTGTAAGGTCCGTTCCCTTGAGAAGAAAGAGGCAGCGCCTCCACGCTGCTTCAAATCCTTTTATTCGATATAAAAATTCAAAAAAATGGAGGGAAGAGACGAGTAAAGGACGATTGGTTGATTACTCTGACGATGAATCGAGCAATGAGAACAAAAAGAATTACTTTGGCAAATCAATCTTTAAAGAAAATAAACGGGGATATTGATAACCAACGCCAGCAATGGTCGAATTCAACGGCGGTGAGGAATGATCCAGGTGAGCGAGAATTGCTTGGCCCCTCAGTTTTGAAGGATTGTCGGCGAGGACATGCTCCTTCAGCGGCATCTCGACAAGGGGATCAAGATAATGAAATGGAAGTTATGTACGAACAATTCCGAAAGATGTCTCACAAAATTTCAAAAAAGGAGCAGGATATGGAAAATATGAGAGAATCTGAGATGAGAGCAATTCAAAGGGCCGAAAGGGCAGAAGAAGAAGCTCGTCGTCTGCGTGAGCATGATAGAGTTTCAAATAGAACAACATCTGACCAGAGACGCAGAATTTGCGTAAACACCGAAGACTTCCGCGGTGAAGACGAATCAGACAGACATTCTCACGAAATTTTGAGTGATCCGGATGACGACGCGTCGAATAAACGCTCTAGAGATATTCATCGTCCAAACAAAATGAAGAGAAAGGAAATTAGAAATATAATCTCGAAATCGGAAAATAAACCTGCAAAATTCCTATCGCTACGCAGCTCTTTTTGCGGAAAAGACCTAACAAAATTTGTGGGTCATGTTAAACCGTTGGTGGAGGAGTTCGAAGGGGAAGTGAGGTTACCGATTGAGTTCCTCAACGAACTTGAGAACTTTGTCATGGTAGGAGTTACAGATGACTGCGACAATTTGATAGTATTTTTATATAAGCTCGTATGTCGACTTACGAGGTTTTCGCATTAATAAATCTGGTTCTCGACTTACGTGTTTTTATAATTAGTAGTTTGAAGCGTTTTGGGGCATTTCTGAGTCATGGGGTCAACAATTTCGGATTTGTCGATTTTTTTCACTCAGAAATCTTCAAAAAAAACATTTTGCAAAAAAGTCCGACTTACCAGGTTTTTATTCCACAACGTAATGCAGTATGACGCGCACCAATGAATTTTATTGATATTACGAGAGAAAAAAAAAAAAAAACTTTTCGTTTCAAAATTAGAGCGATAGTCTACACCGTACTCAACAAGGAGGAAAGAAAAAGTAAACTGGTGCCTCTAAGGCAATATCAACGCCGTTTACAGAAAAGGACGTAGTATAAAAGGGAAGTACAGCGAGACCACCCGTGCGAACGCCGAGCGAAAAAAAAAACGGCTGCCCTTCAAACGTCTTCGATGAAACCGAGAGTTTGTAACGCCACAATACGCGTTAACCTCAATAATAATCCGACATCGGAACAAAAAACGTACCGCCCCTCTGAAGTTAATAGCGCGGAAGTCACGGAATTAAAACTATGAGTGGAATAGAGAATATTATCTTAGGCACCACCAAAATTAATACAAAAATATATTATCGAAGATGAACTAAAAACATGTGTCGTTGAAGGAAAATACTTTGAAGACGATATCTTATTAGGTCTAGATGCAATGAAGAAGTTCCGCTTAAATTCTGATTTCAATGGTAAAATTTCTCAGACTCCTTCAAATAATAATTTCAAACACAAATACAAAAGACTTTGCCCGCACTCATTGAAAATATATTTTATTGGTCGACTGAAAATGGTCACGAAGTGACCGAAACGTCGACCAATAAAATATTTTTTCAATGAGTGCGGGCAAAGCCTTTTGTATTTGTGTTTAAATTTATCAATCCTTGCACGAACAAAATTCCAATTTTTCAAGAATTAAATAATAATATCGAAGATAACGCAATCAAAATAAATTGGAACGTAACGATAATATATCCGTAAAATTATTTGAAGCGAAAATCTCGTATCTAGATGATCAGAACAGCAGTCTATTAGGAACATATAGGTAATCGATGATTATAAGTTTCGTCACGCTGTAGAACACGAAAAGAAAGATCTATCAAGACAAATGGAATCTTATTTTTATTTGTACATTCGACTTATTTTTCCACATAATCGCCTCTTCGATCCAAACATATTTTGAACCTACCGACCGACCATCTGAGCACTCATTTTCGACCCGTACACTTTCTCAATTCGCACACAGATGGCGTTACGTGTCTCGTCGAGCGCCGTAAAATATCGTATCATCGCAAAATCGGACGAAAGAGGAAGGGGTCCATTAAGACGAGCTCGCTATTGTAAAACAAGCCGTAGAACGCGATGTCGTATCACGATGAAAATTGTCAGACTGATTCTTGGTAGCCTAGCCCACAAATTTTTCTCCCTCTCTACATTCTTTCTTT
This sequence comes from Aspidiotus destructor, assembly GCA_035079395.1. Taxonomy (NCBI): domain Eukaryota; kingdom Metazoa; phylum Arthropoda; class Insecta; order Hemiptera; family Diaspididae; genus Aspidiotus; species Aspidiotus destructor. The sequence continues at coordinate 245,525 of JAVHKZ010000020.1, forward strand.
CGTTACAGCGTGACGAAACTTATTTTTCTAACAGTATTCCTATAACGAAGAAAGATCGCTTCAAAACAGGTTTTGTGACACAACAAGGCCATTACCAATGGGCTAATATGCCTTTCGGCTTGAAAAACTCAACTGCCATATTTCAACGTATCATTACTGGGGTAATACGAAAATTTAATCTATCCGATTTCTGTTCAGTATACATTGACGACATTCTGATTTTTTCTAAATCCTTCAACGGGCATTTAAAACATACGAGCGTAATATACAAGTAATAGAAGCAATTCAGAACGTGCGCTGGAAACTGAAATTTATGAAATGTCATTTTGCAATGAGATCTGTTAAATATTTAGGACACATAATTAGTGAAAAATAATTCGTCAATTTTTGGGCGAAATCAACTTTTACCACAAATATATAAAAAATGCATCCCAGGTACTTGAAGTATTTCATAAACTTTTACGGAAAGATACAATTTTGGCGATAAGGTTAACTGCGCACAGCGGTGTTTTGCGGCAGCATATCTATGCCTATACCGGTAAACCGGACGATACCTGAAATATAACTGTACTTTGCCGATATCAACCATAACGGTCTTTTGATCATATTCGATAAGTATGAGACAGATTCATTGATAATATTATAACTTTCGCACAATTCACTAGAAATTCGACGCAGTGCCGGATTTAGCTTCTGAGGGTCTCGGGGCCAAATTTTTGCGGAGGCCCTAATTTTTGTTTGTTTATACTAGCTTCATACCAGCTCTATGCTTGCTTTTACTAGTCTTAAACTAGACTTATACTAGATCGAGAAATGGACTGAACGAGCGAACGCAGTGAGCCCAAAAAGCTACGAGAATAAAAGACTGAAATCTGTTAATTCTGCATACAGCCTACCCTATTACCCTAGCTTGGTGCACGGAGCAAAAACTGTAGTTATTTCAACTAAGAACATAGTGAAGCCGGTCCAGTCGCGATTATTATATTCAAAACAACCAAGCAATTCAGTTTTATTCTACTTTTTCCCGTAAGTGAAACTAAATTTTTCAGTAGTTCGACTGGGACCGGCTTTACTATATTTTTAGTTAAAAGTAACACCAAAATTTTTCTCAGTGTATAGAGGATGTAAGAGAGTATACCTCATATTTAATCTAGTATACTTAATATCCATAAATCAAGGGAGATTATGACTTATTTTGTTCAACCTTGAAATGTCTTCTCCCCCTCTTCCGTCTAGAACACCTTGGCATGTTCAGCGTATGTCTAGTATTTTTTTCCTCCCGCAAAATTATTAAAATTACAATCTCTTTTACTCAGCTTGAAATATTTAGCCGAAGAGGGGGGTGAACGAGCGGAGCCAGTGAGCTCCTCAAAAGCTATTAACTTAAAATATTCTAAATTGGACTCATGTACAAGACCAAACCCGCAAAAGTTATTACTTATTAGCTTTAAATATTTCACAAACTTCGGACACAAGTGACAGCCTCAGACAAGAAATATTCAATTGTGATTTTAAAATGGCCCTTATCGAAGAAATTTCGCACAATTTTCCACCAAGTTTGGTAGGTAGCTGTTTTTTTTTCAAAGTTAACAAAAAGTTCGCGGATGTGGGTTGCGGAAGAAATGCAAACAGATGACCACTATTAATTTACAAACCATCAGGCTAATACTCAAGCTGATGTTTTCTCCGGTACGTGATATTGTTGCTGGTTATGAGAAGCTGGGAGTTGGAAGACTATACCTACGCAATAAATTCTAGCGACCTGCGTTGCATTCAGTGGAAGCTATAGTTAATTACATTGGATGTTGCAAAATTCAAGGGAAAAGACGACTTACGTTTTGAACCTAGGGGTGAAATTTTTACAAGAGGACGATAAATGGTGATTCTGAACCAACCACGCAATGGAGAGGAGAAGAGTCATCACCGATTTTACACCGAATTGAGATATTCATTTCCAACACTCTGGACTTTTATTGTTATTTAGTTGAGAAAAACGTATTACTTACCAAGAAAATTGCAAAGAGGAGGGTACTTGCGTTATATCGAAGTATAAACGAGTGCACAATGCTTCAAGGAGGCCAAAGATAGAGATTTTTTTTTAATGAGGTGCGAGTCAAATGCACGCAGCCAATGGGAGCGTGCGAGATGCGATACGAGATGCGAGTGTTCAGAATTAAATCTGATCTCTCTCACCTCGCATCGTATGCCGCATTCAGTCCGCCCTGGGCCAAAGCGGAAATACATAAATTATGGAAAAAATGCTATCATTGGCTATTACATCAGCGTAAGATACAATTCTCGTATATTTGTATAAATTATGAGAAGACGCGAATCGTTGAGGAAGTGCCTGAAAGACAATTCTTCGAGCAGTAGACTATTTTCAGCTTCAAATGCGGGGCAATGTACGTCCTCGCGTCGCGACGCAGAATCGCGTGTTTCCCCGCATTTGAAGCTGAAAATAGTCTTCTATAAGTAATATTGTTCATAACTGCTCGAAGAATTGTGCGATTATTCTTGATCGTAAATATGTTATAGAGCAAGGTTCGAACTACATTTTTGTGTGGTTGAACATACCTCAGTATTCTGTTTTTGCTCTGCTATTGCGTTTTGAAAATACGGTTTTCAGCAATTTTTGAATTTTCAAACGCAAATTACTCGGAACTCCGATGAGATAGATAAAAACGGTCAACGGCATCGTGTTCAGCGTAAAAAACACTTCTAGAAACGGTTTAGATAGTTCATGTGCATTCCAAAAATTTATCATTTTTTCAGTAGTGTAATTGAAAATAAATTTTTCACAAAAATAATTATGATGAGGTTTTAAAACTTCTTGCTTTTTTCATCATTTTTTTTTCTTTCAAGTTTTATTATTTTCTTGTTTGACAAGGCGAGGGCTGTATTCACCCCTCTGTTTTATTTGTGACTCCGTCTCTGGTTGCAGGAGAGGCGCCCAGGAAACTTTATCAAACAATTATAGATGCTATGTAAGTTATGCTGATGGGAGGAGTGTCGGTGCAAAACACTACATAACACAGAAGTAATTTTTGGTATCCAAAATTGCTTACAATTAAAGTGAAACGTTGGATGATAAAAAGATAGTGTAGATAGATATTTTGGTATTATCTGGTATTGATGTAGTACAATCCATAAAATACTTACAACTTCTGAAGCAATCATCTGCTACCGAGCTAAATATTTATCCCTACGCATTCCATTGTCATCCTGGCATAGATTTCTCTAAATTTTGTTGTAGGAATAAGTCGGATAAGAATAATTCTCAATCCACTTGATTACTATCTTTCGACATTATATTGTAGGCTAAAAACTTGCTGTGTATTGGGAAAAATTTTCAGAAATTCCAAAATGTGTACAAAAATAGACCATGAAGACAAGATATAATGAGAAAGAAGAACAATGAAAAATGAAAAAGTCAGATACTTACTGCCACCACCGCTAGAGCTTTTACTGCTTACACCACCTGGTGATGAAAGATCTTTAGGGCAGAGAAATGGTGGACTGCGATCGGGAAAAAATGGAAATGAGCTAGTAGATGAGGTAGCGGAAGGCGATAGCGGTGAGGGCTCACCAGGCTGTGGATCGCGTGCGGGTCTGGATTCAGATGATGTAGGATAGTATGGTAATGCAGTCGAGGTAGACCGCATGGAACCGGAATGGTGAATATGGAATGGCGTAAATGCGTGTTCTAGAGGAGAGTTCTTGCGTTCGCAATGTGTAGGATAAGGTGATAGTGGAGCTTGAGGTAAATGTGGCGGTGAGGGTGATGAATAATAATAGGGAGAAGAGAGTAGATTAGATTGCAGTGAATGAACATAGTTGAGAGGAATGTAGTGCGGTGGATACTGCGCAGGTACGGCACGTGGGAAAGGTGGTGTGGCAGATGTATTGTAATGTTGATTGACAGATGTGCTCAAATTCAGAGGTTCAAGACGTCCACCTCCTGATTTTACCAGGAAATGATTGAGATTGCTGTGGTTATTGATCTTGCTGTAGGTGGAAGGTCCATTCTTCACTGATATGAAAGCTGGTGACAGGACCAGTGTTTTGCAGTTCAAATCTTCTGGTTTTGTACTCAAATTTTCTGGTTCCAACTTACTATCAGAGAGACCTGTAAGCAGAAACGAAGAAGTAACGTGTACATATGTTGAATTTAAAACGAAAAATTTTCAAATAATATTCAAAACAACGTATTAGTGTGCTGAACCATTCAGCAAAATAATATAGTCATGATGAATGGGTAATGTGAAGCTAAAAAAATAAGTAGTTTAAATTAATCGTTGAATCATTGAATTATAGAAGTAAATGGAGAGACCAAATTCACTATGTTTAATTGTTCACTATCATCAACATTGTGAGAATTGGTCTGCGAGTGAGCCCCCCTAAAGCCATCAGTCTAGAATATTCCAAAATAGACTTGTACTAGACCAAGAAGAGGGCGAACAAGCGGAGCGTATGAGCCCCCAGAGGCAATTAGCCTGAAAAATTCCATAGTAGACATATACTAGACCAAGAAGTGAGCCCCCAGAAGCAGTTTGCCTAAAAAATTCTAAAGTAGACTTATACTAGACCAAGAAAGGGGCCGACCAAAAGCTATTAGCCTAGAGCAGACTTATACAGTGGACTGTCCAAAAGCCATTAGCCACAAATATTCTAAAGTAGACTTATACTAGACCAAGAAGAGGGACGAACGAGGGGAGCCCGAGCATGCTACCTTATAGAAGACATGAAACATGATCTTTATTCATTTGGCTACGCCAGAAAATTTTTTACCAGAAAATTTTTTTTTACTTCGCGTCAATTCTATTTGCTTTTTGTTCAAATGACAATCAGGAAAAGATCCTCTTAACGATTGGTGCGAGTGTGTGGATCGTGACTCTAGAAAGTTGAAGTTTTGTTCCATCTTCAAAAACCCTATACCAGTACACTGCATTATACCAAATCGTTAAGATTAGTTTCTAGACATAGTCTGTTGAATAACAACATACTAAAAGAGTAATCAGACCCATCACACTCAAAATAAAACATGACAAACGGAAAGAACAAGGCAAAAACGCCGTTGATTTTTCCATAAGGAACAAACGGATAGCCGCAGCCGTTCGTTCTCTCATAAGACCTGTGTTAAAATCCGTTCTTCGTTCGTCATGTATGCTCGAAATATACCCGTTGTGAAAAATGCCGTCACAATTAGGAACGGAGGAGAATCGTGACGCTTGTGACCGTAATTTGTGACAGAAATCACTCATTTAAAAAGCACTAATCCCTCTTGGTAACCCAACTATGACGCAAATGTGCACCGTGCACAATCCCGTCACGTGACGGCATTTTTCACAACAGGATATTCGATGTACCGACTCGAAATCGATATCGATTTTTATTTGACAAACAATGTGAACTTTGTCAAGTAACGTCGACTTCATTTCGACTTCATATTCACGTTAATAAGGATTCTATTCTATCACGGAGCTAAGGATGTTCACTCAGAATTGACTTAAAAACGACGTAAATTCTTAGCCTACAAAAAATTTGAACTCCGTTTAATGATGTCGACTTGATTTCAACTCCATGTCGAACTGTTTTTTTTTCTGTAACTTCACTACTCGTAGATAAAATATGCGCATTCATAGTTACTTACGGAGGATATAACGTACTATATTTTTGAGAGCCAGGCTCCAGGTTGAAACGGTCGGGCAACGAAATCAACCTCACTGCGACGTCGAATGTGCAGCGAACGAAATCTAGAACCTCTTCTCGTTCAATTTCGCTTGATAAGAGGAAGTTTGGCACATCATTTAGAAGGTATAATTTAATGACCTGTCATGAGAAAAACCCTTAGACGTCAAAAGACCAATTAGGGGAATGGATGTACATGGACACCGTTGATTGGTTCTTTGACGCCCAATGTTTTCTTTTTCTCGCGACAAATTTCGTGCGAATTGTTTGGGAGGCAGTAATAGAATGGGTGCAGGATAAACGAGAAAAGATGGGCGCGGGTGCAACAGAAGTAGGGAGACAGCGTACTCTAGGGTAAAATTTATTCTACTCCCCCCTCCCCCGTCACTGTTGTAGGAGACAATGTCCGCTTCAGCATCGTTATTTGTGCAAACGTGACTTTCTATAGTGCGTTTAGGGCTTTCAAGATAACGCGCAGCTTTTTGAGCTCTGTCCGTGCCCGTTCTGTTTTTTTGTCTTTCAATTATATATTTCCCAATTTTTATTTGAAAATGTCTTGTTGTGGGTCCGTGGCCAGTTATATTCGCGATTCATTTGAAAATAACTGGCTTAAGGGGCAGAACGAAATACCTGGGCAACTCATTATATACCCGGTTGAGTATTGTACTGTCGCAAGAATTGCCTGCTGCCTTTAAAAATCATTTCAGTAAAAAGCCCTAGGATGCATAATAGATAACGTTTCATCACTCTTGACGGAAACGTAGAATTTTGCGGAGCTGCCCTTGTCGTCCTAGATGACCGATTTTATTGTCTTCAAAGTACTTGAGTGAGGGTTCAAATCCGTCTGCTCCTCCGCGAGCTGATTTGAGGGTCCTTTTTGTACTCTCTCGGAAGACCTGACTGCTACCTTCTGATACTTGTTACATTTCAACCCCTCACTTATTTATGCCTCAAACATAATTGTTGACGTCTCAGAAGGGCTGAAAAATTGAAAACTTTTCAAAACGCTCTCCTGAAAAAAATAGTTTTTTACAAATAGCTCAATTGTGTATGACACCGTCGATATTATATTCTCTGTTCATCTTGGGAGGCTGCATTAGAGGAAGTCTATAAAAGACGGATACCTATATATTTTCTTCTTTTTCCATTGGCCTGAGTTCGTTGTAGCTTAAAACACAAGGCTTACAAGTAGATGTCTCCTACACCAACCTAATTTTTATTCCCATAGCTGAAATTTCGATTCGATCAGTGCTTTGAAGGCAAAATCTATACAGAATAGAACACAAGAGACTTCTCTTGATAGAATTATCAATATATTTGAGAACTTTGACGCACTGTTGTCAAGCAATTCATCATTAATTATATTCGAGTTACAATAACCCCACATTTCGGGGTAACCACTCCTTTGACGAGGATGAAAGCTTGACGGTAGTGCTTCAAAGTTCTCAAATTCATCAGTCGAGAAGAGATATGAAAAAAGTCACAATTTGATGTCTGATTCCGAAACATGCCTGTACAGATACTCGTATGATGAAATTTCCTGCTTTAAATAGAACGTACATCACGGATAGGAAACTATTCACAAGTGCGAAATTTCCGGACTTCCTACCAATAAGAAGAGTTTAGTACCAAACTAAGTTCAACTTATTAGGACAAGACAATTTGGTCACTCGAGAATGTTTCAATCCTTGTTAATTCACCACCAAATTTGGGTGTTGGATCAACAAAATGTCGTAAAACTTTGGAGCAGCGCTTTCTAAAAGGAGGTTCGCGAAGCGTCAGGAATCCGTGTAAATCTTTCAAGGGTTCTTTAAAACGTAAATTGCTCGGTTCCTACTCGACGCATTATGAACTTTTTTCATGGGGTTCCGTGTTTTTTTTTTTCTATTTCCTGGGGCTCTGCAAGCTACAGTAATTGAGGGCGCTGCTTTAGGGTAATCAAATCGTCTTTTCCTGAACAGTTGAGAATGGAACTTTCTTCTTTATAAGTACCAAGAAAATTGGACGGCGAGATAGAAAAGAAGTCCTCCGTCTCTAGATTTGGCAAAACTGATTGGAGAAACATTTGAGACCTAAGTTACATAGAAAAGTAATGTTTCCAACAAACTTTTACAAGAATCTAATTAGAGGAAATAATCCTGATCAACATTCCATACGTATAGTTCGTTTGCTGTCTACCACAAAGCAAGCACGTTTGTCTTTGCGTTAAATAATTAATCGTGTATTCGTGAAAATTGACATGAAGTGCATGTGATAGTGTTCGACCATAATAATTATAAACATTATACAACCGTGTATTCGCAAACTCGCGCTTTGCGGGCGTGCGAGTATTCGAACAGCCGGCGCAGCAGTTTTCGCCGCGTATGTCGAGTTTCTTACGTAAAATTACTAAAAAAGTTAGTCCAAACAAGGCAGAACGTGGCAATCGAAATCGCAACCTTTGCCTACCGAATATTACACAAAGATGATGAACGATGATCCCGATGGGTCCAAGGTCAATACCCCGCCGAGAGATAGCATAACGGACAGTGAAAACACTCCAGTTCGAACCTCAGAAAGTTTAGAAATTACAACGAAGGCGAAAGATGGGAAAATAACCAGCTATTTTCAGACTACGACAGCAAACGAATGGCAAACTACCAGTAGGAAGCTATCTACCTCACCAATCACCAAAACTCAGAAGTCTTCATCTTCTATTGAATTGAACAATCGCTACCACAGTCTAAACGTCGAAGAAGAGAACGAAAGTGTGATTTCACCCGCTACAAACAACTCTGAGAAAAAACACAAACCACCTCCTATTTTCTTGCAAGGCGTCGTCAGCTTCTCAGGTATGATGGGAAAATTGAAAGAATTCACTAATGTAGATACCCTGCTCCCGAAATCGCCCCTGGTGAAAGTTACTGTTGAGACACCAGAGGAATTTAGAAATCTGGTCAAAAAATTACGTGAGAACGACGTAACATTTTATACCTACCAACTTAAAACGGAACGTCCGTTTAAAGTAGTAATAAGGAATTTCCATAGCTCGACAAATGTTGAGGACATTAAAGCAGCACTAATAGAAGTTGGTCACGATGTCAGAAACATTTCTAACATACGACACTGGAGCACAAAAGAACGACTCCCTCTATTTTTGGTTGATATTGAACCGAAGGAAAACAATAAAAGCATCTATGAGCTAAAAAAACTGCTTTACACAATCATTCGCATTGCAGCTCCTCGTCCCCATCGTGAAATTGTACAATGCAAACGATGCCAACAATATGGACACACTAAAGCCTACTGTGTCCTCCCCCCTGTCTGTGTAAGATGTGGTGAAGAACATGATAACAGAAATTGCGAGAAAGATCCTAATGTACCACCTAAATGTGGTCTCTGTGGTGGCAGTCATACAGCAAACTACAGAGGCTGCCCCGAGCACAAAAAACTTCAAAAAAAAAAATAAAATTAGCAGTGAAGCCACGTCTTGAAACTCAAGATCTCCCCCCACCGCGCAGTCTCAGTATCGTCAACCCGCCTAAACGCAAGACATCCCGCTCGTATGCTGAGGCTGCTGCCGACCACCCAGTCCAGCTGAACTTAGGACAGCATGCAACTACCACTGTCAGTGACCGTCTCACCCAACTTGAGAAACTGATTGAAAGCCTAGCGCAGCAGCTTATTAAAGTGACTGATCAAATGTTAACCATCCTAGTTAATGTAACCACCAAGAAGTCATAATGGCACCTCCTATTGAACTTTCTTCTACTCGTCAAATTACTAAAATTCTCACATGGAGTGCTAATGGCCTACTAGCGCGCAAAACCGAGCTAACCCAATTCATGAATGCTGAAAAAATTGATATAGCATTGATTTCCGAATCTCACCTTACCTTAAGATCATATGCAGAAATTAGAAACTATAAGCTCTATACATGCAATCATCCAAATGACGCAGCGCATGGCGGAGCAGCTCTCTATGTACATAACAACATACTACATCACGAAATTGGCTCCCACTGCACTGAACACATCCAGGCAGTAGGCATAATCACCCGGTTACACTGCGGTACAGGACTCGTCATTGCCTCAGTCTACAGTCCACCTAAACACAAGATTACCTCCGACCAATACTCCCACTTTTCCAACCATTTGGGTCCCAAGTGGATTATTGGTGGGGACTTCAATGCAAAACATCCCTACTGGGGATCGCGGATTACTACGCCTAAAGGCCGTCAACTATGGCAAGCCACAGTCACTGCAAATGCAACCTGCTTATCCAATGGTAAACCAACGTATTGGCCCAGCGATCTTAATAAAATGCCAGACTGTATTGACTTCTTCATTGCACGAGCAGTATCAGCAAACTATACTGAGATCAACAACATTGACAATTTGTCATCAGATCACTCTCCACTCATTTTGACACTTAGCAGTACCATTCTACGCAAACAAATGGTTCCTAAACTCACCAATAAGCACACAGACTGGGATACCTTTCGTGAAGGAGTCAGCAACAAAATTAACCTCCGCATCCGCTTAAAGTCACCTGATGATCTGGAGGAAGGAGTTACATCCTTCACCATTCTCCTGCAGCAGGAAGCCAAAGCAGCCACCCCTGTGGGGGTCACAGGCCAACGTACATATCCAAGCTATCCAAAAGATATTTTATAACTGGTTAAGAAACCCAGACAGACTCGCCACCACTGGCAGCAGTCTCGGAATCCAGTGCACAAACAAGAGTTCAACAAGCTTTGTAAGATAGTGAAGACCCGTATTCGCAATCACAATAATGACACCTTTAATCACTTTGTATCTAATCTGGGAACCACAAAAGATTCTGATTATTCACTTTGAAAGGTAACCCGCTCAATACAGAAACCTCCAGGCTTTTCTGCACCTCTACGAAGATCAAACAACACTTGGGCGCGAACTGACTTAGAAAGAGCTGAGACTTATGCTGATCACCTTGAAGAAAGATTTCAACCTCATGATCTTCCCTCTGACATTACACCTGATCTATTACAAACAGAAGATCATGAAATTGAACTATTTTCGCCAAATGAAATTAAAAGTATGATTAAAAAAGAACTAAATCCAAACAAAGCACCAGGACATGATCAAATCTCAGCCCGCGTATTGCAAGAGCTCCCACGTAAGGGCCTTGTCATGTTAACATACCTCTATAACGCAATACTACGCCTCCAATATGTACCGAAGCAATGGAAAATGGCCAAGATTATTATGATCGCGAAAACGATTCCACGACACTTTCTCTAACGCCTTTTCTCTAACGACATTTTCTCTAATCAATTTTTTTGCTAAAACAATTTTTCCTAACACACATTTTGCTAACGACGTTTTCTCGAACGCAACTTCTCTAAAGACATTTTCTGTAATGAACATTTTTTTACGCGTAGCAAGCTTTTTCGGAACAGATTTCGTCATATTTTTGCAATGCCTAGAAATGGGTACCATGTAACTTATGCGCGACTTCATCGTAAAGCGTCTCAGTTATCTCGTGAAAATGACAGCGAAGGTAGTCCCTGTATCAGCTTGCTACTTCCGCTGAAGGGTTGCAACAACAGTACGCAGATCCACTCGACGGAATAGTGAAACGTTATACGCACATGTTACTGGGTTTAGCATTTGTGCCGGAAGCGGATATTCTTGCCTCTTTCAACGAACTCCGTCAGGCCTGCCCTGCTGTTTTACACAACGTGTATGATGATTTCAAGCTTACTTACATCACTGGGACAAGAGGAAGAGGACGTCGTACTGTACCGCCGAGGTACCCTCCCAAATTATGGAACCAGTACAACACTACTCTGGCGAAGTCCCACCGTACCAACAACGTTTCGGAAGGTTGGCACAACCGATTCCGAATCGTTGTTGGTAAGCATCAACCGGACTTATACAGTGCTATTACAGAGTTACAAACGGAACAAGGTTCCACAGAGGTTACTTTAACGGAATTAGCGATGGGAAAAAAGGTGAAAGCAGCACCAAAGAAAAAATGGAACGAGCTACAAACACGATTCGAATCGATCGCTACCGAATACCATAACACACCGCGCTTAGAATACTTGCGATTAATTGGGGCTAATGTAGATATCTTGTGAATTTGATTAATTGGGGCTATTGTAGATATCTCGTGAATTTTTTGTAATCAATTCCTCAGAATTTTATTACAAAATATATGTCGTGTTGATTAGAGAAAATGTCGTCACATAAACTTAGAACATTAATTTTTAGAAAAATGTGTATTAGAAAATATTTTTTTAGAAAATAAATTGATTAGAGAAAATGTCGTTAGAGAGAATGCGTTAGAGAAAATGTCGGGGTACCCGCGAGAACCACCGGAGGCTCCGAGTTCTTATCGTCCAATATCCCTGCTGTCAGTACTGTCAAAGCTATTTGAAAAGCATTACGCAAGACGCCTCCAAAAAACCATAGACGAGAAGAAATTGATACCTGACCACCAGTTTGGGTTCAGGACCAAACATTCCACAGTTGAACAAGTACACCGAGTTGGTGCAAAAATTAGAGAGGCACTCGAAGAACGTAAATACTGTCCTGCTATATTTCTGGTTGTAAGTCAAGCATTTGACCGAGTCTGGATGGGTGGGCTCCTTCATAAAATAAGCAAGCATTTTTCAACCCAACATGTGCTAATTTTGTCTTCTTATCTCACCGATAGGAGCTTCTATGTACACTATGGAGGAGTCAACTCCTCCACCAAACCTATTGCAGCTGGAGTACCACAGGGGAGCGTTCTTGGCCCCCTATTGTACTTGCTTTACACTGCTGACATTCCGGCCCGAGACAATGCCACAATGGCCACATTTGCAGACGAAACTGCAGTACCAACAAGTCATGAAGACTATCCCAATGCAGTTACAAAACTACAGACAGCAGTTTCTGAAATTAATGATTGAGCAAACACTTGGAAAACCCAAATATAAATGTGGGCAAGACAATACAAGTTGACTTCGCCCTTCGAGCGCATGGATACGAACCAATATATGTAGTGGATACCTACATTGAACTGGTTGACTGGTTGTCCGCCCGCTAGTACTGTATAGTCAATAATACTACAAAAAAAAAAAAAAAAAAAAAATTGAAAAATGCAAGAACGAGATAGTACGATTCTAGAAGTATTTTCGACGCTAATCACGATGACTTACACTGCGCGTCGCAACGAATCGCGGGAATTTGATTCGATCATTTCTCGAAAACCGGAGCCAATTTCAAGAAACGGACAACGGCATCGTGATTAACGTCGAAAATACTTCTAGAATCGTATTATCTCGTTCTTGCATTTTTCAATTTTTTTTTTTTTTGTTGTGTAGTGTAATTAATTAATCTTATGAAAATTTACCCATAATTATATAATTTAGATACTATTTTTAAGTAGCTGCAGCTAATATTCACGTTAATTACTCTAGGTAACACAAAGGTGAAAGCAGAACCACACAGGAGTCTTTTCAAGATTTCACAAAGGAATTTACTAGACAGACAGTTGCTGCCCAAGCAGAGGTGCACTTTCTATCACTTATTTAGAAGAGGAATCTCAGCTGAGAGCCTTAATAAGCATATTTTTGTAATTTTAAAACAGCAGCTGTATTTAGTTCTGGGTCTAGGGTCGGTTTGAATCGCGTAGCAAAAGATTGTTCTAGGGAATTTTATTCGTAAAATTTCTTCACCCCTCGTTGGAAAGGATTGCTTGAAACCTCAAGGGCATCCCTTAAGGAGCGACTGGAGCTTTTAAATCAGAGGACGTACGAATATCCTAAACTTCAAGGAGGATGCAAAATTTCTTACCTGTTCGATTGATATTAACATGAGAAGTGAGCCTTGTGGTGGAAGGTTCGATAGGTTTTTCTCGATCGATGTCCGCTTCTTGTTGACTAGTGTTGTTGGTAAGAGATTTGAAGAACAACGGATGGTGGTTATTATGGCCATAATTTGAGACCGCTTCTTTGCTATCGCGATTGGTAAACTGGTATTCGAAAGGCGCTTTTCGATCGGATCCGTCGACACTAGGCGATGTATTAGTGTGTGTGCGTTTCTCACTTTGTAAAAGACGTCGTAATATAGACATGATTGCACGATTCACCCGTACGTCCGAGTTGGGAAAAACACCGAATTCGATCAGAGGTCACTCGCAAAGTTTTCTCGCATGATTTTACTCGATTCGAAGCACATACCGCCTTTTCGACTTCATCACATATCGAATTTTAAAGAAGGATATGAAATATCGCAAAAAAGAACAAGAATCACAAAAAAATTGAACACGATGAACGCGGTAGAGAAGGTCGTATGTGAACACGAAAAAAGAAGAAAAAAAAGGGCGTAGTTTAACAATTTTAAGGTTTGAAAATACATCGACTATTCCGTAACGACAAGAGGGGAAAAATGGAGTGTTTCAATTTGAACCAGATGTTGGTTAAAAGTGTTATCATTTTATTTTACGGCACGAAGTGTACGCACTTCAAGGCCATGGACTACTCTAAAAAAATTTTATTGCAGATGTTGGTGACCAGCATTCCACGCCAATGCTGTTATTAATTTATACGTATGCTCCGTATAGGCCTACTGTCTGTACGAATAAATGTTGCATTCGTTTTTGTTCTCAAAGAAAGATCTCGAAAATTTACTTTCAGACCATTTTTTAGGGTCGGCCCGGTTCTCGAGGCCGACCGTATTGCAATCACTATTTTCTTCTTCTTCTTCTTCTTCGTCTTCGTCTTCGTCTCAGTTAATACGCTCACGTCATAATATCACGGACGTCACCTACAGTAGTTCACACGGTTCACACTCACAGCTCACAGCGCAATACCTAAGTTGTGGGTATTTTCGTAATCCGTATTAAGATGGCGTGTTCAAAAATTTGCCTTGTCGTCGTCGTAATATTTATGCGAATGAAATGAAACAATTATTTAGGAGTGAGGTAGGAACGCGAAAACGTAATAAGTGTCTGTTATCATGAGTAACTTTTGCGTATTAAAAAATTTGATTGAATAATGTTCTAATTGTAAATTTATTTTCTATCGAGTATCGATGAATAACTGCTCATAAAGTTTTGGTACCTAGGTAGCTCGCTATATCACTGAATAGAAGAAAGGTGATAAGAGGTGAATTCTTGAAATATTTTGTCCGATCAATTTGAGTTATATTATTAGTATAGGCAAACTGAACACTAAAAAAAAAACAAATTTGGTAGAAAGCAGGAGTTTATTGAAATGTGTCAGGATTGGTGTCAGAAACAACCAAAAAAAAATCCCACCCCCCAAGTGGATGGGAAAATTTTTTGTGGCACGTTTTAGCCCCCCAAATTTCGTTTTTCGTCAATATCTTGGAAAATACGCATCCTACAGAAAAATGCAAGGTTACAAAAATTATTCCTCGTTGAATTTTACTCAAGATCAAGTATTCACAAATCAACATAAGGCTAAAAATTAGCCTAAAAACTTCGTCGATTGAACGCAATTTTTGAAAATTCCTTACAAAACATGAAATTTTTGTCGGTAACTCGAAATTATCGACTTGTATGAAAAAATGTGAAGGCATAAAAAAGTTCTGTCGTAAAATTTTACAGGATATGAACCATAAGAACATTAGCCTAGGCTAAAAATTTAGCCTACATAGAGCAAGTATAATATGTATATCAGCAGCCAGCCTCAAAAATCTGTTTTTTTGAGCTTTTTGTGTTGTTAAATGTGTTAACAACACCGGACAGCTCCTTCTTCTGTAGAACGTTGATACAAGATATTTTACCCTTTTTATATATTGCACATGTAGTATCACACCCACTAATTGTATGCGCGAATACATAATATATTCTTCTGAAGGTAAACGTTTCTCCTCGCAGATTTCCTTAATGGAGAACAACTTTGATGGAGTGTTTCCTCTCGATGGCTTCATAAAAATCACTTTGTTGTCGCACGAGGGAGGCGTCTTTGCAATTAATAGCACCAACAAATCCACATCCTCCCCCACAAGCACGACTTTACTCCCTGCAGACTCAATATCGATGGCGCTCTGTGCTATGAGAAGATTTGCGTCATCTTCAGCTTGTTTAACAACGTGCTGTATTTCCTCAAATTTTCCTTTCAGGAGGTTGATGAGTTGCTCCTTATTTCGGTTGCTGGCCAAAAACTGGTCTTGTTTGATGGTGACGAGAGTCTTAAAGTCCACAACAACCTCGGTTCGGTTGATACGGCTGTATCGGCGCTCTTGTTTCGCAACTTTTGTGCTTTTCCTTACATTTTCTCCGTACTCATCAAATACAATGGTACAATTTTGCCCGATATTGTGCTCTACATAAAGCGACGTATTTATCGCATACCCTGGCATAACTTTGGCGCTGTTGCCACGGTACTTTTCGTAGTAAAAAACCGCCATCAACCACGAATTTGAAATCACTCTTACAATATTCAGAGCTGCTAGAACACTCAGGAAAAATGGAGTATAAGGATGACTAAGTGGTTTTACGCATACCGTGTTCTCAAATAAGGCTAGTGGATATGGCGCGTACTCAAACTGGAGATAGTTCTTTAATTCCACTTCGCTCTTCTTCAGGATACAAATTCGTTTGAGAGGTATAAGAGGGTCAACGGACTTCAACTCATACCTAATTTTTAGTTTCGACAGAGAGGTCAATGTTTTCACTGTTTCCGACTTCTTGAATTTCACTTCTGAAAATCTTATCCATTCAAACTTCGACAGCATAAGGGCTCCTATATCGCACGCCTTATAACAATTCACGCGCGTCCCAGCGACAATGCCACTTGACAGAGAAATAAACTCCTTATCTTGAGTCTCAGCGAAAGGACTGCGCTGAGAAGACCATTCATATAAGATACTAGGTACATTCTCGTTCATCTCTGGCATGTCTTGCAATGCTCCAGTCAATGTGCTGATACAAGCTGGCGCTCTCTTTGTTGACGTACTTCTCCACTTGATCGCAAACCGTACTTGAAACTGGCATTGACAGTATCCAATCGCTCATGACGTTTCCCTTTATACCGCGGCCACGAGTTAAGCCGCCGACAGAATGAATTGAACGCATTAGGGTTTGTTCTATAGTCATATCCGCGACCAAATTCCACTCCAAAACTTGTCGGTGTCGTATTGCAAAATTTTTTGCAATTAGATCTTGATTACTTTCTTCCAAACGAATCATGTCCTGGACGTACAAATGAGCGCAGTTTGCGTACAAGTGATGACCAGTGGCATGGAAGTATGGAAGCATGTTTCTTACGCAATCTATGTGTAGCTTCCAAACTCCGCTACGTTCGGACCGTGTGGGGAACTGAAATCTACCACAGAATTTTATCCCTGAGGAGGGGGGGGGGGTGTCCCGACTTGTAGGATCAAAAAAGAAAAAGTTTTATAATCTCTAGTCATAGAATGTATCATATTTATTTCATATGTAAACCTGCTTTCAGTTTAGGCACACATGTAGGCTAAATTTTTAGCCAAGGCCAACGTTCATATGGCTTATAACATGTAAAATTTTACGACAGAACTTTTTTATACCTTCACATTTTTGCGTACAAGTCCATAATTTCGAGTTACCAACAAAAATTTTATGTTTTTTAAGGAATTTTCAAAAATTGCGTTCAATCGACGAAGTTTTTAGGCTAAGTTTTAGCCTAATGTTGATTTGTGAAGACTTGATCTTGAGTAACATTTAACGAGGAATAATTTTTGTAACTTTGAATTTTTCTGTAGGATGCGATACATACTATATTATATAGACATCACTTAGTATAAAGAAAAAGAGTAAAGAGGTAGAACTCAGATTTTTCAATCACCCACCGGGTATAAAAATTTTTTAACCCAACCTAATCCCTTCTAAAATTTTTCCAAGTCCATTATAAATAGACTACAGATAGTAGAAGGAGGATGGTACTCGCAAATTTCTCAATCACCTCCCAGGTATTTTTTAAAAATTATTTTTCATTATTTTTTTCTATTATTTTTTTTTTAATTTCATTTATTATTATCATTATCATTATTATTTTTCAGAAAAGGAGTAAAGGTGGTACTTGCAGATTTCTCAATCACCTCTCAGGTATTTTTTTCATTTTTATTTTTATTTATTTTTATTTATTATTATATCAATTTTTTTTTCAGAAAAAGAGTAAAGGTGGTACTCGCAGATTTATCAACCGCCTCCCAGGTATTTCTCGCAAATTTTCCAAGTCTATTATGAGGGGGAGGGAGGGGGGAGGTACTCGCGAATTTTCAATAGTGTATAAGGTGTCAGAAAAGACATGAAACATGTCAACACTCGGACCGCACAACTTTAGATACGTGAGTATAAATTGCACAAGTTTAGAGAATATATTTTTCCTAATACATGATGTCAAAACGCCGTTTTGATCATCGAATACACGCAGGTAAAATTGATTTTTACCATCGACTATGAAAATTGCGTACATTTTATAAAAATTCCAAAAGATTGGTGCTTGACAGATATAATAATACTATATAAAAAGGAGATGTACAAAATATCGAAAATTATAGACCCCTAAGCCTAGGATCTGCTCCTGCAATAGTTTCTGCAAAAGTAATTACCAATAGGATAAGGAATATACTGGAAACTCAACAACCGATGGAACAAGCTGGTTTTAGAAGGAATTTTTCTACAATAGACAACTTATTATGTAAATCAAATGATAGAGAGAGAAGTGCATAGAATATAATAAAGAACTATACCTCGCATTTATAGACTATACAAAGGCTTTCGACTCGGTAAAACATGACTGTGTAATGAAGTCGCTGGAGGAACAGGGTGTTGAAGTAAGATATATCGAAATAATAAGAGAGATGTACCGAAAATTGGAGGCTAGAGTTAAAACAGATAAAACGGGAAAATATTTCAGAATAAAGAAAGGCGAATGACAGGGTGACCCCTTATCGGCTTTATTATTCAACGGTGTTTTAGAGAGCGTTTTTAGAAAGATGAATTGGATGGGGAAAGGGATTAACATAAATGGCAAATATTTGAACAATTTAAGGTATGCTGACGATGTAATCCTCATAGCAAAATCAAAACAAGAATTAAATGAAATGATCCAAACATCATATACTTGGGACAAAACATAGAGATGGAAGAGAGAACTACTGAGGAGATTGAACGTAGAATGACCCTTGCCTGGAAGAAATTTTGGTCTTTAAAACCTATAATGAAACTCTCTTTCTCGATAAATGATGAAATAAAAATAATGAATAGCTGCGTACTACCAACAGTTTACCTATGGTGCACAAACTTGGGCTACAACAAAAAAAGATGAACAAAAAATAAGAACGACGCAAAACGCAATGGAAAGGTCAATAATGGGTATAAAACTAAAAGACAAAATAAGTATGAGAAAAATCAGATGAAAAAATGAAAAATAGAAATGATTTTTTATACGCAGCAAAATGGATTAAATGGGATTGGGCTGGTCACCCGATGGACTTACAAAATTAAAAATTGGTTTTTGAAGGAAGGGAGGAAAAAAGGAAAACAAAAAATCAGGTGGGACGACGATATCCCTTATAATAAAAGAACGCAGCGGTTTGTTTACATTTCACCGTCAGATTGTCAATGCGTGAGATTTTACCGTCAGACGAGAGATTTCCGACAAGCTCTCCCATTGGTCAATATAATAAGCAAGCTAAGCGAGCATTGGTCGATCTAAGCGAGCTAAGCGAGAGCACTTCTAGGTATTTATTATCTCGGCATGACTAATATTTATCTTTTTGGGAAGAAGAATTCAGTTTGCTGTGTACAATTCATTCATTCGAATGTTTCTTCTACACATTTAATACTAATTAATTATGTGCACCATAGACTTTCATTTTGACTTTTGAAATGATGAAGAGTTGAGGACACTTGAATGGTATTGTGAATTTGATTGAAGTACCTATTGTTTTCATTAATTCGATGTCCATCTTATCGTGATCTACATTGCCGGCATGTATGGAGCAGAAGTAATATTATTATTACTGAGATAATGAATGACGATGATAAACCAATGTGGTGTGTATTCTGGACTCTATTCATCTGTAAAACTTGACAATTTTTTCAATTCATTACCTACGGTATCTCCTATTTTTTCAATTTGAGCTATTCAAGTATTATCATCATCATGTGTCAAATGATTTGTTGCTTGCTACTTTTTCCTTGTCAGTTGTAGCCCTCTGAATACTTACGCGCGTGATATTTAATTATGGTGAAGCTGTATTATCGTGTATTCAAATCCAGTTTGAGTTTCATTCCTTTGAAAGTTGAACCACAGTTATGAAACAGTTCTGAGAAGAGCTCAAATAATGAACAAGCTTGGAATCTATATCCTCAATAGCCTATGTGTAAGTATTACAATACCGATCATGCAAAGAATGAAATCGAACAATTTTAATGTTGGTACCTATTTTATTAGATGGTGAAGTTGATTTGGGTTGCTGATTTCAATCAAAATTCAAGCTGTCAAATAATATTTTCAACAAATAATACGTCGCTGAATATATTTCTCATTCAAGGATGTTCACAATTGTCTAGCATTGAAAAATCAAGAATGCAAGTGAGTGCTAGGCTATAATAATCGCTACTGCCAATACTTGGTCAATTTGTTGGGCTATGATAAAGCCAATACCAAAATGAAAAACGATGAAAATTCTGATCAAGAGACTGCTACCGTATTGGATTTCATTATCCTCACCAAGCATTAAGATTGGAGATGGCCTGCACTCGATTATTTAAATACCTACCTATATTGTTGAGTTCGTTTTTAAAATAAATATTCGCTTCCAACTGACAGCAAATTCAGTGGTACCTATTCTTCTTTTCTGTTGTAGCGTGAGAATTTTGATTGTCATAAGATGAAGGTTTTTAATTGTGACATCATTTTGGAAATGATTCACCATTTGCATGTTAAGTTATAATCCATTTATCACTGAATTTCAGTTCTTATGTTATGAAAAACTTCTAAATTTTGATTTCAGATCAATGATGGTGAAAATTTTTTGCGTCGAGGTAGAAAAGAAAGACTAATTTGGCTGGAATTTGAAGTAATGGTTGTGTACCCACGTATTAGCTGAGTGTTTTACACGTATACTGCTGGAGTGTTTTATGTTTTAGAAGAAGCATTTTGTTCATTTTGCTCTTCAAGTTGGTTGGGTGCTAGGCTAATTCATCTATTTTTTCTATAATCATAATAAATTGGGCTTGAATTTGTGTACATATATACCTACTACTCTAGCTTTTTGTCTCTCATAAGTTGTAATGCTTATCTCTTTTTCTGTGAACATATAATAAAGTTGTAATTTACTCGAGTACCTATAAATATTTATACCAATAAGTGAGTACTTACGGACATAAAATAAGTCTCAGGGTCGCAATTTTGATTTCAGCTAAATTATAGGTAGGTCTACGTCAATTCATGATAAAGTTAGCATGTAAATTAAATATGCAGTTCAATTGCCTCTATTCTTTCAATATATCCCAGATATTCACACATTACAATTGGGAATGACCGATTAATACGCCGACTCATTACAAAAAAAGGAAATGCACAGCAAAGAATTGCGCAATGGCCCATCAATTATCACTCAAGTAGACAAATCTATTGATTGCTCCAGGGTTTCTCATGTTTATTTTTCTTCAGGGTGAGAGCTAAGCTAGAAAAGTTGTTTAATGAACTCAACTTGGTTAATCAACTCAATATCTCATTTGATCCTGATGAAGAACGTTTGCATGTTTGAAACGTTGATCTATCAAAATTAAGAATAAAAGACAAAAGTGCAGTGAAATTTGTTTCTTTTCTTGTAATTAAAGTTGTCTAGGTAATCAAGTTCCTATCATTTTTCGAGATTTTTTCTGCTAGGTAAAGTGAAATCTAAAACACTAAAAAATCGGTTATTCTCAAATGTGTCAACAGAAAAAAATTGTTATCTTTTTTGGCAATCAATTCCTGGTTAAATGCTCTCAACGTACTTTGAAGTGGAGTGAGATATGAAGATGACCTGTGATATCCACATTTGAAACAGGTTTTTGAATTGCAGATGTTGATTTTTAAATGCGGCTAGAGTATTATTTTTTAATTGTACCTCAAGATAGGAATAGCAAGCAGGCTGTTGGTTGGGTGAGCAGATGAGATGTTGTTTTTTCAAAACATGCGGCAAGTGAATAGGTACTATTTTTTAATTTTACTTTATTTGAAAGCAGCAGTTGGTCAGGAGAGTGGTGCTGTTGCCTCATACACTAGCATTCTTGGACTTGGAATATTTTTCCAGGTGTTGTAGCAGTGAACTCAGTACTAACTATAGAATGCGCACTCAATGAGAAACAGGAAACAGAAACCAATTAGAGACAGGGACTGGGTAATTGTCCCACTTTGATAAAAAAAAAGCCTATTGAACGGAATATTATTTATTTTTTTGTTTTGTTTATTAGCGCGTATTCCAGGCGCAGTAGTCCATGCATCAGGAGAATTGAATTCACTGATATGTTTCTTTTTAAGCACTTAAGCAGGAGAAATCTGGCGACTCAGAAAATTCACTGGGAAACTAATTTGAGGCCTAATTTGTTCCATATACATATTTAATAATTCAATATAACAGTTAAAAAAACATGAAAACATTGAAAAGATAATTGTCAACATAACTATTATATGACTGATTGACCAAAAACATGCAGCGGAAGAATTGTAATTATGCTCTCCTATTGATATATATGTCTATGAAGCACATCCAGGAACAGGTGGGGAGGCGCAGAGCCCCACTGCCCATATATGTGGACAAAAGAACATAAAGGAACTCGAATTGTTTAAAAAATAGGGAAGTTTTCATGACAATTTTTCTGAAGAGGAGAAATTTAGTATCCACAAAACAAAATACCTAAATTTCTTCATAGGAGCAGTCTCCCTCCTCTTGTGCCATTCAATAGAACGATAGTCTCTTGTCGTGTTAGTGAATTGCCGCGTTGTTTCAAGTCCCTTTTTTTGGAAAATTTTTCAAAGAAAAAAAATTGGTTTCCAATTCCAAAATTGGTACTCACCTGGCTAGCGGCTGTCGTCGACGCATAGCGGCGACGCAACAGACGCTAGTCCTTATATAATAATATAATTCTTGGGAGGGAACAAGCTATACCATAGAGTGGCTTAAGACAGGCATGAATGGTACAGGCTGAGGGAAGCCTATGCCCGGCACACGGGCCAAAAAATGTAATGTAACTCGTAATTGTATTCGGTTGTATGATTATAATAAAGGCTAATTATTATTATTATTCCGAGGCGCACAATCTGTACAGTTATATATGTGTACAGTTGGGTTAAATTACGTTTCCAGCGCGGGAGCGTGAATGCTCCAAGCGCTGAGAACGTTTACAATTCACCAAAAAACATCCTGACCATGCTGCATACCTTAATTACAATAGCTTTTTGCATTCTGCTTATTATATATTTATCGTATCTTAATCCTATTTTCTTCAGATTTTCCCGTAGTTGCGAATGAACGAGTGCCGTGCTGCTGATTACTATGGGGATGACCTCCACTTTTTCAATCTTCCATATTTTATTATTTTTCTTATCTCCCTAGTTAGTTCGACATACTTTCTCTTCTTTTCTTTTTCATATTATGGGCGCTGGGGATAGCTATGTCTATGAGCTGTGCTTGCTTCTTCAACTTGTCAAACACTATGATGTCCGGTCTATTGTAGATAGCTTCCCGGTCTGTTCGGATAGTTCTATCCCAGTATATTGCGTATTGTTCTGACTCTATTATGCTTTCAGGATCATATTTGTAATACGGCGTACTGTCACTCTTTCCTACAGTGATTTTCATAATTTCCTGGTGCAGTATTTTGCCGACCGCGTCGTGTCTGCTTTTGTATTCGGAGGCAACTAGTTGTGTACAGCCATTCAGAATGTGTTGAATTGTCTCACCTTTGCTGCCACATTTCCGGCATTTGTCCACAACGGTTGGATCTTTAAGTATCACCTTTTTGTAGTTGTTGTAGGTACCACTTGGTCTTGAATAGCAAACATAAACCCTTCTGTTTCTGGAAATATGTCGCCCCGGCTTATCCATTTGCATGACATTTCTTTGTGTACTTCGTTTAAATTGAGTTCATGGTAGAATTTTCCATGGATAGATTTATCCTTCCAGGCTAGCGTTCGTTCTGTGACTCTTTCTTTTGCTCTATCGCTGAAATTCAAATTTTCGTTGTTTAGGTTAGCCGGGGTTAGCTTTTCATCTGAGTGAATAACTACTGCTAGTATAGGAGTTGTTTCTCACTTTTTCCACATATATTTCCTTATGTTTGCTATTTGATTATCCTGCATGCCTGCTATGTCAAGTATTCCTCGTCCTCCCTCTTTTCTAGGAGTTATGGTCCTTTCTATCGCAGATTTCGGATGGTGACATCGGTTTTTTGTTAGTATCTTTCGCGTATGTCTTTGTAATTCGTTGATTTCGGTGTCATTCCAGTGGATTATACCGAACGAGTAGGTGAGGACTGATATTGCGTAGACGTTAATTGCTTTGATAAGGTGTCCACTATTTAGTCCCGAACGGCATATTGATTGGAGCCTTCATTGAAATTCCTTGCTCAACTTCTGCTTGACAATATTTTTCTCAGTCATCCTTCTTTGCTCCATTCCTAAATATTTATGTTTCTTATTATTATTATTATTATTATTAATTATTCCTGTAAGGGGTGCTGCCGAGTATTGGTTTTGGTTTTCCCGTTAAATAATGGATAAAATTGTACATAAGACTATTCATAAATTGTTAATCGTATTGCGTACATTTTACTTGAAGTAAAAATTAATTTAAAATTCGTAGTCCTCCTACAACGCCAATGCGCAAAAATATAAAAAACAAAATAGTATTCACCTCCATTTACAGAAATAGAAGTTCGAGATCATTTATATGAACTTGAATTTTAATGACTTTAAAATTAACATCGCTTGATTTAAGTTTCACGGCACTGCCATCCAAAAAAAAAAATACAAAACTCGCGAACCTGACGTTTCGTAGGCAACGACCTATACATCATCAGAGGATGAACTAAACAAGCAGCCTGTAGCAGGCTGGAAGAGGTTCGTGCAACTAAGAAAGAATTTTTCTTCCTGATAGTTTATTTGAATGTTATGTGACGAACGTACGCTAAATTAAATCATGTGTTATCGTTAACAAATCCATCAATCAATTCGTGAACATAGAATAGGTTCATTAAGATATTGCGGAAGAAATGTCGATCACACGACCGTGACGACACCCAAAAATTCTCACCAAAAAATATTCAACTACTTTTTCAAATGAAACAAAAAAAAAAAAATGTAGCAAACTAAATAATAGCTGAATAACTGATGAATCATGAATTTATCAATAAAAGTTTGATAATGCTCGATACAAGCTTCTAGTCTCCTCTCTCCAAGCTATGACTGACCTCTTCTCATGTCATCCCTTGATCCAACGTATTTTCATTACACTTCATACCATTCAATCAATAAACTCTCACCTCACACTGGCTTGGATTCCGGGTCATGTCAATTTTCCACCACATGATGCTGTGGACGAAGCGGCCAAAGAGGCTACTTTACTACCAAAAATAACCGACCCAATCCTATCACCTGCAAAAGATTTGAAAGTATATTACACGGCATTATCAAAAAATCTTTGGTGCTCATCGTGGAAAAATCAGTCGAACAACAAATTGAGAAAAATCAAACATGAACCCTCATTTTGGTCCTCATCCCAACGAAATTCTAGACATGAGGAGGTCATCTTAGCCAGGCTACGAATAGGCCACACTCGTCTTACCCATACTTATCTTCTCACCAACATCGCTCCTCCATCATACCCTCACTGTCACCAAGAAAATTTATCGGTTGAACATTTTTTTTCATGCCCTGTATTACAACCCACTCGATCCTCCCTAAATATATCTTCAAATATTTACTCAGCACTAAACAACAACTGCGAAACCATCGACTCAACTCTAACTTATTTACGTACCACTCAATTCTACGAATTCATCTAAAACACCTACATTTTCATCACAATACCTAACTAACTACTTTCTACCAATGCCATACAAAATTTAAGTTACTCATATTATATATCAATAAGATTGTAACGCCGAGCAAGTAACCCTCGTGCAGTTTGTAATGCTCATAAAATAAATAAAAAAAAAAAGAAAGAAAGAAAAAAAAAAAGCTTCTAGTAAATCCTCACTAAGAAATTTTTAACAATCACATAAAATCTTGAAAGGTGACATAAGTAGACTGCAGCAACTATACCGTTTTACAAATTGGCTACTGAAAATCTACAAACATTACTCGATACCACCGACGTCGCTCGAAAGAGCGTGAACCTAAAAAAAGAGTCGGTATTTCACATCTCAAGATTGAACATAAACAATGTGATAGACAGTGATCGCGTACACGTGAGCGTATGAACAAAACCGCGAGCGTCTTAAACGTGTGAGCACTGAAAAATGAAAAAAAAAAAAAGCGATCGCAAGTGCTTCGTGGCTCGACTCGAGCACGAACCTTAAAAGGAACAAAGAAACGTGAAATACAGAAGCCAAAGGTATATAAGAACTTTACGAAACATAATGCTAGCTGTACCAATGTACGGAATCGAGAAAAATCTAATTCTTTTATTATTATTATTATTATTATTGTTATTTAAAGGGGGAGGGGGGAGATTAGAATTTTTGTAGTACTTTTGATTTTCCAGCGATGAGGAATCGAACATTTTGAAAAGATGGTTGACTGCATTGAAGTACAATGTTGCGGAACCCCACACGTTTAACGCCGCTAGATCGTAGCCCGGTTGCAGCGTTATGCGGTACCAAGTCCAATATTTTGACGGGTAGATATGCCTGCACTGTAAAGGTAGGAACTGGTTAGTGGGGATCTGGTTACGCTCAACGCATCCGGGCATCTCTTCGTACCCTGACGGTCGGTGAATTCGTGGTTCAGTTGTCACTATTTTGCGTTCACGTTTGTGCACTTTTCGACATTCTGTTGTTCAACTAGTGAATTTCTCTCTGTTTTATTGCAATATTTTTGTTTGAAAACTTTCGTTCATTTATCGTTCTTTGATTTTATTCGCTTTTATTTGTTTCGTATAATTGTTTCCATTCCATTCTTTCGTACATCGAGATGTCTTCTGATAACAAGGGAAATCGCAGCTCCTACGGTGATAAGACGTATAACGATAGATCCAATTCTTCGGTTCTGGTAAGTACTTTTATAAAATAAAATTATTTTAAATTGCCAATGATGTTAGTAGTAAAACTCCAATGTTTTTTATCGCGTGAATTTACTCCCGAGGGAAAAATTTTCCGTTTTAAAGGGGGCGGGAGGGAGGATCCGAGATTTTTTATATTCGTGAACTTTTACGGAATTAGCGTCCAGTTAATGAAATGTTATTGAAATAATAAATAAAAACGACTCCTTCGATAACGCGTCGTTTTCGGAAGAATCAGATTTTATTCTATTCTTGAGGGATTCGCCTTCAAAATATCGAGTAGCCTATAAATAAAATATCATATTTTTGTATTGCATTTCATTAACGACAGTTCCGTAATAGTTCACAATTAATAAAAGTTGAAAATTCATGTGATCTCTGATCGCAAAACGGGGCAACGTTCATTAGGTACCTACAAATTATGTGACTAATATTTTTAAATACTATCAAATTCGCCCCTTTGACGAGTTCGTTTCGTGTACGTCGAACTTCATGCAGTGATTTATTTTATAACAAAATTGATGATAGATTCTTACATATTTCGTCATTTCATAAGTTACTATATCCCTATTTCGTTTTCACCTATCAAATGCGAAGTTTTGTTTTCGGAATAAAAACATTTGAGAGCACATCCCTCATTTACGAAATCTTTTTTGCGTCGAAGAGCGACGCTTTGCTATTATTGTACCTACGGCTTCATCGGGGTCTAAAGTATTGCCTATTTTGAGAAATCGGTTGATAATTATTATTGAGGATTTTCCGAGAATCATTAACGTATCGTTATTTGCAAGTAGTTAGCCAGCCTAAATTCGAATAAGCAAACTTGAGGGAAAGTTATGCATGTACATTTATTACATACTCGACTTTGAGAGTGTGCTTCACTCGTGAAATCGAGCTTTTGAAACATTTTATCGCAAAACGTATCTCTTTGCATGCACTTCCAAAGAAGCTTTCTATCTTTTTGATATGTTCTTCAGAAATGTTCAACTAGAGGCGGTATCGAAGCAGAATTTTAAAACTCTTATTCATACGCTTTTTTATTTCATTTTGAAATCATCGAAAATTCAATTATCTTCGGTCTTCGTAAAATATTCAAATATTTCTACTTCTATACCGCCTCAAGTTGAACATTCCTGTGCAACATTTCTGAAGATCGGGAAAATTCGCTGAAAGAAGGAGCTTTGAGAAAGTTTTTGGAAAGTCTTGCGAGATTATTCCTAAACAAAAACTACCCACGCAGGTTCGAGTAGCGTCGCGTAGTGACCGCTGGTATGCCGCACATTGCAGAGTATTTGGGGATGTACATGCAACTTATCGTAAACCGTTTCGGAGTTATAGGGTTGTGCATTCAGAAAGAGCGAAGTGCATTCTAAATAAAACGTTGGTGATCCTAATGAATTAGGCATCTTTTCCTCTGGGCAAATAATAAAGAAGCAATTATTATTCCGGGCCTAGAACTACAATCTCGGTTTCTTTTCGCCTTTCTTCCTAATGATTTTTAATATTATGTGAACCTCCTTTTCGGATGTAAAGCTTGCTTTTTTCACCCCCGAGGAAGGGTAGATTCCAGTATAATGTGTATGTGCGTAGGAGTACTGTACAGTCTATTAGTTCTTGAAAAAAGAGAGTGACAGTTTTCTGGTCAAGCATTGCACTACCAGTTCAAATTTAGCATATGTGACCGGCTCGGAAGAAAGACGGCTTATGCCTAAAAAATCGGTTTTCGGGTTTGAACGGATTTCTTTTTTTTCGAACCCTCCTCTTTCACATGTTTTTGACCGCTTCAAAAAATCTGCACAAAAACCTAACTTCCAAACACCTTTTGTAGACCATTTCATGATCAAAATTGTCAAAATTACTGTTTTTATTGGATAGATTCCCTACTAATAACGTATATTCTTGCTAATTGTCTGTGATTCTGGAGTTTCTGTGAAGAGGATGCTGCTTGAAAGAGATATACTGTAATTTCAACAAGAATGTACACGAGTCCGAACAAAAATCGTAGACAAAGGAAAAGTCAGGAAAAGATCTACCGATCGCTATGTGCGGCATCA
The DNA here is from genome assembly GCA_035079395.1 of Aspidiotus destructor. Classification (NCBI taxonomy): domain Eukaryota; kingdom Metazoa; phylum Arthropoda; class Insecta; order Hemiptera; family Diaspididae; genus Aspidiotus; species Aspidiotus destructor. The sequence goes on from JAVHKZ010000020.1 coordinate 274,506, forward strand.
CTATTGTGGCTGTGAACGTGTTTGTTGATAATGCAATAAAGAGCTACGAAGCGAAGGCAACAGTAGAAAAAAATACTAATACAAGCACACACTCTAATACCTCCGATGAACGAGTAGAAACGTGGTGAAAACATCGCGCGCCGAAAAATACGAATAGAGGAATAGATAAAATCGTCAACACGGGGTGGTCTACGCATACACACACACTCGTATATGTTGATAGCGACGAGCGAAGTCTCGTATTTGATGGTGCGTACAAAAACATTAGCCCACAAGAAAATGAACCTAGATACGTAACTCGACTGTATGCAGCGACCTACGCTTCCCTCTTACCGCACCATTTTCTGGGTGGCACTTTACACACACTTAAACGTACGTATTTTACTCACACAAATGTACACGACCATTGTTCTGTTCCCAGCACGGGGAATAAACGCAACATCTCGACACAAGGAGAGGGTCGCGACACTACATAGCGAAGGTATACGAGTTACAAACTTCAAACGCGTTTTTCTCGAAAATTGCATTTTAGGCATAAGCCGAGCCGGTCACACATAAATCCATTCTCAGAAAAATAATTTTTACTTTTATTCATTATAGTTGTTTATTGATCCTATTTGATGCATATATTAATTGAAATTTTGATTTTTTCATAAATCTTAGATGTCCGAAGAAAAGCATACCGCGGCCGCTAATGACCGACTCCCGCTAGAGGTAATTTTCATTTACTTTTAATTATAGTACACTAAAATATTCCTAGCCTATCTATTGTAGTATGCATGAGGTAACCATCAAACAAACTCGAAGTATACAGAAGCTCCAAGTTTACCCATATATGGCGATGCTATGCTCATATTTGGCAACTAGACAAGACACGCAGCGCAGGCTCTCTTAAATTTTATGGCTCAGGACTTTAGAATCATCAGTCATCAGCAAAAAAAAATAAATTCACATTCGCATTCGGTATTTTGTTTCAAAATTCTCCCTCTTTATCTTTCGAATTACTGGGACGGCAGCTCTGTCGAGAAATATAAATCAATTTACTTTAGTCAGGACAAAAAGCGTCGATCATACATAGGACGTACGGGCCTTGTAGTTCTATATAGGGTATTAGAGTCGGGTCTCCGTAAGGGAATATAAGCAAGTTGCCGAGGCGTCAAAAATCGCAGGAAAAATTGGACAGGGCTTTTTACCCAAAACATGAAGAATTTTGTGAAGAATATCCCTAAATCCAAGTTAAGTACGTTTTGGATCAAGAAATTTTTAGGAGAAAAATATTACGATCACTACAACTTCACAGGATAGTATCGCTCAATGAATATTATTGAACTCATGATTAACAGATTCAGTGGGTCTTTTTGAAAGGTCTAGTTTTCAGAGGCGCTTATTCTATGTTTTGCTCGGACTCCGGAATACTTTAGTCCGGACTTGTTTGGTATACTTTTTTGTTTCACTATACATAATCAAATTCAATCGGGAGGTACGTTTACGGACCCCCGGAAGAACTCAGAAAAGCACACCCAAAACTTCACTTCTTTTAATAATGCCAACACGGTAGAAATATGTCCGTTAGAAATCATTCTATAGGTACAATGTTTCATAAAAATCGAGCGGTGCGTTATCGATAATTGCCGATTCGAGACACACGAGGAAAATGTAGTGTAGTTTCTGTGCCCAAATACCTTTCCTGTTTTTATTTCCTCCTCGATTTAGGATCGTCGTCCCAGTTGAAATTGAACAGCAAATTCTAGTTTCCTTTCTTTATCATTAAATCAAAGAGTGAAATCCGCGACGACTCCGGAATGTTCAGGTAGACCCCTAACGAGAGTTACTAATGGGCACAACTCCGTTAGAGACTTTGGTATGAACTAGGGTTTTGTATCTTGATCTCTTTCTTATATTTTTTCTGACTCTTTTCCGTTGGACTAATTTTTTTTTTTGCGGGAATGTGGGAGGCACAATCAAAAACCTTTCTGGACGTAGAACAACTAGACAATCAAAATTCCTCTTATAGGCTTTCATTCTACTCACTAGGATAACTGTACATTCCAGTAGAATTGAAAATAGAGCATGTAAGTAACGACAGATAGGCTAGTTTTTTTTTACCTTCAACTTGTTTGCAGCCTTGCACGCCAACGTTCGTATGTTTCAATGACAGCGCAGTCGTCATTCGCTCTCTCATTCAACTGTTAGAATAAATCGCTAAAGGCTCGAAGCTTATACCCATTAATGTGATCTTTGATTCATTTTACCTATTTTTGTCTATTTACTATTGCCTACGAATACCGATGAGTAAGGTGTAACAATCCCTATTCAAATGGTATAAACTGAGGATTAAGTCAATCGAAGAAAATTGATATCCTTTCAAATTTATGTTGTAAATTGAAAGAATTGAACGCTTTGGTTGGCCCTAGTAAACACAAACTCCATTGGACGGATTTTAACTAGAATTTTAAGCAATTATCTTACGACCCGCACTGCTCTTTTTGAATAATTTCGGCTAAAACACTTGAAATGAAGTTGAGGCAAGAGAAAGAAACATATTTTTTGGGTCAATGTTTGTAGAAGCTAACTGATGTGAAATTCTGATTACGCAACCCAAAAAATAAGTGAACATCCATTCTGGAAGTTTCTATTTCTGTACCAGGTGAAACAAACTCCCTCTTTTAAAACCGTAATGAGGGATGGAAGTCGTTATTATCACTGCATTTGAAAATTGAAGCGAAAATGATGTATTTTGTCAACTACGAAGATTCTAAAGGGTGTACCGGGATAAAATTAAATGGTAAATAGGTGCAACTTTTTTCAGGCATTTTTGAATGGTATGCCATGGGTGGAATGAAGGTTTTATGAATGTTTGTCTGTCGGATACTGTAACGAAAGAACGTAAAAATGAAACATGATCTAACGATTTCACATTGGGATTATTCCATTATCATGACCGGTAGACACTGCACGCCACTCTTCCTTTGACCATCTTAATTGAAATTTGTTTTACAGTCTTAGGAGTAAGTTCTCTCGTAAATACTCCACTCCTCAGATAGGTACCAGGTAAGATTGAAATTCTCAACTCTCTTTCAAACATCTCTGTTAAGTCAGCCTTTTTCCAAGTTCCGCCTCCGTCGTACAGAAAGATTAAAGTCGAAGTCGATCAACCTGTACGGTGAATCAGAACAAAGTTTGAAATCCTTTTTTAGCCCTATACAGTCATATTTAGCGTAGAGATCAGGAGTCGAAATATTTCAAAGTCCCTGTATGCCCTCTCAGGAATTAGCCCTTATGAAATTATCTCGGAGAAAAATATGATCGTGTCAACTGTAAAGGAGGAAATTTAAAATATCATTCAACTTATGATTTCAGATCCTAATCAAGATCATGCGGGATCTGACGCTGGAAGACCGGAAGAATGCCCGACTGGTCTGCCAGCGGTGGCACGCCGCCAATAACGCGCGAGAGATATCTCGCGGGGAAGTCATCAAATGCGGGCTACGGAACGACGACTACATTTTTGGGACCATCCAAAGAAGCGGTCGCGAAGTACTGAACCTCGATTTCAGTGACTTCTTCGTTCTCTCAGAACGCCCGACACTTTCTCGGCATTTTTTTGAGACGAATGGACCAAGAATTGAACGCCTGAAGTTCCATTCATGCGGTCTAACGGGCGAGACCGTTAAAATGGTGACCGAGAATTGTTTTGAGTTACGAAAACTCACAATTGTGAATTTTCGGCTTTCAGAGTTGGAAACGGCAATAATACTCGACGACGTCCGTGAAACCCTCGAAACAGATGAGCGTAGGAGGGACTGCATCGCAAAACCAAAGATTTCGATCTACGATTATGCGATGTATCCATGTAAGGAAAATAACTTTGGAAGGCGCGTCGCCTATGGCCAAAAAATATTGGTCAAAGGCAGGCCGTATTTGAATAAAAAGTAATATGTGTACGTGCAACTAAGAAGGTCCCACAGGTGAGGGATTAGTTTTCGCGCTACAGCTAAAATACGTAAAAATGGCAGAAATTACCAATTTTGAGATTTTTATCGTTTTTTTAAGAGGAACACTGCTCTTTCAAATGCCGTTCATTGTAATTCTCGAGACTAATTACGTGTTGAACATGAGAGAGTTGTATCTTCCCCTTTCAATTCACAGGATTACAAAACTTTGAATGCGTTTTTCTCAAAAACAGGTTTCTTCAAGTTTCAACTTCAAAAGCGCATATCTTGATGAATTTTCGACTTAGAGACTAGCTTTATGGCGCGCTGGATCAGAAATTTTATCTAGTTTCCCAAACTGAGCTTAATTCAATACCTCACAAGTGGGACCTTCTTAGTTGCACGTACACATTATTACTTTTTATGCAATTCCCTCCAAGTTTTCCTTATACATCTTACATCCTCGTTCAATTGAGGACATTGAGGTTCCAATTAATTTTAGTTGCTGTCATTCATGTTTTCAGCATCGCAGTATGCATGAATCATTAAAATTTCCATGAGTAAGGTCATAAGGACTGTATCATATAGTAATATTTGTTTGATGATTCGGGACGTGCAGCCTTATCTTGTTTTATGCATAAGTTTTTCATTACACTCCCGCTTATATTTTTTCGTGTAGTTACCTCATTTTTGAGTAATTTTTGTAATGGAACGTTTTTTACCGTTTAGTCGCCAATCATTATCTTTCTCTTTTAAACCCCACGTGTTTCGATATGTACGATTTTCGTTTTTTCTCTCTTGTATCCAATGTGTATGTTATATATTAGTATTTTTTTTTTTTATTCATTTTATTTGAAATACCCAAATTTAGTAGGTATTTCTTCTGTCATCTACACATTTCGTCTGGCACGTTGTACTGCGCCTACCATTCCCGTTTGCTTTTCCGTCAAGCATTGATCATTAAAATTTCCGTGTGTCGAAAATTCATGTAAATCGACATAAAATCGTTACTCTTTTCGCGATTGTAAGTACTTAGAGGGATTCGTGGATAATATCAATTGTCATCGCTATAGGCTTTGGCACTTCTCTGTACTTTTACAAATTAGTAGCTAACGTAAATTAAACATACGAATCCTCGAACGAACGATATAGGGTAGATACTTTACATCGTAGTCTGAGTATAAACTTTACATTATTCCTTCGGTCTGAGATGGGCAAATCGAAGTTTACCCTTAGTATAAAGAAATCATGATGAAACCGAATATATGATTAACTAGATTAGTCGTACAAGAGTGCCACGGCACTAAAGGGAAATCTGAGCCCTGTCGCAAGAGCTAGGCGCCTATTGAGAAAGTTCTGTTCGTTCGAGGCTTTCTAAAGTATACTGATATACGATTTTCACGTACTTGGAGATTTCCTTCATCACCCATACCGATAGAGACTGATAGCAAGAATTCTGTAAATCGCAAGTTTGAACCGTAAGCTGCCGCAATTTGTACAACCGTCCGTAACAACTCCTCTTCGGGTCAACGTACATAAAATGTAAATATTTACTTTTCTCTAACCCTGAAGTCGAGTACGATAATGCCAGGCAAATTGAACAGAACTTTCTCAGCCAATTAATTTCGACTACCTCATGAATTTTGATTTATCAAAGTCGAAAGTTTTGACACCATGAGTAAGGGCTGTATCATAGTAATATTCGTTTGACGATTCAGGACGTGCTTCCTTATTGTGTTTTATTCATAAGTTTTTCATTACACTTCTGCTTAGGCCTATATTTTTTCGTGTAGTTACCTCATTTTTGAGTAATTTTTGTAATGGAACGTTTTTTACTGTTTAGTCGCCAATCATTATCTTTCTCTTTTAAACCCCACGTATTTCGATATGTATACGATTTTCGTTTTTTCTCTCTTGTATCCAATGTGTATGTTATATATTAGTTTTTTTTTTTTATTCATTTTATTTGAAATACCCAAATTTAGTAGGTATTTCTTCTGTCATGTAGACGCGTTCTGATTACGCTATGCTCCATCTGTCACAAATGAAGCATTTTTATAGCATCGAAGAATGCATTAATCATTAAAATTTGCAGGACTGTATCATAGTAATATTTTTGTTTGACGATTCGTGACGTGCATCCTTATTGTGTTTTATTCATAAGTTTTTCATTACACTCTCGCTTATATTTTTTCGTGTAACCTAATCTTTGAGTATTTTTCGTGATAAAATGTGTGTACGTTATACATATTAGTATTTTTGAAAATATCTCGATTTTTAGTTTGGACAATGAATAAAGTGTTCATAAATTCATTCGAAAAAAACTTTGTTTTCATTGCAACGAGGAAAAAGAATGATGAATGTACTCGAGTAAAACCATACCTAGAAGAAGATAATGGTCGCATTAACTGAAACAAGAAAGAGTCGCCGTACGCCTGAGTATTCGGGTCTTCTTTTCCCCTCATTGACCGTTACGTAATGGGAATTCAGTTTTTATCTTTTTTCAAAAGAGCTGAAGCTTTTTTTCTTATCGAGTTGTACAGTTCAAGCAATCTAGATTTTTTCTACGTCAAGATCTGAATGATGTATCTTTGTTCCACTCAGCTCAGGAACCTGAAAGCAGAGTTTCCTCCTGACTCTCTTCTGGTTTCCTTCGATGTGACTAATATGTACACCCGCATCCCAGTTTCTATAAGCATTAACTTTATGCTCGATCTCCTCTCCTCTCGCAATATTCACCCTGATATTATCTCCGAATTTCAAAATCTCGTCATCAAATGCTTATCTCACAACATTTGTCTCTATCAGGGTACTATCTACGAATTTCCCGAAGACCTACCTATGGGTGCTCCCCTTTCCTCGCTAGTGGCCGACGTCTTCATGGATCAGCTCGAATCTAAATTACTGTCTAACTCCTTTCTTCCTCAACCTCATATTCTCACCTGGCTAAGATACGTAGATGACATTCTTTGTATTTGGAATGGTTCCGTACTTGAGCTAGAATGTCTCCTCGCCTACCTCAACTCTCTTCACTCTACTATCAACTTTACTCTCGAAATAGGAGGCGCTTCTATCAATTTCCTCGATCTCACTATCTCTTTCCAACTTGAAGCCGAATCTCTCATCCCTCACTTCGCTATCTACCGGAAGCCTTCCAATACCGGCATCCTCATTAATGGCTCATCTCTTCATCATCATTCTCACAAATCTGCTGCTTTGCTAGCCTTCATTCATTGCCTCCTCACTATTCCTCTTTCTCCTCGTAACTTCTTCATCGAAAAAACGCACATCACTCATCTTGCTCGTCTAAATAACCTTCCTCACAACATCGACTCCCTCATATCTCGTAAATCTCTCCATCGAGCCATGTCCTCTAATCACTCTTCTTTGCGAGCTGATCCCCCTCGGCGTAAGCGTTGGATCCGCCTCCCTTTCCTAGGCTGCTACTCTTATAAAATAGCCAAAGCTCTCGAAACCTATGATTATCGGTGCGCCTTCTACTCTATTCTCACCTTAGGCCACTTATCCGTTCCTAAGGATAAACTCTCCCCTGACGAATGTTGCGGCGTTTATTGAGCGGATAGTACCACCTCTGGTTGCTCCGCTTTTTACATAGGACAGGCGAGCGTTGTTCCGATCACAGTCGGCACTTTCGTCGCCGGAGCCCAACAAATCTGCTATTGCCAAGCACTGTCTCGAAAGTGGTCACCCTTACACTTCCATCAAGTTTGAACTGATTCATAAAGCCACCAATTAGGACGCCTTCTCAACCGCCTAGAGGAAGTCGAGATTATTGCTGCCTCATCTACTTCAGGCGAATCTCTTTTGAACGACACCCGCTTCACTATCACTAATCCTACCATCTACAAGTTTTATAATGAATAATAGCTACGAGTATCTCGTCATCTTCCTTTCTTTCGATCTCGACCGCACATGTTTCATCTGTCCGTATGTTTACAAACGGATGATGTGTCGCTGCGTCGACACGAAACCGGTCGTGTTAAAAATAAATTGTTACGTGACTGTATTTTTCTTATTTACCATTGAAATGTCTTGTAGTTATGAGGAATCCCTCCAACTCAAGATTTTGTTCCTTTTTCGCTGGTCTAACTTCAAAATGCAAGAATACCTTTGTGAATAATCATAGTATAAAGTATAAGTATTCCTAGCCTATATAATGATAGACACCTGAAGGAATTGAGATACATTTGATGAAGAAGTATAAGAACATTCTTCACACATCAAGAAGTACACGCGGTAGGTATATTACTGTCATTGAAGTATCGACAAGAAGGAACTTTTTCGAAGAGTGTACGAAAACTCGAAAACTACCATACTAGCCAGGACTGCAGAAAAATTCTAAAACTGGTAAGAAAAAATAAAATTTAAAGTAACACAGAATATGAAGAATCATCCAAATTACTACGAGACTTCAAATTACGGCTACTCATAATTCGAAAAGGGAACATAATATGACCAATAATCATGATTCATGAGGAACTCGATCTTTCAACCAAACGAACTACCCTTTGACAGTGACGGGATTCAAGAACGCAGGCTGAAAACCGAAGGGGCGAAGGACCCGGTCCAATTGATGAAAGAATTTCCCCAAGAATGGGAGCCTAATCTATGGGATTTTTTCGTGGTTGATAAGGGGGGGGGGGGGAGATAGTAGAGTCGAGGCATATCCTAGTGATTTTCTGACGTACCATCGCGTCCATGTCCTGAAAGATCTCGTTCACACTGGCCAGATGTTTTATGGTCATCAACGCCTTTCGGGAGGCAGTTACACTCAGAAGAATTTCTGCCAGTCTATGAACTAACCTACTAAACACAGCATAATGCTGGGTAACTGAGCAGAGTGATGGCTCGGGGACTAGGAGATTGGTCGACGTATCTCTTCTTTACACTTCAAACTCATGGACCTCGTCTATTTCAAAGACATTAAGACCTAAAAAGTTAATCGAGGAGCCACCATTTTCAAAGTAAATTTTATCCTCAAAGATTTGGGAACCTAAGGGAGAACCAATAGAAATATCCACCTCATCAGGGAACTCGACGATTTTTTCCTTAAATTCACAAAAATTCGGTGACCAACACACTTTCAATAAGTCGGAAAATTCACTCATCTCTTCATGAGGAGGGTTCAAGTTCGGTCGATCCCGCAGGGAAAAACGCATTCTGTAGGCTATTGGCCAGTGTAGAAGAATTTATAACAGAGTAGGGAGACTCAAACTCGACGCGGGATTTGAACAATCGGTCTGAATATTTGGCAAGAGAATAGATAGGAGAAGTGATGAAAGAAACGCTGGCCCACATTGGCATATCTTCTGTAGAAACCTTAGGTAAACTGTAGAGGAGGAGGGCGTGGAGTTAGGAGTTAGAAAGACTCTCTTTATTTGATCTGATGACATATTTCAAGAAGTCACCTGTTCCATAAGAATTGAATTGATTAGGTGCCTTTTCAACAGTAATCCTTATTATGTTTCTCGAATCGTGCCGTCACAACGGTTCAGTAGGAAACTATTTATCTATTTATTTTCTTTTTCGTGACAGGATACAAGTTCTTGGTTTGCCGAGGAAAGAGCCCTAAGAATAGTTGAAGACAAACACCTAGTTTGGAGACTTTGACCTCGTTGGAGGTCAGTTTTGGCTGACTTCTCGGAGAGTTTGACTAGATTTCACCATCAAACTAACGAAAAAAGACTGTGGACTAACTGAGAGAGCAAGTTAAACCGACCAAAGAAAGTGGACTGGCTCATTTTTCTTCTCAGTGATTTTAACAAGCAGTAAAGAGGTTAAAATTTGATCACATAAGGTAAGATCTTGTCTTCACGGTGATACCTACTCACCACCCCCGGGCGACAGCCTGAGACTTGAGTTTGAGACGCGAGACTAGACTCGTGACTGATACTCGAGATTGAGACTAGAGACCAAGACTCGAATTGAGACTTGCGTTTGAGACTCGAGACTGACTTTTGAGCCTAAGACTCACGCTTTAGACTTGAGATTGAGACTCGAGCTTGAGGCTCAAGACTGACTTTCGAGCTTAAGACTCGCGTTTGAGACTTGAGACTGGGACTTGAGACTGACACTCAAGACTGACACTGAAAACTGAGACTCGAACTTGAGACTCGAGGCTTAGACTCGAGACTGAGAATGGGGCTTCAGACTGAGACTCCAGGTTGAGACTTGAGACTGAGACTCGAGCTTGAGACTCGAGACTGACTTTCGAGCCTAAGACTCGCGCTTGAGACTTGGGACTGAGACTCGAGCATCTTAGTGCCATCCACTCCTGCCTTCCGCAACTAACGCAACAATCCCCACGACACAATTACATCTTACTAACTGATTCTCTTTCTTCTCTTTCAACAATACGAGACATCCCCTACAACTCAACGCATCCACGTTATTCTTGAAACTCCTGCTTCCTTCAAAACAACATTAACTTTCATCTGGATCCCTGGCCACATCGGTCTCCCTGGACATGACGAGGTTGACCGTGCAGCCAAGGAAGCCACCCACCTACCAAAGATTACAGATCCATCTTCTTCCCCATCACAAGATCTAAAAAACTAAACCGTTCTCCAATTTTGAATGACATCATCTTCGAACTCTCCTATCGCACTACATGCTCCGATCTATAAAAACCTCACCTACCTTTTGGTCCTCATCCAAAAGAAATTCCCGTCAGGAAGAAATCATTCTCTCCCGCATCAGAGTTGGCCACACCCGACTAACTTATTCTCACCTCCCACTAAATCTCTTCCTTCCATCTTGCAACTACTGTCAAATAGATAACTTATCAGTACACCACCTATTCTCATGTCCAGCCCTACAAAACCAACGACTGATTTTCAACGTCTCTTCCTCATTATCCTACGCCTTATGCAACAACACAGAAACAGTTACTAACTCTCTCCAATACTTACGCTCTACCGACTACTTTCCACTCTTCTAACAAACTACAATTGGCGAACTGATAGCCCAGAGAGTAGCCAGATAGCTCAAAAATAAAAATAAAATGAAATAAATAATATACTCAGACATTTTTTTGTGATTTTTATTGGACTTGCATCAAAATTAATGGACTTTTATTGACTTATTGGACCATTCTTGAAATAGTGAACTTTTATTGAACTTATTGGATTTATTGACCTGGTAGACACCCTGTAACAATATCTTTTTAGCGTACCGGTACCTGAACTTTGATGGGTTCAATGATACAATTACCATCTGCACGAAATTGAATGATATTTTCTAAAATTCATCACTCGTATACAAGTTGCAAATTTCATCATTAAAAACGCCAAAGTAACGAGATTTATTTACGTTTTCCATTATTTCTTGTGTTTTCTCAAAGATGGCAAATTTGGAGGCTGAATTCTCACATTTTTAGTTCAGATGATTCGAAAAACCATCGAGGCCAGGACCTGTATATTAAAAGGCAGGGAAAGAGAATGCTGGTTCCTAATTTTAAATTTGCTCTCATTATCAGTTTGGACTACAACGCATTATAGAGAGAGGTATGGACACAGCATCAAAATTTTGACCGTAGGTTTGTCGCAATTGATATAACGGAGATGCATGCAAAACAGATTGTTAGCATGAGAAAATATTTCCTCCAAAGTAAAAATAAAATGATACAAATAATTATTAAATACGATAGGAATCTGACACCATTACAGTTAGCCGGCAACCCAAGGGAAGATACAGAGATGATTGAAAAGTACAAGGAGGAAAAAATGGAGAGGTGGAGTAGTAAGGCACTCCATGGCAGATTCTACACAGAACTCAAAAGCCCCTATGTAATGAAAGAAGCATCCAATGAATGGCTAAAGATTGGTCAAATTTTCCCAGAAACAGAGGGACTAATGATCGCGATACAGGACCAAGTAGTGGCTACCAACAATTATCGGAAAGTTATCATGAAGGAATCCAATGTTGAAGACAGGTGCCGAAAATGCGGACACCCTGGAGAAACAATCGCTCATATCATAAACGGTTGCAGTGAATTGGCAAATAATAAGTACAAAGAGCGACATGATAACGTGGCAAAAATACTACACGCAGCCCTAATCCGTGCGCTAGGTATAAAAAGGGAAAAACAGAAGCCCTACTACCATTAACCACCAGAGAAGACAGTAGAGAACAGCAGGATGCAGGTATACTGGGATAGAACGTTAAGGACGGACAGGGAAGTTGGCAGTAACCGTCTAGATATAGTGGTTATTGACAAAGTAAAAAAGGAGGCATACTTCATTGATATCGCAGTACCCCATTTCAACAATATGCAAAAAACATATGAAGAAAAAATAAGAAAATATGGAGAATTGAGCCGAGAAATGAGGAGGATCTGGAAAGTTGATAGGATAAAAACGTATCCGATTGTCATCTCCAGTACCGGACATATTCATGTAAAACTACTGGCCAACCTGGAAGAGATAGGCGTGCAAAGAGGAGTATTTCGACAAATGCAAAAAGCAGTCATTATCAGTACATGCGGAATAACCAGAGAGGTCCTAACACCTGGCAACTAGAAGTGAAAAATATAATTGTTACTTGGCATAGACCCGTGCAATTGTATATTACCCGTTAGCTACCTACCGGTATTAACGGAGAGATATGGAAATAATAATAATAATAATAATAAGGGGGCAACCCCATGAGATGTGATGCGAATATATGATCACCAGAGATCACTTAGCCTCTCCATCTCTACCCCGCACTCGCCTACACTCGGTGCCCCTGTTAGAGTCGAGTAACCTGATGGAAGGTCGTGGTATCCAACCCAGGCGGGAAGTCAGGTCGACCAAGCCGAAGAGTGTATGGGGGGGTTTAGACAGGGCAAGTACTCGGTGCAACCGGGGAAAAGACCTGCTAAACCGGATAGGAACAGGGACAGGTTACCTATCCTAGGGGTGGCGGCGTAAAGACTCGAGCAGTCAAACCCGGCGGCGCCCTCAGCTCTAGTCAGACGAGCTACTGTCACCTGAGGTAGAGAAAATTGGGTTACGTACTTCTAGTGCATCGGAGGTTAACGGGTTGCGTACTGTGATTGCACCTTCACGTCCGGAGATCTTCTTATAAGCAGTAGTCTTCACGTCCAATTGTTCATCTACCAAACACCTGCCCGAGGGTATAAAAGGGACTATAAGGCAAAAGAAATGGTACGTACACGTAGTCAAGTAGCCTCGGACGAGACAGAAGAAGTGGCAATATCTGTCGGGAATCTTCAAGAGCCACTGCCAGGACCAAGCTGTAGACCAAGCGGTACAGCCCTGGTAAACCGATCCGCAATAACCACTTCAAGGAGAACGCAATCTGATGTCTCCCATTGCACAGACAATGTGGCCACAGATGCGACAACTAATACAAGAGCGAAAAGGATGAAATGGAATAAAGAAATGAATATATTCATAATGCGCTCTTATTACGAGTGTACTAGGCTGGAAAGTGACTGCACAGAATATAGGAAGAAGTTGTACCAATTGTTTAAAGAAAAATATCCAGAAATTAATGTGAAAAATATAGTGGAAATTGGAGGAAGTGTAGCTGAACTGCGGAATATGCAAAAGGCAGCTATAGATTGATTTTCCGTGACGTCACATCACTGATATCTGTAGACAAAAGTACCCAATAAGAAGAACATCAGCCTCCAGCAGCTTTATTATGCCCATAAGAATAACATAGGAACATTTCGATCATTCATCAGTACTTCAGAATGAAAGAAAAGTTAAGAATAAAAAGTGAATTTTCACACACAGGAAAGCTTCAAGATCGTGAATATCAACTTTTTATCCTTAACTTCTCTTTTATCTCAAAGTACTGATGAATGATCGAAACGTTCCTGTAGTAATTTTATGGGAATCGATATGCCGTTTGCGGAAATATCGCTGTTATCGATAGATGTAACTAGATGTAACGTCACAGGAAAATCGGTCTATTATACACACAACTAGTATTGTGCGAAGAGTCACTGGCGAATAGGTGACACCACCGCAGCAAACCTGGATAGACATATCCCTTTGTTGTGTGTACATACGAGATGCGATGCGATATCTCTGAGGAAGGAATAATAATAATTATTATTATTCTTCATCTGGGTACCTGATCTCAAGGTTATCTCAGGAGACGAGAATGCAGACAAAGCAGCCAACTAACTACCCAACATCTATCAGTCAACCGCTCTTTTCACCTCTCAGGCTCCAATTTCTCCGGAAATCTTCTTCAGAAAAGAGTCATAGTGTCATACTCTTTATCTAAGGACTGATCGTCATCATTCTCATCTCCTCCTAGGCTATTGTGACAATCAGAACGATCGCCACATATTCGTATTCAATAAATAATTCTACCGCTAACGTAAACTCTAGTTCCCGGAAACATATTCGAACGCAAAATTAAATAGTGCCGACGCATCGTAAACCATCGCCCACTTCACTTTCCTAATTTGGTCATATTATTATTAAAATTAATCGCCAATCATAATCCCCGATTATGACATAAGGCGACGAAAGTAGGGACAGTCGCATCGTATAGAATCATTGTAATCGTTGTAAAATTTCCAATCAATTAGGGTCAGGTGGGGCAAAAAGTGAACCCCCTCTATTTTTCTTCATACAAAATCTGACGAACCTATTTTCAACACCAATGTATACGGCAACCTTCCTATTTTCATCCTAGATGATAATGTGCGCCTCGTCATTTTAAATAGAAACAAAAAATGATTTCCTAAACTTTCCCTTTTTTTCAAGAAAAAAATATATATTTTGCAAGGGGTAAAAAATGAACATAACAAATACACGTCCATTTTTTACCCCATGCGGTTCATCATTTGCCCCATTTCGCAGGGAAATTAGTGAACAGATATATTGATCAAAATCTCCTACACTAATTCATCATTCCAAGAGTTTGATTGATGTAAATATAGAGAAGGGTTGAAAGAGTCGATATAACTTTCTAGAAGGGGAAAGGGGTTATTTAGAAGAAGTATTTTACAGAAAAATGTTTTTTGCCCCACCTGAACCTATTATTGTTGTTTCTGTACCTGAGAAGAACTCTCGAAAATAAAAGTTATTCTTTTCTGTCAACTTCGATGATTTCTGTCACCACAGAAATTGTCGCCCGGCTTAAATGTATTAAACATTGCGAATTTCTAACTTTCGGTTTTTCGTGATACCACTAAATCTCACAAAATAATTTCAATGGAAAACTAGAAAAATTCGCGCTTTCGTTTTTTCGTTGTTCGCCTCCCGCGAAATTTCCGAACCTAAAAATGCGCTAACTTGTCGAGATATTCTTGCGAAGTATTCGAACCTGAAAACAATGCGCTAAAACGTCGATATTTTTGTATTTTCGTCGCAAATTCGCTCCTTAAGAGAAAAAGAAAGATAAACGTGAAACAAACATAAAAATGATTTATTAGAATAGCGATTTTTACAAGTTTTCGCGCGGCGATTCGCGTTCCCATATGGTTCATCCGCCCAATTGGATCGAATTATTATCTGCAACAAAGTGAGTGCAAACATCGATCAGTATGGTGCTCTCCGAAACACTTTCGAATATTCCCTTCATCATAACTCTTCCACAATTAACCTTCCCATATGTCCGGTCACTCCTTAATCTATAAACTCCGAACAGAAGAATGCACAAGCCTTGCCAACCTTCTTTCCGTTAGTCTTGATCAAAAAAATTACGAACAGGTTCTTAGCTTTTCTGATAAAAGCACTCCTTTCGACAGAGTAAGAAAAATTCTTGTGTTCCGTTTACAAAATTACCCAAAATTATTAGAGTATATCGATGAAGAAGTCAAAAACGCTCGCGCCTCTGATAAGGAAAAAAAATATAGAATGGAAAATTTCAGAATTACAAATAGCGGTGTCAGAGAAAGCTGTAATTAAAGCTGTAAGCGCAACCGATTCATCTAACAAAGAAACATCTCTTTCCTCTCCTCAAACTAACAATAACAATAAAATAAACATGGGAGAAGAAATAAAAAAACTAGACGAATTAATCCGAACCGTAAAAAATAACCAAGAAAAATCCATCGCGATCCCACATTTCGAAGGACGAAAAGATGAGGACATCGAGGAACACATCTCGATGTTTGAAAAAATGTGTTTGATCAATAACTGGGATGAAAAGACAAAAATAAACAACTATGTAAAAATAATCGAAAATAACGCACTAGAATATGTCATGAATGAGGTATTAGACCCGGAAAAACCAATCTCGTGGAAAATTGTTAAGGAGGCTTTAATAAAAAAAAAAATATAAAAAAGATAATGACGACTGGGAACTTTTCCTTTCTCAATCCAAAATGGGAGACCTGGAAGACCCCGAGCTTTACGCGATAAAAATTAATAAATTATGCAAAAAAATGAATCCCAATATATCCCAGCGAACTATCGTTCATAAAATTATTCAGGGATTACTTCCTGGTCTCCGCAAAGAAATTTTACACCGAAATATTCAAACCTATGAAGACCTTCAAAATAATCTCGAACAGATTCGCGTTAATAAAATCAGATATAAAGATGACAGTGCAGACATTTTGGAAGAACTAAAATCTTTAAAAGTCGAACTTGTAAAAAACAATTCTAATAATAACGTCATCAATTCTACTCTGAATAAACCGAAAAATTTTTCCCAACCAAGAACAAATTTTTCTCCGCGTTTTTCTCATCCAAATTCGAATAATAATAATTTCCAAAGACGAAACTTTCGTATAAACTACGTCTCACAGACGATATTCCTTTTAAAATTCGACCGTATAACGCGTCGTACAAAGAACGAGAAAAAGTTCGAGATTTTTTCAGTGTCTCCTCAAAGCTAATATAATTCAAAAATCACGTAGCGAATACTGCTCTCCTGCCTTCATTAAATTCAAAAAAAATGGTAAACCTAGACTCTTAGTCGATTATAAAGAATTAAATAAAAAAATATTAGATGATCATAACGCCGTTCCTAGGATCGATGTAATTCTCGAAACTCTCCAGCAATCTAAATTTTACTGTACTATGGATCTAGCTCACGGTTACTATCAATTTCCACTCGCCAACATTTCACAGCTTTTCGCTTAGATTCTACTATGTTATACGAATTCAAACGCCTTCCTCAAGGCTTAAAAATTTCTGCTGCTGCCACTTGTCGTGCTATGCACGATGTATTTGAAGATATCCTCTTCAAAGGGCTGGTCGCGTACATGGATGATTTGTGCGTGTACGACCCAAATTTCGAAACCGAACTAAAAAACTTAGAAACTGTCTTGTCTCGACTCGAAAAATTTAACTTTAAATTAAATACAGAAAAATGCGAATTTTTTGAAAATAAAACTACTCTTCTCGGTCATCAAATAGAAAATGGTAAAATAACTCCTTCTAAAAAAAGTATTCAAAAATTTTTAGAATTTTCTCCACCAAAAACAGTAAAAGACGTTCGCAGTTTTCTCAGTAGTTGTGGATTCTCTCGAAAATTTTTTAAAGATTTTGTTTGCACTGCGAAACCTATCATGGACCTCGTAAGTAAGACAGGAAAAGAAAAGGGAAATACTAGAGTAGATTGGACACCAGCTTGTCAACAGGCTTTCAAAAAATTAAAAAATCAAATCACTTCCGCTCCTGTCCTCGCCATTTTTACTCCTAACGCTGAAACTTTCCTACAAACCGACGCAAGTAGCTACGCGATCGGTGCTGTTCTCTCCCAAAAAGATCCTATCACAAAAGATATTAAACCTGTCGCCTTTTATTCAGAAAAATTACCTCAGCGTAAACGCCATCTCGGCAGTTACAATCTTGAACTCATTGCGATTTCTAAATCTTTAAAACATTTTCGTAAATATCTTTATATGCATCCCGACACTGTCCTTACGGACTGTTTAAATCTCACATCCCCTCGTATCACTCCTAATACACTCCTCAATCCTGCTCGCATACGACTTATCACTGACGTCCTCAATCAATTTGATTTGAAATTTGAACACATACAAGAAAAAAATAATCATATTCCAGATCTTCTGTCTCGTGGTCCTGATTACGAAAAAATTCACACTCTCACTGCTGTTTTGGAAGAAAATAGACTAGCTGTCATGCAAGATAAAGATAAGGAACTTCGAGGTATAAAAATAGCTATTCGAAACAAAACTTTTGATTCAAATTATTCTCTTATTGAAACTGAACGCTTCAAAAAAATTTCTCGAAGATACCATCTGGATGAGCATAATGTACTATTTTCAAAAAATTTAATCGTAGAATTCGCATCCTTCTACCCGCAATCCCTTCAGAACTTAGACCAACTCTATTGAAGCTGATCATCCGGAAGAAGTGAAGTT
The DNA here is from genome assembly GCA_035079395.1 of Aspidiotus destructor. NCBI lineage: Eukaryota > Metazoa > Arthropoda > Insecta > Hemiptera > Diaspididae > Aspidiotus > Aspidiotus destructor. Next base: position 292,767 of record JAVHKZ010000020.1, read on the forward strand.
ACTCTTTGCCTCTCTATCAAAAACATACGAGGTCGTAAGACACGAACATCATAATCCAACTTTTTGACTTCCTCAGGATTCATCAATCAAAAATTCTTCCTCTTTTCCCTGTGACAAGATTTTTTGTGTGGTTTCCTTGCCTCTCTTCAGCTTACCCATTCTACCTTTGGCCAATCCAATTTTGTTTAATATTCTCTATTCTTGAACTTCCTACCTCTTAGTAGTTTGGTATACTTATACTTACTTATACTTATGCTCCCGTCGGTGGTAGCCAAAATTTCTACTCTAATGGTTCCATGATTATTATTTTACTTACAAAACGAGTTCTAACTTCTGTCAGGATCAAAAGGCTGCAAAAGAAAGATACGCGTATGATGTTAAGACTCCCATCGAGATAACAAAACTTAGATGTACTTATGCATACCTCTTCTTTGACTTCAATTTTGAAAGACACCTTTTCTTCCTCTTCCACTTCGACATCATCGTTCATGAAAGCGAGAATGGAAGGTGTCAAAAATGTTAGGGGGGGTAACATCTTCATCATCCTGAAACTGCACAAAACTTTTTGAGTACCTTCAAGTAGAACTAATTGGTACAATGAACATAAATATACCCCTCGCCTTCGACAAAGGGACTCACGCCTAAAGCTACAATACCTTTTCTTCCTCTTCTTCTTCTCCATCATCGTTCATGAAAGCGAGAATGGAAGGTGTCAAAAATGTTAGGGGGGTAACATCGTCATCATCCTGAAACTGCACAAAACTTTTTGAGTACCTTCAAGTAGAACTAATTGGTACAATGAACATAAATATACGCCTCGCCTTCGACAAAGGGACTCACGCCTAAAGCTACAATTACCATTTTTTCAGAATACAAAAGTGAGAGAAATTTTATCACCTCACAGCCAGGAACGAAAATCTGTCTGTAGATTGATATACAATTCATCGAACCTGACCGTTCCCATCACACGAGCTTGGAGAAACGTTTTATATTTCGAGTCTTAAGGAGAAAAAGGACTCACGCAGATCAAGATAACGAAACTTAGATTTACTTACACATACCTCTTCTTCTATTGAAGGCTCATTTTTGAGCGTCTCTAAATCAACATCTTCGTTGATGAAATTAAGGATTGAAGTGGGCAAAAACACTTTGGTCGTCATATTATCGTTTTCCTGAAATAGCAAAAACTACTTGAGTATCTTCAAGTCAAACAAAGGTGTTTTTCTAGTTTTTTCTAGTAAAGGATGTATAATATTATAGGAGGGAAATATTAATAATAATTGAAAATTTTCTTCAATATAATATTTTTTCGCCATCCTTGCCCTCCAATAAACTTTGGTTGATTCAACTAACAATGTATCTTCTCTGTAACAAAAAAGAGATATGATGGAAAGTAGCTCTAACACTTAACATTTAAAACAGATTGCCCCAAGCTGAGATTGTGAGAGAATTTTGTGCCAGTATTTTTTGTGAACATGCCAAAAAAAGAAAAAGTAATTTTGTTAATAATTGATTCTGACGGGAATAGTGGAAGAATTGGATGATAGAAATAAGTATTTCTCTTAGAAATCATTTTGCTTTAAAATATTTTGCGGCAACCTATTGCTTTCCTTTTTTCTTCTCATTAAATTGAATTTTATATTATGTATATTTATTTTTAAATTATTTAAAAATTTTTTCTATTAAATTAAATAAAATATTTAAATTGATCAATATTTTAAATAAAAAATTATTTCATTTAAATTAATTTTTAAAATTTCAATTTTAATTAAATTTTTTTGAATAAAACTGTTTAATACAAATTGTTTCAATCTCCCAAATTAATATTTTAAAATTTAAACTTTTATATCGAAAATAAAAATATAAATTTACGATTTTTAATTATTTTATTTCAATTTAATATATTATAAAAAAAATAATAATTCAAAGAAAATCAGATTGGATTTAATCTTAATTAAATTTTTATATTATTGTAGGAAAGGATTAAATATGATTTAAATATAATTATTCAATATTTAAATTTAAAATTTAATATAAAAATCATTTTTAAACAGTAAAAATCATTGAAATTTTAATTATTTTCGAAATAATTATTTATAATTCATAATAATTAAATTAAAATTATAATAATTTATTAAGAAGAATTATTAGGTCAAGTTCATAATTTTAATATTTAAAATTTTGAAAATTAATTTGAATAAAATAATTTTGAAAATATTTAAAATTTTTTATAATTTAATTGATTGATTTTCATAAGTTTTAAAAATTCAAATTTATCATTTTATTTATAAAATTAGAATTATTAAACTATATATTTTTTAATATTTTTTTCAATTTATTTTCAAAAAATGATAATTAATAAAATTTTTAAATAAAAATTCATAAAATATAAATAATAAATATGAAAATAGAAAAGAAAAAATAATATTTGTTTTCATATAATTTTTATTATTAAATCATATTACCACTGATTGATTTTTGTTTAAGGATTTACTGAATTGCTTCTCTAGCCTATTTCCCTCTCTCATTTTTTTTATTTCTGTTTGGAGAAATAAAGTTGAAGGAAATATCTAAGGTAATGCCCACCCATCGATCTATTGTTCTGGGAAGAAAGAAATCTAAGGTAATGCATACATATCGATCTATTGTTCTGAGAAGAAAAGAGAAGGGAATAGCTAAAATAAAGCATACCTCTCCACCTATTGTTCTGTTTTGCAGAATATATCTGGTCTGCGTGACTCATGCATCGAGGTGCCGGTCGGTGTGAATCGACTTCAAAAATAGGTACCCTATTTAGAAAGTAAAGACGTGTTCCACGTCAAAACTTAGAACCACCCAGGTTCAACCAAAGGCCTGCATTTTCATGAATTTGACGTTGTAGGCTCAGAAGTCATACCCTCTTCCCATATTTTCCTTTGTATATTATGTATATTTGTAAGAACGTACGTCGCTCGCGTTACTCTTCTACTCGCTTCTAATGTCTCGAGCTCCGGCTATATAATATCTTTCCTCTTTCTTCCTTATCATCTTCCGAGTGCAGTCAGCTGACCTGCCTTTCCTTCGGGAACTCGACTTTTGTTTCGATTCTGTGGAAACACAGCATCGCCAGATTTGTTAAGATTTTACAATCTTACAAATCGAAACAAAATACGTGAGTTTCCCACTCCTCTCCTCTTCCGTAAATGACCCGCTGTAAGTCTACATCATGCAGTAAGCCGCATTAGTTGGGTACACGGATACACTCCACTCCCCGCAGGTACAGGGACCACGCTCCACTCCTGCATGCGCTGTAAGCCTACTCCATGCAGTAAGCCGTATCAAAAAAGTCTACTCCTATCCTTTTCCTCTCAGCGGTGGAGATGTAAGGTGGAGATGTAAGAACGTGAACGTTCTTTTACGTCGCTCGCGTTACTCTTCCACTCGCACCTAAAGTCTCGAGCTCCGGCTATATAATATCTTTCCTCTTTCTTTCTTATCATCTTCCGAGTGCAGTCAGCTGACCTGCTTCTCCTTCAGGAACTCGACTTTTGTTTCGATTCTGTGGAAACACAGCATCGTCAGATTTGTTAAGATTTTACAATCTTACATATTTACATGTATGACGTCATCATTATAGCTAGAACTCGTCATGAGAGGGGTGAGGAAAAACTAAGTTACTAAGGTAAAACTCACCCAACTCTCATGACTAAAAATATCTAATATTGTTGTTAATAAATAATAAAGGTAAGAAGAGATATCGTCCGTTTTCTGACTAATTCAACAACCATTTGTATGGGATTTTGGTGACCATTGTTCAATTTCTTACTTTCTCTCTTCAGTACACCCGAAACCATCAAGTACATCCCGCTAGAGAGGTCTAGACAGTCTGAACTAAAGACGAGAGGAACTTTAAATGAATTTGATTTTCCACCTACGTATATGTACATGAAGAGGGAACGGAATTTAGAGAAAATTTAACTTTCGAGCTGTTTATATTTCAGGTGAGGGAAAAGGACTTGGAAAGATTTTGATTTCTAAACCATATAGCAATAGTTAGGGTTACATGAGGTGAGAAGGGACTCGGGATAGGAAAGAGAAGGCTTGAAAACGAAAAAATATCAAGTTTTCCACTTGATCGAAAGATCAGAAACTCAGCGTAAACAAATTCAAGTGCGCGTCGTTCAGAGCACGAGAAACAATAGAATTGATGAAAATTTCAGCTGCAGCCATTCAAGCTGTCTTTTCATATAATTAGAGGACACCTTGGTGAGTAATATAGCATGTTTGAAATACTCTGGAATCGCAATCATTGAGACATCATTGAAGCTCTAAATATTGATGAGAAAGTGTTGACTAACAGTGTCGTTCTATATAAACTAAATTATTGTAAATAGCGTGATATTGTAAAAAGAATAATACCTCTATTTCAATTTTCGGCCCGTCAATTACTCTCAAGTCCAGGGCTTCCTCCTGTAATAAATCATAAAATTAGTAATGTACCACGAAAAATAAGAAAGAATAGACAGAGAAATGAATTTCATTTTAATTAATTAACAAAAATAACAAATAAAACTCTCTCAAACAAACATAATAAGAGACTTCTCCAAGTGAGGTGTCACTCATTACCCGCTCATTCATTGGTCTCGATGAGTCCCAACTTTGAAAGGACGAGGAAGGCTTGGATTCCTTTAAGGGGTCGCTCTCGAGCGGATATTCGAATATGAGGTGATCTGGATCACGATTGATGAGAAAGTGTTGACTAACAGTGTCGTTCTACATAAACTAAATTATTGTAAATAGCGTGATATTGTAAAAAGAATAATACCTCTATTTCAATTTTCGGCCCGTCAATTACTCTCAAGTCCAGGGCTTCCTCCTGTAATAAATCATAAAATTAGTAATGTACCACGAAAAATAAGAAAGAATAGACAGAGAAATGAATTTCATTTTAATTAATTAACAAAAATAACAAATAAAACTCTCTCAAACAAACATAATAAGAGACTTCTCCAAGTGAGGTGTCACTCATTACCCGCTCATTCATTGGTCTCGATGAGTCCCAACTTTGAAAGGACGAGGAAGGCTTGGATTCCTTTAAGGGGTCGCTCTCGAGCGGATATTCGAATATGAGGTGATCTGGATCACGATTGATGAGAAAGTGTTGACTAACAGTGTCGTTCTACATAAACTAAATTATTGTAAATAGCGTGATATTGTAAAAAGAATAATACCTCTATTTCAATTTTCGGCCCGTCAATTACTCTCAAGTCCAGGGGTTCCTCCTGTAATAAATCATAAAATTAGTAATGTACCACGAAAAATAAGAAAGAATAGACAGAGAAATGAATTTCATTTTAATTAATTAACAAAAATAACAAATAAAACTCTCTCAAACAAACATAATAAGAGACTTCTCCAAGTGAGGTGTCACTCATTACCCGCTCATTCATTGGTCTCGATGAGTCCCAACTTTGAAAGGACGAGGAAGGCTTGGATTCCTTTAAGGGGTCGCTCTCGAGCGGATATTCGAATATGAGGTGATCTGGATCACGATTGATGAGAAAGTGTTGACTAACAGTGTCGTTCTACATAAACTAAATTATTGTAAATAGCGTGATATTGTAAAAAGAATAATACCTCTATTTCAATTTTTGGCCCGTCAATTACTCTCAAGTCCAGGGCTTCCTCCTGTAATAAATCATAAAATTAGTAATGTACCACGAAAAATAAGAAAGAATGGTGTCCGTTCATTTCGGCGCGGACGATTCGGCGCGGACAATTCGGCGCGGACAATTCGGTGCGGACAATTCGGCGCGTACGTTTCGGCGCAATGGTTTGAATCGGCGCCGAAACTAATCGGCGCAAAAAGCTCAAAATTTTTTTCAGAAAGTCGGCGCAAATAGAAAAATAGCAAGAAACTTATTATTTTGGAGTGTATTATTTGATAAAAGAAAATAATGATCGTGTTTAACAAAAATTATCTAAATTAAAGATGAATTATGTGAGCTACCGCTTGTAAATATTCAATTGTTGTCCGCGTTTCGTAATTCTCCACAATTGTTCGTAGTCGCTGGTTGCGGGATGCGAATCTTCTCTTTTTTGCTGGAGGAGGAGCGCCAGTGACACCTTTGGCGTACTCGTGCTCCTCCACTTCTTGTTTCGAGAAACACAATTTAAGACAGTATTTGCACTGGAAGTGCTCGACTTTGCATCCCATCTTCTTGGTCACCTACAGAGCAATCAAAACAGAGAAAAAACAGGTAGAAAATTTAATATTTGAGCTTATAATGCGCAGATCCCCTTCATTTGCCTCACTAATCTATCATCGGAAAAAAGTTCCAAAAAGACGGAATATTTGGTCGGGTACATCGAAATCTCAACCAAAAAATGTTGAGGGCGTGGACAGTTCACACAATACATTCCAAATTTGTGCAATTGGAGGACGAAAAATGTCCTAATGGGGTTCGCACCTCGGACCTCCCGCGTCAGGTGCAAAACCGTTCAAATTTAACAGGGAGATTTAGTCCTCAGACCCCTAGTTGAAACCTATCACGATCCCACAAAAGAACAAAACTGAAGATCCAAAAATTTCAAGTCAGAAGAGGAGGATCTTGCCCAAAAGGATCAGATCAGACGTTATACTAGCTGTTTCTCACTTAATAGAAGCAATGCGTTTTTGTAATTTAGGGTCATCCATAATAAATAGGCCTATAATTGAAAGTGTAAGAACAAACCTCAGCCATTCTCGAGGAAAAGGACGCGACTCCCGCCATGTTGTATACAATATACCTGAACAATGGCTAATAGCCAAAAGCATACCCCCCCCCCCCCCCCGTTGATGAATGGCTTACATGGAATGATCTTTACGGATGTGCTGATAGGAGAAAAATAGAGAAATAAAGTTTCGAGGAATATGGGAGTAGAAACGAGTTACTTAGGAGTACGGAGTTTGTAATTATCTAGGAGTTCAAATTGACAAGTTTGTACCCTAGTATGAAGAAGGGACGAGACAAGCGCCGTTTGACAACAGTAATACCGATAAAAGTTGTTCCCAAGCGAAGCTTCAGTTGAAGCCCTAAAAATGTCTCATTGTCTTTACCAGACACAGAGCTGTTTTTACTTACTACGGAAAGCAATAGTGAAAGATGCACAAAATTAACCCTTGTGTAAAATCTTATAAGTCTCTACATGATGTACATAAAAAAAATGATGGAGAGGAGTATGCTTTTATGTTTCTTTAAGTTATGAGGGATCTGTGTTATTCATCTGAGATCCACAGGGAAGATGAATTTTTATCACGAATTGGGTGTGAATAGTAGAGTAGCATTCTTTCAAGGCTGTGCCAAAAGGTAATTATAATGAATAGAAATTATACAAAACAGACCCATTCCTTTCACATAATTTTCCCGTGTTCTTTCGATTTTTCTTTTTTTGCGTCAGAGACATCACAACCAGTGTCAAGTTTCATTTAATTGCTGAAAATCCTTCACTTCTAGGATCATCAGGTTAATGATTTTTTTTCTATACATGATGTTAAAACAGCGTTTTGACTGCATCTATAGGTGCGGTCAAAGTACTAGTTTTACCCACACCGAGATTAGCGTGAAAGAAAAAATAGAAGTGTGAAAGAAAAACGAATTAGCCAATCACGTTCGAGGATTAGTGTGAAAGAAAAAGTAGAAGTGTGAAAGAAAAATGAATCAGCCAATAACTTTTGCATGTTTGTTACTTTGAACATCATTTATAGAAAAAAATATCTTACAATACATGTGGGTATCGTGAACGTTCACCAACTCGGCAAATTGCTCTACTCGCCTCCGGCTCGGATCGCAATTTTTGCCTCGTTGGGTAAACGCTCAGTTTACCCACATGTATAGTAATATACTATTGTTTTTTACTCTTCTCATTATGGTTAAACACTTACTCTGCCAATTTCAATTACAATAAGTTTTACATCCACCCCGGGCAGGGGTTGGGCCACGTAGCGGCCAGGGGGCGCAGCCCCCTTGTTCATTTATAAAATCATGAATGATGGCCAAAGTAAAAGATCAAATAATACATTATTACTGGAGTGGCGACAATACAGTTAATCAGATATAAAAAATATTAAATGCTGCTTACCACATCCTAATAGCTGAGAAAAAAGAAGTTTCTCTTTCAACCTCGAGTGATAGTCTTTAATAATCATAAAATTGACTTACCGATGGATTGCTTTTAGATGTTGATGCCATTTCTACAATTTATGAATCGTCTCGAAGAATAACTATTGTCTGTAACAGAAGAGAGAAAGATTCTTATAGTTTTGCTTTCTTATTGACATGTTTCATGTCTTTACTCTGACCCGATCTTAATTTGAAATTTTCCGAGTGCCCCCCCCCCTCGTCTCTCCGTGGGTGATTCGAAAATTTGCGAGTTCACTCCGCGAGTTCACCTTGCCCAGTATCAAGATTTTCCATGGGTGAAAGGGGGGGGGGGGCTATCATGAAGCTAGTATAAACCTAGTTTATATAAACTACGTAAGAGAAGAGGGTCTTTTCTGTGTCTCATATGTCTAGTAAAACTAGTATAAACCTAAAATATAAACTGGGCAAGATTTTCAAATCACCCACGGAGAGACGAGGGTGAATGGGGGCGGGGGCTATCATAAATCTGGTATAAACCTAGTATATACGCTGGGAAAGAGAAGAGGGTCTTTTCTGTGTCTCATGTTTCATGTCTTTACTCTGACCCGACCCTAATTTGAAATTTTCCGAGTGCCCCCCCCCCTTCACCTTCTTCTCTCCGTGGGTGATTCGAAAATTTGCGAGTTCACCCCGCTAGTTTACCTTGCCCAGTTTATATACTAGGTATATACTAGCTTTATTGTAGCAATATACTAGCTTCATTATACTAGCTTCATTTCTTGAACTAGACATATGAGACACAGAAAAGACCCTCTTCTCTTACGCAGTTTGTATACTAGGTTTATACTAGCTTTATGATAGGGGGCCCCTCCTTTTGTCTGAAGACTAAGCCTGAATCAGTATGCTGTAGAAGGAATACCCTTCATTATATAGGCCTATTATAGCTTGAAATGTTCTAAACTAGATTTATACTAGAGCAAGAAAAAGGGCCGTCCGTTCTACCTCCTAAATCTTGAAAAACTAGGGTTAATATACGCGAGTGAGGCCCCGTAATCTCATCAGCTCGAAATATACCAAAGTAGACTTATGCTATGACCTAGAAGCGGGACGAACGAGTCGAGCAAGTGAGGCCCCGTAATCTCATCAGCCCGAAATACCGGGTGAGGCAAAAAGATGTTACCAGTTAAATGGGAATTTTCTCTAAATCCGCCGTAGCGCGAAAACGCGAAACGTTAGACGTATAGTTTGAATGTACAAAATTTGTATTCCAATTTTATCTTTAATTTGAGCTACATGCGAAGTTTCTACGACTTTTCTGAGCCGAGTTATGGACCAAAATGTGCTGAAAATTGACTAATTTGCGAAGATTTTCGATATAAAACATTGAAAAATCCCCCACTTTCAAGCTTCATTGGGTTATTTGGGTACTTTTTTCGGAATCAGCGTTAAATTTCACTTTGGAATCAGATAAAATGAGAAAGTTGGAACAATTTTAAATTTTGGCAAGTTGATGAATTTTTGGCACATTTTGGTCCATAACTCGGCTCAGAAAAGTCGTAGAAACTCCGGATGTGGTTCAAATTAAAGATAAAATTGAGATACAAATTTCGTACATTTAAACTATAAGTCTAACGTTTCGCGTTTTCGCGCTACGGCGGATTTAGCGCAAACTCCCATTTAACTTGTAACATCTTTTTGCCTCACCCTGTATACTAAAGCAGACTTATACTAGACCAAGAAGCAGAGCGAGTGAAGCCCCCTAATCCCATCAGCCTGAAATACTAAAGTATAGGCTTATACCAGACCAAGATGAGGGCGAACGATCGGAGCATGCTACCTTATAGAAGACATGAAACATGATCTTTATTAATTTGGCTACGCCAGAAAATCTTTTTTTGACATGTTTCATGTCTTTAGTCTTACCCTACCCCAATTGAAGAATCTGCGAGTACCACCCCTCCCTCCTCCCCCAAATTAGCGTACGCGTACGCGTATAAATTTATACCCTTGACTGATTCGGAAATTTGCGAGTACCACCTCGTCTGACTTCCTAGCGTGCGCGTGCGTGTGCAAATTTAAATACCCTCGACTGATTCAGAAATTTGCGAGTACCAACTCGTCTCTCTTCCTAGCGTGCGCGTGCAAATTTATACCCTCGACTGATTCAGAAGTGCTGGTCGAATGTATACATATGTAAGAAGATTCCGTATACCACGTCATCTTGTTGTCTATTCCTTATATCGTCTATTCACGCTCAATATCATCATTCTTATCTTCTATTAGTCATCCTCGTACACATCATTCCTTTTCGCATTCATTTCTTTTCGTACGTCGTCGTTATTGATCACTGTATTTTTCGCTTCCGTGCATGTTGCACCTCTCTAGCTTTAAAACGACTTTTGTTTTAAATTCTCAAATAAATTTGCATTCATTCAAAGCCGTTTTATTTCATGGACTTATAACAGTCTTACACGTATTTTACCTTGAAATGTTCTAAACTAGATTTATACTAGACCAAGAAGCGGGACAAACAAGCGGAGCGAGTGAGGCTCAGTAATCTCGTCAACCTGATATATACTAAAGTAGACTTGTACTTGGAACAAGAAGCGGGACGAACGAGCGGAGCGAGTGAGGCTTAGTAATCTCAGCCTGAAATATACTGAAGTAGACTTGTACTGGACTAAGAAGCGGGACGAACGAGCGGAGAGAGTGATACCCAGTAATCTCACCAGCCTAAAATATACTGAAGTAGACTTACACTAGACCAAGAAGGCTCATTAGCCTGAAATATTCCAAAGTAGACTCATACTACATCAAGCGAGTGTGCCCTTCCTTCGTCCTGTGCCCGACGGCACCCCTCCTCCCTTTCTTTTTTCATCCATTTTGTTGTTCGATTCTTGAAGAAGATGGTGCCTGTTAGATCATCCAATTCATGACTCCTAATTTCTTTTTATACTCCTACTTTCTTTTTGCACTTCAAACCAATCTATTCAGTGTCCATGTAGCTCTGTACGAGTGAAGACGTATCACAGTTACCGGTATCTTCCGATAACTGTTTCCCGTTCGTACAAGTCGATTGTGATAAAACTTGTGAACGTAAAATTCTCAATACTAAAGTTTCACTTTGTGAAGTAGCCACCAGATTTTATTGTAATATATCTGGTAGTTTCTTGGCTTTGGGCCTAGGCCCACGATGCCAACAGACGATGAACGTTCAGCAATGCTTGCTGAACTAAAATCTCAACTTACTTTGGTGAGTGATGAACTCGCCTCCCTACGTAGTGAATGCAAAACTCTCAAGGAAGAAAATAACAGTTTGAAGAACAAGCTTGGTATACGTAATTTCTTTCAACCTAAACTCAACGTGGCGGAACCAATGAACATTGATACCGCTTCTGATGAATTATCGCCCAGTCCTGCTAGCCTAACGGCCAAGAAACCACCTCCCTTCTTTGTAAGTGGAGTAAAGTCCATCGCAGACTTCAGTAAAGTACTATCATCGGCCAATATTAAACCGCTGGAAATGAAAACTCTCGCTAACGGTGAGTTAAAAATTTCTTCATCTAATTCTGATGACTACAGAAAAACCGGTGTGCGGCTCAACAAGACGCATAATCTACCAGACCTCGAGAAAGAAAATACTCGGTGTGGTTTAATACCACACACTTGGTGTGGTTAAGTACCACACGTATAGATTGCATGAAGATAAACCCTACACTGTATTGGTATTCATTCGCGGTCTTCACCCATCAACCAATATTAAAGAGATAACTTCTGAACTTGCTGCAGCAGGACACACTGTAGTAAATATCATTAATGTTCAAACAAAAGTGCATGTAGAGGATAAAACTGTTATTTCCAAGCGCCCTTTGTTCAAGGTCGACCTAAAATCCTGTGATAATAATCGTACTGTATTTGATACAAATGCTCTCTGCTATTGTACCGTGACAGTTGAATCCCCACAAAAAGCAAACTCATTACCGCAGTGTAAAAGATGCCAAGATATAGGTCATTCAGCAAACTATTGCACCAAGACGCCTAAGTGTGTTAGATGTGGAGATCGGTATCTCATTAAAGATTGTAAACTTCCTAAATCCTTCCCCTCCTGATGTGCAAACTGTAAAGGGAACCATACTGCTACCTAACTATAAAGGTTGCCCGTACTATCAGAATAAATTACAGCCAGCTAAGGCTACAAAGACGTCGGCAGTCGATCGTATTAGAGCAGGGCTTGTCTCGCTTCCTGTAATGAATACATATTCAGAACCGCAAAGAACGCAACAGACATCGTATGCAACAATTGCATCCAAACCAATTCCAGGTGCCTCAGACGCGCCAGCAGCTACCGTGGCTCCCAACACATCAGCACGAACAACACCCTCTGACTCCAACGTCATCCTCAAGATATTGCAACGTATTGAAGCTTCACAAAAACTCATTGAGAGCAAATTAACTAACCTCGATGAACGCCTAACCGCCTTGGAGGCTGCTACCTCTACTCCTAGCCCTCCCCCCCGCGTAAAATAATGAAAAAGAAATGACTCTTCACACTCAACTGAAACTCATGTGCTGGAACGCTGATGACCTGCGCAACCGAATTACAGAACTTGAATCATTCCTGACCAAATAGATGTTGATATTGCCTTAGTTTTGGAAACTCACCTTGTTAGTTATACCAATGTTCCCAAATTGCGTAATTACATGGTTTACGTGGCTAATCATCCGAGTTAGGTTCAATTATCGATAATCTCAGTCAACTTTAATCAACACTCCTTGCACGTTGGTAGTATTTATTGCCCACCACGCTATCCTTCACTCGAATCTGAATTTTCTGACTTGTTTACTCACATGGGAACAAGATGGGTTCTAGGCGGTGATTATAACGTCAAACACTTGGCCTGGGGATCTAGAATATATTCACCCATCAGAGGAAGAGTGCTCAACCGTGTTATCACTAGACTAAATTGCTACGCTGTACCTCCTGGCTCACCTACCCACTGGCCTACAGACAGGAATAAATTACCTGACACTATTGACTTCTTCGTTTGTAAAGGTATCACTAAATCCAATCTCAAATCAGAATGTGTCACCGATCTGAGCACTAATCATCTACCGGTTTTGCTAACAATACAAAACCTACCGGTTCCTCGTTCACCCCCTATGTCCCTTGCCAATAAATACACGGACTGGGAAGAATATCGCAAGTTGGTCAACGAGCGAATCAATCTCAACGTACAATTACGGACACCGGATGAACATGAAGAGGCTGCTGATAATATGTCAAAGTTATTGCGAGGATGCCACAACTTGTAAGGACCAGGCTCTTCCACTCTTCATTGACTACCCAAGCTTTATTAGGTACCTTATCAGATCACGTCGAAGGGCCAGAAAATGCTGGCAACTTCATCGCACAGCGGAAAATAAGCAAATCTTTAACCGGCTATGTCATGATACGACTCAAGCCATCTTACAATGGAAGAACGACACGTTTAAGAACTACCTAGCCGACCTCGCACCCAATAAAGCAAATGGGTATTCGTTATGGTCTGCAGCGAAGCGTATTCGCCGACCCCCTCTTCCTTCTGTACCCTTGCGTGACCAAGCAGGGCACTGGGTCAAAAGCGATATTGACAAGGCTGAATTGTTTGCCTCTGTGACGCTATACGCGTCCCCGTGTATTTTGTACAGTTAAACTTATATATATATTCATATCAAATGTAACCCGTAGTCTTAAGCAAATTAACATTATCCACTAACCAATAAATATCGTCAATTATTCATACGTATGTAACCCCACTTTTCATCGCACCTTTGTAGCCTTCCGCATAAGAACGATTATTATACATTAAGAGCACCGGCTATCTTTTGCACACGACACATATGTTCCCCTCTCCCACCTACAATATAAAAGCCTTTGTAATCAGACTTTTCATAGGCACTCGCAATCGCACTTGTTCTATCATCGTAGAATTGTAATTAGTCAATAGTAGTGTCATTCATATTATCCGAAGTATCGTAAAATACAACCGTCTGATACGTGTGTAACTTTTCGCTTTTTTTATTCAACGTACTTTACGGCCCTTTGCATCGTGACAATTGGCACTCGAACTTAAAATTTTTTTTAAATTCAATCGTTCGAATTTTGTTGCTAATAATTTTCCGGATTTTATTCATTGTTCGCGGCGTAAAGGATTATTCAAGGAGTACCAGCTTGATCGAAGGGATTGTGTACCTATAAACAAACAGCCCTCGACAAGAATTACTCCGGACCCTTGAGACGAAATTGGCTACCTAGAAAGCATCAGTTCTGATCGGGACCACTCAAATTATTCCTGCGATTTTTATAAACCAGTGATCTCTATCGAAGAGATACGTCAAACGCACATTCGAGATCGCTTCGCAGACGCATCGTTTTCGCAACTCGTTCGCACGGTGAAAATGAGAAAAACAATCGTTCACAGCGCAAAAATATATTCGTAAAAAAATTTTTAATTAACCAACCTTGAACACAATTTCAATTACAAATTTTGAACAAAAGAAACTAATAAAGAAGAAAAAGAGATGAAAAAAATAACTTAAAATAACACTTGAAATAAAAGGAACAACAGAAAGTGAAAAATAATCATAACAATAAATTTGAAATTTATAATAATTTTTACAAAGAGGAAAAAAAAAAAAAAAAAAAAAAAAACATTATTTACAAACGAAAGTCGCGAAATATTTACATCTCCACGGAGTAATTCCATCACATCGATTAGCTGCAACAAACAAAGGTACGCAAAAATTAGTTTTACGGTGCATTAACAAGTATCCTCACTTCCTCCATCCAGTCTCCTTTAATTCTTCACTCTCCCTTCTCACCAACACTCACTTAGCAGACAAGTCCGCAAATCTTTTCTTCTTAAAAAATAACACCATGGCCTTCTATCGTCCAAAAAACTATTCTGTGATTCAATCAGTTCAACACCCACGAAATAATTATTATGGTAGAAGACACTCGAACCAATACGTTGGACCACCGAAGAAGAATTATTACGGTCCAAGACATCGAAATCGATTCGCTGAGTCTCACAAATTCCAGAACAGGAAAAACGGAATGGACGAAGTAGATGGTTTCGCAGAAAAGGCGAATGTGGCACGTCCTCGTGCTCCCTATCCAAAAAACGCCTAATACGTGAATACGGACAACGGAGCATCAGGCGAGCGCAAAATATGATACTTTCGATCATCATATGAATATCACAATGTTATTGCTCAATGTAACATCTTTATTTTTCGCAATTTCAGCAGAAAGAGGAAGACCCAAAAGAACAAAAAAATTGAATTAGAATATAACAATTTCAATTTTTTCCTCGACTCTGGAAGTGATACAAACTTCATTACAATAAAATTTGCGCTGCCTGCATGCTTATTTATATGCAATAAGAAATATCGCATTCACGGTTTCGGATCATCGTTGTCCACACGTATTAACCCTTTCGGTCATGACTTTTTTTCAACTTCTTTCCTATGTGAAATAAGTGTTCGTAGACGACAGAATTAAATAGAGCTCGAAAAATAAAAAATATTTTATCCGAACGTCGAGGACGTAGCTCGTTTCCGTTTCGTTCCCGAGATACAAGCCGCGGAGCGTAGTCAGTATAAAGTTCCACCGGCTGTTACTCGATTAAAACTGATGCGATCGTAGTGGGTGTGGTTATCTGAGTACGATTCAAAAAAGTAAAAAAATCGTCCGCGTACATTATTTAGTCGTTGCCTATAACGCGCGGAACTTTATTCGTTTTTTTTTCGCGCTGATGCCTTGAATTCCGAGTTTAGGCGAAGACCTTCTGCTACAGTGCTACACTGACGAACTTCGTTTTTTTTTTGTTTTCTTCGTTGTACGTTCTATTTTATAAGGAGTAACGCTTGCGTTTCTACAATTTCGGAAACCGGCTGACAAAAAATTTTCGTATCTTGTACATTTAAATCATGGCCGTCTCTAGTTTCAGGCCGGAATATTCGAAACTCGACAACATTGCACGGGGCTGACATTTGTACAGTCTCTTATGGGAGAACATCAAAAAACACTCTTTGACACAAATACGGTGAAGTTTTTGAAAAAAGTGAAGAGAATGTGATTTGAAGAACCAACGATTCTCGATTTTTTGAGCCACATTTCGTTAAGATTGATCTACTACGAAGCGAGTTATTCGCGTTTTAAAAAAAAAAAGTCAGACAGAGGGCGAAGCGCGGTACATCGCTTCGTAGTAGATCAATCTTAACAAAATGTGGCTCAAAAAATCGAGAATCGTTTACTCTTTCGATGTATGTATCAACTTTTTCCCTTCGGAATCGAATACTATTCGCAAATCAACGATTAACGTGTTTTTTGAAAATTTTGCATAAGAGCGTGTATAAAACTCGGCCCCGTATTTTTCGTCACCGCGACGAGGCCAGCTTTAATATTCCGGCCTGAAACTAAAGACGGCCATGTTTAAATGCACGGTATGACCGAAAGGGTTAAACGTATAGAAAAAATAAATACTCTTCTCGCAGTAAATGAAGAAATATCGATTCATATTTTAGTAGCTGTAACGATCTTCTCATTCGTAATAAGATACATAATCTCGTTCACAATGCTTGCGCGACAAACGAATACGCTCATCCGTTGTAGAACGCAACCATCCAAAAATGCCCAATAGTCAGAGGACAGAAAAAACACTGCCGCTGAAAATTGGACACTTAATATTCCACACATCATCATCAAGATATCTCCGCTCGTATCGATAATCTCATTTCGCCGTACATCAAATCAACGGTTTGCTACATCATCATGCATACTCGAAGTTGTCAGAAAATCAACACCGATGTACACGAAGAGAAAAAATATACCTCGTATTGTTCTAATGAAATTGAACACCTCATTCGACAAAAAATCTTTTTCCGCCGTTATGTCTATAATTATTGATATTCAACGAATAAACCGTTTTGTCGCTATACTCGCTAAAAACTGCGCTTTTCCTATGTGCCTTTTAATCCACACGTGGCAGCATACCGTTATTCCAACACTCAAGCAGCTCTGCCGTCCAAAGTTAAATTGTCGGATATGCAAGAACAACGATCATGGAAAAGTATCAAACTAGATTGAAAAATATGTTCGGAAAAAAATCAGATCACTTTATGTAGCTCTTTAATATTAGTTTTAACGTAGAATTCAATTATATTTATCAAATCCTTCAACAAGCTCTCGATCCTCAGATACGACACTTCACATTGCATATACGACAAAAAAATCGTCGTATATGCATTCGATCATCATAGTAGTAGCGTGTGAATACGAATCTTCATCACTAACACACACGCAACAAATGCTCGAGATACCCAGTTTCGGGGATCGTTGGTCTTGCGTATACGACAATTTAACTTTGGACGGCAGAGCTATGTTTCTACGCCACTCAAAAGCACGTAAAAGGGCACGATCAGCGTCTAGGTTTCACGTTACGATCTACGCACCAACAAATGCATTTCCACTCCTACCTAGTCGCAAATGTCGTCACATTCGTGATCTTGTCTTCGCAAAATCGAACATCGCAAAAATTTGGAGGTCAATCAAAAAATAACGGATGTCTATTATCTTCTACCGCAAGAAATAATTTTGAAATAACGCATTTATCCGCAATATAAATAATTTTTAGCATACGAGTGGAAGCGAATATAACACCAAAATTAAGAAACTACGATGACGTGTTCACCAACTAGCCTCAGCTTATTGGTTCCCAATCGTTCGCGATATCCGGACATATCATCTAGCTTCATGATAATATTAATAATGAATATTTGTGGCTACATTGAACATCGAATATATTTAGAAGAAGAAAAAAGAAAAAAGAAGAAAAAAAGAAAAAAGAAGAAAAAAGAAAGAAAAAGAAATAAATAATGAATAAATAAAATAAAATAGAAATTATAACATCAAGGAGCTCCTAGAATACCTGGCCTCTTTTCCCTCTCTTTCCTTCCTCCTGCGCGCAAATCTCTCTCCCCTTTCCTCTGCCAGTGTATCTCTTAAGATTTTGTTGTCACGATACCAGTTTTTCACAAAAATTGTCAAAACAGAAGAAGATCTCTGATCGTGCAATGAAAATATAGAAATTTAACATCATTTCTTTTTGACGTCGCGATTACCAGCCTCTCGAAAAATCCGACGGCCGGTTCATTGTCAGTGTAAAAACTGCGCCCAATCGTACACCACAAAGGAAAATAAAAGATTGAAGAATAGAATATTGAATTTACCATCTACGTATCCTTAATTCGTCACGATTACTAGCTATCGAAAAACTTCGACAGCCGGTCCAAATACAGGAAAATAACTGTTATCAATCGTCCGATAGAGGAAAGCGAAAATGTATAATGAAAAATTAATTTTTAGTTTGAATCTTCGACCTCGTATCCCACTCATTATCATCTTTCGTATGCAAAACACAGTGTATGAAGAAAAATTACCTCATCACTCATTAAACACCAAATTCTGGCGTGAAAAAATACATGGCCAAGTAATAAAATATGCGGACTACCTTCCTATATTTCCACCCAGTAGCTAACCTTACCGTCCAAACTCCTTTCATATAACAACCTTTATACTTCCACACCAAATATCGTAATAACTGAATGCACCGTAATACTTACTTTTCGGAGAGGCTATCTGAGCCCACCCCTGAGTCGGGGCTCGCTTCCCAGCCACCAAAATCTCCCAGAAACACGGCGGGATCCGCGTTTATTAACCAATGTACAAATCCCGCTAATTCTGGGTCCATTCCCGGTGAATTTGGGTCAGGATCCACCTCGCCATTTGGTTCTGCGTTTGGTTCGGCGTTCACATCAGCGTCGGCCACAGCTTCTTCGTCTAGTCCGGCGTCCACCACGTCGGCCACGGTATCTACGTCCGGTTCGGCGTCCATAGCATCTGCATCTGGCCAGGCTGCAGGCTCGGCGTCCACCGTCACATCCCGGCCATCGCACCATGCGCGTGGGAGTTCTGCTCTACGGAATCAACCACCAAACGTCCACATGAGAAATTTTGCACTTTCACGCCAGTTAATACAATGGAAGCTACCCAAATCCGATACATAATAGATATGGATGGGTTCCAAATGCATGGAAAATTCGAGTGCAAGGAACTTGGCATTGCCAACATACAGAAACTAAAAAGTACCGTATACACATTCCAACTACCACTGACGTACCACGACCTGAACACCAAAGATAAAGGTTCCGCCACATGGAATTTCTATAAAAAACACGGTCTCAAGTGCAGAAATTACTCGGGCGACCTCCCACCGTCATATCTGCACCACATCATCAGACGGCTGGTCAAAGA
The DNA here is from genome assembly GCA_035079395.1 of Aspidiotus destructor. Taxonomy (NCBI): domain Eukaryota; kingdom Metazoa; phylum Arthropoda; class Insecta; order Hemiptera; family Diaspididae; genus Aspidiotus; species Aspidiotus destructor. The sequence continues at coordinate 312,225 of JAVHKZ010000020.1, forward strand.
GTGCAACGACAATAATTGGGCCATTGGTTATAAAGGAGGCCATCTCGAGAAAAACCTCCTCCGTGACGCCGGTTGCCAACACAGTGTAAATATCGAAAAATTCGAATGCCCAAAATTCGACCAGCTCTATACAGTACCCGCAATCCGAGCCATAGCAAATGAATTCGAGCAAAACGTGGGTTTCACCAGACACAAATCCCGTTCCCGGACAAAATCCCGAATCCACATCCCCGAAAGACAAACGCCCGAATAAAAAACTTCCCGAATACTGTGTACCCCAAATCAAAAGTCCCGAACGCCGAATGCCCGAAACCAAGTTCCCGAAAAAATCGTATCCCGAATGCTTAAATTCTCGAAAAGTCAAAATACCGGAAAAATATTACTTGTAAGTGTTCCTGTTAATGAAGTCCATCGATTGAATAAATATACTGATTGCCAAGGAAATGTGAATATTTATTCGATCGTCGCAGTTGCGCATTTGTACACAGTACGCAAAAAACCGTAAGCGAAGAACTTAATTCGAGAACCATGGCGAAAATTGTAGCAGGAAAATTGTTTGTAGACGGTTTCATATACGTACGATCTAAAACTGTAGGCGAACGTATATATTGGGATTGCCGCCTTGTACGCGGAAAGGAGTGCACGGCGCGTGCAATTACGAACAAGCCATCAGGTAATGATGCGGTTGTCCTCTTGAAAGGCCCCGACGAATCCCAGCACAGCCATCCACCGAACACAGACGAAAGTACAGCGGAAGAACTTACCGAAACATTAAAACGAAAGGCCGCGGATCATCCGGAGCAACCTCCCTCACAGATTTTGAGAACCGAACTGGCAAATGTCCCAGATTGCGTCTTAAGCCAATTACCTGAGCGGAGGCGTTAATCAAGAGCATGTGGAGAACGCGCCGGGAACAACTTCCTGCAAACCCGAAGAAGCTCAGTGATCTGGGTACGCTCCCGCATGAATACCAGGTCACGACGCAAAATGAGCGCTTCTTATTGTACGACTCCCGCGACGAAGAGATCGAGGAGGAGGAAAGCGACGGTGAGAGTGAAGAAGACGAAGATAGATTTGGACGAGTAATAGTTTTCGCAACGCAAAAAAACATTGAAGTACTATGTAACAGTCCCGTGTGGTTCCTTGATGGAACATTCAAAGTAGCTCCTAATTTGCTTCCTCTTATGGATTACTTCGATAAAACTTACGTGCGCGGCAGACCAGCCAGGGGACGACGACACGCAGTTCCACCGCGGTATTCACCTGACCTATGGAACCATTACGTAGCGGCCTGCAATAAGAGTCACCGCACTAACAACGCGAGTGAAGGGTGGCACAACAGATTCCGGGTGGTTGTCGGCAAGCACCACCCGGATCTGTATTCGGCTCTTAATGAGTTCAAAAAAGAGCAAGCCGATACAGAGATTGCCATAGCAGAACTGAAGTTAGGGCGCCGAGTGAAAATTTTGCCAAAGCGTAAGTGGGTGGAACTGCAGACGCGGATACAGGGAATAGGGGAGACGTACCACGAGCACAAACAAAGGGACACTGTGCTAGACTACTTACGAACCATTGGACATAACATTACGCTGAAATAATAATGCATACGAATACGAAAGTGGAAAAACATGTAAAAATTTTCAGATTTTATCACATCTTTTCTTTCGGGTTTGGTAAATTCGGGTACTTGGGATTCGGGAATTTTTTTTCGGGGTACACAATATTCGGGAATTTTTTTGTTCGGGCATTTATCGTTCGGGAATAAGCCTTTGTAATCAGACTTTTCATAGGCACTCGCAATCGTACTCGCACTTGTTCTATCATCGTAGAATTGTAATTACTCAATAGTAGTGTCATTCATATTATCCGAAGTATCGTAAAATTACTCGTGAAAGGGAAAAAATTTTCATAATATTACGTTTTTCGACTAGGACAAAAAAAAAAAAGAAAAAAACGTGATGATCACGATATCTTAAAAAACTTACCGCATTCTCAATTTGTTTGGCTCGATGCTACGAGAGCCCCTCGGCACGAGAGAAAGAGAAAATAGTCGAATCGACAATACGTTTTAGCGACAGAAACGGCGAGAGAGCGAATGAAATCTCGGAAAGGAGGAGAAAAGATAAGAAGAACGACTAATTGAAAAAACGATAGTTTGTTTCAATCTAAAAAGAACGACGAAATATACGAAAAATGAAGAGATCGTACGAAATTAAAACTGGAAATTGTATGCTTCTTGTAATGAGAGATGCATAATACAAAATAAAGTCGCCTGCGATATACGAGAGTACGCGAACTAGTTCACTGACGCGAAGGCAAGTGAAACTGACGCGCCCTTATCGCACCGTTTGATATCTGTTTATTTTTTTTTCGACTTCCCCATTAATACAGTACAGTTTCCTTTTTTTTTCCTTCATTTTTATTCTATCTTAGTGTATTTTTTTTTTTTTTTAATGATAATTTATTTTAGCGAGATAGGCGCGCGGGCGTTCGGTACACGCAATCCTCCTACTGTGTGGTACCAAACATGTTTGTCATATCAGATGATATCAACTTGTCACTTTTGATTTCAAATTTGTCCATTTGCTCAATCAACTCTCCGCCCTATCAGTAAAAATATGTGTTTTTTTACAGCTTTTAGCAGTGTATGTCCCGAATATTTGCGGCAGAAGATAGCGGACTGATAAAAACTGCCGCAGATCGCGGTAGAAAAAAGTCGCTCTTCCGCCATAACAACAGCATCTGCCCTGTCGGAAATCTCGAATGTAGCTTCGAAAGTTCCATGTGGAAGCGTGTATAAGGTTGAGAGTTTCGACTCATTCGATTAAAATTTTACAGTGTTACCGAGGTAATAAACATAATACAGGTTGAGTAACGGAGGAAAAATATAATGTAATACGAATACAAATTTTAGATGATCGAATATATAAATTTATAAAGTTGGTTTGAAGGAAATAAATTCGAAATAGGATGAAGAAGAACTCTTCGATCTTCGGAAGAAGTTATCTATCGGCGTTGGCTGGCTTCGTCTTCATGTTACCTAACGGCAGAGGAAAATTCTATCGTCAGTATAGTAACATAGTTGGTAATTTAGAATTAGAACTATATTAGGTTTAGTAGAATAAATTTGTGAACTTGAGTTCAATTTAGTTAGTATGAAGCTTCGATTTGATCACTATTAAGCCAGCTAGAAAGGAAGAAAGAAATTAGGAGATCTGAGCTCGTGACGATTCTAATCGTAAACTTCAATAAGTTGAATAGTCTAAACACTAACCAGGTCGGAGGTAAGATCATTCTCTTGATCGGCGTCCACGTTTGATAAAAGGGGTGAATAAGTTTTTAATTGAAAGAAACAAGGTATAAAATCGAATACATAAATAACGAAGAACAATTTTCGGACGCAAAAGTGAAATATGGTCGAAAAGAGCCTATGAATTAGGAAATAAGATTTAGAATTTAGAGAAGTGGCCAAGAGTGTTTGAATTTAGAAGTTCTGGCGGCTTTGTTGTGATGTTTCAATACTTCGATCTCGTTATGAGGTCGAAGTCGAAAATTGGTACCATTTGATCGATAATGGCACATTTTTCGACATGCCCACTACGTTCAGCAACTGAAAAGGAAGTCGCAAATACGCCGCCCTTCGGAATTCACAGCGTCTTGGTACAGTATAAAATTAAAACCGAATTCTAATTCTGTTTCTGAACGCGTCGTATATTTTAATCGCTTCGTCGTACGGCTGAAAAAAGTTTTCTGCTTCAACACCTACACTGACTCGTGGGAGGGACAATTTTGATTAGGGATAATGTAGATGAACCAATAAACATTGATAAGGGGTGAGCAGGAGTACCAACAAATCGGTATATTCATATTAATGATTTGGCCAAAAAAGCTATCGAAGCCGCTTTTAGAGCGGCCGTGAAAAGGGTCCGGCCTCTAGCATTGTGTATTTAAAGCTGCTTACCTCCAAGGGGCTCACTCGCTCCACTTTCCACTTACGTTTGCCCTCCACCCCAATCGTGGTCTAGTAAAAGTCTAGTATACTGCGTGTTAAGCTACTTTGCTCCATGAAGCTCACTCGCAAATTTGCAGGCTCACGCGTTCATTAGTAAAGTATTACCGAACTCGCAAATTTTTGAATTCCCATGCGGTATCAATTTGCACGCGCAATTGCACAGGCACGCAAACGCCAACTGTTTTCTGATTCACCCACGGAGTATCACGCATGCGCACGCCAGCAAGATTTAAAGGCAGCACGCGCAAATTTTTGAATCATTCACAGGTTGTAAATTCACACGCAAACACGCATGCTCCCAAGGGCTGTACTCGCTAATTTTTGAATCACCTACGGGGTGTGAATTTGTACAAGCATAGGGACCCACGCTCGCTTGCAGGGCATGTACTTGCAAATTTCTAGACCACCTACAGGGTATAAATTCACGCAGCCCCCCTCCCACTCAGAACTATACTTGCGAATTTCTGAATTACCCGCAAAGTATAAATTTGCACGCCAGAAAAAAAAAAAACGAGCATTTTTCCAAGTCCAATTTCTAAAGAGAAGCGGGAATAGGGGAAGGTACTTATGATTTTTTCAATTGGGGTGCGGTGAGACTGAAGGAATGAAACATGTCAACAAAGGAATCTTTGTGTTTGCAAGAAAAACTGATCCTATACAAAGAACACCAAATCGAGCAAGATACCTGCAGGTCCATTTTACCAACCTGCATTTGTCATTGTTAAGTGGAAAGCTGTTAAGAAATAATCCCAAAGCTTTCTACTCAGTTCCCATCTCCTCCGTAACTGTATTAAGAGTCAAAATCCTGATGAACTATCGCTTCCTCTTCCCAAGTCATTGAAACAGTCATCCCACAAGAAGAACTTCGAGTCCTCTTTTTTTTTTTGTTATGCCCATCAACATCTTCTTCTCTTAATCAAAGCTCTTGTATTCCAAAATCTATTTGGAGATGAATAATTTTTCACTTCGACTCAAACCCACAGAGTTAGAGTGTGCTCTACGTTGCGAGCCATAGGGGTCATTAGGGTGGAGAAGAATTGTACAGACACGCATACATAAGAAAAAATCGCCTGATGATGCACCCGATAAGGTTCGAAACCGGTAGTGTTTAAATAAATATTTTTTATGTGTGCGTCTCTGTACAGTTTTTTTCCACCCTAATAACCTACAGAGTACTTGAGGAATCCCTAATCGTTATCTCTACATTGACTTTTGGTATGGACGCTCTTTCAAACTACAAAAAAACTATCTTGTCATTTTTCAAAAACGTACTCCAATCAAAACTGTCCCTTCTCACTCTTACAATAGTTCAAGATTGAGAGCAATCCTGGCCTCAAATAGACTCGTCGTACGTACAAAAATCTAAGTCAAAATTCACAGAAGAGTCAACATTCTAAAATACACCAAAGAACTCGACTGCAACTCTACCGATCCATTATCTTTTCTCATTTTGATTATGAAGCCCTTGTATAGGTATAACCCGGCTAGCAAATCTTCCTCGTTTTCAGTTGATTCAGTCCAATTTATCTCTTTTAAATTGGCCATCGGCGCCTTTGGAACAAGCCTAAGGACAAGGTCTTGCGCCAGATATGCAGAGCCTTTCCTGGCCTACGGGAAATTTCTTCTTCCGCAAATTTCCTATCAACATCCTCTCAATTTCCAGATGCCCCACCCCTGCCCTCATCTATTCAATACCAATAAGTCAACTTCACAAAACCAAAACAATGAGCATACCCGATATCGCCTGTAGATAGCACTTTCTCGAACTCAAAACTCAATAATTTTCTCTTGTGAATGAGGAAAACGGAGCAAGAAAGCTCTCCTGAAAAATTTGATATTACTTCTCTTGTGCCAATTTTTACATCACTATCCATACATTTAATATAAGATGAAAATTACTACGAAAAAGTATTTCTGTCAAATATTTGAATACAGCTAAATGCAAAGAAGCAGCCGTCATCAAGGGAGCGACTGATCTAGGGACATTACTGCCCTACAACGTGAGATGGACGTATATCCACAATACAAATCTAGAGAAACATATCTTCTGTTTGGTTTACCTTTGAGTGTGTGCGTGTGTGCTCTGTCTGTGAAATCATTCAAAAGTGGATATACGCCCTATTCCTTTGTCGGCAAGTGGGGCGTATATCCACTTACGTGAATATTAGTAAATATCTTCAAAACTAATGCTGTTAACAAGAATTTGAAACGACCATCGGATTCTCAGATAAAAAATCAAGAAATTTGCAGCATTGTACAATAATTGTTTCGTTCTAATTCAACTTTTTGAAAGGAATATACCATTTTCCGAATCGTTGTTTTGGATATACGTCCATCTCACGTTGTAGGGCAGATTAGGATAGGATATAGGTCTTGTAGGTAGGAACGTCAGGTTCGAATCCCGGTGGTAAAACTCGACTTTTTTTTCTCCTTTTTTTTCTCATTATTCATTATTCTGGGCGGATATTTAATTTTTGAATTAAATTTGAGCCCATGCACATTGAGAGAAATTTTGGTGGTACTTTTTACTCTATATATAGTAAAGCCGGTTGTGGTGATGCATCGATACGTCGCAGAACGGAGTGAGACGCTACAATTTTTCCTTTATCTATCTCTCTCTTTCTTCTCTATACTTCTCTCTCTTTTTATTTCCCTTTCCTTCCTCTCCTTTACAGTTTCAATGTTATCTTATTCCTTATCTTCCTCTGTGTTCTCCATATCTACCGCGTGGCGCTTCACTTCGTTTTTCTATACGTTCGGAGAACGTCTGTTCATTCCTCTCGTTTCGACGAAATATTTACGAAAATTTTTCTGTTTAATTTACAATTTTTGAGCCGGGAGTTCTGTTAGCTCTAGTCAACTTAGTTCTACCCATATTGGTGGTTCCAAGGTTGTGGCGGACTTCAGCGATCGGGTGCGTTACCTCCAATCGTTCCAATTACATCGGAGTCGGCGTTGCTATTTGAATAGTTTTCTGGATTAGCTTATAACTAAGGTATTTCTTGAACAATTATTCTATGGTAGGGAAGTAACGTATACTCGACGCGCGAGAACCTTTGCGCCAACGGGAACTTTTCCCAACAACCTTGGCCTGTAAAATGATGGCGTGATTTAGTTTTCCATCTTCGGAGGAGGGGGGTGAGCCATGGAGCTGAGTCCAGATCCACTTCAACCTGGGGAGGAGTGTGTGAAGATGAGGTGATCTTTTTCTTTTCCCTCATCTAATGGTCTCGGCTTCGGAGTGAACTCTATATAGGATTCTTTCTCCACTTCCCTGAGCTAAGCAGTCTCTAACCCCGTGTTCTTAGACTTGAGCTAGTCAGGGACCCACACCTAGCCCGTAGTTAGTGTTACATCTGACGCTTAGCAATCTTTTGATTTTCTGGCTGTGGAGGTCAGTGAGGTAGATAGGATACTCCCTTATCTCATTCAAAATTGCTTTTTGTTCCATCCTTTTCACGGCTGCAACAGAGTGACACAACCACAGGCTGATCTGTTATATTCATTGAATCTATATGATGACGGTCTGCACGCTGGAGTGCGTGGTATCCTGCGCTGCCTTGTACTCTTGTATCGTCACATAGAGACCAGTGATATAATCAAATTGGCGCCCAACGTGGGGCGTTGGAAGCTTGTCTTCTGCGCAGTACTCTCTAGGGAGTATTAGTGAAGCGTGACACCGGCACAGAGCCCGCGCTGAGGGAGCAGTTGCGCGAACCAAGGACTCGTGGATCTCTCACGGATGAAGGTTGTACTACGTTTTGGTGGTCAGGTTTGCCACTGAAGTAGGGTACACTGTGTTCTTGTGTTGCCTCTGTTGTTGTTGCTGAAAAGTGCTTTGTCTCCCTGCCCCTAGATTCGTATCTATGGTTCACTCCGAAAGAATCCCTCCCCCTGTGTTCCTTGAACTGTTCAAGTTAGCTTTGGAATAGTCCTTAATGTGTGAGGGCCACAGTTCTCCTCGTTAGGAAGCGGTTCCTGGCGTCTAAGGCATGTTTAGATTTTTATAGTGTTGGAAAGGCTATTAGGGTGATCCTGAGTTTTTCCCGCTGTTTAGATTCTGTCTGCCCTCTGGGCATCCTCTTATTCCTCCTATCTACATTCTCGGTTATGGAGGTTTGAGTTGTTTTAAGGTTCAAGTATGATATTCTACTTTGTTAACTAGCTAAGATGAGGCTAGTTGTTTGAGGAACACTCTTTTCTTTTTTTTTACTTTTTTTTTTTTTTCTCTCTTCCCTCTTTATTCCTTTTTTTTTTTCTCTCTTAGTTATGCTTGAGAAGTAAGTGTGTTTGAGAGTGTGTTTGTGTTCTTCAATCCGGTTGATTTGGACTTTGGCTTGGCCTCGTGGTTTACTCAACTCCTCTGATATCTAAATTCGACTTCTGAAACTATCCCATTCATATAGTCGATCACGCCGCGATACTAATCGCATTTTTTTTTTTTTTATTACTATACTTTTTTTTTCTTTCTCCTTTTTTTTTTTCTCTCTTTTTTTTCCCCTTTTATTTAGGTATTTATTTATCGTTCTCTTCGGCGCAAACTGCACTGCAAGTCGCTAATTAATCTTTGATTTTAATAACGTAAATTACGTACTAACGGCCACGTCGAGATCGTTAGTCCATCGAAATTTTTTTCTTCGTACTTTTCCTCTTTTCTTATTTTGTTGTATTTGTCTTTTTTTTTCTTTTTTTTTTTTTCTCGAGCCAGAGTGGTTCTGAAAGCGACGTTTATCATAACGTAAGAATTTGTATGGTGGTAAATCGAAAGCGGTATTTCCGCAATATTTCTGTTGTATTCGTTCAACCTCAAGACAGGTATACCATACGACGATAATAGAACTTCATCAAGGAGTAGTACAATACAACCTGTGTTATCTCAACCACCGCACGGAAGACGAAGAGAGGTGCGCTCTGCTTGCACTTCGTTATACAGTATTTGAATTTTTATACACGTATATCAGCAGTATATTCTGTCGAACCAGCTACAGTGAATTTTGCATTGAATATTACCTGCGATTTTATCTCGTATCCGTAAAAGATTTGAGGTTCCTGAATTGACCTACCATTTGGCTATACTGTACGTGCCTACCAATTAATACTACTTTGTCGAAGCACCAACCCGTATTCCATTTATCAGAGAAGCATCAGCTTTTTCTTTCTATCTTTACCTTCGGTTTATTTTTCGTAAGTATATGTAAAACCACCATACATTTCGATACGCATTTACCGCTTATCACATCATTCTCGTGCAGCGTTCTCGCAAAATATTCTTGCTAGAGCCCTCTGCTCTCAATAATCCGAAGTCAACTTTTATTTCAGTTTGCCTGTACGTTAGTTTAAGAAGACATCGTCTATATTGATAATATATTTTTTTTTCTTTCTCTTTCTTTTTACGTCATCTTTTCCGTCTTTATAATTTGTTGCATGTACGAGTCTATTTGTATCCATTTTTCCTCGCCCTCTCCCGCGTCTCTCATCATCAGTACCTTACGCTATCTCGAGATTATACGCCAGCTCAAAGCTCTCAGATAATAAGCTATGTTCACGCGTAAGAAATTCCCACTTAAAAACGTAAAAGCCTCCTCTCATGGCAACCCAGGCCAATCCTCTGGCGGGAATAGCGCGAAGGCAGAGAAAACTACTGAAAAAGTTAAGTCGTCAGCGAACCCATCGCTTAATTCTAAAGTAAATGAAGAGAAAAGCGAGAAAACCACTAAAACCTTTAGAAAAACGCCTTACCCAGGGGCTATAACTCGTTCACGCTCGCAATCCTCATCTTCCTGTAAAGTCGACTCTTCAAGGGTGAGGAATGTTAATAAACCTCTATTGAAAAGAGCAATTTCGCTGCTCGATAAATCAGATAAATCCACTTTAAAAAGAGTATCTATATCTCCAAAAGTTACTGTAAATGATCCTAAGGATCAGATTACTCATAATATCTCGTCACGTACAGTTGAAAGCCCCTCAAAAAATAGAAATGTTCGTAACTCTGATACTTTCAACATGTTGCATAGCAGTCCTTCAGCTGACCCAGTCGTAGGCATCACAAAATACCCCGCTTCTTTACAAAAAGATACGGAGCTAGCTTCTAAAGATCATTCACAATTAACTATTGATAAAGCCCGCTCAGCTCGACTACGAGAACAAGTGTCTGTCTTAGAAGACCTACAAGCGAGAATGTTAGATCGTCATGGTATTCAATCTAGACCTAGGAGTATGGCTGTATGTCGCACTCCAGAGGAATGTCAGTCATTACATTATCCTCATTTATCCGCAGGTACTCCAGGTCGAGATAGTGTTTTCGATATTTGTGCAGAAAGTAATACACAAGAGTTAGGAGCCATGATGACCGATTTAGCCGAGGACGATTTTACGTTCCAGACCCGTGAAATCCAAGAAATTATTGAAAACGCCTCGGAATTTCAGCAAGCTCAACGACTACCTCCATATGGAGGCACGATAAATCGTCAAGTTCAACTCATTAATCTCGACTTCACGATTTCTGAGCTATCAGACTGTCCAGTACCAAATAAGCTATCCGCACACTTTCAGGATGAAACAACCGTCGTCGTTCACTTGCCACATGCTCGACAGCATCTATCAATGTGTCGAGCCGCCTACGAGCAGGCTGAAAGAAGGCATGAAACCATCGAGAGCGACCCAGATGCATCCGCGGAAACGAAGAATGAGGCGGAAGCCGCATTTACCAACTTTAAAATTAAACTCGAGACAGCTCAAAAATGGTACCTTCTGCTCACGGATGCTGCAGAGTTGGTTCGATGCGAGGGTAAGAAAAGAGAGGACAGACAGAAGAGGTACGCTCAGAGATTTATTGGTGAAAGTAATGAGCCTCTTAATACAAGTGTGAATCTGCCTAACACTTCCGTCCCTCCACCGTCTGTACATACTAGTCAACAACCGTACAATGTTTCTCCTCGCGGCCCACCTCAAATCAATCCGTCTGCGCCGCAACTGCGATCCAACAATGTTGACTATGTTTATTTACCTAACGTCCGAGAGCATGATTCTTTCTTTAATACCCATCCGGAACTCCGTTCTGGATCGACGTTCATGGATGGCCAGGCGCCCAGCTCTACGCATGTACCGATGTATCAGCAATCAACCTATAACAACGGCGCGAACGCCAACGAAACATCGTGGCACCAAAGTCAAGGGCAATCATTTACACTAGGGGGCGGTGGTGGACGCCAACCGAATCGAAGGAACGAGACGTTCGCAGAGTGGCTCCAGGGTCAGGCGAATGCCTGGAATACAACCTACTCCGATCCGAGAATCGGTCTCTTTCAGTTGACCAGTGATAAAGTGAAAGATCCTAAAGTGGCCGACATACTATCTGCATGTCCTCCCTTTCGCAAGCAGGGATTGAAAGAGACCCGAACAATCGTTGATTTTATTCAGCAATTTTGGGACAATGTGGGAGCCTTCGCTACTAATATATTTGAAAGCTATATAAAATTCAAGATCGTCCTAATAAGCTCCAAAACGACCGAAAATTTTGGTAGAAAGATCGATGATTATCTTTCATTCTGTAGAACGCGTAAAATTATACCGAGATTTTCATGGATCGAAGAAGAGTTGCGCAATGCATTCTGGACTGTTGACCATCAGCAGTATCAAGCAAAAAAATTCGATCTTCTGCGCTTTGACCCCAAGAAAGCCACATTCCACCGTTTTGCAACAGTGTGGAACTCTCGGTTAAAACAGATTGGGATCTTTGGCCCAGGTAATGTAACTAACGCTATATATTATAAACTACCGGAATATTTTAGAGCTTGGGCAGTCGGTAGATTCAATAGACCGGCTCCCTATGACTTCTCAGAGTTAGAAAAGTGGATTCTGACCTACGAATCCCAGGCTGTCAGCTACGACACATCAGCTGAATCTAACTATGGAGACGACTCCTTTATCTTTGGAGGATATTCGAAAGAACCCGCCGGATTGAGAAAGCCGGTACATTCGGTGACGCCAAACTCATCAGCCTCGGCCACTCAACAGAAAAGAAGGATCTTTACCCGACGAACCCGCGTAGAACATAATAAGGATGGTTCGAGAAAAGTTACACATGTCGACGTGCCTAAATCGATATCCACCACCAACCAGCTTGTCAATACTACTGAAACAGTCAACCAGGCGACTGAGATCGTCAACCAAGTTGATCAAAAACAGGAGTTGACGCAAGGCAACGTTCTTCGAGTGGAGGAATACGATGGCGGAGAAATCTATTACTCTGACTCAGAGGATGGCATCGTTAGAAGAGGTAAACATAATCCTATTAAAGATTTAGATAATGATAGCGATAGTATTAGTATTACTCAATTCAACCACTCCCAAACCATCGATAGATCTTGTAAGAAAGTTAGGAAGCACTCTCCTAAAGTAAGGTATGAGAGTGAGGAAATTGTTAGAGAAATTTCCGAGACAGATAGCACAAGTAATTGTGAGTCGAGTGACGAAAGCAGTTCTTGTCCCAGAACAGAAACAGAGTGCAGCGAGGCTGAACCTCAAGTCGGCGCGAACTTAGTCTGTAAGCAGCCAAAACAAACTTCAAAAATAGTGAGCTCAACGGCGTCAAAATCAAAATCAGCCACTGCGAGGTTTGCCACAGACACACAAAAGAGTCGTCATCGAACTAGGAAAGAACTACGAGTATTCAAAAAACGTGAAAATGGAGGCTTGTGCGAAATTCTTTCGGTACCAACGGCTGCTCACAATGTGACTTGTTCTGGAATTACTAAAGTCGAAAATTACGAAAGTGACCCTCTAACTAATGTTCCCGTAGTCCAATCGGTAGACTATGCCCGACGAGATGATGAAAATGAAACGTCAGAGCATCTATGCTGGAACGAATTCTTGTTTGCGGGAGATACGTTTACAGTTGGTTTGTGTGAAACACTCTCGGGTTATGATTACTCACTACGAGGACCAAAACGGTTTCTTATAGAGAAAATAGATCCTAAAAGGCTTCTCTTGCACGTAAAGAAAAACGCCCATTTGAAAGAGGATTTTCCATACGTCTGTATTGGTATAGGAGCCGATCAGATCAGAAATGAGAATCTAAATATTTCTGAGTATAAAAAGTCGCTTAGAGAAATATGCGACGTGTTTGTAAAAGAGTACGGTACTAAAAGAATAGTTCTAATTATGTTACCCTATCCGAATGATGTTGACGAGTTGACTTTTCAAAACGTCAAAAACATGAATAAAGCCCTGTTCGAAATAAAGAAATACCCCTCGTTAACTGGAGTTGTTCGACTGTTCTCGGTTGCGGAAGTGTTTCATCTCAACCCAGTTAGTAAGAGTGGTCAAAGGCAACTATTAGTTTCCAGTCCCAGCGAAATACGTCATCGTTTCGGTATGTTTTGCCTGAATCCCGCTTATAGACATCTAGAGTGGAGTAAAGACGCCTTTGAGAAAATTTCTAAAAGGCTGGATACTTATCTCGAGCACGTACGCTTAGGCGCTGGGGATGTTAAAACAAATATTTACTACGAAAAAATGATAGAGCTCGAGAAAGAGCAATCCGATGGGTATGAGAAGGATATGAGCCCGGAAGAAGATGTCGAGTTTGTCAATGCTGTGAAGACACAAAGGGAATTGTACTCTGATAAAGTACTCGAGATTAAAGTAGATGATTCTCCAGATCGCTGTGATCATACACTCCACCTCCGACTAAAGAAGCACCTAGTACGCTCTAAAGTAGATTCTGGATGCGGCCTAACATTGATCAATTACCTTCTGTTTCAACAGATCAATGATACGCTGCCAGACTCTGAAAAAATGAATCTAGAACCCATAATAGGTATCAAATTCTTATCAGCGAATGGAACATCTCTTAATGCTAGGGGGCGTTGGACAGGTACCTTTGATATCGTGAGCACCATTGGAACCAATAAAGTCTGTGTGAAAACGACTCTCATTGTAGTTGACGACCTGGCGGTAGATTGCCTATTTGGGTCGAAACAATTGATGGAAACCAAAGTTATAGCCTGTTTTGAAAAACAACTCGCTGTCTTTATGAACGCCACTCCCCCAACACCTATAGCTTTAGAGGGAGCTAGGAAAGACCCTAATCAGATGTTCCTAGATATGTATAGAGAAGTGCGTGAGGCAGTGAATCAACAAGCAGCAAAAGAAAAACACTCGAAAGGAATTGATGATGGAGTCGATGAGTCAATATTAGTGGACTGTTTTGAAATCATGTCATCGGTAGCGAATGAATCCCAACAGATGGAGCAACGATATGTACAAGAGTTAATGAAGCGATTTCCTAAAGCCTTCGCTGACGAGGTAGGCAATCTTAAGGATTTCGAATATAAGCTAGAATTTGTCGAGGATCCAGATAAGCTTCTCATTCGAAATAAAGCTTTCACTTACAGTAAAGAAAAGCTAGACGCTGTACAGCTTATAGTGAATGAATGGCTTAGGCAGGGAATAATTGAACGTTCAAACTCGTGCCATTATAACAATATTGTAGTCGTTAAAAGAAAGTCCCTAGATGGGAAGCCTCGTTGGAGAGTGTGCGCTGACTTCAGACTTCTTAACACTAAGCTTAAAGATCCGACAAATCGCGTCGATAACATTGATACCTTTAGGAGCTATTTCCAGAATAAGAATATTTTCACAAGGTTGGATTTCCGAGATGCCTTTACACAGTTATCTATTGCTCCAGAAAGTCGAAAGTTCACTGCTTTTGGGTTCCGTGGACAACTCTATCAATTTAAACGTATAGCGTTTGGGCTGTCTTGCTCCATGCAAGCCTTTATGGGAGCCGTCTCTAAACTATTTCAGGGCTTGGACTATGTCATACAGTATGTAGATGATGTGATCATCTGTTCAGAAAATATAGAGGAGCACAAGAAACAAGTAGAACATGTGCTATCCATCATAGAAAAAAGTGGCATGACCCTGAAACTAGAGAAATGTGAGTTTATGAGAACTGAAATTTCCTTCTTAGGTTATCTGGTATCAAGTGCAGGAATCAGGGCTGACCCAGAAAAGAGTATCCAGCTAGCAAAATGCCCACGACCTACAAGGCCTAAACATGTTCGCTCGTTCTTGGGCGGTTGTCAATATTTCGCTAAATTCATACCATGCTTCTCGGAATTCGCCAGTAAATTGACTCCATTGACTAAAGCCTGCTATGATAAACCGGGAGCAGCGTTTGTCTGGATGCAGGAACATGAAGACGCATTTAACGGTATCAAAGAAGGACTCCGTAGACATGTTTACAATCGACATGTGGATTCCAATAAGCCGATTGATATAGTACTTAGCATGAGAGAACGCTCATATACCGCCGTAATAATGCAACCATATCGAGAGAATGTCAACGATAAAGAAACTTATGAACCATTAGCTTTTGTGGGTAAGATATTCAATGACCCCGAAACCCGCTATCCGCCTCCGGAGTTAGAATTTCATTCAATTTCGGACATACTAAAGAGGCACGCATACATGTTATATGGTAAAAAGATACGAGTACATGTTCAGTACATGTGGCCAGAATTGGCCACGTTATGGCCTTTTCTAAGTAAGAGAATGCAAAAGGCGACCCTTAGAATCCGTGAATTTGGAGCGGAAGTAGTTCCCATTGGAGCTAAGATGAAAAAAATGTTGACTTATTTAGAAGAGTTTCCACTAGCGCCAAACGAAAAACAGGTGCCTAAACTTGAGGTTGATACAGTTTCAGCAGATTATTTCGATGTGCACGTCTCACCTACGCTAGAGGAGAGACTCAAAGATTTGAGGAAGCATCAAGAAGAAGACCCCAGGCTCCAAACAGAAATGAAAGCTCATCCAAACCAATTTTCAGTAAAAGAGAACTACATCTATAGGATTGGTAAGGATGGTCGAGCTCGAATTTACCTTCCACGCAATATACAGTGGCACGTACTTGACTACTATCATCGATGGTATGGTCACTGTGGAGCGGCCAAGACGCTGGCTATTCTTAAGAGAATGTTTACGTGGGTAAATATGGCAGAGATGACTTACGAGTACATTGCCAACTGCGAGATCTGCGGCACTACTAAGTGTCATTCACTGAGAACTTTAGGGCCTTCTAAACATATATTAATCGAGGAGATTAATCAAATGCTGTTCATTGATCATTACGGTCCCTTAGTCACCGGTCGATATAGACATAAATATGTTTTGGTCATCATGGAAGGCTTGACTAAGCACGTCAAGATAGTCCCTTGTCGAAGTCCCACGACCAAATCTGTAATTGCGGCCTTAGACGAGTACATAAAAGTTTTCGGAAAAAAATTCAAAGTTAAAAATGTTCTCTCTGACAACGCGCCATGTTTTACATCGCCACAATTTATAACGGCTATGGAAAAACGGAATATAGTAGCTTGTCGAACATCAGTGTACTCTCCCCATGTAAACTTGGCCGAACGTATAATGTCGAAGATTGGGGATTTATTCAGAGCCTACATGGCGGAAAACAAGAAAAGAGCTCATAATCAATGGGTAAATGCCATTCACGATATTGAATGTGTGATCAACCAAATAGAGCATGGCGCCACATTGTCTATACCGTATGAAGCGATGACGGGAGAAGCCGTTCCGGATGACATACCGGAAATCTTAAATTTGCCGCTACAAAGTGTCGACCAGGAAAAACTATTAAATAAGATTAAATCTACGCTTAAATCACTCCATGATAAAAGAGTTGCGGGAGAGAAAAGCCAGCCTGTCTTAATGATAGGTGACAGAGTTCGAGTCAGGAAGCATCCAAGGTCGTCAGTAGCGGAGGGAGTGGCTAAGAAAATGATGCCTATTTGGTCCAAGCCTTACAGAATCTCCAATGTGACCATGGAGAATAGATTCGAGTTAAGATCAGAATCTGACCCCACAAAAATCATCTATCAGAATCGTAAAAATATTAAAAAATTACCTGATGCGGCTCAGCCTACACCGCACCAAAAGCGATACATTGCTTGGAGAAAAGAGATCATTGAAGAGTCGAAAAAATATATTGAAATGAAAAAACAGGAGTATCAAGATCATATGGTAAAATCTAAAATACTACCTGCGACTGATGAGTTTCCAGAAAAGGAGGAAATTTTCAATGAAATCATTAAAGAAGAAGACCCGTATATAAGAGCTTCAAAGAAGAAAGACCCAGCTAGGTCTTGGATACCATCAGAAATTAAGATAGGTAAAGATAATCCGTTAGACTCATCAACAGATAGTACATCTGGACCATTAGGAAGGAAGAATACAATCTCGGAACAGTCTATCGCTACAAAGAAAGGCGAACATCAAGGTCAACAGTCATTACCCAATGAAGAAGACTTAAACTCAAACAAGAGATATGATTTTCGACCAAGAAAACAGATTAAATACTCGCAGTACATCGATACCGAAGATACCCATCTCATTTATAGAACTCTCCAAGACTTCTGGTCAAAAAAGGAGTATTGTACCTACTGGCTTGATGAAAGCTTAACAAACACATATACACGCATCACTCCTATGTGTAGATATGTGGCGGATAGAATCATTATACATACTGACGCTGCTACTAAGGCAAATGGAAGACCTAACGCCGAGTCCTCAATAGGAATTTTCTTTGCACCAAGCTCACCACTTAACGTTGCAGAAAGAATTCTAGACCTAAAGAAATATCTGATCAGTGGGGCCATTAGAAACAATATAGCGGAGATCATTGCTGTCATCAGAGCTTTAGAAATAGCAAAAGATAATGATATGAACCACATTGAAATCCGAACGGATTCAGAATGGCTAGTCAACTATTTCTCCACTTATCGAAGAAAAAAACTTCACGAAAGTTATAAAGGGTCGGACTACTCAGGCGAGATGGACCTAAAGGTTTTGCTGCGTTTAGAAGAAGCAGCTTCGAAAATAAAATCAGTCTCTTTCGCCCATACTAGAGGTCACAAAAATGACCTAGGTAATTTGGAGGCCGATAAAATGGCCAAAGCTATTCTGGGACTGACGGCCACAATAAAAACACAGGAAAAAACGACTGTCGATCATACAGTCTGCCGTCATAAGAAACGTCAAAAAGCTATAGAAGATATGATTAAGGACGGATGCAAGATAGAGAGGAAGAGGCTAAGATACTTCGCAGAAGTCATAAGTGGGATGCAAGAGCATGAGCTTGAAAGATTTGCACAGTTATTAGTGGCGAGTGTAAATACAACAGATTCCTTCCCGTTTCCTTGTGACGATCCGATAATGATAAAACTCATTAAAAAACTTCCGCATCTTTCGCACGATTGTCAGAAACCCCTGTAAAATTTTTAATTTTTTTTTATATCATTTTTGTAGTTTTGTGATGTGCTTCGACCAAGCTCAATTCGAATCAAGAAGCTGTGTTATGTGATCATCAATAAGCAAAGTTTTTTTTTTGTTTTGATATGAAGAATCTATTTTTATTTAATACTGAGTTTTCTAAATGTTATTTATGGGCTTATTTTCTCTATGTAAATCGGACTTCGGAAAAAACTATTTTGATAACGTAAGCGTTGCGAACGCAGGAGCTTTACTTTTTCTTCCTTTTTCTTTTCAGTAAGCCCTTATTTCATTTCGCCTTACTTTACTTTTTCTTTCTTTTTTCCTTTCGGTGAGGTTATTGTTTTTAGTTGTTTATTCATTATTTTGATTCTTTCAATTGTATGTACATGTGTTCCAATAAAAAGCAGGGTTGGGGGAAACGCACCTTTTTCTAAATTTGACTTTTGGCTGGGTTAGGGTGGTTAGGTGCGCGTCTCTCTGCATCATCGTGTCTGTCTGGAAGTTTTTTTCAATTTGACTTTGGTTGGATTGAAGAAAACTTAGGGGGCGAGATGTGGTGATGCATCGATACGTCGCAGAACGGAGTGAGACGCTACAATTTTTCCTTTATCTATCTCTCTCTTTCTTCTCTATACTTCTCTCTCTTTTTATTTCCCTTTCCTTCCTCTCCTTTACAGTTTCAATGTTATCTTATTCCTTATCTTCCTCTGTGTTCTCCATATCTACCGCGTGGCGCTTCACTTCGTTTTTCTATACGTTCGGAGAACGTCTGTTCATTCCTCTCGTTTCGACGAAATATTTACGAAAATTTTTCTGTTTAATTTACAA
This sequence comes from Aspidiotus destructor, assembly GCA_035079395.1. Taxonomy (NCBI): domain Eukaryota; kingdom Metazoa; phylum Arthropoda; class Insecta; order Hemiptera; family Diaspididae; genus Aspidiotus; species Aspidiotus destructor. The sequence goes on from JAVHKZ010000020.1 coordinate 331,354, forward strand.
TTTTTGAGCCGGGAGTTCTGTTAGCTCTAGTCAACTTAGTTCTACCCATATTGGTGGTTCCAAGGTTGTGGCGGACTTCAGCGATCGGGTGCGTTACCTCCAATCGTTCCAATTACATCGGAGTCGGCGTTGCTATTTGAATAGTTTTCTGGATTAGCTTATAACTAAGGTATTTCTTGAACAATTATTCTATGGTAGGGAAGTAACGTATACTCGACGCGCGAGAACCTTTGCGCCAACGGGAACTTTTCCCAACAACCTTGGCCTGTAAAATGATGGCGTGATTTAGTTTTCCATCTTCGGAGGAGGGGGGTGAGCCATGGAGCTGAGTCCAGATCCACTTCAACCTGGGGAGGAGTGTGTGAAGATGAGGTGATCTTTTTCTTTTCCCTCATCTAATGGTCTCGGCTTCGGAGTGAACTCTATATAGGATTCTTTCTCCACTTCCCTGAGCTAAGCAGTCTCTAACCCCGTGTTCTTAGACTTGAGCTAGTCAGGGACCCACACCTAGCCCGTAGTTAGTGTTACATCTGACGCTTAGCAATCTTTTGATTTTCTGGCTGTGGAGGTCAGTGAGGTAGATAGGATACTCCCTTATCTCATTCAAAATTGCTTTTTGTTCCATCCTTTTCACGGCTGCAACAGAGTGACACAACCACAGGCTGATCTGTTATATTCATTGAATCTATATGATGACGGTCTGCACGCTGGAGTGCGTGGTATCCTGCGCTGCCTTGTACTCTTGTATCGTCACACGGTCCAGTTGAAGATTATTGTCATAACTACTGCAAAATATAGTTACACTTACGAGAAAAAGAAGTGAATTAAACTAAATTGCTTATTGAACAAAACTAAATTGCTGAGTTGTTTTAACTATAAAAATCGCGACTGGACCGGCTTTACTATGTTCTTTGTTAACACTGAGAGAAAAAAGGAGGGTAAATTGAATTCTATTGATTTAGTGCCAGTAAAAAAGTAACGAGGTTGAATATCTGTAAAAAACGACTCATTACGCAGTGGTAAGAAAGTCCCAATCGCGAGGTAAAATTTACTGCTCCCGGAACGTAATCATGTTTTTTCATTACTACTACGTTACGGGTAAATTTTACTATTCTGGGAGGTAGTATTTGCTCTTTGGTCTAGCTATAGTCACTTATACAAAAGGGTAATCTATTTTATATAATAACTGTCCGTAAACGTGCAATTAATATGCGTCAATTCCGGGCGCTAAGTCAGCGTGTCAGATAGCAAAATGCACATTTTTGCATCTTCTGCATATCATACGGCTAACTGCTACCTAATGTCGCATCAACACAATGTACTACGAGTATACTATATTCTAGACAAAGCCGCTAATTCCTCATCTCGTTATGACTCATTCGAATCCTTTAATTGCACTGCCCTTCCTTCCCGTTAACATTTCCGAACATCCAATTCGACTAGTAGAACCGCCATCTTCCCGCTCTCCTCTCAACCGAATTCCAAGTTCATTGACCTTATAGAACCTTTTCAAAACCGCATTTTCTATTCCCCACGATGTATACGATGAAAATTAGTTATTTCTTCAACAAATTGATAGAGATACAGACTGCAACCCATTTTACCCAAATTCAGCATCCTCCGGCCATCCGGTAGCTTCGGCAGTCCAAATGAACTTCCAGAAAAATCACACATCCCTATATAAACCGCGACGATCTACGAAGAGACATGCATTCTCCAGCAGAGAGATTTCGACGTACCGTTTCGTACGAGCGTTCACCGCTATCGTTATACGTTTCGCTCGTATTATTACGTTTTGCTTAGTTTTCATTTTCTTGTATTTTCTCGTAGTACTATTGACCTACTTATAATCGTTTTCTATCGTGAAGTGCGTACGGATTTTTAATCATTATATCAGTGCATCGTATGTAATTCGTTAATGTGAGTAATTGAATATATTTTATTAATGGACCCTTTCTACATTATCTCCTCTGTTGCACTTTTGGAATTTGGTATCATAGTTTTCATATTCAAATTCAGTTCAGTCTTGTGTGCCTACTCCGTAGCGAATATCTTAAGTTAGATCGAACCCTGTCTTGTCAGAGTAATCTCTTTGCCCCCAAATCCCTCTGACACAGCGTTTATTAATGTAAGCAAAGAAGGAAAAAAAAAAAGTGGCCTAGCCAAGGTCTGATTGCTGAAAGTTGTAGAGAATGATGTCTGAAACAACATACCAAAAATCCCACCTTGTCCCCCTGGAGCTTTTCCACTTATGGGGGTTTCAACCCCCAAAAAATCAGTTTTTTGTGAAAATCTCGCTAAATTCGCGTTGTAGAGAAAAAATACATCTGAGAAAAATTATTCCTCACAAAATTTCCTATCAAATAGTGTAGTCAACATCTAGCCTAGGAGCAATAGTTAGTCTAAAAAGTTATCAAATATACGCAAATACACTCATGTACTACGTATTCCATAGAACAATGTTAACCAATACACTGACTTCTAAATACAACGTGCGCCTATGTTGGGGATATATATTTTCCAGCGATTCCAGTCAGACAGGGACAGTGGCGTATTTAGAAGGGGGGCTCAGGTCCGGATCCCCCCCCCCCTCTCCAGCGGCATGCATTAGAACACACGTTTGTCAAGTCTGAAATTAATAAATTACGCAGTAAACTTTTCTCCTAGTCGTACTTTGTCTTTGAAAATTTTCAGACCCCCCCCCCTCTTTCCCAGACAAATTTTACTGGGCAGGGAAAATGGTCCGAACCATTCTGAGGTGTCAATGAAACATAAATGACCCTATGAAGAAATAAATAGAAGTATCAGGATCTTGTAATTTGTTACTGAATACTTCTTGTTTGACATTCACTCTGCACTTGCACAGCGGACAATTTTTCAGCGCAGAAAGAGACCTGTTTTGTAAAACACGACTAAGAATTTCGTTTTGACATGTTTCATGTCTTTACTCTGATCTTACCCTACCTGACCCCTAATTTGAAATTTTGCAAGTTTTCGAGTTATGCTAGGATTTTACCACTCCTAAACTAGACATATGTAAATGGAATGTACAGCATCTTCGAGAGAAAATTGATATGCTTAGCAATCTGTATTATCTTTAGTATACCTCCGTACGTTCGATACGATTGTAATTATGTTGTATGATACAGAACAGTAAAGACCTCCAAGCCTCCCTTCTTATATTGTGATTTACTTCAGAAGTGGGATAATGAAAAGCTAGTTGCTTGAAATACCCATAACTGATACAAAAATGGCCCTCAGACCTAACACGTGAGCCACTCAACTAATTATAAAGCAAACCAGGTTAACAATGAAAACAAATGAGTGAGAACCTCACAAAAGAACAGCAGACATGAAACATAAACTTTTTCTATTTGGCTCCGCCTGAAGATTTCTAATCAGAAAAGAGCAGCGAGTGACTATTTTTCTCATTGTCACTTTCCTCAAGAATCTCATCAAAACTTGCCAACGTGGAGATGTACTCATTCTCATCTTTGTCTTCTTCCCTCTATACGTTTGCACCTCTACATCTTCGTCAGAGTCTTCGTGCACCGCTATTTCACTTGCATTAAAACAAGTTTGACCAAAACTGAAAGAACACGCCTCTGCAGAACTGTAATTTTTTGTAATTGTACGAAAGGCTGTAAGAATAATGCTTGCATTTGTCGCAAAGGTGGTAAGAATAATATTATTTCCCTTATCGAAAACAGTAAGATAGTTTGTAGATCTCAGCTACATTTACACAACCAGTCCGGCAGAGGCGTGACGAGAGCATCTCACAGAGGAGTAGGAATGTATTGAATCGCCGACTAAAGACAAACGCTAAATTTTCCAATTCATTCGCAGATTCAATTTTGTGGGCGAATTTGCAGACTGCCTGTAATGTTGTCAAACCATGAAGAGAGGGGTAATATCGTCACACTTCCTTCTTCTTCCCTGGCTATGTCTCTGCAATTTTGACACAAGAGTTGTTCACAAAGTGTACAAAAATTGGAACCAATTGCTTGCTAGGCCTGTTCTTCCAGTTTTGGTCAAACTTGTCTTAATGCAAGTGAAATAGCGGTGCACGAAGACTTTGACAAAGATGTCGAGATGCAAACGCAGAGCAAAGAAGACAAAGATGAGAATGAGTACATCCCCATGTTGGCAAGTCCTGATGATAGTCTTGAGGAAAGTGACAATGAGAAAAAGAACTTCTTAGTTGTGTTTTACAAAACAGGTCTCTTTCTGCGCTGAAAAATTGTCCGCTGTGCAAGTGCAGAGTGAATGTCAAACAAGAGGTATTCAGTAACAAATTACAAGATCCTGATACTTCTATGTATTTCTTCATAGGGTCATTTATGTTTCATTGACACCTCAGAATGGTTCGGACCATTTTCCCTGCCCAGTAAAATTTGTCTGGGAAAGAGGGGGGGGGGTCTGAAAATTTTCAAAGACAAAGTACGACTAGGAGAAAAGTTTACTGCGTAATTTATTAATTTCAGACTTGACAAACGTGTGTTCTAATGCATGCCGCTGGAGAGGGGGGGGGATCCGGACCTGAGCCCCCCTTCTAAATACGCCACTGTCCCTGTCTGACTGGAATCGCTGGAAAATATATATCCCCAACATAGGCGCACGTTGTATTTAGAAGTCAGTGTATTGGTTAACATTGTTCTATGGAATACGTAGTACATGAGTGTATTTGCGTATATTTGATAACTTTTTAGACTAACTATTGCTCCTAGGCTAGATGTTGACTACACTATTTGATAGGAAATTTTGTGAGGAATAATTTTTCTCAGATGTATTTTTTCTCTACAACGCGAATTTAGCGAGATTTTCACAAAAAACTGATTTTTTGGGGGTTGAAACCCCCATAAGTGGAAAAGCTCCAGGGGGACAAGGTGGGATTTTTGGTATGTTGTTTCAGACATCATTCTCTACAACTTTCAGCAATCAGACCTTGGCTAGGCCACTTTGTTTTTTTTCTTGGGAATTGCTGTAATTTGCCTGGACTACATATGCTGCGAACTGATTTTCTTTTACATTGCGTCTAAACGCCATTTTGTTCTCTTTATCGCAGCGCGTAATGACAGAAGCTTATTTACGGGTAGGTCTGCTAGGGCAGTATAGTTTCACACGGGTATGCCGGACCGCCATATTGATCCTAAACTCATTTTCCTGTATAAGAATACGGCAAACTTCCAAACGTCACGTCAAACGATATACAAATTTAAATGTTTTATTTTTTCCTTCAAATTATAAAGGAGAGTATGGAGAACATTTTCGCTTGACAAATTAAAAAAGCGGGGATTGCGTAGCAGGGCAATGCATGAAGGCTGCCGTTGCTAGAGCATGTAGAACACCCAAGTATTGACACGCGCCCTTTGACTATATAAACTACCAGTGAATGGGAGTATGGACTGCTAAAACAAGGCCTCGGCGGTGCGGTAACATGATGCCGACATCGCGGTGAGGAAGAAAGGGGAAGGTTACAACGAAATAGATTTGTATCGTTAGTTGCATAATCCATGCTACATCTAACTACGTGAGGCGCAATTTTTACAAAATAGATTTGTGCATCTGGTTGCAGACCCTCGCCGAAGCTCATTTCCCGAGTTATCAATTGATGATTCGAACTCTGTTTTTTGTACCTTTCACTTTTGTTTCGCTTCACGCTCTGTTTTACTACGCGCGGTCGCGTGCGCTTGTACAAAAATAAGAGTTCGAATCATCAATCGATAACTCGGGAAATGAGCTTTGGCGAGTAAAAAAGAAAAAGACATGATTTATTCTACATAAAATTTCCTTTATGAAGAGGGTAATTTCAAAAAAATCCATCCAGCCGTTCTCGAGCAATCCTCTCTTGAAAATCACGAATTTAACATGGGCTCTTATGAAAGTACGTTCTTTCTAGGAGTGAAAATGGCGCGTGTCAATACTCGGGTGTTCTAGATGCTTTACCGGTGCGGTACGCGAGAAAGATTTAGGATCAATATGGCGGTCCGGCATACCCGTGTGAAACTATACTGCCCTAGGTCTGCTTCAGTGTAACTGTTTAGCGTTCGCGCGTCTTACATTTCCTACTTACAATTTTTGATTACAAGTTGGCGCTCTGTTTACGGCGAGTTCAAATTTGTTGATCGTTCCTCGTTCATATTGAATACAAAATAACGATAAAAACAGCTGGTCAAAGCCGCTATGGAAGAATTGGATGACATTGAATCGTTTCATGATGATGAATTGGCTTCAGCTGATATCGAAGAATCGGATGTTCTACCCGTCTACCGGCGCACATTGAAGAGGCATCCGATGCAGCCATGGATAGGTTAATTCCGCGTAGATCGCAAAAAAAATACATGAAAGCATTTCAAGACTTTAAGACGTGGAGTGAAAGCAACAACCTAAAATCGTATTCCGAGAAAGGATTTCTATCGTATTCATCTCATTGAGCAGAACGTTACGCTCCATCTTTGGTTTGGTGTTTCTATCGATGATATGTCGTGTAATAAGATCGCTCGAAGATATCGACATATTGGAAAAATGGCCTCAACTTAAGCGGTATGCGAAAACCAATTCAAAAGATCACATTCCTAAACAATCGAGTGTCCTTACGACTGTTCAAGTTCGTAATTTTCTTATGATAGCTGATGATGAAATACATCTGGCTGATAAAGTGAGTTGTAAAAACATCTTACTATGTGAATATTTCGATTTATCTTACCTACAGTGTATTCATCTCTTTTTAAAGGTAATCGTAATATTTGGTATTCAAGGCATGTGTCGAACGTGCGAAATGGTTAAGCTCGAAGTAGAGAACGTTCAAGATCAGGGATTATCATACCTCGTTACAATTCCCCGGACATTTTCGAAAACTGGAATCGAACGTTTGTTTATTATTGCCGGCAAATTTTACGATGACGTGAAACGTTACATCGAGTTGAGACCAGAAACAATGAGTTCTAATCGCTTCTTTATCCAGTATTGAAATGGAAGATCCCTGGTACAAATCAAGTAATCAGAAAAAATACTTTTAGTTCAACTTCAAAACGCATCGCAACTCATCTTGGCCTTCCAAATCCTGAATCATACACCGGACATTGTTTCTAAACATCGTCAGCTACTCTCATGGCTGATGCTAATATGAGTACTCTTGATTTGCAATCGATTTTAGCCTAGTTTTTGTAAAATTGTGATGTCTTGAAGAAGATGATTTTGTTTTCTTTCAAATATATTGCATTGAAGTGATCTTTTATTGTATTATTTAAATTATTTTAACCTAGTTTTTGTGAATTGTGATATCCTGAAGAAGATAACTTTGTTTTAAAACTTATTATCAAATAATTTTGTTGCATCAAAGTGATCTCTTGTTTTCAACCTAGCTTTATTGTAGTTGTAATTTCTTGAAGGACGTAATTTTTTTTTTTTTTTCGAATATACGTTTTTATCAATTGCATAATGATTTGATAGTACCATAGAAGAACACTGGGGTAATAATTGAACATGAAAATCAAGAATACAATTCGCTTATTTCGGATTCGGATTGAATTAAAATTGTCTCCTTCTGTATTTATACCTATCAAAATAATCAGTTTATGACAGTTTACAGACAGTCATTATATAGGTAAATCGCCTTATAGGTACTACACTCGGTTTCCAAATGAACGTTTCCTTTAAACATCAACTTCGACAAAATGAATTTTAGTTTCCATAGAATAAATTTTTTTGGTAGGTATATATTTGCAATAATTCTTAGTGTATAATTTGCCAGAAATCTTATGAACTAAGTACATGAATCTATTTTTACATATTATGCATTTATGAACGATAATATAAAATAACGATCTCTCAATACCATTTCCGAACAATTAATACTTTTTCTTTCATCCTGCATGAATACGAGATAAAACAATTATCGTAAATAGTTTTGAAGGTTGAAAAATCTGATTTTTTCACTGACAAGATTTCATCATAAATGGCTCCGCATTTAGCCACTCCTGCGTGACTACCAAGTGGATTATTACACGGGCGTATGTAATCTGCACACACTTTTGGAAATTGTAGAAAATGTTTTGAGTAAACTGCACACAGTGTATTTCGCACACACAAAAACGGAGCGAGTAAACTGCACACCGTGTATTTTACACACACAAAAACAGAGCAAGTAAACTGCACATAGTGCATTTTGCACACACAAGAATGACAAGAATGGAGCGAGTAAACTGCACACCCTGTAATCAGCACAAGCTAATGAAAGCTGCATAAATTGTACACATTGGAGAAGTAAATAGCAACAGCAAACTATATTAATGAAACGGGCAAAACACTGTTTTTCAGTAATAATAATACATTTGTCATGTAAGGTAGGTGAATACAGTAGATTGAACATTGATAAAAATTAAGAAGTAGGTTAGTCTGGACACTGGTGATAACCTGCTCGTTTTACAAACTGCAGCCTGCTGATTTCGTTATTGTTATACTCAACAATGAGGTTATCGACATGAGCTTTACTAGCCGCATACGTATTTCGCACGGTCTTCCTAGTATTCAAACTCTGTATAGAGATGTATGAATCTGTTTGAAACTCGATAATTTTTTGTGTGAACAGAAATATGTCAGGATGACTCTTGTAGAATGAATCATTTAAGCGGCTGTGAAATGATTCGCAGGCGTTTGTTGTACGTGTGAGGCTGGCAGTCTGAGCAGCCCAAAGCTGCGGAGGAAATTTAGCGTCTTCGTTGACATAGTTTGTGAGGATATATTCGGTGAACTTTTCTAATTTTGCGTCTGCAGGTCGAATGGAAATCAATTCAGTGAACGCGTCATAAACGTCACCGGGCTCCAAAAATGTTAGGCCAAAGACGTACCGTAGCCAGCGCCCTCCCTCTGAAATAACCGTCTTTCCCGTGGCTGATACAGACTTCTGATACGTACTTTGTAATCCAAGATATTGGATTCGACGATACCACGCCTGGCGCAGATGAAATCGGCATCCAATTACATCTATATCTGGCCACTTACTCCGTAGGGCTTTGTGGATAGCGGTCTCGAAATCGACGACGACAGTTTTTGGAGAAAATTCTGGGCAAATACCAATGAGTTCATCTGTAAAGTGCTCATAACTTCGCGTTGATTTGTCGGGGAGAAGGGCATAACATAACTGCACATAGTGCCCATTCTTGATGCCGTGTAATGTGAATAGTTGCTTGAAAAATTTTGTGCAATAATCGAGTGTTCCATCTACATAAATAGTATCCATAACACGTAGAACTTCGAGGTTTGTAGGGCATGAGAAAATTACAATATTTTTTTCATAATTATTTACTTGCAAGAACGGTTCTCCTCTACACGTTACTATCGACATGTCGTTCAGGACACTATGGACTGCAACGATGCTCTGAGGCTTCTTAAAGGGATGTTTTTTTTGACGAGCATTATAGACATTCCGTCGAACCAACTCCTTATCTCGCGTAGTGAATGTAGCGGGAATATTTTCTGCTAACACCGTGCGCATGATTTTTGCAGGACGTTCGAAGAGATCATCGGTCGCCTTCCTTTTGCAGGCTTCACTCACTTTCTTCCGCTCCACCTTTGCAACGTTCGAGTCATGTCTGTGACTTCCTTTTTCTTTTGGTGGCGAGCTGTTTTCCTCGACAAGAACTGTGGCCGTGCAGCCACGCACTCTGCACCGCCACGTCACAACATGTACGGATGTACGAAATTTATAATAAATATGGTCATTAAAAACAAGCAATTGTTTGTCACCGCGCGAACTTGGGATAAAAGTTAATTCAGTCATTGTGCTGTCACTATGATGCATGAAAATGAAGTGAGATGTGTAAGCAGTTTGTACAAGTCTAATAACATCGAAAAATATGGGTGATTCATGCTCGGTCAGCTCATTGAAATACATTCACGCGGGTCAGGGAATTTCTTGAATCGATTTTAAAGATAAAATTCATTATTTGTAGGGTGTGCAAAATGTAGTGTGTGCATTTTACTCATTCAAAAATGTCAAAAACAGTGTGTGCAAAATGTAGTGTGTGCATTTTACTCATTCAAAAACAGTGTGTGCAAAATGTAGTGTGTGCATTTTACTCATTCAAAAATAGTGTGTGCAAAATGTAGTGTGTGCATTTTACTCATTGAGTGTGTGCAATTTACTTTCTCCCTATTACACTCATAGTCGTCATAATACATGAATAAAGGCAATACAGTTTTATTTGAAAACGATTCTTCCTTTTTTATCCAAAATTCTCCTTGAATAAAATTCAAAATTATTATTCTATCTTTCTCTAACATTTCCATATATTTCATGGTTCTCGAAAAAAGACCGGGAATTTCAAACACAGTTTTTAATACTCTTCGAATAGGGACAAATTCAATGGTTACCTTCACTTTGACTAGTTTTTTGGCTTCTCCCCCTTCCACGTCTTTAAATTCTTCTCTTTCCCCTACAATAACTTTTTCGGGTAAAATCTAACCTCCTTCGCTCTCAAAATATTTTTGTAATTTATAAGTAATCCGATGATACGAGTAAATTCTCAAACGGGTTCTGTAGACGTTCAAAATCTTTTTCAAAATCCATTATATTTTTACCCGACTCTCCAAGTTCTTTCAGTCGACTTCTAACACAACTCTTCAAGTTATAGAAAGCAGGTCCATTTTGGAATTCGGTAAAACAATCGATTAATTCTAAAGTTCTTTTTCTATTCATGTCTGGATGGCCGTAACAAAAAGCAGCAAATTTGGCTGCGTCTTTTTCAAGTAAATTTTGAGAACAGTTTGCCAAATTCAACTTATTTTTGATAAAATTCGAATGATCAATCGAACAATTAATGGCCTCAAATTCACAAAAAGTTGGAACACTCAACTGTTCAATGTTTGGCTTGTTAGGTAACTCATAACTAGAAATATTGAGATTAAAGTTTTCGACATTCGAACTATTTCTATTACTTGAGCACGAATCCGGATGTTTTGACCGGTGTCTCCGAAAAGAATTCAGGCTCGGAAATTTCCTTAAGCAATTACTATCGTTACAATTGAAAAACTTCAACTCCGAATGTGAAAACGACATATGTTGTATTCAACATTATTTGAAAAAGTTGCGTTTTCACATTCGGAGCAACGCATACTTAATTTGATTTAGAAATAAGTCTACCAATGAAAGATGAAAGTTCGATGCTTCGAACATTTGTTGAAGGCAGCTTGATATCTTAAACAGCAACTTGTATCAATTGCCAAATGACTTGTACTTCGTGTGGGTACTTCGCCTCAAGGGCGAAAAAAAGAACCAAGGTGAAATGAATGGCCTCTGCGACCGACTCAAACGCGTACTTCTGAAGGTCGAGGATCACGTAAGCCGCGTCTATCTTTTGAAGCGGTCCAGCAAGAACGGGAGTTGGCTGCACCGTTAATTTTTTCTTTAGTAATTTTTCGCGATAATCTTTGATCGCTTTATTCAAATCAGAACAATTCTGAAAATTATGAAATCATTAATGATAATGCGACATGTTTTCAAATCACGTCTGTTTATGTACTCGTACATAAAATTTGTATCTTTACCTCAATAATTCGCATCCGGTCACTATTGTAGACGCGCTAGTGTCGTGGACGAAAAGGTGATCACATGAAAATTTACATAAGAGCGTATGTTATTTCAACTCGCTGTATCTCTGTTGTTGATACTGAAAAAAAAGTACTGCTCGTAATGACCTTTCTTGACTCTTTTGACTCGTAGAATAGTATGAAACTCATAAAAATAAAAATTTCATATATTATTTGAAATATCACCTTTTCGTCCAGCTTTCACAAATGGCCGCTATAGTAAATGTAGAGGGCGACTCTTTTGGGGCCGGACGCGAATATGTAGAAAGAACGCTTCGCGAACTTCGGCTGTTGAGACGCGCTCAACAACTTGACCTTTCGAGTTCCTTTTTGAAATTTTTCTTTGAATCAAATATGGCAAGAGAGCGAAGACAATGGCGTCAGTATTTTCTGAAAATAATAGAATATGATTCAAAATATTTTCCAAGTCTTACTACCAGCAAAGAATAGTTGATGTTGTACACAAAAGATAGTCAATATACCTTGCTTCGCATTTAAATCAATGAGCGAATGAACCAAGTTCTTGAGCTCGGAATATTTCTTGGTGTCAATGTCCTTTTGAATGATTTCAATAAGTTTTGGTTTAACTTTGCTCCAACTCTCCTCAAAATTTCTGCCAGGGAATTTCGCTGCGAAATCAGATTTAAACTGCAAGAAAAACAATCAAGTTATATGGCATCAACACTTCACAGACAGAACCATATTTGAGAAGATGGTGGATACACGCATTGGGAGATAAGTCCCCCCCCCCTCCCCCAGTATTCACAAACAAAGTTTAACAAATACCGAATTTCCCTTAAATTACTGGCTTCCTCGCAATTGGGTTGTTCAAGATTTGGCGAGATCGAAAATCGCAAGTTTTCTCAACAAATCCTGTATAGCCTGAGTTGAAAGAAGAAAATTTTTCAGAAGGTATGAAAAGAAGTTGCACGACTCTCTGAGGCTTATTTTGGAAAAAAACATTTGATCATCAGGTAGGCCTAATTGTCGGTTATTTCTCTCAAAATAGTTACTTATTCCATCGTTGTTCACGTTCAACTCTAAGCAACTTGAAAGATTTTCCGTGGAAGATGAACAGACATCTGTATTTTTCAAAGTGAGAAGTGACAATTCATAAGCTTTAGGCCGCTCTAGAAAATAAAATTGTTGTCGAATTTCTGTAATAATCATTTTTCAAACTAAATTTCATCAAAATTACGATTTTATCAGTCTTTTGTCCATGAAACCATCAAATTTTGAACATAGACTTGATGAAATTCAATTTGAAAAATTGTTGATGAAAAAAAAATGGGAAAAATTTTGATCGTCTAGATAGTTCTTCTCAGTTTTAACACAGGGGAACCCATAATTTCTTAAATTATCCTCAAATTTTACAAACACTCATAAAATACGTTGAAGTTCTGAAGATTTTGCAATTAATTTACAAAAATGTAGGGGCGCGAAAAAAAAATGGTTGACAACTCACTAATTCAATTGCGAGCATAGTACGAAGACATGGAAACATTTGAATGTAGGAAAGAATGGAATTTTTCTCCAAAATCATTCGTCGTTTTTCAATAGGTGTACTCCATCGGGATTTCACCTCATCAACTGGTTCGAGGTAGGTTTTCAACCATGAAATACTTTCTTCCTCTTGAGTAACTGTAATAAAAGTAATAAATTAATGAAGACGCATTCGCAGCTTTGAAAACCATTCGCAGACGATCACACTTTCTTATAATCCTTTACGCTATGATACCAACTAATCGCAAGAAAGTCGTTCTTACCTTTTTCAAGCACAACATCTTCGTGAGTTGACTCATCAATACGATTGTCATCCTGCCCTTTTCGTGACGTTTTCTTTCGAAAATAGCTGTATGAGTTGTATAATTTTCCACTGGGACCAATTTTTTTCCCACTTGTATCGGTGTAACCTTGTACGTACTACGTTTCAAGATTTTCCGTAGGAAAAATTGCCTTTATACCCGATGCTAAAGATTTAATATGCGACACAGATAACCTAGAAAAAGCGACCAAAACATCTTATTACCTACAAATGATTGATCACAATAACGTGGTACGCGATATCAAACTCATTTCGTCTGAATTCATAAATTTTCTTCATACACCAGTAGGTACATACTTGTTTGAATTTTGCGCCAGCGCATATATAACGATTCTCCGGCTCAGCAATCCGCTCTGAGAATACGATAATTGTTCAGTATAGCTTGTCCTTCGATGTCAGTAGCAAAGAAATTCTTCGGCAGACTCTGTGACATAATTTTGTAAACATCAATCTCAGGTTTTCTCTAGTGACGTAATTTAAAATAATAATGTACACTTTTACCGGAATATTTTCATTTGAAGCAGGTTCTTCATCATCCAACGTCACATTGTTTGAAGAAGAGGAACTCGGAGATCATAAAGTTATAAAGTTACTGTAGTTTTTTCTCCGTGCATTTTATGAATTTATTTCGTAATTAATTCGTAACTAATTCGAAATTATTTTACCGTGAAAGCGTGACGCGGCCGCATACGATATTTAGCTTGTTGAACAAGACGCAGCAGACAGCAGCCGAAAACACCAACGTAGTGCGGTAAGGGAGGCAGGCTCGACGCTAGCGCGACATTGCTTTGACGAGTCCGAATTGAATGGAAACAAAGAACCAACCAACAAGAATAAAAAACGCGTTCTCTACATCGTGAAGACGTGGGGAGCATAGGAGCGCATGCGCGCAGCTTGCGTGATGAATATCGTTGTACGCGGAAAAAACTACGAATATCATTTGAAGGCAGAGTATGCAGCGCCCTTATGCAGCGCCCTTGTGCAGCGCCATACCAGTGCAAAGTGAGCAATAGACTCGCGCCAGATGGCGGCTCTCCTCGCGACTAGCCTCGGCAAAATACAATAGATATTGCTTACCTCGCGTCGTTCCTGTATAGCGTAGTAATTAAGCTATCTTATAACAATTGATGTATTAGAAATCAAAATTGTTTTTCAGCCCGACAGCGTGAAGAGACAATGGTAAAAATGGAGCCAGTAGAATCCAGAATCCTATCGATTTTGATCGCATATAATGCGGTATTGCAAATGGATGATTTAATACCGGTAGCATATTCGAACCCGAATTATTTATTCTTTGTTTTATTTCCAACTTGAAACTTTTAAAAACAAGAGATTGAAGAAGACTCGTACTATAGTTTCGAAAAAAAAAAAAAAAAAAAAAAAAGGGACTGTTTCAAGGACATTAATTTTGCCCGACTGTGATAATTTATCCAACAATCTTAATTGGTTATTCCTGGCTCAAAAATTAATCGCATCAATCTTGAGAATGTTTTAATTTTGGAGAATAGTATATTACTAATGCAAAAGAAGGGAAGAATGAGTTTCGAGTATTAAAAATTCTCCACGTTTCATTTTCATTAAGAGACAGGTTTTTTCGGCACAAAAATGGGTGACCTGGGGCACTAAAATTCAAAAATTTGGCAATGTTCGTCATATGAAAAAATATAGAAAAAATACACGTTATTCAGTACATTTACTCGTTCTCAATAAAAATTAATCAATTTATTTTTTACAGAACTAATCAATTTTCAATCAAAACTGTCTCATTTGAGGGCGAATTTTATTGATTTTTTTCCCCATCCAATCTACTTTGCTTTAGATCGAAATTTATGAATTCTTTGACAAGAAGTAGCCAAATTTTAGTCGAAAATTTAATGTTTTTCAAACAATACTGACGCAATTTCAGGCGCAAAATTTAGACATTTTAAACAAAATCTTCATAATTTAGGGTACAATTTTTCAATTTTTTATAGACAAACCCAAATTTTCTCTCTATTGGCTAGTATAGGGACTTAGAAAATATCGAGCTCTGTAGTTTCTTGCTTATCCTAATACAGTGGAACCTTTGTAAGTCGAACCCACGTAAGTCGAAAAACCCTGTAAGTCGATGTAAAACTGATTTCCCTTGAAAGTCCCATAACACTCAATGTAAAATTAAACCGTGTATGTCAAAATTTTGTAGTCGTAACTCGAAATGAATTTATTGCGTTTTGAAGAAGAAAAGACTCTATAAGTCGTACGTTGTCCCATTTTTGACTGCATAACTCGAAGCATAACTCGAAGCACAATCGGATTAAACTCTATACGTCGAACGTGGTTCAACTTTTGATTGTGTATCTCAAAATACAGTACATCTGTTTACGACTACAAAATTTTGACATACACAGTTTAATTTTACATTGAGTGTTATGGGACTTTCAAGGGAAATCAGTTTTACATCGACTTACAGGGTTTTTCGACTTACGTGGGTTCGACTTACAAAGGTTCCACTGTACAAAGAAAAAGTGTAAGCTAGATTTATACTAGGCTAAGAAAACTCCGACAGCCATTATGAAGCTACAAGCTTGTGACGTCATAAGTCGGGGATGCCATAAGACGGTGACGTAATGAGTCGTCAATCCTGGGCCGCTTATACAATATGAAATTATACTAAAGTAGACTTACACTAGCCAAGAAGCGGGACGAACGAGCGGAGCGAGTGAGGCCCCCTAATATCATCCGTCCGATTGGTGTATATCAAAGTTTTTGATATTTTTAATATATTTCCTCTACCCCCTAAATCTCGAAGATGCGTCAGTGTTGCCAGATTCAAATTTTAAAAAATGTCACTAAAAAAAAAAAAGTGTAAAATCGTGTCACGAACGCCTGGAACCATCTTCGGAGCCGTTTTGAGTCGTTCCAGAGCCGTATTATTGTGTGCCAGAAATCGTGCCACTTTTGAAAACCACCAGGTTTGAAATGTGCCGCCTCAAAGTGTCACTCCTGACAACACTGAGATGCATCCGAGCGTGCGCACGGATTGGGACTTGGAAAATTTTTAACGTCGAATCTTAGTCTCACCCTTGATTCCAGAATTTGCGTCCGGGCGTCTGTACAGTTTTCTAGCAAAGGAAATGGTATTACACTATCATAAAGATGTATACAATGTTAGAACCCGCTCTCAATAAACGCGCTTCAATAAACAATAGACGTAATCACCCTCCGCCGTACCTCTCGGCCTAAACTTATAATCCTTTATTTTCTGGTAACCAGCTATTACTATGATTAAAAATTGGTTAAACTATTCTTTAAAACCACTTATTTCTTGAACCCATTCAGAACAACAATATACTGAAGACGAACTAGGCGAGGACCTCCCCTTGTATTATACTACTTTTATACCAGCTTTATGCTTGGATTATACTAGTTAGACTTATACTAGACGGAGAAGTGGTCAAACTAACTGTCTCCCTTTGATGTATGCAGTAAACTCACACACTAGCTTCATACTAGGCTTAGGAATCCTGTCCTTTCTTGACCTTCTTATAGGCTATTTTTGGTTACAGCTTGGCTACTATAAACCTAGTATACAGTATATCAGGTCCAGTAAAATAGAAGCTTTAAAACAGACCAAAAAATGTGTCCACCCCAGGCTGCTATAGTGGGTTTAGTTTTCATCAAGTAGGCCTAATATACAGTGTACCAGACCAAGCGGAGCAAGTGAGCCGTTGGAAGCTAGTAACGTAAAACAAAAAACTCACGGGTTTCTTAACGAAGGTAATTGAGGGGAGGCAGGGAGCCTGTTTTATGAGTCTTATGCTGTTCGCAACGTTGTATATCTGGCTCATTGTAGCGTTACCAGCCGGTTCAACGACTTCGTCAAATATTATAATAGAAAATTTACATGATTTGTGATCCAAAATTACTATAGAAAATGCGACGTAGAAAATGTTTAATTCAGTTTTGACATGTTCTATGTCTTTGCTCTGGTCTCATCCTTATGGGAATTTTCACTGTGGCAATGATTCTCAAATCTGTGAGTCTGAGCCCCCCCTCAAAAGGGACTTGGAAAAATTTCGAGAAAATTTTCTCAAGAGATATTCTGAAATCTGCGACTTCGAGTCCAAGGCTCGGTAGTTTAGCTTAACCTATAATATAATAATAAAATATTATACAAGGCGTATGCTAGACTTATACTAGGGTATAGGATTTGGCAAAATTCCGGGCTCTTCTAAACCTCTCTATTAGCTAGTACCCCTCTATTAACCAGTATAGGGATTTGAAAAATTTCGAGCTCTGTATAGTTTCTAGCTTATCCGAGTATAATGAAAAGGCGTAGGCTAGATTTATACTAGGCTAAGAAAACTCCAAGAGCCATTATGAAGCTACTATGCTTGTGACGTCATAAGTGGTCCGCTTACAACATGAAGTATACTAAAGTAGACTTACACTAGCCAAGAGGCGGGACGAACGAGCGGAGCAAATCTCATCAGCCCGTAATATACTAAAGTAGACTTATACTATACCAAGCGAGCGTGCCACTCTGAAGCCTTAGCCTAAAATATTCTAAAGTAGGCTTATGTCATAAAAGACACTTTAATGATCTCTGAAACGGGAACTCTCAAATATTTTTGTCTCGCATTATCCACAACATATCTGACTGATGGGCAAAATTTTGAAAAGACATGAAAAATGATCTTTATCTTTTTGGCTTCGCCAAGAAATCCAATACCCCCTAAAGTCATTGTCTTTCTTAATTCAGCTACAGAGCAGTGCGTAATACAGGTCCTAATATCGTCGAGTCGTCCGTAT
This sequence comes from Aspidiotus destructor, assembly GCA_035079395.1. Lineage (NCBI taxonomy): Eukaryota > Metazoa > Arthropoda > Insecta > Hemiptera > Diaspididae > Aspidiotus > Aspidiotus destructor. The sequence continues at coordinate 349,559 of JAVHKZ010000020.1, forward strand.
TTATTTGCTCGTTTCTCCCTGAAAGAATATACTTTGATCAATGTCATAAAAAGATGATTTACCGGAACTGATGTAAGTCAGAAGGGTACCTAATAGTTCTCTTCCTAGACAAACTGATCTTTTTCCTCGGAAACTGCGACTTTCAATTGCTTGATTGTATCGATCAAGAGCGGAGATTCAGGATATTCTTTCTCCTGGAAAATGGCAATCAAACTTATTAGCGCATAATTTACAGTCGTAACAGACAACCAACGACTTAAAAGTGTATACCTCGTACTCATCCCACTTATTCCTCGACAAGCTGATCCATTTTCCTAGACAACTGAGACTTCGACTTGCTTGAGTTGACCGATCAAGATTGGAGGCTCAGGATATTCTTTCTCCTGGAAAAAGACAATAAATGCGATAGTCTATACAGTCATAACTAGAGACAGAATTTTTCGACACAAAAACGTGTGATCTTGGGCACTAAAATTCATCGGCAATATTCGGCATTTGAAAAAAAATGTATCAAAAATACACGTTATTCAGTACATTCACTCATTCTCAATCAAAATTTTCCTACTAAAATTATCAGATTTTCTACCACAAATGATCAATTTTTGAAGTGAAAATTTACCAAATCAAAACTGCCTCTTTTAGGGAAAATTTCATTGATTTTTTTCAATCCAAACTACTTCGCTTAATGACCATTAAATGATAATGTGCCGTACCTTAGAGGAGAAAATTAATTCTACTTCGCTTTATGAATTCTTTGAATCGATGGATATAGGCATAGGCGTTAGAGGGTCTAGACCTTGTTACCGCCGTCTTTTATCTGCTAGTTCAATCACAGCACACAAGCCTTTATTTTCAACGACTATGTATTACAGATCATAAATCAGTATTTCCCAAACTCAATTCTACGTCAAAAAGTGTGCCGCGAAATTTCTGAAGGTGCCACCAGAGTAACTTAGAGGAAGAAATTTTAAAAAGAAAGAAAAAAGAGAGAATTTGATGAAAAATATGTAGGTTTGAGAATAGGTAATATGTGTGGATACCAAATAGAGAAGATTTTATTCGTGCAAAGGATAATTATGAAACGACAAAAACAAAACGGTTTTTATGCACAGGAGTGTAAAAAAAATGTATTTCAGAAACAATTTCAAGTGTGCCGCAAAATTTATTTTGTGCATTTATGAGCCGAGTGGACTACTGTGCCGCGAGCCAGAAAAGTTTGGGAAACACGCGCCGCCCTTAGTTACTCTCTGCACGCTACTCTTCACCACTCTACACATATCGCAGTAATTAGCGCAGTACTAGTATAGTCTTCACATGTCACGCTGTTAGATAACTCAATGAACGTCCTTGACTGACAAACGAAGCTCGATCAGCGGCAACACACATACAGTGAAACAAGTAAGAGTCAATTCAGACTTGACAACGGATGATATCTGGCGGGCATTTCTTGTAACACACAAAACGTACACCACTGCAAAGTACAATCACACGCTTTGGAGGTATCTTCTCGAGTGTACGATGAAATACACAGCCGTTAACGAAAGAAAAATTTACAGTTTGACACCACTTCACCAGAATTTCATTTGCAAGGCGAATGATAACCAAAATAGATAATTTCGAGTTTTAATATATGTATGTAGGACATTTTTTCGAAAAATTGAATTAAAATTGGGCGCGAGCTCATTGAAAAGTTTCCTATTTGAAAATATATGAAGCGAGAATCGTATCCTACAGTTGATATAACAAAGTGCGGTCAGAGAGGAAGCCGCAATTCTAGCCTGCGTTTGCTTTGTGAAGTCCGAAACCGGGCTCTGTAAAAGCAAACGCACTATTGCGCAATTAATATAACAAAACAAGTAAACGATGGTAGTGCTGTGATCATGTTGTATTCCTCGTACATAGACTAGATTATTTGTGATAACGGAACACTCTTACTAATATTGGTGACATAAGTGTGCGTGAGATTTTTTGGGCAGAAATACGTACCTATTTTGGTGAAAATTTTTCCATTGAGCTTTTTACTGTCCATAAGAAATGCATGCGACGCAAAGATCGCCGTGCAGATGTTGACATTTCAAGAAAAATATACGTACACTTCGAATTTATTGAATTCTCGCTACCTATTTGAAGAGAAATTTTCTTGACCGTATTATTTCTTAATACTTGACTGGTAGTTTAGTGATCTTTGCTCCACTTGTATTTCTTATGGGAGAAAAATACTAAGCTGGAATTATCGATCATTTTCCACCCATGATGATATCGATTTTCATGACGTCACAATAATTTAAAATCTGGTGCGTTTGTAGTCGAGAATATCCACCCTACACGAAACTTCTGTAATTAATATCTCGGTTACAAATTAATATTTTTCGATGAAACTAAAACAGTGCACTGCACTCATGCGGGTATTAGAGCAATAATTGTACAAAGAAGCAACTTAATCAGATTGTCAATTTTTGTAAGCCGCTAGAAGTATTCTCGCTCAATGTAAACAAACATTGCGGGATATATAGCCATCCGAAAAATGAAATGGTGTGAATTTCACTTCATTTTTCGGATGGCTATATCTCGCGATGTTTGTTTACATTGAGCGAGAATACCTCTAGAGCCTTAGTTTTTGAGGGGGGCATAACGCTATGACTTGGAAAAATTTTGAGCTCTTCAATACCCCTCTATGGCTCTATTAGCTAGTACAGGGACTTGGAAAATTTCAAGCTCTTCTATGGGTTAGTATAGGGACTTGGGCAAATTCATCCATCAGAGGAATTCTGTCCGCGTACGCGAACGTATTTTTGGCTGTTCTATAGCCTTCTATGGGACTTGGAAAAAATTCCTCATTCCTCTATATCGCTGGAGGGCGCGTACCCCTGGGACTTACAAAATTCTTCGTTCCTCTATATTTCATATAGCCTTCTATGGGACTTGGAAAAATTCCTGGCTCCTCTTTAGCCGTCTATGGGGGAAATTTCTTGGCTCCTGTATAGTTGTCTGTGGGACTTGGAAAAATTTCGGCTGTTCTATAGCCCTCAATGGGACTCGGAAAATTATGTGATCTCTATCCTCTTCATATTATTATTTACATATGGAAGTGTGTCAAACAAGTCCAGGCTTTGATTAATGTGACAGGATTCTTGTCTTGTTTGTGAATATGGGTCATTTGTGGAGGGATTCTTCTAATTGGACTAGAATATGTTGCTCACACAAACGCGTTCGTCAATGAAATAGCGATTCCTCGTAGCTTCTCTTAATATGCGTTCGTCAATGTTCATTTTCGTGCTACAGTACACAATAATAGAATGTTGCGTTTTGTTCCTACAGAAGGGGCCCATCCTTCGGTAGGATTGGGGTGCATAAAAGTTAGATCATGGTAGGCTGGAGAGGAGATATAGTTTTTGTTTTTCCCGCCTATCTTACGTACTAGGTGACAAGATTTTAGACATGCTTATTTTAGACCTATTTTCGACAAAGCTGTTCGGCCTATCATGTGCTTCTGCTCTCTGGTTGAGTCGTAGGGTATTTAGGTAAGTGTAGGACTGTCATCAAGTATACCACAACACCCAGTCCCGGCTGTTCACCAGCAAGCAGTGAATTATTGACTTTCCCAGACAGAATACTTTTATTAGGACAGGATCATAACGGGGACCCAGCCTCATCCATAGATTCTCACATTCGTAACTGATATATATTAGATCACATGGGACGAAGAAGACCAGCTGGCTCGCAAAAGGCTGAAGAAGGCCATTAAAGACAGCAAAGTGCTGCATGGCAAGAGCTATGTGAGATGGCCGAGGATGACCCGTTTGAAAGCCTTATGAGATAGTGCTGAAGAAGCTAAAGAGCTTTTCAGCAATGAGCCGTATGGAGCCGGATGTTGTGGGTCTGATCAATGACGGCTTGTTCCCACAGTACCCGCCACCAAGGGTAACGCTACCTATAGTAGAAGAGGATGGTATATCCCTCCTAGGTACCGAGGAGGTGGATGCAGCAGTCGATAGACTGTGGAGTAAGTATTAGAAGGCTCCAGGCCCGGATGAGATTCCAAATCCAGTCTGGAGCGCCATGTAAAAAATGGAGTGGGGAAAACAAGATAGTTCACGATTCGTAAGGCCGTGGATCTGGAATCGTGCATAGACATTTGTATTTCTTGAGGAATATATTTTCTATTTTGCTGGATTAAAACAGAGTGCGCCAGTGGAAGCGTAGCTAAATAATAAGACATATCCTATCATCGAGAGAATTTTTATTGAGACAATTTGGTTAGTTATAATTTTTATGAATACAATAAATAATTTAAATTCCGTACGGTGGCCGCCTTCCATCAGTTTCCTTGGTTACCTAACGGACAGAAGAAAGCAAAAGCATGTCCGTCAGTCTCTGTAAAGAGAGTAAATAGCCTACTTAAACCTAGAGAGATCGGAGCCCTGAGAGTGGATCTAACTGCCTATTCGGTTCCTAATGCGGTCTACACATCCCTAATATCTAGAACTATGAGGTAAAACTACTATAAGGGTTGAACATCTATTCACGTGTCTGAAGGGACGGATTTTTCGTAAGCGTCGGTGTCGAAAATTGAATTACGAACTTTACACGAAAATCATTCCAAAGCGTTGCGATCTGAAGTATGTCGTCTACTTACGTTTCTGGTTTTCACCATCTCTAACGTCAATTTCTAATCAATCAGCAAATTAACGAATAACGATCCTCCAAAATTGGTCAAACGAAAACTAGCGATTTGCTGCAGTAGGTAAGCTGTTACGATCAATTGTGTGGGAATAAAGACGAAAAAGTGTCAACTGCCAAGTTTGAGTAAAGAATTTTATAGCGGACAATGAATATTCTATTGAAGAGTCGCAGCCGTAAGCAGATAGCGAGGTATGAGAGAAAAAAGATAGATAGCGTTTTATTTCAGCGAACGCTGAAAGTCGAAATATTTTCGACACGCCATACACTCTGTGGACCCGGCACTGCTTGTTGATACATTCAATGCGCCAGTTGTTGGGGGACTGTTCCCTGTGAGATGGAGAAAAGCCAGAATAGCGCTAATCGAAAAGAAGGATAAACCATCTGGCCTGCCATCCTGTTACCGCCCACTTTGTCTGCTGGACAATGTTGGGAAACTCCTGGAAAAAGTGATAGCTAATTGACTGGAGAGTTATCTGAAATAAAGAGGTATAATCTCTAGTGGCCAGTACGGTTTTCGAACTGGACGCTGCACATCAGATGCTGGGATCCGGCTGAAGAGGATAGCTGAGTCAGCGATAGCGACGCGTCAGTTTTGCGCAGCCGTCAGCCTCGACAGAAGAAATGCGTTCAAATCGATTCCTCGGGAGAGGATCTTGGAAGCTCTCAAGGACGCAGAAGTGCCCGCATACCTGCTCAGGATGATCAGCAGCTATCTTCGCTGTCGTGAAATCGAAGCAGAGACGTCTGCTGGTACAGTTCAGCGTCCGGTCACTTGTGGGGTGCCACACGGGTCGGTCCTTGGGCCGCTTTTGTGGTGCGTTGCATTTAACGGGATATTCAAGGTGAAGCTGCAGCCGGGTGTTGAACTTATCTGCTATGAGGATGACACACTGGTGGTGTGCACTGTCGAGAGATTTGTAGCGGTGGAGAATAGGGTAAACCGGGCCCTAGAACAAGTGACGCGTTGAATCGAGTCGGCTGGACTCGAGCTTGCAGCTAGTAAGAAGGAGGCCATTGTATTCACAAATTCCACCCACCTTTCGCTTGCAAGGTGTGGAAATTGAATCTGGTTTGACTCGAAGCTTCAGGTACCATTTCCTGATGGCAGCGGGAAAGGCGGGTAAGGTAGTTGAATACCTAAGCCGCCTAATGAGGAATATGGGAGGACCGAGAGAAGCAAGAAGAAGGGTCATGATGAGCACCGCCTGGTCGATCCTCCTATACGGTGCACCAGTATGGGCCGACTCCATGAAGATACCATACAGAAGACGAGAGATGGTAAAGATCCAACAAAGAGCTGCCCTGAGGCGTGTCAGTGCCTACCGCACTGTCTCGACGAAGGCTCTTCGCGTATTAGCACGTTCACCACAGGCGCTCCTTGCTTGAGAAATGGAAAGTAAGAAAAGTGGACAACCCGTGTGTTAATACGCAACGTTGAAGACTGGATGAACCGACACCATGGCTCACTAAACTTTCACCTGACGCAGGTGCTAAGTGGCCATGGCTGCTTCAACAAGTACCTTCATGAGAAGCTAAGGAAAGTTGAGAAGGCAACGTGTTCGCACTGCGACCATGGGCGGGATGATGGACCAGAGCACACCTTATGTGAGTGTGAGGCGTGGAGGTGTGAGCGGGTCAAGCTTAGTCGGTCTCTTCAAGAGATCAGGGTAGATGAAGCGCTTGACCCGAGTAGCCTGGTATCCACCATGCATAGGTTCCGAAGAAGCATGGGATCAGGTGTCTGCATTTGCAGCCACCGTCATGAAAGAGAAGATGAACCGGGAATGGAATAGGCAAATGCAGAACCACTCTGGCCTACTCAACACCTGTGTACCATCAACAATCAGTTTTGCTGGAAGAAGAGGATTACGATCATCCCTGAAGGTAGAAGAAGATGAAGAAACTCTAACAGCAATTTACTATATCTTAAGGTGATGTTGTTGTTGTGTGTTGTTGTTTTCTGCGTGCCAGGGAGGCACTGCAGCTTGGCGGTTGCCAAGCAGAAGAGGGGGCTCGCCGAGGAGATTCTTCCAACACTGAAGTTATACCCGAAAAGGTGGACTCCGGTACTAGAAGAAACAAAATCAAATGCATAAGCAACCTGTACCCATTCCACCGGCGGCGCTGCACATGCAACAGAAGCGAAGACCGATATATTCGATATCATTCACGCTCTCTGCCTTCATCTTATTGCGAACTGCAATCAGAACTCCTCCACCCCTTCCCATGGATCGGTATTTTCTGAATACTGTATACAGGTTTGAAATGATCTCGTTCGAAAATATTCCAGGGTGTAACCACGTTTTAGTGAGAACCACTATTGACGACATTTTTGCGGCAGTGGATTCAGCAATCTGTTCCGTTTCTGTTCTTAACCCCCGTACGACCTGATAAAGACAACTTCATTCCCCCCCCCCCCTCACAATCACACCTACCCGTGATCCCATAATTATCGTGCTATGAATAAGAAAGGCTATATTATTTCGTCCCGTGCTTTATACTGATAAATTTAATGAACGTAGATTGGTATTGAAGTGGGAAAGGTTTTTGTGTTGTCAAATAGTGGAATTTTTTGAAATGGGTTCTCTTTTCCATCCGATCGGAACCGCCCATGAAGCCCCGAATTTTTATAGAAAGTTCAAAATTGGAAATTTCACCTAGTCCCTTTTTCTGGTATATAAATTGCTGGATGATCGAAAATCGCACAAGTATACCTTTCCACCCCTTTCATTCACAAAACAATGATCGACTTGCTTAAAATCTCCCTCCCGATGTAAGTAGGTATGTACTTCAAAGATCGATATTTTGCAAAGTCTCCGAGAAGGTCAGGGTTGCTGCCCCCTCGAAAGCAATTCTTAAAACCCTTCAAACACCATAAGGAACCACTTCTTACTAAGAGATTCAATTCCTCTGCCCAAGGAAAAAAATATAATATTGGATTTAAATACGATAAATGTAGGACGACTGTAAGCTCGAACTCATTGAAGAAGACAGCCCTCGATCTATTTAACAAAAACTCATTGATGCTTTCAATTGATTTTACTACTCATTCAATTCAAAGATAGAAGCTAGTCTACCTACCTTAAGAAAAAGGTATGAGAAAAAATTGTCATGGAAAATTCTATAGGCGATGCTAAGTCTTTTGCCAGCCTTTCTCCATCTCAGTAAGTTCCAACGATTTCGGTGTATTTATTTTCTCGTATGTTTTCTTTAAACTCATATACCTTTGTACTCGTTTGCAGATAGTTTCTCGACTAAAAGCCCAAAAGGTTTAATGATTTACTCAGTGGAAGTAAATCTTCGAGTTTGTGCTATGCCCTATAGCTTCTACTCGCATCTAATCATCCACCAAGTAGCAGAAAGAATCCATAACATCGAAGGAATACATCAGCATGCAGGTACGTAACTTCACTTTTGCGATCCCAGTTTTCAGAATTTTTTGAAAATTATAAGGAACAAAAGAAATTAGTTGGCGAAATATCTTTCTCACCCAAGGCTTTTATATTATATTTCAACAGTAACGTCGGGTCGATATAGGTTTTTTGGGACGAACGAAGAGGCTTTTTTCGAAAGTACTAGCGCTCTGTTTCCATTCATGTATGTTTGAATGCGTACCGATGCTTTTTTTCAATATAGTGATCATAAAGTATCTTTGTACGGGTATATGTATTCGAAAAAGAGCACACTTTTGAGAAGAGAAGGGTCTTTGTCAATACGTTTTACCAATTCAATTAAACCTGAATTTCGGCTACACTTTAGAGAGTATAATAGTCGAATTATTGTAAATCAATTTTGATAAGCGTGAATATTTTTCCTCGAAGAAATAGTTGATAAATTGTGAACGAGAAAAATATCAGCCTTCGACGGATGAGACGCGCGGTTTATCGCGATCAGATGTACATGTAGTTGTATATTTCATCATAATTATCGCAAGCTATCATTAGAAAAAAATAAGGACGTACGTCTTTCTGAACTATGAACACCGGCCGGCTAGCGAGCAGGAAAACAAGATAAAATAGAGAGAAAAACTCGAGTATGAAATATAACATCGAGCAAGCAGCGTTGATCTCACAGTCGTTCAGATTCTATTGCTGCTTTGCTGCTTTCTGAGCGTTTCCACGATCTTTTATTTCATTTCGTACGTTTTGGTGATTTTCCCCACAACCAGATTTTGAAACACGTTGATTTCACAGTCGTTCAGATTCCATTGCTACTTTTTGAGCTTTTTCCGTGCGATTAAATCGTTTTAAGGGCGTTTCTACGATCTTTTATTTTATTTCATACGTTTTGGTGATTTTCCCCAGACCCGGATTTTGAAACAAACTTGGGAATCTTCGAAAGAGGTACGTTTTTGTACGCCGTATATGGTTTGTCGCAGAGATTTCGTAAGTAATCTTGATAATTCTTAAGTTGAGATTCTGGATTCTTTTTCGTGAATCGTGGTTTCACATATCTTCGATTTTGTATAACCAAAAATTATTTGAGCAAACGAAAAGTTTTAATACGAAACACGTGCGATGAATTTTGATATTCAGTGCACATTTCCGAAGTTGTCGACCTGTTTACAGCAATTCTTTCGTCGCAAGAATTCTCTAATGGGTATCGGTTTATTTTTTCAGTGGGGCTCAACAACTTACAAACGCGAAGAAATTTCTTTCTAGCTAATTTCTCTGGAAATACCCGCTAGCCTTCACGACAGCTGTCTAATTAGTTCATTAATTTAGGTAAGATATGTGCGTTTCTCTCATTCTTGAGCTAAAAAGTTTTTATTGCGTACCTGAGCACCAATGTAAATTCTCTGTCAGATAGTCTAAGTACGTCATATGAGGAGGAACATTCGTATTGCACAATATGTAAGTAGAATTATTTACTCAGAGCGTTAATCAATATCCATGAAACCAAATATAGTTTCCCCAATTAAATTTTTTGAAAAAAAAAAATTGTTACTAGGTATTGCATCAGTAATCGTAATTATAAAGAAATCATATCACCAGTGAAGACTCCTTCCGTTTTTAAATTATTTCACTCGATGTTTTCACCACCTTGGGTTACGAGACAGTAATCTCATTTTTATCTTGCTTCTCCTCTCGCCCTATGATAAAAATATATTCAGTACGTTTTTATATGAAATCAAATATTCCTCCGAATTTTTCGATTTCTCGTTGGCTTTGCCTCGTGATAATTTTATAGTCTACACTTTATATGATTTTACTCGAAATCATTGTACCTATACGTCATGGCTAGTTTATGACCTTCAGACCCGTTTGGGCTCGAGAACTGTATGTAAAAAGTTTTTTCGCATCGCATTTATCATTCTTCTGTGTCGTACATTAGACCGATTTTCTCCCTTCAGTTCAAAAGATTTTGACGGTGAGTAGGAAATACGTGTCGGATAGCTAAAATCCACTGGTGTACGGACGCTAGGGCGGTTGCTCATTTCGTCGAACAGCGCAAGATTTTTCGCCGATATTTTCACTTTCTTATGGGCCCCAGCCGTAGACAAATCTTTTTGCTTTATTAAGAACGTTGCAATACAATTTGGTATACCAGAAAGAAAGACTTGTATAAAATACAAAACATAGTATTTCTTTGCTCAGGTACGGCTTATTCTTTCTAAAGATTACTAAACAATAATTTCTTTCAGATTCTTTCATCAAATCTTCGACGAGAATATCTTAAGATGGATAATATCATGGACATGTACCGCGAAAATTTAGAAGAAAGCATCTCAAGAGGAGAAATTTGTGACCAATTCCGCGAACATATGGAAGTGTGCGATCCACCTCTGTAAGTGTAAAATAAATAAGTTTTTTTTGAAAGGAAACAATGTTATTTCTTTTCTTAACTCCTCTTTATCCTCACTAACGACAACCTGTAGTATGGGAAAATCACGTAAAAGAGAAAAATATGAAGAGGAATATAACAGATTTTATGTTGGTGTAATCATGCTGAGTTTTGGGATAAAATGGGATCGAGAGACTTGGGCATATGAATGAGAGAACTTTCAAATAGGAGCATGTTCTGGAAAATCGCTGGACTTGTCTACGACAGACAGTCCTGGTAGAGGCCGAGGTGGCCTAGGCCGAGAAGGCATGGGTTAAATGAGTGTCAAGTTTTCCGACACTTCTATCATAAAATTTTCTCACTATAAGTGAGCTCAAACTATTTCATTCATAATTCTAGCATTAAGTTTTATGTTTTCAGATCACCACAAGAAGAAGAAATGTACATCGATAATATAACCTTACCATACGAGGTAATGAAACCGATAAAAATTAGAATAACTTTTGATAGAATTTTCGAGGCGATGTTGTTTAGAATTAAGAATTTATCAATTGTGGCGAATACCTTCGCATAGATAACATGATCACATTTTTCAAATATTTGCGAATAAGGTTCAAAATATTGAAAGAAAGCAAGCAAACCATCTTTTGTAATTTCATCTAATGCATTTTCTAGGAGAAACAGGGGATTCGCGATAACTATCGGTATAATAGTATAGGCAAACTAGACACTCAAAAAAAACAAATTTGGTAGAAAGCAGGAGTTTATTGAAATGTGTCAGGATTGGTGTCAGAAACAACCAAAAAAAAAAATCCCACCCCCTAAGTGGATGAAGAAATTTTCTGTGGCACGTTTTAGCCCCCCAAATTTCGTTTTTCGTCAATATCTTGGAAAATACACATCCTACAGAAAAATGCAAAGTTACAAAAATTATTCCTCGTTGAATTTTACTTAAGATAAAGTATTCACAAATCAACATTAGGCTAAAACTTAGCCTAAAAACTTCGTCGATTGAACGCAATTTTTGAAAATTCCTTACAAAACATGAAATTTTTGTCGGTAACTCGAAATTATCGACTTGTATGAAAAAATGTGAAGGCATAAAAAAGTTCTGTCGTAAAATTTTACAGGATATGAACCATATGAACATTAGCCTAGGCTAAAAATTTAGCCTACATAGAGCAAGTATAATATGTATATCAGCAGCCAGCCTCAAAAATCTGTTTTGTTGAGCTTTTTGTGTTGTTAAATGTGTTAAACTGTTAACAACACCGGACAGCTCCTTCTTCTGTAGAACGTTGATACAAGATATTTTACCCTTTTTATATATTGCACATGTAGTATCACACCCACCAATTGTATGCGCGAATACATAATATATTCTTCTGAAGGTAACGTTTCTCCTCGCGGATTTCCTTAATGGAGAACAACTTTGGTGGAGTGTTTCCTCTCGATGGCTTTATAAAAATCACTTTGTTGTCGCACGAGGGAGGCGTCTTTGCAATTAATAGCACCAACAAATCCACATCCTCCCCCACAAGCACGACTTTACTCCCTGCAGACTCAATATCGATGGCGCTCTGTCCTATGAGAAGATTTGCGTCATGCTTGTTTAACAACGTGCTGTATTTTCTCAAATTTCTTCCGATGAGTTGCTCCTTATTTCGGTTGCTGGCCAAAAACTGGTCTTGTTTGGTGGTGACGAGAGTCTTTGATGTTATTAAACTTTTTTCGAGGTTACGGTACATGATTAAACTAGAAAATCGAATAATTATACAGTTCCCAAGTTATACGGAAACTGTAATTATTCGATTTTCTAGTGAGAGTCTTTGAGTCCACAACAACCTCGGTTCCGATGATACGGCTGTATCGGCGCTCATGTTTCGCAACTTTTGTGCTTTTCCTTACATTTTCTCCGTACCCATCAAATACAATGGTACAATTTTGTCCGAAATTGCGCTCTACATAAGCGACGTATTTATCGGATACCCTGGCGTAACTTTAGCGCTGTTCCCACGGTACTTTTCGTAGTAAAAAACCGCCATCAACCACGAATTTGAAATCACTCTTACAATATTCAGAGTTGCTGGAACACTCAGGAAAAATAAAGTATGATGACTTAGTGGTTTTACGCATACCGCGTTCGACAAATAAGTCTAGCAGATATGGCGCCAACTCAAACTCGAGATAGTTCTTTCATTCCGCGTCGCTCTTCTTCAAGATACAAATTCGTTTGAGAAGTATAAGAGGGTCAACGGATTTCAACTCATCCCTAATTTTTAGTTTCGACAGAGTGGTCAACGTTTTTACTGTTTTCGACTTCTTGAATTTCACTTCTGAAAATCTTATGCTGTGAAATTTCGACAGCATGAGGGCTCCTATATCGCACACCTTATAACAATTCACGCGCGTCCCAGCGACCATGCCACTTAACAGAGAAATAAACTCCTTATCTTGAGTCTCAGCGAAAGGACTGCGCTGAGAAGACCATTCATATAAGATACTAGGTACATTCTCGTTCATCTCTGGCATGTCTTGCAATGCTCCAGTCAATGTGCTGATACAAGCTGGCGCTCTCTTTGTTGACGTACTTCTCCACTTGATCGCAAACCGTACTTGAAACTGGCATTGACAGTATCCAATCGCTCATGACGTTTCCCTTCATACCGCGGCCACGAGTGAAGCCGCCGACAGAATGAATTGAACGCATTAGGGTTTGTTCTATAGTCATATCCGCGACCAAATTCCACTCCAAAACTTGTCGGTGTCGTATTGCAAAATTTTTTGCAATTAGATCTTGATTACTTTCTTCCAAACGAATCATGTCCTGGACGTACAAATGAGCGCAGTTTGCGTACAAGTGATGACCAGTGGCATGGAAGTATGGAAGCATGTTTCTTACGCAATCTACGTGTAGCTTCCAATCTCCGCTACGTTCGGACCGTGTGAGGAACTGAAATCTACCACAGAATTTTATCCCTGAGGGGGGTGGGGGGTGTCCCGACTTGTAGCATCAAAAAAGAAAAAGTTTTATAATCTCTAGTCATAGAATGTATCATTATTTATTTCATACGTAAACCTGCTTTCAGTTTAGGCACACATGTAGGCTAAATTTTTAGCCTAGGCTAATGTTCATATGGTTCATATCCTGTAAAATTTTACGACAGAACTTTTTTATGCCTTCACATTTTTTCATACAAGTCGATAATTTCGAGTTACCGACAAAAATTTCATGTTTTGTAAGGAATTTTCAAAAATTGCGTTCAATCGACGAAGTTTTTAGGCTAAGTTTTAGCCTAATGTTGATTTGTGAATACTTCATCTTCAGTAAAATTCAACGAGGAATAATTTTTGTAACTTTGCATTTTTCTGTAGGATGTGTATTTTCCAAGATATTGACGAAAAACGAAATTTGGGGGGCTAAAACGTGCCACAGAAAATTTTCCCATCCACTTAGGGGGTGGGATTTTTTTTTTGGTTGTTTCTGACACCAATCCTGACACATTTCAATAAACTCCTGCTTTCTACCAAATTTGTCTTTTTTAGTTAAATTTCATGTTCAATTTGCCTATACTATAAGGTTGTTGTCCGTGGGTTGGAGGGGACTGCGCTTCGGAGTTATCATCAGTCAGTGATATAGGAAAACAATCAATCTGCAAAAGTCCAAAGAGCTTCAGCAGACTCCAAACTTCATGCGTTAAGAATGATTTAGGCTGAGGGTAGTCATCACAGAAAAATAATGCGAATGGTGTTCGGTGAATGAAAGGTGTGCTTCACTTGTGAAAACGAGCATCAAAAACATGGTACCGGAAAAAGTTCCTCGCTGTTCAAGTTTTTAATAAATCCGTCTAATTTTTTGGTATGTTCTTCAAAAAAGTTTAACTAGAGGTGATATCGAAGCAGAATTTGAAAATTTTTCCTTATACTTTTCTAATTAGACATTGAAATTGGGCAAAAATTTGCCCGTTTTTGGAGTTGTAGAATTTTTTGGAGCACAAATTCGGATTTCTCTTTCTATGCCCGTACTAAATTTCCGGAGATTGAAAAACATCGTTCGAAAATAGAGCTTTGAGAAACTTTTTGACATGTTTCATGTCTTTGCTCTGACCCCTGATTTTGAAATTTGCGTGCGTCCGTCCGTTCTTCCGTCCGTACAATTGACCTTAAGTCTCTGAAGTTTCATTATACTAGGCTTGAATCAATATGCTGTAGTAGTTATAGCCTTCATTGTATGGGGGTAATATGATACCTATCCTGATTTTGAGATTTGCGTGCGTACGTCCGTCCATCCGAACAACTGACCTTGGGTCCTGAAGTTTTCATTATACTAGGCCTGGTATAGTTTTAATCCTTGAAATTCGCGACTGAGCTCCCAAAAGCTATTAGCTTCAAATATTCTAAACTAGACTTATCGTCCGTCCATCCGTACAATTGACCTTGGGTCTCTGAAGCTTTCATTATACTAGGCCGGAATCAGTATGCTATAGGCTTCATTATATAGGCCTAATACAGTATACATATTTTAACTTTGGGTCTCTGAAGCTTTCATTGTACTAAGCCTAAATCAGTATGTTGTTGGAGGTTGTAATATTCTGAACTAGATTCTTTTACATACTATTCTTTCATATACTACAAACTAGGCTTATACTAGGGCCTTGGCCAGACGACTTCATCTGAAGCCTTCATGTCAGGTAGGTCACTATGTAGGCCTAATATACGTACACCAGACTTAACAGGAATGGGGTGACTCATCATTATACTAGGACGGAGACTAAGAAGAAGACTTATCCTAGACCAAGAACGCGAGTGAGTTCCTTCCCCCCCTAAAGTCATTGGCCCAAAATATTCTAAAGTAGACTTATACTAGCCCAAGGAGCGGGGCGAACGAGCAAAGCGAGTGAGCACACTCTAAAGCCATTCACCTAAAATATTCCAAAGTATACTTATACTAGACCAAGCGAGTATGCCGCTCTAAAGTTTCAGCCTAAAATATTCTAAAGCAGACTTTTTTTTTTGACATGTTTCATGTCGTTGCTCTGGTCTCATTCTTATGGGAATTTTCACTGGGGAAATGATTCTCAAATCTGCGATAAAAAATAAGAGTAGTTTTACAATGTCGTATAATTTTTAATTACAATATGCGCGAGCGCTTATTGTAATTAAAAATTATACGACATTGTAAAACTACTCTTATTTTTTATTATTATGTGTCGTAATATCAAAAACCGCCTCGATGATATTCTCAAATCTGCGAGTCCGAGTTCGCGAGTCCGAAGTAGTTTCTAGCTTATCCTAATATAATGAATAGATTGATACCAGGCTAAGAAGACGCTGAGAGCCATTATGAAGCTATTAGCTTGTGACGTCTTTGGTTCGGTGACGTCATAGGCGGAGCAAGTGAGGCCCCGAAATCTCATCAGCCTGAAATATACTAAGGTAGACTTACACTGGACCAAGAAGCGGGATGAACGAGCGGAGCGAGTGAGGCCCAGTAATCTCATCAGGCTGAAATATACTAAAGTAGACTTACACTTGACCAAGAAGGCTTATTAGCCTGAGATATTCCAAAGTAGAGAGGTCTTGTCATCTTTCAAAAACACCGACGCCCTATAGCCTTACTTCATCCGCTAATTGTTCAAGGCTTCACAATGAACAGTCTCTCCTTTTATAAATTCTTGGGTTTAATCTTTGATCAAAACTCAGCTGAATGCCTAAACGCTGTCAATATCATCGAATACCTCCCCCAAACCCTATACAAAAGTCTTATTCGCTCCCAACTTGATTACGATGCTACAATCAAACTCTGCTATACTATTCAAGCATCCACCCTACGCATGACCCTCAGAGCTTTTCGAACTTCCCCCTAATTAAGCCTTTGTGCAGAAGCAGCAGAACCACCACTTCATTTTCGCACTCTCATACTCACTGCAAACTTTATTGCTTCATATTCTCATATTCCTGACCTTCCAATCTATTTGTATACATCTATCCTTTCTCCTCTTTAAATTCCTATCTTCAATACCTCCCTAAACTCTCGCCTCGTTTTCCTATCAAACTATCGACGTCCCCGTACCAATTCCCCTCCCCACCCCCCTCTATCAGACTCGACCTCGCAAATACGCCGAAATTCCTATATCGAAGACTCTATGCCCAAATCATGAAATCTGCTGCACTGATGGCTCTAAATCTGAATCTAGAACAGCTTATGCATTCTCTATGCACGGTTCCATTACCGCTAAACAACTCCGTAACTCAGCTTGAGTATTTACTGCTGAACATAGCGCTACCCACTCATGCCTTTCGCAATTAACGCAACGAATCTCACCATACAAATAGATCTTACGAAGTGATTCTTTTTCTTCTCTCTCAACAATACAAGACATCCATTAGAAAATCCTATAACTCAACGCATCCACGTTTTTCTCGAAACTCTTGCTTCCATCAAATCAACAATAGCTTTCATCTGGATCCTTGGCCACATCAGTCCCCCTGACCAAGTTGACCGTGCAGCCAAGGAAGCCACCCGTCTACCAAAGATTACTGATCCATCTTCTTACCCATCATACGACCTAAAAAAACTACCTATTACCGTTCCCTAGTTTTGAATGCCTGGCATCATCTTTGCACTCTCCTACCGCACAACAAGCTCCGATCTATAAAAACCTCACCTACCTCTTCGTCCTCCTCAAACAGAAATTCCCGTCATGAAGAAATCATTTCCTGCCGCCTTAGAATTGGTACTCCTACAAAATCTCTTCGCTCCATCTTGCAACCACTGTCAAACGAATAATCTAACTGTACAACACCTACTCTCTCTTTTTTTTTTGAGGAAAAGGTTTTGGAGTTTGCGGTCGATAGTAAATAATATTTTGAAAAATTAAAATAGGCTTTTCTATATCACTTTAATACCGCAAGGTTGCCATCTTCAGGCGGAAGGAGATATGAACAAATCATATACAAAGATAAACGTTGAAAGATACAGATCGAAAACGTATACGGCAATTCAGGGAAAAACTAGGACAGATTAGTAATTGCGAATGACATCATGGTACAGAGAGTGGATGTGGTTACCATATCGGTTTCAAAATTTATCGCTATATCATTCCTAATAATATTAATGACCTCCGATATGCAAGTTTAACCTAATATATTCACCTATTCTCATGTCGAGCCCTACAAAACCAACGACTAACTTTCAACGTCTCTCCTCCTCATCCTCCGCCTATGCAACAACTCGGAAACAGTTATTAATTCTCTGCAATTCTTACGCTCTACCTGCTATATACTTTCCACTTCTCTTAGCAACCAGGTCTTACTGTAATACAAAAAAAAAATTCCCACTAGCTCGATATTCCAAGGGTGTGCTTCGCTCGTGAAAACGTGCATTCAAAATATGGTACCGCGAAAAGTTTCTCAATGGTCGAGTTTCAATGGAATTTCTGTTGATATATTTTTTCAGATAGGGTCAACTTGAGGCAGTACAGAAGCAGAATTTTAAAGTTTTCTTTCTTATGCTTTTTATTCACTTCAAAATCATCGAAAACTCATTTATTTCCCGACGTAAATTTGTTTTAGAGCAAAAATTTGGATTTTTGCTTCCGTACCGCCTCAACTTGAACCGTTCTGCAACCTCAAATTTTAATATCTTGTAACTAAAAAAGAAAACAGAAACTGTGCAAATGCCCCCCTCTAAAACGACCAATACGAAGATTCGTCTTCATGAAAATGACTTCACAACATTCCTGATTTCTGGAGATCAAAAAAATTCGTCGAAAAATGGAACTTCGAGAAACTTTTTGCGAAGTCTTTCAAAATCATTCCTCAAAAAGCAATATAGCCCAGTCAAAAAAATTCGCACAAAAGGTGGAACATTAAATGTGATGCAATCTGCAAAACCATAGGATAAGTCGCTATGGTAAGAGCTCCTTGTCTAAAACGCGCCTTTGAATAATATCTTCATCATGCGAAGATTATTTTGTATCTACATTCTGAATGAGTCATCATGAGGGTCAGCGATGGAAGTCCAAAGCGCAAATAGAATATTCATTCGTAAAGGAGGTATAATTTGAAGATGCGTTTTAGACAAGGAGCTCTTTTTCCATTTTTCTCAAAATAATTACATTTGAAGGGCGGGCGCAGGGAAAAAAGGAGGAATGTCACGTAAACATTTTCGCTTAAAAACTCGTGAAAAAGTCGTAGTTCTGCGTTTCAGTTTTTTGTTATCGATATGTTTTTAGCGCAAAAACATATACCTCAGTAAGAAAAATATTTCTTACAAAATTTTCTACAAAAAAGCTCATAACAAAAAATCACGTACCAGTCATACTGACGGAGCTACAGACTTTTTAAAATTTGGAATAATTGTATGATTTATCTGGCATCATTCACTTACTGTATTACTGCGTCCGTTCACTGGTGAAAAATGTTTAGAATAGGGTACTGAATGCGTGATAACCCCCCCCCCCTCCCTCCCGAGGTCAAGCTTCTCGAGGGAGGGAAGCAAAGAAGCGTTACTTACCGTCGAATGATTCAATTTTTTAGCCCTCACTCAAAAAATAGTGGTCTTACGTAAAGAATACCTTGGTGAAAGAAAATTTCTCGCGAAATTTGATACAGAAAGATGTCATCGTAAAAGGCTATAAAACTATGCTTGAACGCGTAAATTGCTAGAAAAATTGCCTGTAGATATTACACGTGTAGGTATAGTTAAGTAGTACATAATTTTTGTCACTGGTCCTATACATTCCTTGTGGAAACGACAATATAAGGTGGATTTAATGGTAGACTAAGCATCAAGCACACTCAGCTATTCATGATTGGGTGAGCCTCCCAAATCAGTATAATTTTTTTTCCATCTTGAATTTGAGCTTATTAATTGTCTCAAGTTCGATACGCCTAATAAATCACGGCGTGGAGGATTTGTTAAAATGGAATCTGCTGATTACAATTTTGTTTTACGACTTTATTTCATTAACTAGCTCACCCAAGAATGAGTCATTCGCACATGCTTCCAGTATCAAATATTTGACAACATTATTATAACACAATTCCGAGGGACTTTGTCCTCGACAGCCTGCAATCTAACGGATAAATGGGGCCGAGAGGTTTACAAACGCCGATTTTGTAGCATCGGATATTATGTACCACCGCTCTTGTCGCCTTCCATAATGAGCTTCTGACTATAAAGCTCTTGGCCAGAGTGAACGAGGTCCGCTTAGATATTGATCTTATGGTTCGCAGGAAGCTAGCTAGGAAATGCCTTGACTCTACTACCTCCCTCCCCCGTAATCCGACGGCTGTTGTCCGGAAGCGGTGGATCAGGCTCCCGTTTTTGGGTAAGTTTTCTTCCCAATTAAGTCGTATCCTCCACCCCTTCGGTTTCCGCCCAGTGTACTACAATCTTAACACTGTAAGGAGTCTTTTTATCAAGCTGAAGGATCCCATCCCTTTGAACGAAAAATGTGGGGTTTATAAATTGGAGTGTAATGATTGTAATGGAGTTTACATAGGTGAGACTAGCCGCCAGCTCAAAATTCGTGTAGATGAGCATATTAAGAAGTGGGAGTTAGAGAAAATTGGTCCGTCGGCAATTGCGGACCACCTTTTGGCTAGTGGCCACGGTTATATAGCGGGATCTGAAACCCTCCTCCATAGAGAGTCCTCAGAATTCAAACGAAAAGCTCTCGAACATATTGAAATTATTCGCCATTTGAATAACGATAACCTTAACGTGCTCAACAGGTACATACCTGATGAGGGTTTGATTGAGCTAGTTTATGAGAGTGATTCGCATCGTGATGACTCGCTAGTTCAATCATGATTTCCTCGGTGGTTCATTGTTTCTAGCCGTTAGATTGTTTAGTTGCTTTCATGTCGTCGTTGACAATGGTTTTTTAATCGAAAGCGCTCCGGCAAAATTTTCGTTTCTGTGGCTACCTTTCAAGGTACTCCTTTGTGTTACAAGTTTGAGTATGTATCCATCTGGCACATAAAGCTAATTTAAACGTAAATCCTAAAAGTGGAGGGCCGGAGATTTCTACTCATATTAGACCAAGGCGGGCGGCGAGGAAGCGAAAGCTAATAGTTTTTAGGCTCCTTCACATTTAAGCCTATATGTATACAGAAGGCTAAATCTTTGTTAAGGTCTAGTTCAATAGGGCATTCAAAATAGAAATAACCTGCTAGTATGAAATGACTAGATCCTTTTATACAGTATACTGTATTTTCGATGATTAGCACACGTCCATAAGCTTAGTTTAAGACTAGTGAAATCTTATGGGGAGGGGTTCTTCTCCGTTCTATTATAGGTCTAGTTTAGGACTGGTAAAATCCTATAGCATAAACTAGTATAGAGCCATCATAAAGCTAGTATAAAGCTAGTATATAAACTGGGCATAGTGAACTTGCGGGGTGAACTCACAAGAAAAACCTTGTACATACAGTTGCAAATCATGCCATAGTCAGTCCTGCTTCGATTCTGAATCACGCATTTTAATGGATGAAGACAAGTTTGAAGACAGTGACAATTGTATGACCATAAAGGAATGAACGTTTGTTTCTATAACTCGTCAAGTATGACTTGTACGTGAATTTTTGTAATGAGCTTTTTTGTAGAAAATTTTATAAGAAATACTTTTTTACTGAGGTATTTTGTTCCTAAAATGTCATTATTTTGAGAAAAATCGAAAAAAAGCTTGCAAATTTGGTTTTTTGTAGCCCTCTTTGTCAATAACGGTACATATACATGAACAGAAAAAGTTGTTTTCGATTTTAAATCAGGTATTTGTGTTGTAGTGTTATGAAATAGATTAGAATATGAGCAACATTAAATTTTGAATGTAAATAAGTCGAAATTAATTCATTTTATTAATTTTTTCAATTACAGATCCTGATTAAAATCTTCGCACTGCTGTCAGTGCGATCTCGTGATGCGGTTAAACTTTCGTGCAGATACTTCAAAGATATCTGTGATCGAATCTCGTGTAATAAGGAGAAACTTGTTTTTCCAGAAAACGCCAGCCATACGACCATTATCGATATCTTGGAACTGTCAAAATCGACAAGCATTAACCTAGTGCTCTATGGTCACAATTTTGAAAAGATTCCACGCAAGGTTTGGACCAGATTTGGCCCGAAAATCCGGTCTATTGAGCTATATTTCTGCGACTTTGGCGTTGAGTGCCTGCATAGACTCTTCAAGTTTTGCATCGACTTGGAGAGTATAGTTATCTGCGACGATCGTCGCAAGGATCGCCGGACGGAGAACATTGAGCAACCGGATATTGTCGATCGATTTGGTGAACTTGATCTGTATGGAAATGGGACGACGGCGCAGAGTTTCATCGATGGGCTGGACTACTATCTACTGTTCGGACTATCCCACAGTCGCGTAAAAAATTTTACTATACGTGCCGAAAGACCTCTCATCAAGGAAAATTTCATTCTTGAAAAAATATACGAAATATTTCCGGGTGTCGAACAAATTCATTTCGATGGACAATGTACTTCTGTATGCTGAGTCGATTACGCGCGAAAAATTTTTCCGTTTATATTTTTAGAGTAGATTATATGACAAAAGATACTTGGCATAAATAAAAAAAATCTTTCGGTTATTTAGGTAAGTCTCAGGAATTGGAAAATTTATATTCGTTAAAATTGAAAATACAGTTTAAAACTAGTCAGACTTGAAGAATATTTATTCTCAATCGGCAGCCCTATAGTAATTGTTTGTAGATTTAAAACCATAGAAAAATCTATAATTTTGTTCTGCCCTATTATGAAAAGTGAGGAAAGAGGGCTTCATTTGTGCCAGGTACCTTATAATATAGGATAATATTATGGGTTTATATATTAATGTACGCATTTATCTGTAATGTTTTAGTTAGCAAAACGTATGCATACTTCATTATCTTGAGAGTGAAGTAATCATCGTAGTATCGTTCGTTGTAATATTGAGCTCTCCTTTTTCGCACATTCCCTAACTCAGTAGACCAATCCTGACAAATCTCAGGACTTGCCTATTCCATCTTTTCAATTACCAATTTTGATAGGGTGATAATATCGAGATAAACATATAGTAAACATCTACAATCATTTTCTATTGTTGTCTTAGACACGTTTCTTTGAGGAAGAACTTACTTACTTAATTTAAGAAACAAATTTCTTGACTTACTCGTGATATCGTGACATCGGGTTTGATTTACATTCCTGAACGCGTAGCAATGAATTCCCCGTGAGATGTTGAATTTTCTGTGGTAAGTGTATCTGAAAAGCCAAAGTTTTCTGTTACCGTACGTTTGCGAAACATGTTGCTACACTGAGGAAAAACTTATTCCTATTTGTTGTACAAAGTTGACGAATGAACTGATCAATCCTCGCTACTTAAATGTTTTGTCACCTCTTCCTAATTGAAAATCAGGAAGATGATACGAAAAAAAAACCTTCGTAAAACGGTGTATTCGAAAACGGTTCATTCGCCGAGTCTCTCATCAGGATATTTTACTCAGTTTCGTTTCATGGAAATATTTGAGAAAAAGGGAGATTGTTTTCACCCGCTCTATTGAGTAAAACAACATTCATGGAAACTAAAACAAAATTACCATTTTTATCTTCATTTTAGTCGTAATACTCGCTTTCTTCCAGGAATAATTTGCTTTTTACCTGCCGTATAGAATTATGTTTTCCTCTTTTTTCTTCCATGTTACTTTTTTATCTGTAAAGAGGTAGAATTTACTAGAGTTAATAATATTTTATAAGTTACGGTTCTTACTTAAGGATGCATACTTAAACGAGTAAGCCATAGTGATCAAATTTACAAGTGCCAAATTTTAGATTTACTTTCCCAAATGTACCTTTTTCAGTTAAAAATTATTACCTTCAATATTTTTTGAGGGTAAGTGGATGTTTAAACATGTTGAAAACTTCTTCAATGCGTAGTGTATCTCTCATCGATCAGTGAGCGGTCTTTTTCGTTTGGCTAAGCATTCGCGGCTGTATTTTTTAACCTATTATCGATTGGAAGAAATTCTGATTAATGAACCTCACCATTATAAAAACCACAAGTTTAATAAATTCTTACTTGTTTTCGGTTGAAAGAATATTTTGTACGCTTGGCGGAAATTGGTCAAATATACTAGATGCTGAAAATTTGATGTGAAACAGGGTCACCCGTGAAATATAAATTCAATCGTCCTAAAATAGTACAGACTATCAGAGTTTTGCGAACCTGAATTATATGAATGACACTATTTTTTTACGTGCGGGGGTAAATTAGAGAAGTAGGGTTGTTGATAAATGAAAAACTCGAGTAAAAAATTTAAATCACCTCGTCGGGATCCGAACCCGAGGCCCTTCGTCGCCCTGAAAGCGAAAGGTCTCGGGTTCGGATCCCGACCAGGTGATCTAAATTTTTCGCTAGAGTTTTTCATTTATCAACAATCCTCCTTCTCTGAATTATAATATAAGTATTTCAAAACATTAACTCACCTGTTCATCTTGCCAATAACGTAAGTTCTTCTTCACACGAGTTCTATGAGCGACAAAAATATTCCTTTATATGGTATATGCACGTAGAGCGGCGAGAGGTCTGTGTTTCGGAGCTAAAATCTACAGGACCGAACACCTGTCTTACCAATTCTAAAACTATACTGAACGATAAACGTATTCCGATTTGCCAAATCACGATTGCACGTATGAAAAAATTTAGAGGATACATAATAAATTTCGTTACCTGCTCGTGCTTCTCAGAATCTAGTTAATGATGGTTCACACCTACGTAGTGGATCGAATCATTTTCGAATCTCTGAGAGTGTGAAAGAAACTTTTCCGTAGTAATATTCACAACGATTAAGAAATTCCTCATTGAGGAATCGAAAAACAACTCGTAATCGCTGTACGTGACAAAAAGGGAATTTCGACTTACCGTACAACAACGCTGATGGGGGCAAAATGTACACGTCGTTTGCCTCAGGTTGTCAGTCTTAACTATCGCTAATTGGGACCGAAAATAGAAGAAAGTTTTTCATTTCCGTTTCTTTCATAGAATTCGCATTCCTTCGTATAGATATGGAAAATCGTCAAATTATGCATGATGAGGTGTGACTAATAGCTTCCAGGTTAGATAGAACCGAGAAGAATGTTTTCTTTGTCCTTGTAAGACCGCGGATAATTTACTCGTAAATTCTAAATCCTTCTTTTCGCTAGAGTGATGTTGTTTCCAGTTTGCGGCCCAGAACATTGAAAAAGATCCAGTTAGCGTCCAAAACGAATATGCAGATTGCGTCCACAATGAAAATTGAGGGTGACCAACAACCGGCTCATGCGAAATTTCGTAATGCAATTCTTTCACCACGCTATTGTCATTTAGACTTCTCAAAAGTTCATGCCGTAGCAGGAATAAGATGTATGACTCACGAAGATTTGAAATGGGCAGGTGACTCGCATTTTTAAATCAGCGATTGTATGGAATGTTTCCTATTGTATTGAGCGAACGAGGCGCTGTTTTTCGTGTACAGAAATAAGGTTAGAAATTTTGCACGCACGAATACTTGTTTAATCCGAAGGTAGGTCTAACAAAAATTTATCGTTCCCGAATGAAAATATGCGAGAAAGTAGAATTCGTATGAGAATGTATGTCCGAGTTCGAGGACGGGCGCATCCCCCGCGGAGAGTATGTGAAACAAGTTTTGAGATACCTTAGGATTGTAAGATTTTAGTGATCTGACGTGCCAATATGCCAGTATGCCAATATTTCATTTTAGAATCGTAATCACCAAATATTTCAATATTATCTTGTGCGTTTATCTTTATTGTGTGTACGGGGCGCAAGAAATAAATGCGATGGGACGCAAACGGCATATAATTTTTCCAAGGTCGGTCGCAAACTGGACACTTTTTTACGGCCGAAATTTGGTACGGGTCGCAAACTGCTGGCGTGGTTGTTTCCAGTTTAGTGGTGAGTGATTACGGAGCTCCATTATTATACTAACACACTTACAATGGATTTTGTCTCGGTTATGGTTGTTTTGCATATACGTCAATGAAGGGAGAAATCATTGAAGTGTTTGATAATCTCTATTTCTACGAGAGCGGTAAACCTCGAGCCTTTATCTGCAGAATTATAGAAGATGAACACCTGTATCGATGGAGAAATTGTGATTTTTTTTTCTACAGATGAGCGGCGGATGTTTGAGCCCTCAGGAATACGCGTTTTTTCAAGGCCTTCTCATGGCCTGTCACTTGATCTTCGAGTTTTCCGCCAGTTTGGCCAACGTACCCCGCGTACAAGGGTTTGTACACACCACTTTTTTCGGGGGGGGGGGGTATAGGATACTTGGAAATGGGAAAGATATCTCGGATTCTGTAAACACGAGAGATTCTACCGGAAAGGCGACCCAAGAAGGGAATCAGAATCCACTTTCGATTTGAAGTATCTCTCTTATGAGTGGTAGTGTGATCGAGGAATAGAGTGGTGCGTTTTTTTCGGGTAATATTGTCGACATAAATATCGATACGGTTGATCTCAGAGATATGTTTGATGACATTAGTTTCCTTTTCGAACGCTTTTTCAGAAAGAGGCAGGGAGGTCAATCGGTGGATCATCGCGAGGATAGCTGCATGTTTATGTGGAGGGAGATAAGAGCTGTTGTGAGGGACGAGATCGGGGTGAGTAGGTTTCCGAAAAATTTGAAGAAATAGTTGTGGTTAGAAATAGAAATATTGAGGTCAAGGAAATCAATCAAGGGGCCGCCTATTTCGAGGGTGAATCCTATAGAGGGGTATGTTCAAAAAAGTGAGAAATTTATACAGTTGATCTATAGGACCAGACGACCAGTCCACAAAGATAAGACGTCGTCTATATGGGCACTACACGATGACGTTTTGTGTGTGCGGATGGTCTGGAGAAAAAATCTCGCCTTCGAGTCTACTCATAAATACGTCGGTGAGGAGCGGGCTAGAGGACAGCCAGTGGGCTTACTACCTGAAAATTTAGACAGGTGTTAAGAAGGGAAAGAAATCCCTTGATAAAATTGAAAGGCACCTCAGTTTCCCGAAGTATGCTTTCAACATATAGTGAACCATAGGAACAAGAGGAAAGTACGTGTACAAACTTTCAGGAAACCAGAGTTGAATAGGGGGGGTGGGGTGGTTTGATGTTCACAAGTTCGTTGAAATTGCCTACCGAGAAAGGGAAGCGAAACTGCGAACCAACGGTCGGTCCAGATACGTACTTGCATAGAGGAAAAGAAGAAGCGGAACGAAAAGAAACGATAGGTCTGACAGAACAATCGGCTTTATGGCTATTACGGAGTCTATAAAGACGACAAGCAGACTATTTTTTTTCTCTGGTAGAATGACTTAACTACCCAAAACGTTGATGTTAAATTTAGAAAAGTAAAAGTCAAAATCATCGAGAGTAAATAATTTACAGACACGTAGGGTTTTTTAAAAAGGTTTTTTATGACCGGTTTTGCGGAACAACAATAAAAACGTTCGCATCATCAGATATTTACAAATAAACTGGTACAGTGAAAATACGAGCGAAAGAGATAACGAAGTTCGAATCATAGAAGTGACTCAGAACTACGCGTGCAGAGTCGTGCAACGAGGGTAGAATTACTCTGTAGTTGAAGGTCGTTAACTAAACGTACGGCATTGTTACGATAATATTTACATATTTCCACCTCCTCGAGCTTATCAAGAGTTCTGCCTTTATTCTTCCGATGTAGTAGAGATACGTTCTTCTCACGGATGAAGTTGTGGCCAGTCTCAGCGAGATGGTCAGCGAAGGCACTTTTTCCATTAGCACAATCTGTTTTGGACTCGTTTCTCAAAAATTTTAGGCGATGTCCCCACACTGAAGTCAACCCTAAACCAAAACTTTCACCTTCCAAAGATCAGTCCAGCCGATAAGGAAGTCATCACCACCCTCCGCAGTAAAATGGAAAGTAACAACCTTGTTCTAGCTAGAGCTGATAAGGGGCAGTCTGTTGTTTTGCTCTGTAAACGCGACTACGCCGCAAAAGTTGAGACCTTTCTTCTGGAAAACCACGCTACTCCAGATGGTGAATTTGACATCGCTGATTTCCGCACTTCCACTAAAAGTCTCATCGAAAATTCTAAAATTATTATACCCGAAGCGCGTCAACGACGATACCTTATTGATGGTTCCATGAACCCTGCTGTGCCACAACTCTACGGTCACATAAAAGTCCACAAAGCTGGCAACCCTATCCGGCCGATTGTGTCCTACTACTCCAGCCCTACCTATCTTCTAGCGCAATATTTGAATAAGTGGTTCAAGTGCAACGCAAATGCCTACAATCCGAAATTTTCTATAAAAAACTCATCTGAGTTAATCGAGCGACTAAACAGCTTCAAAAGTCTTCCGCCTAATGCTCGTCTTATTTCATTTGATGTTACAAGCATGTACACGAAAATTCCTGTAGATTTAGCTATGAAACGTGTCTCTAGCATACTTTCTGAATCACAATTTGATAACAATACTATTTTAGAGTTTATGAAGCTTCTTGAATTATGTCTTAAACATAACATATGTGCTTTTCAAGGGACTACCTATAAATTCCCAGACGGCCTACAGATGGGCGCGCCTCTAAGCTCCCTCATCTCCGATATATATCTTAATACTCTCGAATTTTTCATGTACAATAATTCACCTTATATGTTTGATGTTATCCTTTGGGTTCGTTACGTCGATGATGTTTTCTGTATTTATAATGGTTGCAATTCCTCTCTCGAATCTTTTTTCAACACTTTGAATTCATACCACCCTAAGATCCAATTTACACTCGAAATGGGTGGAAGAACCTTAAATTTTCTCGATCTAACTATCTCTATTGTTGATGATAACGTAAATCATAAATGCTTCGATTTTGATATTTATAGGAAGCCTACTTCTACCGACATTACTATCAACAATTCTTCCTTCCACCCTCATAATCATAAGAATGCTGCCTTTTTAAATATGATACACAGAGCTATTAACGTACCTCTTAGTCAATATAATTTCAATAAAGAGCTCTGTACTATAAAATATATCGCTCAACGTAACGGTATTCGAATTGATATTGATAAGATAGTTAATAAGAAACGTCGATCCATTTTCCGTAATTCTATTTCTAGCCTAAATCTTAATATTACTAATGAGAAAAAATGGCTCAAGATACCTTTCATAGGTAACATTTCGTATAAAATTTCCCGTGTGATTCGACGTATAGGTTACAAGCCAGCTTTTTACACGCTACATAATCTACGTTCTTTCTCTAAACTTAAAGATCCGACCCCCCTCTTCCAGCAAAGTGGTGTTCATCTTTTAAGCAGTAACGACTGTAATTCTGTTTATGTGGGCCAAACCGGCCGTTCTTTAGACTCCCGCGTGAAAGAGCACGAAAGCTCTTGGAGATCTCGCTTAAAATTTTTGAGAAACGAGTCCAAAACAGATTGTGCTAATGGAAAAAGTGCCTTCGCTGACCATCTCGCTGAGACTGGCCACAACTTCATCCGTGAGAAGAACGTATCTCTACTACATCGGAAGAATAAAGGCAGAACTCTTGATAAGCTCGAGGAGGTGGAAATATGTAAATATTATCGTAACAATGCCGTACGTTTAGTTAACGACCTTCAACTACAGAGTAATTCTACCCTCGTTGCACGACTCTGCACGCGTAGTTCTGAGTCACTTCTATGATTCGAACTTCGTTATCTCTTTCGCTCGTATTTTCACTGTACCAGTTTATTTGTAAATATCTGATGATGCGAACGTTTTTATTGTTGTTCCGCAAAACCGGTCATAAAAAACCTTTTTAAAAAACCCTACGTGTCTGTAAATTATTCACTCTCGATAATATGACTCGTAAAGACATTTCATCCCTCATTAAAGTCAAAATCAATCTTTTTTCCGCCGGGGTCGTTGATAACTTCTTCATAAGTAGTCCGGTCCATCACTACAATCGAAGTGCCTATGTCCGTTTTTTTTTTTTTTTTTGACATGTTTCATGTCTTTGCTCTGACCCTGCACTCATTTGGAAATTTGCGTGCGTGCAGATGACCTTGGGACTATCAACCCGAAATATACTAAAGTAGACTTACATAGTACACCAAGATGGGGGAGAACGATCGGAGCATGCTTCCTTATAGAAGACATGAAACATGATCTTTATTAATTTGGCTACGCCAGAAAATATATTTTTTCATTACATCGTTCTGAATCCGTCCTCTCTTGTGGTGTGGGAGGGGGGGGGGGGGTGATATGAAATATTTGACTACAAGCTGTGCTTGTGTACTAGAATATTTCGGGATTCCATTTGGATTGATTTCTCACCTCTTGATAAAATGTATATTGTATTTCAATCTTGATCCGATTTTATGGATTTGTGTCCATACTTTCGCGTCCAGGCGTTCAGACGCTGTAACCTCGGGACTTGGAAATATTTCAATACTTTCCATACCCCTTTACCTTATAGACCTGTATCCCGTGACGTCATCCAGCAAGTCACGTTAGTGGAAACTTGCAGAAACCATGCGTTGATTGGGCCGAATGCAGTCTTGACTCTCGTAAGGAAAACACCCTGGGGGTTGAGATCATTATGTTAAAAATTGAGAAGTAGAAATTTCTTAGTGATTGCAGTTGTAGATTCTTGATGTAGATGGTCCTTAGCATTTGCAAATAAACTTTATTATGAATCAGTAGCCTAATGATCTTTGTTCCCTGTGTCTTTCTCATGGAAGTCCATAGTCAGTTCAGCCCAATTGATAGGGTTTCATACTATGGTTGACATGCTGTATCACCGGCATAAGGATCTATTTTTTTTTTTCGTCTGACGAAGACGTACTCAAAAAATCAACACGAAACGAAGTACTCGATGGAGTAAAACGAACGGATCCGGGCCGAGCTGCGTAGGTGGCCTGGGAAGATGGATGTAACCACAAGGTTGAATCTTTTAGTCCACTCCAGACTTTCGAGTTTGCTACCTCCGTGTGAGTTGGATCTGTTTATCAAGTCTGTTAATCTTAAAAACTGGTGTCTTGAGGCTAAGTTAAAACGAAAGAAAAATAAGAAACTATGCTCCCTCCGAAAAGTGAAAGCCTCCGCTGTCCAGGAATCGAGTATTGACGTCAGTGTTATCCAAAATTTTCAGCCGCGGATTATAAATTGCCGTAACGTTGAGTTCGAGAGGGATGAGTTGAATCTTTTGGAGAAGCAAATTTATAAGCACAAAAGAGCCGACGTTTCGAAAGAAGTGCCTACGCTTCGAAACGTCGGCTTTTTTGTGTTTTTGAATTTAATTCTGACGGTCGTGTCGTAAAATAAAATATTTCTAATTAATAATTTCCGTCAAGTAAAAATTACATTATATTTTAGAGAAGCGTTTAAAATTTGCGTGACCCCTTCTTAAAAACGCGGACACTTTGGCTAATGTCGTTGCGGACCTCGAAATAAAAATTGGGCCTGGTGTCAACACTCAGAAAGCTTGTGCTGCACTCATCAGTAACACCCCCACCCTCAATTGAATGACCTTGCTTTTGAGGTGATGAAGAGGATTGAGAGGAGGGTCAGGGAGCAGGGTTTAAGCATTACTAAGGCCGATAAAGGGAATGCTATAGTTGTAATGGAGAAGTCCTCGTACGTCTCCAAGGTCTACGACGTTCTTGGTCAGTGTGGCGCAAAAGAAAATCCTACTTTCAATTTTTCAACCCACGTCAAAGTGGTCAGACGTGTTGTTAACGACTGCGAATCTATTATATATTAAAACCCCAGCGCTGAAAAAGTTGCTCCTTAAACCCAACCCCGTGCCTCCCCTCTTATATGGGTTACCGAAGGTTCATAAGACGGGCACCCCAATGAGGCTTGTCGTTTCTTTTGTTTCTTCCCCCACGTACTATTTGGCGAAATTTTTGGACCGTTGGTTCAAGGCTAGAGTAGAATTCGAGTCACCCTACTAGGTAAAGAACTCGGTCTCTTTGGCTGATAGACTCAAAGATGACATTTTTCCGCCGGGTTATACCCTGTACTCCTTTGATGTTGTCGGCTTATTCCCGAATATCCCCAGAGCCACTGCCATGCAACGTATGGGAGACCTCTTGGTTCAATCAAATATCTGCCGTGAGGAATTGGCAGAATTTTTCAATTTACTTAATATTTGTTGGGGATGTCAAAGAAACTAGAAGTTCGGTGAGTGTGTTCGGAGTGCATTATCCGTGTAAAGTCGCTGCTAACGCCCGCTGTTTAGTATTTTTTGACATGTTTCATGTCTTTGCTCATTTGAAAATTTGCGTGCGCGTGCGTGCTCGATCTTTATTTGATCAGTGCAGTTGACTACTGGTATACTAGGCTTATACTAACTCTATACTAGGTCTAGGAATCCTGTTTACTGTATCCAGTCCAAAGCTATACTAGGCTCCATGTCTCTACTCTAACCCTATCCTCATTTGAAAGTTTGCGTGCGCGTGCGTGCGTGCAGATCTTTGACCATATATTATAAGGATATGCCATACTGATAAGAAGACAAAAGAAATCGAAAATAAGAAATACCGAAAAGTGGCACTTGGTCTTGATCAGCTGATTTCTCCTGTTTTTGCTGAAAAAAAAAAAGGGCGCGTTTCCTCACTACTCAAAATCGATTTGTTTGGCTTCACAGTATGGCATGTCCATGTAATATATGGTCGTAGGGGCAGACGACCTTGGGACTGATCATTTTTTCTCTCCGAGCCCTACCTTAATTTTGTTGGAAATGTGCGTGCGTGCTCAATCTTTCTTTGATCAGTGCAGTAAACTACTGGCATAGGCTTATACTAGGTCTAGGAATCCTGTATACTGTATCCAGTCCGTTCCTCAATACCATAGGCTTATTCCAAGAGGAGGCTTGTATACTAAGTAAACTACTCGTATACTAGGCTCATGCTCTCGTACTAGGTTTATACTAGATCTAGGAATCCTAATTACGCTAGCTATACTAGATTTTTCTTTGATCTGTGCAGTAAACTACTGGCATACTGGGCTAATTGCTCATACGTACTAGCTTTATACTAGGTCTAGGAATCCTGTATACTGTATCCAGTCCAAAATTATACTAGGCTCCTTTATACCACAAGCTTATTCCAAGAGGAGGCTTGCATTAGTTTATACTAGCTCTACTTGGCTTATCCTGGGAGGCTGATGACCAGTACAGTATATTAGTGTATGGGGTATTGCATATCTAGTTACTTGAAGAAACCATTTTCATTAGCCTGAAACATACTAAAGTAGACTTATGCCAGTGAGCCCCCCTAATCTAATCAGCATCATGTGCTTTGAGGCACTTCTGAGTTTCTCAAATAAAAATATGATGTCTCTTGCGTTAAGGAACTCCACGTTCGTCTTCTTTCGCGTTAATCTCCTTTGTTGAGCGATCGATTGACTGGTCGTTACGTCTTCTTTTCCTTCTTTTGATATGTTTCATGTCTTAGCTCTGGGCTGATCCTACCCCCTAATTCCGAAATTTGCGTCCGTACGTCCGTCCGTACAACCATGACCTTGACACTTAGAAGAATTTCTGCTCTAGACCTCCCCCCCTGACCTCGTACCCTAATTCCGAAATTTGCGTCCGTACGTCCGTCCGTACAATCCTCTGCTGTATACTAATTTACAGTATACTAGGATTATACTGTCAAGGCTGAATAAACGGTATACAATGTTCCGTAATATATAGGATACAGGCCTTCATTATACTAGGGCTAATATACAGTATACGAAATTCCATAATATACAGTATACTAGGCTAAGCTTCATTATACTGAACCTGGAATGGCTCTAGAAGGGAGTTGACCAATCTTTCATTGACTTGTAAGACAGTTCTTGCTAGTATAAAACTAGCTTCCAAGTCCCCCTCCTATCAACTATTAGTATAAAGCTAGAATTCCTAGCCTAGTTTGTCTAATATACTATATGTTGGCTCCGTTCCTTCAATGGACCAGATATGCAACGCTTCAAACACCATATGACTTATAAGGCACTTCCATAATATCTCATAAGACAGGTTCCCTACGATTTTACTAGTTAGACTTATATTAGAGGGAGAAGGAGGACAAACTAACTAGGTCTCCCTTTTATCTATGCAGTAAACTAACACACAAGCTTCATACTAAGTCTAGGAATCCTGTATACTGTATCCTTTCTGAAGCGTCCTTTATACTAGGCTACAGCTTAGCCACTATAAACCCAGTATACAGTATATCAGGTCCAGTAAAATGAAAGCTTAAGAACAGACCAAGAAGTGGGCCCACGTGAGTTCAGCTTTCATCATATATACCTAATATACAATATACAGTACTAAACCTAGGAGAGTGAGCTTTAAGAAGCCATACCCCCAAAAATTGTAAACCACACTCTTGAAGGCCAAAGTAAGCCCCTAAAAGCTATTGGCTTAAATTCTAATGGATACCCGACCTATAATAGACCAAGAAAGGGGGCGACCTAACGGAGCGAATGAGTCCTCCAAAAGCCATTGGCCTAAAATATTCTAAACTAGACTTATACTAGAACAAGGAGCGGGACGAACGAGCGGAGCAAGTGAGGCTCCGTAATCTCAACAGCCTGAAATATTATACTAAAGTAGACTTATACTAGACCAAGAAGCGGGACAAACGAGCGGAGCGAGTGAGGCCCCTTAATCGCATCAGCCTGAAATATACGAAAGTAGACTTGTACTAAACAGAGAAGCGGGAGGAACGAGCGGAGCGAGTGAGGCCCCCTAATCTCATCAGCTTGAAATATACTAAAGTAGACTTATACTAGACAAAGAAGCGGGACGAAGGAGCGGAGATTCTACAGTAGACTTGTACTAGACCAAGAAGCGTACAAAAAATAAAATAAATTAATAAAATAAAATTTTTCTAAAGTGCGTCCGCAGAGATAAACGTTGAGTACATGAAACATGATCTTCATTTATTTGGCTCAGGTAGAAAATTTTCTCTAAGTTTCACGATTAGGGAAGCTTTAAAGAAGAGAGAATCGACCACCAAGGGAAAATAATCA
Organism: Aspidiotus destructor; assembly: GCA_035079395.1. Taxonomy (NCBI): domain Eukaryota; kingdom Metazoa; phylum Arthropoda; class Insecta; order Hemiptera; family Diaspididae; genus Aspidiotus; species Aspidiotus destructor. The sequence goes on from JAVHKZ010000020.1 coordinate 384,057, forward strand.
CGACTTCGCCAACCGTTGAAAGCTATTGCCAGTAAACAATCTAGTCAAGTCTTGAATATCAGAAGTCTCTCCAAATTGATCGCAAGCTCCGAAATTAGTTTGACGAGCTAATTACTAACATGCTAGAATTAGCTGACGACTCCCATAAAAACTTTCCAAGATAGAAATCCAAATTATTCTATCAATCGTTCCCTCATTAAGACTCACATATTTTATATAATATTGTAAACTAAAACTACTATCACCGGATGTTTACGAAACAAGAGCGCGAGCGCATTCTACGTGAGCCATTAATGAGAATTTTTTCTATATGCTCGTTAATGGCTTCGCCAAAAGCGCTTTCGCTCTTGTTTCGTAAATTTATGGTGATCGTAATATTACTTTTAATATTATATTGAAAAATGACCTCGAACCGTAACTATATTGAGGACAGAATTTCCGAAGACTTACATATTCTCACCACCTCTCACCTTAGCTCATTCATTCTCGATCAGCTGTCCTTCGCTAATTCTTGAATTCACGTTCTAACCGCTTTATTCTATCTCAATTCCATTTTAATATGTATATCGTATTTTTCCGCATATAGGCCGCACTTTTTTTCTGTTTTTTTAATGCTGAAAAATGGGTGCGGCCTACACAGTATATACGAAACTGTTACAGGTACAGATAACTGTACACTGTGCTGTCATTAGCACAATAGTGTCTGGAGTAAGACGATTTCATTATCCTGCTAAGTTTGAACAAATTGTAATTTTACATGCCAAAGAGCACGGTAACCGCGAAGCTGCAAGAAAATTTTCGCCCAGAGCCATTATTTTGTAAATGAGTATCTTTCAACCATTGTGATTGGTGCGGCCTATATTTGTAATATAAAACAAAATCTGAAACTCTTGTCTCAAAAATCAGGTGCGGCCTATATTCGAGTGCGACGTATATGCGGAAAAATACGGTATGCCTCTTTGATAATCTTCATTGCAATTCTAATGCCCTTCTCCCTAAACAATTCAACATATGTTTTCTTGCCGCAAATTAGCCTCACTTCGCAACCCGTTATTCGCAATTATAAAGAAGCACTATGAGACAACTCTCCATCTGTCAACATCTCTTAATTAGTGTTACAATCGCAAATTCCCTCTTCCGCATCTCACCACCGCTGCGTGTGTAGCTTTGATGAAAGACTCTTAGTAGCTCATTAATTTAAAAAAAAAAAAAAAATCGATGCATGATGCTAAGGAAATATTAAATTTTCTTAAATTTAACTGCACAAGGGACTCGAGAGGGGAGAAGGGGAGAAAAGCCAGTTTTAGTATGAAATTTGAATTCAAGGTCCAAAAATACGTATTTAGACACCATACACTGAAAATATCGGAGAAAATCAAGTTGCATTTCGACATCCACGGGGAGAAGGTATTTCGAACTATTGTGTTCTTATATAAGAAGGTATTCGAATATAATTTTTCGAGAAAGCGAAACTAATAGGTAACGCTTTTGCAAGGCCACGTAAATTCAACAGAGAATTTTTCTTGCGATTGCTAGCTTTGGTATGCGGGCATTTAACAACGAGAGGAACCCGTATCTATTAATGCGTATACAATATTCCACCGTCTTTTCACGGCGAATGATGACGAAATTCACGCATACCATAATGTCGAATGAAAAACTATAGACTGCTATCATAACAGCACGATAAGTGAAATCGCAGCTGTATCGTTCTATTTTTTTATTATGCCATTCTTCTTCGTTGACTGTCCAAATTTTTAAAATTCATCTGTCAGGAATATAGGTTCTGATGATAAATAAGCACGTTTTCGGACTATACGGTGTTTCATGAGCAAATGATATCTACAGAGAAAAAATATGTATTGAGGGGTATTTCAATCGACCCATTATACAACTCGCGTAGAACTTGGAGCGTTCAATAAACCGACTCTAGACTATATCAAATTAAAAATTTTAATAGAATTAATCAGTTATAAAGTTTAGCATAATTATGAATATCAGTTATAAAGTTTAGCATATGAATATTGCTACCAAGATTAAATTTCTTTATTTTCTCTACAATACAATTACATATTTCATAGAATTACCATTTTCAGTTCAAAGCTCCACAGACGAGCATTGATGTATTAACAATCTTCTTATCTGAAGAGAAGTGTAAGAACTATTTTCAAAATGATATAATATCTGAAGACAGGGTGATGACGGCGATAAGCATTCTCTTTCCTTTCCTATCCCTCTACATTTTACCTTCGTACTACGCAGAAATTACAACATAATGTGAAATATTATTTCCATTTACAATGGACCACCGCCGTGAAAATCGTGATATTTCACTATATTCAATCTTTTCGTATTACCATACTTGCATAGCTAGGCTACTCATCATACTTCTTCAAAATCAAGCTCACTATTTTAAATAATTTTTCAAACTCCATCCGATAAAAATGTCATCTACTTATTGCTTTTCGCCTCAAAACAATGAGAATTTTATCAAATCTAACCGCAATTTCTTCATTACCATTTGAATTGTGATTCCTCATCTCACGGGCAGGTGGACAAATCTGTCCGAACTTTAATAGACATCCTTCTCTTGAGTATCAATGAGGAAGAGGAGAGAGTCTTTCTCAATAAGTTACGAGGAGATTTTCAGAACGCAAAAGGAATTATAAAAGGTAGAAAAATTTTCGGCACTGCCGTCAAAATATTACAATTTTTATTTAAAAAATATACCCGACGTTTCGGATGGAACCTCCGCCTTTTTCAAGGATCTATGGCGTGCCCAAAATACATAAAACAGGAAATCCACTTAGACCGATTGTTTCTTTTACCAATGCTCCAACTTATAGCCTCTCTCAATTCATGGCCAGCATCCTCACATGTATTGCGGATGACACTATAAACGTGCGAAACTCCCACCAATTCATCTCAGATATCAAAAATCTACAGCTAGACAATGAAGACATCCTAACCTCATTCGATGCAGTTGCCCTCTTCACAAATGTTCCAGTCTCCCTTGTACTGGAAGTCACAAAAGAAAAATGGCACGAAATAAAGAATTTCACAGCTCTGGATGAAGCATTGTTCTTTGAAGCCCTGGAGTTCTGCCTCACTGAAGGCTACTGCAAATTTGAAAACGAGCACTACAAACAATTACGAGTAGAGGGTACGCCCATGGGCGGACCTCTTTCATCTATAGTGTCCGAGCTTGTTTTGGATAAACTTTTCGGCTCAACACGCGAAAATTATGATGTAAAGTATTTATCTATTTTTTAAATAAAAATTGTAATATTTTGACGGCAGTGCCGAAAATTTTTCTACCTTTTATAACATAGTTACCGTCAAGAATAAATTTCCAGACAATTAGAACATTCTAATTGTCTAAAAAGTTTTTGCAAAAGGAATTGATGTTTGCAGCTCAAATTTACGAAGAAACGGCGCGGCAACCGAATCCACCGTTTTCTACTATAAAGGACTTGATCTCGGGAGAGGGAGGTCGTAGAGTCGAGAATTTTCCTTGTGAGCCTCCTACGAACCATAAGATCAATGTCCGACTTGACCTGGTTCACTCTGGCAAGATGCTTTAACGTCACGAGTTCCTTCCGGCGCACTCAGAAGGATGCGAGTGAGGCGATGTATAAGGCTATTAAAAGTCGCTAGTTTGTGAGCTATAGGTACAAAGGACGAGCCTAATTTTTAGCGTAAATTTTAGGGAAGGGTATTGGCCGTTCAAGTGTACTGGAATTCAAAATAACTTGATTAAAATTCCTTTGAACTTTTTGCGAGTTCGTAATATTCTCATGTAAGGCGCTCTTCAAAGTTGAATGGGTATAAGGCGAACAGTTTAACGTCGCATTGGGTCGATATTTTTTCCAATAAATTGGACCATATCGGCGCACCTGTCATAAGACAGCGCAAATGTAAGCGAACATTGTTCTCAACTGAAATGAAAAAAAAAAATGCAAAGAAGATATACAAAAGACCACTATACGAAACGCGAAAGGAATAATTGCCAGTTTGAGGTTCAAAACATCACATGGAAACAAATAAAAATCCCGGGTCAGTGTGAAAAATAGCTAGAAGAATCTTCCCACGGTCAAAGAACAAGGATATTCGCCTGGCGATCGTTATAATGGCCATTTAATTGATGAAATATATTGCGTAGCGTCGAGGGTTCTCATTATGCGTAAACACGTATTCATCACGTCCGATGCATGGGAGGATTTCCTTTTCTGGGTGAATATTCGTGTCAGATATACTAGTTCTCGTGGGCTTTTAATTCCTTATGAATGGCCTGGTCGTTCCGTTTCCGGCTTAAAACTCTCCCATTACCCAAAAATTGGAATTTTTGAATAATATCAACAATTCATTCAGGGAGGGGTCGATTTTGATTTGACATGAAGTCGAATTTGTTTACTCGGGGCAGATTTCGTTCCCGGATCTACCTTCCGTAAAAGGAAATACAACTCGCTCTTCGATAAAAAATAAAATTACAAGCAAATTTATTGACGGCCGACTCTGTGGAGGTGCGGAGGTCGAATAAACTATCGTGAAACGTAGCAATTTAACAAAGTGTAACGTCACGCAGCTCGCCAATTTCTTTGTTGTGTTCATCTCACGCCTTGAAACGCCACACTAGTCTTACTCGTACTTATCTGCTCTCTAATCTTGCTCCTATACCATACCCTCACATCGTTTGAACATTTTTCCTCATTCTTCGTCTACTCGATCCTCCCTAAATATATTATTTTCGAATAGCCACATGGCACTAAATATTATCTGCGAAACTATTGACTTAACCCTAATTTATTTAGGTACCACTCAACTCTACAAATTAATCTAGAGCACCAACAAACTCCTTTCATTTTATAAAGGTGATGAAATGCTAGAAGGTCCGAATGAGGGTGGATGATGGGCAGAAACCGTCAATTCCTGCGGAGGAGCCGTTATTGTCGAACAAAGCAACAGAATTCAGCCCAGTTATATTACGAGAAAGAAGTCACTCATCGCGTATTCTTATGCTTATGTCAATTCTCGACTTACATCCTCTACCTTTGATTCACAATATGTCGACAAAATTACATCGGCTCTTGCTCTTATTCCGGTAGATTATAAACCGTTTTATTCGACTCCTGCGGAATATTATAATTATTAAGTATGTGGGTATCGGGGTTTACGATATCGATCTCGACCAAAAATTTTATGGGCGAAATTTGCTCGACGTCAAAGCAAAACAAAAAGGTTACTGGCTTTCTTCAAGCGGCGCCCAATGAGCCCTGTCATTCAATTCAACACAGGAGAGATAATAACGTCTAAGAAACTACTCGTTTTCTGTGTGCATTATACGCAATACCTATGCAATAAGTAATTACCGGAACGAAATAGCTCACACGTGCAAGGTGACCCAAACTCAGGAAAGAATTTCTTTTTCACTGGTGTTGTTCATTTCTATCTTAATGTGGGTTTAATAGGTAATCTTAATCGCTTTTCAATTTTTCGTTTGTGAAAGCTGTTAATCGCCGCGTATGTTTATGGAATGAACCCGTATTAGAACCTGGTTCCGAAGAAACATTGGAATGTTTATTCGCTGGCGATAATACAAAGCGCTAAAGCTTAGTTAAAAGAAGATGCTTGTATATCACGTACATCGATTATTGTATCATCAAACAATTCATTTTAGGAAACCCAGAGCACGAAGAAAATAAGAAATAATTTATCCATAGGGAAAAATTAGCTCACCGACTTAATAAACAAACACGGAGTGACCGCGTCAAGGTAAAAATAAAATAGCCACAGAATTCTATGAAAATATATACAACGACAAGACAGTTAAATATAAAAAAATGGTTGGCCAAAGGAAGGTGGAGTACCCGAGATAACACTTGATGAGGTAGAGAAGGTTGTCGAAAATTTAAAAAGAAATAAAGCAGTGGTCCCGAGGAGGAAAGGAACAAAAAAAAGTTGGCAGAACTCTATTACCCAGTCTTTAGTACCTCTACGATACCCGAAAACTGGAATCTATCTGAAATAAAAATAATAATATAAAAAGAAGGTGAGAAGAGTAACATTCAAAACTACAGACCAATAAGCCCAAAATTTTTGCCAAAATTATTATTAGCAGGTTGAAAAGTTCTTCAGAAGAATAAAAACCTAAGGAACAAGCCGGCTACGAAAAAACTTCTCAGCAATTGATAATCTTTTCGTGATTAACCAAATGATCGAAAAAATACAACAGAGACCTGTATGTGCCAACATGGACTACACAAAAGCCTTTGACTCTGTTAAGCACAGTAGCAAGCGAACAGAAAGGTATAAATATAAACGGGGAATACTTGAATAATCTTCGATACGGTGACGATCTAGTCGCAAATTCAATAATAGAACTAAAGGAAAGTAAAGTTAAGGCCTTGAAATAAACAGTTAATTTCGTTCGAAAACGAAACAAGAAATATTTGTAGAAACGAGAATATCGTTAGAGTGGAAAAAATTCTGGTCGCTGAAACATATTCTCCAAGGTCCTTCCTGCCTGAACAACAAAACGATAATTATTTAGGTAACGGTAGCCTCATGTGTACAAGCCATACTGAATTAGGAAAGGTCAATTGAAAAACGTCGAAAAACAAAGGGTAATAATTTTGAAAAAGGTTGATAATACTAAAAAAAAAAAATTAAAAAATATTAAAAACTGTAGCGGACTAGATGATTTTTTAACGCAACTGGTTTCGATTCGTCACGGCGAACCATCAACGGGCAACTGTCATTACCCTTTGTTTTTCAACGTTTTTCAATTGACCAAAAGTACGGACTAGAAATATAAAATTTATTACGTGTCCTCGTGTTCCTTATCAATACCTTGAAGGTTCATTTTTTCGTGGTCATCAAGATCAACAATTAAATACAAATTTTTCGCTAAAACCACAATATTTATTCATTACTCGACGCGTTTCAGACGACCAGCGTCCTTCATCAGGAGTTTTAAGAATAAATATTGTGGTTTTAGCGAAAAATTTGTATTTAATTGCTTATCAATACCTGCATAATACCCACGCAATTATTTACGGTTCCTAAACATGGGCTGCCACTAAGAAAGACGAAATTGTACGTTAATTCTATTGTGCGAGCTAAGCCTTTCAGTTTCAATAAATTTACAAATTGATACGTATCTTATTGCACGAAATAAATTTATCTTATAGGAACGTCATTCGGTATCATCGGAATTGTTTACCTTCGCTTCCTCGCTCATTATTCTATCCTTGATCATATTTAAAAGACGCTCGGCCTGGACTTGTATGGGGTCCGTGGGTCCTGTCGTCACAAAGGTCGAACGGTGGGTGGCGTGTTTCCACCACTGGCCCTCTTCGTGTTCCACACACTTCGCCAACGGAAGGCACTCGATCTTCAGAACTTGGTACCCAGAAGTGGCAGGCAAGTTGTAAGTTTTCAGCTCACCGTCCACCTGGCTGGATACAGTAGAACATATTCCTTGCGTGCTCGATGGTGATAACTCGTAGAGGTCCTCAAGGAGTGGCGTGGAAGCTTGATCGTATATGGTTGACGTTGGCGCAGCGGCAGGTGCTATTGGAGAACGGACACACATGGATGAGGTTCCAATAACTTCCGTGGTGGCAGAGGACGATAATTTCGGAATACCTTGTTGTACCGCGTCGGTGATAACATTTATGATGGACAAAGGAATTCTGATCTTCCCTGCTGCACCCAAAAACATGGAACAAAATTTTGTTTCTTTAGACTCTCGAAGCAATTTGTCGTAGGAAACAATCGAACAAATCCAACTGTCAAATTTCACCGTTTTCTCAAATTCTTGAAATTCTAGCGACAGAAATTTGAGAGAGTCGGCGTGAGCAACTTGTCCCATTGTCACAAACTGTACCATAAGAGTGCGGAATAAAATTGGAAATAAAAGCCGACGTTGCGCTCCTCCTGGATACGCAACCCAATAATTCTCAACGAGATCGGTGAGACCGATCACTTGTCCACACGGAGCTGGCGACGTCACTGGACTCGGCGGCCGAGAACGCGGGACCAACGGATCGCGACGGCGGACTGGAAACGAGATCTTCGATTGTGAAGGATCTATGACCGGTGATTGTATTCGTAGATTATTGGTGGCTGGCTTGGATTTTCTCGACGATTGGCTCATAGTGGTTCTCGCAGTCCTCTTCAATCTTTTCGGCACGGGCGATACGGTTGAACCATCCGTGAGCGACACAGAACTGTCGTTTTCTTCGGACATATTGTCTTTACGAAAAATTACGAAGGGTATACTGACTACAAAACGTGCACAAATGTGACCGGCGACACGACACAAAGTAGGTACAGTGAAAAAGAGAGTGGCTAAACATTTTTGTCCTTTGACACCCGCGACTACAAGTCCGGGTGAAACCATGCGCGCGACGCTCGGTCGGTTATCCCACACTGACACGAACCCGATCTAAACATCGATCACTCTAAACCTCCGCTCTTCCCCTCTTCCCTTTCCAAGCTCTCGAAAACAACTCAAGATTCTATCTTTTTCAAACTGTAATATCTCCGTCTTACTTACTTCTATTCATCTATATAAATCCTTTATCTTCCTTCTCTCTGAACGTGTTGAGTCTATCTTCATGTATCTCAACCGTTCACCATTATATGATAATTTTATTTATTTTCATGTGCCTAATCTAATATTATTCGTATATGTTACATACAAAGTCCGATATCGTACAATTTGGAAATTGCACAGTTATTTTTGTACAGTGTGCAAAAGAAACATTCCTCTTCATACGAAGCACAAACTTTCGAACTTCGTACAGTAAATTTTGTACTATTCGCGAAAGTAACAACATTTATGTACCAAGTCCAAATGATAGAACAACTTTGGACAATAATTTCTGAACCAAGTTCAAAATTTAAATCTATAAATATTAACGGTACCTAATTAAACGTAAAAAAAAAATGAATAATCACTTACATTACTTATGGCAGCATGCTAGAGAACTGTGACAGCGGGAGTTGCGCGGGACATTTAGTTTCTTACGTACCGTATACCACATTGATTTGTCCGACCCTTCGTGGTGCAAGAGCACCTAATGAAACCTGGACCACCGACTACTAACTCTATTGAATTCTTTAAAGCCGTCCTGCTTATTATAGTGTCAACAAACTAAGGACCCTACTCTGCCGGCAGAAGGACCCCATCCCTAACCCCCAAAAAAGTGGGGTTTACCGGTTGGACTGTTCTGACTGCCCGGCTGTTTACATTGGTGAGACCGGGAGGCAATTTGATACCAGAATTTCTGAGCACACTGATGCTGTTACCAACAACAAGCCTAAGAAATCTGTCTTTGCTGCACATCTTCTGGAGTCTGGTCACTCCTTTGTCAGAGGGAGTGAGACCTTCCTTCATTTCGAGAATTTGTTCCGCTGGCGTAAGACACTTGAGACCCTTGAGATTGCTCGCTATGGGGCGGATCCCGAAGTTTTGTCACTGAATCAATTCATACCTAAGAGTCAGTTTATTAACAGCCTCGTTCATGATTTTAACGTAACGTAATGACTTTTCTATATAGTCCAGGAAAAGTAACACAAAAATAGGGTATAAATTAAAGTAATAGGTGACAAGCTGGAAACTTGTTTGTAGCTCTTACATATGATTGTTATCACTTTCCTAAAACCCAACGTCGATCTGACTGAAGCTTCGCCCCCAATAGTTGTTTAAAGGTGACAAAAAAAAGTTTTTAGCATATAACTCGTTAACTATTGGCTTAATCGACATTTTACAAGGATAAAAAATTGAAGTTCATCAAATTTCCTATGAAAAAGGTTCAGTTTATTTTTTACCCACGTCCCAAACAGGTGCCACAAAATGACGTCGAAATTCGCCCCCTCGTTCAAACAAAATAATATTGTTACTACAGATTCGCGTCTTTTTGTGTAAGTGTAAGCAATGAAGCATACCGGCGACGCGACAGAATTAATCTATTGAAAAACCAGCTACTAAATTATGGCTACCCTGCCGTTGCTGTGAAATTCTTACAAGTATTACCTTGCTGTGACCATAGCAACCAGCTCCAAAAAAAAACAGAGATTACGATGTGCTGACTCCACATTTTATTTCCTGCACAACTGTTTCATATGCGGGCTCGAAGCAAACAGTGATAAGGAGAATAAGAAGCCGGTCCATCGACGAGACAAGATTATGGTTGTCACTACGTTAAAGGCGAAGGATTCTATTGTTGAGATATCGGTAGTGGTTTCAAAAAGCTAAGGTATTTTCTCCACTTCATGGAAAAACATTTATGTCTTTGGGCATTTACAAACAAATCTGTTCATTCACCGCCGTCCAGGAAGCCCAATAGGCTAAGTAACTGAGGCGAGGAGGCTCGCTCATTCTCTCCACTCTTCCACCCCCTCCCCTGCCAGTACCATTTAGCCTAACATAAGCCTACTACAAAAGCCTATTATACTGTATGTTGGATTAGATGAGCTCGTGAACCATATTATGTTAGGCCCAGTATAATGAAACTGTAAAGTAGGTAACGAAAGTCCAAATTTTTCCGTCCCTAAAGTAGGTCAAGTTATTGCTAATGTTATCTAGCGTGCCTACCTCCTATCGACTATTTATAGGGTGCGCCAAAAAGATGTTAACAGTCAACCGGGGAAATCCCCGAAATTGATTCACTTTGATCTCGATTTATTCCAAAATGAAGTGTCGTAAGAAAACTTTCAATAGAACATTTTTTGTGTATTTTTTGACGTTCTACAACTTTTGTTTTCTTAACTTTTTCCAAAAAACTCAATATTCACGCTGATAATCGCGAAAAACCGCTTAGCGCCACACTTTTTTGTCCCCTGGGGGAAACCCTCGCGTCGTATCGAGTGGGACTTTTAGTATGTTTTATAGGATGATGTAGGACATATGTATACCAAATTTCAGCTGTCCCCTATTTTTTGACAAAACCCTTTTTTTCTGTCTAATATGACTGGACTAATAGCCTGTATCAACAAACAAAAAGCGTCCTACCTTCTCAACAGCCCAAGTTTGTGAGTGGAAGGTCCATCCAGACGAATTTATTAAAGTTAACGCACATCTCATTAGGCAAGAACTAGATCAAAGAGGTTCTTCCCATATCGACGTAATACATACCGACTTCTAAAAGGCATTTGATAAAATAGATCACGAGAGATTGCTTTTCAATTTGGGAAATATAGGCTTCTCGAAGGCTCTTTTCAAACTTTTTATCTCTTATCTGCACAACAGGCAACGTTTTTATTTAAAGGAGCAGGCTCGGAACTCTATGAATGCCCATCGGGCGTGCCGCAAGGCTCAAATCTCGGTCCATATATCTTTCTCTTATACATGGTAGATGTACATAAAGTTATACATAAGGAAGGAGGGTTGTTGATAAATGAAAAACTTTTTTTTTTTTTTTTTTTATATAATTTATTTATTATATGGACTATCATTTACGATATTTACATATACTTTTAACAGGTTAATGTTTGGTTGACAGGCTATAAGTTACAATGCACAATTGCAATAGTGAACTTGTTTCGATTAATTATTAGTATACTTTTTTACATTAATTACATTACTGTCACAGTTACTGCCATTACGTGATATTGGCTATGGCTTTTCTTCTGAGCCTTTGGTTGGCTGGGCTGTCGAGGAGTTGTATTGATTCGATGTTCTGGCGTTCATGTAGGCGGTCAACATATCTGCTTGTAGACCGCCCTATGATTTTTTTGACCGTTTCGATTTGGAGCTCATTATGCAGCTGTTGGTTAGATACGTACCATGGTGCACCTGTCATTTTACGTAGAACGTTGTTCTGAAATCTTTGAATTATTTCTATATTTGAGTCAGCCGCTGATCCCCATAGCGGGATGGCGTATAAATGAAAAACTCAAGCGAAAAATTTAGATCACCTCGTCGGGATCCGAACCCGATATTACCACCGCACGTAATAAATATTGTATTTCATGCCTCCTCCAAGCAGAACACAATGTAGTATCTCACGTCAGTGCAGTGCAGCCACAATTTTAAAGCGAAAAAATTCATCTTCACCCTATCCACTATCAACCATGTAACACGATTCTCCATTCTTTCGTTTTGTGCAAACGTCGCCACACGTGTGTCGCCTGATCATTCTCGTTATTCGAACATTCTTGTTATTTATTTAGCGAAATTTTGTCAAGATACTAATTTTTCTTTCATTGTGTGCCATGGAAAAAAGAAAACTCGAAAGACTTCTCAAGAAATTGAACATATCACAATAAAAAAGCATCGTTCTCTATACGGTTAAGGAAATACAATATCAAACACTAACGCGGCATGAACAAACATGCGTTGCTGGCTGTAACACTGCGAGCTCTTACTCGTATGAAGTGTTTATTCCTACATTGCGAGCTCTTACTCGCAATCTTCAATCGACCTGTTTGGAATGCCTAAAGAGAGATTGTACTGTGAGCTCTTACTCGTTAAGAAATTTCATAACTGTTTACGTTATTTGTGTTCCCGACCTTATCGGCAACACAAATTTCTCGACCTTATCGAGAAGTCAAAAGCTTTTCTACCCGACCATGCGGAAAATGACTGATATGGGAAAAAACTCTGGTCTTCTAAACAGGTAAAAACAAAACTCCTCTCGTGATGACAGAGACCGGTCGCGTTCCCGGGGCAGGTCCCAGGTGAGTCCCCCTTCTTTCAGCATGAACTGTAGCGTTGAATACGAAAGCAGCTTGCCGGAGCATGAAAAAATGCTGGATGATGATAACTTGAGTGATACTTCCGACTTATTCGGAAAAAGAAAATTCTTCACACAACCCACCAAAGAACTTATCTCGACCTACTCGAGAGTGAATTTCTTTCCGACCTATTCGAAAAGAATTCGCCTGCCTTATGTTATTAATACACTCGACCTATTCGAAAACGTGTATTTTTCCGCGACCTATTTGCGTAAGATTTTAATAAATTTTAGAAAAATTTTCTTGCGATGCAATCTAACACAAACGTTTTGGAAAAACCTTAAAGGATAATCGTACCAAAGCACCGCCGATCCACAAAGAAATTACTTCCCATTGGGAAGAAATAATCCACTTGGGTCTCGACCAGGAAGAACGAAAAAATCTGCTGGAAGAATTTCCGCGGCTGGAGAATTGTAAATTCTTAGAACCCCCAATTTAAACAAAGAGCTCTATCCTCTTATGAACAAAGATGCCCTGACTAGAGATAAAAGAATTATGGAAAAACAAAAAAGGCTAACGACCTGTTTGGCTATAGTATAGGAAATACCTTAGTCTGCTCTCATTTCCTCAAATTCCATAGATGAAACCCTACTTGAACCGGTGATAAAAGCAGGACGGCTCCTTGCGGATACCTTGCACAAAGAGTCAATAATTCGTCGAAGCCTCATCTTAGCGCTAGTTAGCTCAAATATGAAAGATACTCTTTCAAAAACGAATATAGGAGAATTTCTCTTTGGCTCCGAGTTGAGCGAAGCGATTAAACGTGCTAATGAATTACGCAAACGGCCGCTGAGTTTGAAAAAAAAAAAAAAAAAAAAAAAAAAAAGCTTTCGCGGGAAGATTTGCGTTCTTACGTGTTCGCAAAAGAGTGGAAACTAGTCACTACAGACCCAGTGCTTCTCTCGTGGATCAAGGGATATAGAATCCCGTTTTCTCAATACCTTACGCAAGCATCTACACATCCAAAAAATCCGCCTCTCTCAACTAAAGAAAAAACTGCGCTACGAGACCTCTTACCAAAATTATTAACGAAGGGTGCGATTAGGCCCTGTATATCTGTCTCCGACCAGTTCAATTCTCCTATTTTCCTGGAACCTAAATCAGACGGCACTTATTGCATTCTTAAATCTGAAATCGCTCAATAAGTTCATTTCCCCCGTACATTTTAAACTGGAGGATTATCAAGTAGCCGCTAAATCAATTCAATCAGACAGCTATCTTTCAAAATTGGATTTAAATGATGCTTACTATTTAGTAGCCGGTCTCCCAAATGACTAAAAATTTCTCCGTTTTTTTGAACTCGATGGCGCGCTATATGAATTCACATGCTTACCCTTTGGCCTATCCACAGCGATCAAACTAACGGGACCGGTAGTTAACTATCTACGCAAATAGGCTTCCAGTCAGTAGTTTATTTAGACGACTTCTTATTAATAGCACGCCAAAAAAGCCTCTTGTATAAAAAACGTTGCTACAACGTGCTCCTTGCTGGCCTACTAGGGATTCCCTTTTGCGGCAGAAAAATATCTTTCTCCTCCAACTACAAGTTGCCAATATTTAGGATTCGTTTTCACTTCTTTCGAAATGACATTGTCCTTACCAACACAGAAGTGAGAAGAACTGAAAAGTCATATCATGCAGCTAGTTGACTAGCCAAAAAAAAAGAAAAAAAAAAACAAAAAATTGCTCGAATTGTTCCTTGGTTTCTTAGCAGCAACCTGCCCTGCCATCAAATGCCGTTGGGCGTATACTAAAAAAACCTCAAAAGAGAAAAATATCTAGCACTAATACAAAACAAGGGAAGTTACAGCGGTCGCATGCAAACACCTGCCCACTTGCCAAGAATTTGCCTGGTGGCTATCGCATATTCAAATAGGCTTCATGCCGCTCATCACTAAACCTTATGCTATCGAAATTTTTTCAGACGCGTCTTTGGTAGGCTGGGGAGCTTCGTGTAAGGGGCAAACGGCCCGCAGTTCTTGGACACTCGCTGAATAATTACCTCATATAAACTAACTAGAAGTGTGGGTGTTTTTTTTTTCTCGCCCTCAAGTCCTTCACAAAAAGGTTGACCAATCGAAACATCCTGTTAAGAGTTGACAACACAAATGCCATTGCCTATATTGATTGTATGGGAGGTATCAAATTCCCAAATTTAAACGCCATTGCCTTAAAATGATGGCAATATTGTGAAAAATTCAACCTAACCGTTTTGCAACCTACATCCAATCGGCAGATAAGGATGCGGCAGACGCAGAGTTGAGAAAAACTGAAACAGAGATAGAGTACAAATTATCACAAAGAGCCTAGGAAAAAAAAAAAAAAAAAAAAAAAAATTAGGCATTCGGAGGTTGATTTATTTGCATCTAGAAAGAACAACAAATGCGACAGGTACTTCTCTTGGAAATGCGATCCGGATGCAGAAGCGGTGGATGCCTTTACTATCCTTAGGACAGATGAAAACTTCTACGCCTTCCCCCCTTCTCACTGGTGTTAAGAACTATTCAAAAAAATCATATACAAGAGAGATAGAGCAATGGGCATCCTGGTCATACCAAACTGCCCAGGACAACCCTGGTTTCGGCTCTTCAAAGAACGATTTGCCTCTGAGCCAGTACTTCTTCAACCATCTGACACCTTGCTTTTATCTGCCAACATGATACCACACCCTCTAGCCATTCGGCTTTCCCCGGTGGCAGGATTGTATCCAGGAAGCCCTAGCTAACTACCAGGACCTGTTGCCTCCAATCATTGAAATCCTTCTCGCATAAATCCAAAACTCAACAATGCAAACATATACACCGGCACTCAACAGATGGTGGAACTACTGCGAGAGTAATTCTATAAATAAATATGTTCCATCCACGGACCAGATACTTATCTTCCTGCATCAAGAATTCTGCTCAGGTATCTCATACGCTCACCCAACTGCGCGAGAGTGGCCATATCGCTGATTACAGGTTCCACCTGCCGGAAAAACCTAGTAATAAATTGTTTTTTCAAAGAAGTCGCAAATTTGAGACAAATTGAGGCCGGCACAACGTAAATACAATATTACGTGGGACCCCCAGTGTGTCCTGCGCTATTTCAAGAGCCATGCAACCAGATTCCAACAATGTCCTTAGCTACAATATCAAAAAAAAAACAAAAAAAAAAACTCAACCTTCTGGCGCTGACTACGGTACAACAGCTTCAAACTCTCAGTTTGATAAAAGTTCAGAATATACAACAAATGGCAGACAAAATATTAACTTTCATCTCTGATCAAGTAAAAAAGTCAGGAAGAGGAAGGACGCAACCTCTTCTTACCCTGCCATTCTTTCAAGACCCACAACTGTGTCCCGCGCACACACTCATCCATTGCCTAAATATTACGCAACCCTTACGCAATGCAATTCAATGAAAGATCTGTTCATTACAACAAACCCCCAATACATCTAATATCCACTCAAACGCTTAGCAGACGGATCAAAGGGACTTTACCTTCAAGCGGAGTGGATTGCCAATTTAAGCCTCATAGTACTTGGCACGCATCGTCATCTGATGTCATTATGAAGGCAGCCGGGCGGACCGCAAAGTCGCAAACGTTTGCACGGTTTTACAATTGACCCATCATCTTGGAACAAGCCAATTTTGCCTGAACGGTCCTCAATAGTTGGAAAAAAAAAAAAAATTTTGCAAATGTAGGTCAGTAGTGACCGTTAAAAAATATCTGTTGAAAAGATTGCCAGAAGCATTGGACTATAAAGAAGTTTTTTCTGTGGGAAAGAAGAAATATAGACACGAATGTAGTTCAAAGATACTTCATTTTTTTGCCTATTACCCGAGATCTTTCAGCTGTTTTATAGCTCCTGTTATCGAATAACTCGAGGTATTGCTGCGAGCGCTTTGAACATCTACATTGTGTTCTGCTTGGAGGAGGCATGAAATACAATTGTACAATTGAACGAACTTACCTGGTGAAGTTCAATAGAAATTGTATGAAGGCCTCCTACAAGCAGAACAGTCCCTCCGCTATACTATTAAAGTGGAGGTAAATCCCAACCCTTGAGCACTCCCTCGCAGCAATTATTCACTTTGAAGAATGAAGAATCGTGTTACGTGGTTGATAGTGGATAGGGTGAAGATGAATTTTTTCGCTTTAAAATTGTGGCTGCACTGCGCTGACGTGAGATACTACATTGTGTTCTGCTTGTAGGAGGCCTTCATACAATTTCAATTGAACTTCACCAGGTAAGTTCGTTCAATTGTACAATTAAAATGCGCTTCTAGTACATTTATCTTTCTCCTAAAGAAGTTAATAATTGAACCATTATATTCAAGAAGGGCGAAGTGAAGGCTTCGCCCTTTTTGAGTAAACTCGAAAATCGGATTCCCCGCGGTTCGAAAACTACCAGAATACATCTTCTTTTTTTTCTGGTGGCGCTCTTTTGCATAAACCGAAACATCAGAAATTTCAGAGCTTTCCTTATGGGTTTTTTCCAAAAAAGGCGAGTGTATGCGAAATGGGCGAAGCATAGTCCTCTCGTCGGCAACTGTTTTATCCCGTTCACTTTTGACCAAAAGTGGGGTGGGGGGATTGCGAGTGAATAGACCGAGCAACCTTCTTCAGCAAAAATATTGTCGCGCTCTCTTTTCTTTACTCCCAGTGCTAGCAATGCAACACTGAACGTGTTTTTCTCAAAACGCGTTTTCGTCAGCTTCGTCCTTCTTGAATAAAAGGGTTCAATTATTATGATACTGTTAATGAAATGAAAATACTTTGAGGAGAAGAGGAAGAAATTAAAAGGTAAAAACTAACGAAAGAAAATTAAATTTAAAAAAAAAAATAAAAAAATAAGAAAAATGAGAAGGAAATGAAAGAAAAAAATTGGTCCCGAATCGGTCCTTCCGCTTGAAATCGGTCCGGCTGAGTAATTTCTCTTTCAGACCTAGTATAACATGGAGCTGGAACAAGTCCATACGATATAATTGGTGAGGTTTTATTCCGATTAATCTTTTTTCGTGGACTCGGTGTCGTCGATGGTTCGGACTTCTTTGGAGTTGTCAAAGTACTGGTTGGTTTGGCTTCCTTGGCATTAATGTTGATAGGATAATCGCCGATTTCCTCGATGTAGGATTTGGGGCATCGGAGGTTCCTGCGGTTTCGGCGGATTGTGCCTCCATTGTCGAGATGAACGTCGTAAAATCGTGGTTCTTTTCGTTTTCGGACAATTGTTCCTCGTCGTTGAAGATCGTCTACTAATACGCGAGTTCCAGGTTAGGTTTTGTGCCGATCTATTGTAGTACCGTTCCATATGGCGCCTGTTTATTTCGTGGTTGCGGTCAACTTCTCGTCGTGGCGGCGCGGCGTTTTGTTTTTCAGTTTGATACGCGGGATAGTGCAGCGGATTTGACGGTTCATTAGGAGTTCCGCTGGGCTGAAGTTCAGCTTGGTCGCCGTAGCGCGATAAGTGAGGAGCGCCAGATGCGGGTCATCGGAGTCAAGTATTTTTTACGCCATCTTGACGGCTGCCTCGGCAAGTCCGTTAGCTTGTGGGCACGCGGGGCTCCGTGTTATGATTTCAAAATCATATTTTTCGGCAAAAGCCGCCATTTCAAATGACGTTAGTTGCGGACCATTGTCTGTAAAGAGTACAAGGGGAATTCCGTGACGGGCAAAGATAGCTTTTATGCGTTGTATTACAACTTTTGATGTCAGCTTAGGTAGTTCTGCCATCTCCAGGTATTTTGAATAGTAGTCAATAGCTACTAGGTAGTTCCGCTTATCTTTCTGCCAATTTTCTCCCATGGTCTTGAAGGTAGCTCAGTAGTGATGAGAGGTTCTTTCGGTTTTGGGCGTTTTTCCGCGCAGTGTCTGCATGATTGAACGGTCTTTTCAATATCTCTGTACATGCCAGGCCACCAGACTTCTGTCCGTGCTAGCCAGTAGGTTTTTTCGAAGCCCATATGGCTTTCGTGGAGGCGAGAGAGAATTTCTGCTCTTGAGTGCCAGAGGGATCCAGACACGGTTTCCTCCATATACTATTAAGCCGTCGATAATTGAGAGCGATGTTTCATATATGCGGTACTCTATGATTTCGTCAGGTGGATTCTTTGGCCATTTTTGACGTATATATGAGTACAGAGCTTGGCCAATAAGGGAGATATCTTGTTCATTAGCCGCGATCTGATTGGTATTATGATGGGTTACCATTTATCGGCCCGATAGAAAAGAGCAAATAAACAATAAAAAAGATCGAAATCACAAGCGTGAATAATATTCAGCAATATTTTAAGAAGACAACATTTAATTATGATATTGCACAATAAAAATATTATATTAACGGTAAGAAAATAAATTGAATGATAGTAAAAAAATTCCACAATACAAAAATAAGATCTCCCCTCTGAATTATTTTTTTGCCGATATTTACGACACAGTAAAAAAATTAAAATCAACATTTAAAAATTTAGTTTGATTATATTAAAAGCCACAGTAAAAAACATTTCATTTTATATAATATTATTATGTAGTTATATCTATTGGATAATTAGCGCACGTTTTGACTTTGCTGGGCGACCTCTTTTCCTCTTCTGGCCCAAAGGAATCTGCTTAGCCTCCTGAGGAACTGGAATAGATTTTTGCCGGATTTTCAATCCAAGTATGTGTTTACATACAACGTACTTCGTAAATGAGGGGCATGTACATGAACAATCCTCATCGACGTTGTCGGGTACTGTCACCATCCAGATACCATGATAATATTCTCTGAACTCGCTGAAATTCTGCCAGGCTCCCAATTTCCTCTAATACTCATTCAATATCACGGTAGTAATTGAAGGTTTCCCTGTCGCCGCTATGTAATAACGCGTGAAGCCTGTACCTTTCCGTTGTAATATTTTTCGGTTTTCCGTTCATTTCCTTTGACATTAATGCTCATTCACATTGTTTGAGTGTTGATACACTTATAGTTGAAACAATTTATTTTATTGCTCGTAACTGTTTTTTTTATTGTTTGCTCATCTATTGTGCAAATAATCTATTCTATAGTGCCGTTTAATATACCCCTAAAACAATGACTTACACGCTTCATGTTTCATGTCTTCTATAAGGTAGCATGCTCCGATCGTTCGCCCCCATCTTAGTCCAGTACAAGTCTACAGGCTGATGAGATTAGGGGGCCTCACTCACTCCGCTCGTTCGCCCCGCTCGTTCGCCCCGCTTCTTGGTCTAGTATAAGTCTACTTCAGTATTTCAAGCTGATGAGATTAGAGGGCCTCAGTCGCTCCGCTCTTTCGTCCCGCTTCTTGGTCTAGTATAAGTCTACTTTAGTATTTCAATGAAGGGTATTCCTTCTACTTCAGGCCCAGTATAATGAAAGCTTCCGACGCACGGATGTACACAAGCAAATTTCAAATTCAGGGTAGGAATCTGGCTTGATCTAGTATAAATCTGGTTTACATTTTCAAGCTAAAATATGTATATTAGGCTTTTATAATGTAGGCTATTCCTACTACAGCATACTGATTCAGGCTTAGTATAATGAAAGCTTCAGAGACCCAAGGTCATTTGCACACGGCGAGGTGATACTCGCAAACGCGGTGTGTTCACTGCACACATCACAGAGAGATCTAGCCTGGCTAGTAGAGACTAATACAAACGTCCCCTTTGTATGAGCCTATGGTATAAAGGAGCTTAGTTTGGAATGAGCCTGTGGTATTCCTAGTATAAAGCTAGTTTAAACTAGCATGTAAACTAGGCAAGGCGAACTATGAAGCTTCTCTAGGAGTCAGAAGATTTAAGCCTTCATAAAGTGTATATGTTAAGCTCAATTGCCGAAATCGCCCATTGGGCGAAAAACTCGCAGCCCACACACTTAGCTGCTCGGAATTGCCTTCATTGACTGTGGCAATTGAGGCAAACAGGGAACCTGTTTTATGGGAGTAATCATGTGAGTGTCATTTTTTGCTTTTTGTCGTCTCAAGTAGCGTGAACTTTGTTCCTCACCACCTTGAGATCTCCTCTCATTAGGTCAAGTTCTAGGCGCGTTTTTTTTTTTAGTGGTTTCCCCTGTAGGCCTAATCCACTTTAAAATTCCTATATTAGGAAAAAGTACGCTATTTATGCATAATGTGTATAGATGAGTGACCTTGACATTAGGTAACAGACCCTTCTCCATCATATACAGCTTGGAAATCGACATTTTCCAACCTCCTATTACTTTGACATTTTCTTACGTGTACCTATCCCATCTTAAATCTTCAAACCTGACATCTTTCAAGTACCCCCCCCCCCACTATCAATCGCTTGAAGGTCATTACATGTCTCCCTTCTATCATATATACAGTAAAATCTCACTAAGACGGAATGCACTCGGACCGGAGAATTTTATCCGTTAAATGGGGTTTCCGTTAGGGAGAGGGTACAGAAAAGTCGAAAAAAGTTTTACTGTATTTTGAACGTGCTTTTCCCATCATAATATTGTAGCTTGATATACAAATTTTTTAAAATTCCCCCTTTTATAGCTTAAAATTCTCCAATTATAATTTACTAAATGTTACAGCTTGCCCCCATGCAACAGGTTTCCTGCTATTTATTTTTACAGCCTGTGTGGTACCCCCGGTAGGCCTATCCTGTTATCAGTTCGGAGATCTGATGACGTCACGATTTGATGACGTCATAATCTGATGACGTCACGATGGGGATCTGTGACGTCACTATCATCGTGCCATCACTATCTGATGACGTCACAGAGCTAGTAAAACCACTAATACAGTAGTATAAAGGAAACCTAAGACCTAGTACAGAGCTAGGACAAACTGCTACTATAAGCTATTATAAAGATCTTGTAAGCTTATGGTATGAAGGATGCCTAAACCTAGTATAAAGGAGGATTGGACCTAGTATACACCTAGTATAATACGTAGTATAAACCTAGTATAATATACTGCATGAAGCAGAGAGACCTAGTATAAAGGAGGCTTGGACCTAGTATACGCCTAGTATAATACGTAGTATAAACCTAGTATAATATACTGCATGAAGCAGAGAGGATAAGTCCCCCTCCTATCACTTCATCAAAATTTTTCTAAGTCCCTTTTTCTTGCCGGACGGCGCCCGGCGCCCGTCATTTTCCTTCAGTTTACCCCCCGATAAAACAGGTTCCCTGTTAAAAAATTGACCACACCGCGTTTTGGTGACGGCGAAACAACCAGTATGCGAAATTCGGCGTTTGTGCATTTCATGAAACAACGAGAACGCGTTGTATAATGCAACAGTATCAGTTCGCGTTGTAGTCTGTCATAATTTGCATAAAAAGAACCACAATGCGTTCTCGAATAATCTCGTCTAAATCTAAGGGAACAATATAGACGGAAACATCATATGTCACACATTCGTTCATCTCAACTGTGGCGTACCGATGGACGAATCATCTGACGACATTATTAGCGACCGTTGTTTGAGAACCAAGGCTGTGGAACGTCAACGAGAGAGGGCAAGGAAGGTGCTGCAAAGTCAAGCAAAAAATTGGATTTTGCTCTCCAATGGCAAATTTCCACCGGTTGCACTTGGTACAAACATTTTATTATGTGTACCTGATCTCGATTGTGGACGTGCTGCTCCTCGAAGTGTCCTAGGCGTGGTGACTGAAGTTAATTCCTCTGGCTTGTACAAAGTCGGTACAAAGGAGGGAATTCTCAAAAATTTGTATGCTCGAAATGAGTTTACCATCGCCGATAGTACGTTTATTACCCTCGCAGATGTGTTTACAACGACGTCAATGACTTTAAGATCAGCGTCCGCTGCACTTTCAGGCAGCGAGCAAGCCTCTGTTCACTGTAATTGCAAACGGTATTGCACTGACAAAAAATGTAAGTGACTCGCGAACAATATCAAATGTAATTCAAAATGTCACGGGAATGCATCGTGTAAAAATAAGTAGTCTAAAAGTACGTAAAAAAATGATATATTTTTTTTTTCAGATTGACAGAAAATTTCAAAAATGTTTGAAAAATTATTCAAGATTAAAAATGTTTAGTAATCGTTGTCAAAATTCACGATTTATTTTATATTCTTTGACTTATAGAAATTTCTGGTGAATCATTTTAAAACGCGTGGTGGCTCTTTTTTCAAACGATTAAGGAAAGCCAAAACGCGATCTGGTAATTCAACATTTCAGAACGCGTTCTGGTCATACTAAAATAGACCATTTCGCGTACTGGTTGTTTCGCCGTCACCAAAACGCGTTGTGGTCAATTTTTTCGCCCAATGGGCGATTTCGGCAATTGAGCCTAACATATATTAGGTTTAGTATAATCAGGGTTTCGCTAAGAGTCAGACGACTTGAGAAATCTTAGATAAAGCTAGTATAAAGGCACCATAAAGCTAGTATAATGCTCGAATATAAACTAAGCAAGGTGAACTCGCGGGGTAAACTCGCAAATTTTTGAATCACCCACGGAGTAATCAGGGGGGAGGGTGAAGGGGGGCCACTCGCGAACTCGCAAAATTTCAAATTAGGGGTCAGGGGTCAGGTCAGCGTGAAGACATGAAACTTGTCAAAAGCCCAAGAAAAACGATGTACAGCGTGCAAGGAGAATTTTTAGAGGTCGTAGATGAAATTAGAGATCTTGGGGTTACTCTCACGCGATAGTGAAAGCAAAAAGAAATTTAGGAATAATAATTAGGCACTCGAGACATTTTAGGGAGATAAAGACCATGAAAATCCTCTATCTCAGTTTAGTGAGATCTCACACAGATTTCGCTGGTATCGTCTAGGACCACTTGGGGTGGAGCAGTCGGAGAGTGCTGAGAGAATACAAAAACGCTTTCCAAAATATCTAGGCATGATGCGCCCGGAGAAATTAATTTCTTTGTACCTCGAGATCTTTTCAGAATACCAAAATGCCATATGTCCCAGTTTGAAAAAGCACCCTTAAGCCAGGCTATGAAATTGCACATTAGGGTAGCTAAGATGGATGAAACAATTGATTTGTTTTTCGACAGTAGGGAGAGGTTTATAAGAAAAACAGCATAGGCATTGTCCGACCTTGGCGAGTTGGGCAACTAACTGTTCTTCTGTTTTAACCGGGTCTTTTTACCTTGACCTTTGGGCATTGAACGGTATACCAAACACGATGAGGGGGGTCTGGTGGGATTGGGCTACGCGCGGTGTAGAATTTGTCATTGTTATTCTCACAATTACATTTTTTTTCTCTCTCTGTAATGGTCTATATTAGCACTGATAAGTGTAAGATTTGAATGTAATTGCCCCTCTGTAATTGGCCACTAATAAATAAATAAATATCTCCAGATTAATATTTTGACGCTTCCTGCTTTTTCTCGATACCAGTTCATACCTATCGAGATTAGAGGTCGACATTTTTCAAAATAATCTAATCGTTGTACCCATGATTTCGGTATCCACAATCAAACATACGAGTACTACAAGTCTCAATAGTTATAAATACAGCTTCAGACAAAATTTTTCCAAGTTTGTAAAAGTCTGTCCTCTTGGAACCTTGGTGAAAAATGTTGATTCTGAGGCCATATAATGTATACGAGGGAATTTGAAAAAAAATTCTGTCTTTATTTGACCTACTGAAGGATTTATTTTCAAGGTGGATGTGAAACGAAGCTCGACAACCTTTTCATTCTAAAAATAACAGAATTCTGATTTTTTGAATAAAATTTTTAAAGAAATAGTAAATCGAAATCCGCATTCCTTCGTATGAAACAGATTCCCTGCTTTGCCGTACGAAGTTAAATTGACGTTCACGCAAAACGATAACGATAATTACCGAGACGAAGTCTTCCTCGTAATTCGTTGTATAAGGGTGTTAGTAATGAAGTTCCGTAATGACGCATCACTGTACTATCCTAATCGAACGGACGTTTACGCGATGAAATGTGCCGTATCCTAGTATCGAAAACTCGTTGAAGATAATTATCGCTATCATTGGATTCTAAATTTAAAACTGACATTAGAGAACAACTATAGTTCCGGGTTTCTTTCAAATACATTCTTCGACTTATTTTGATTTTTTTCTATGATCGTTGTTTTACAATATATACGTCAATTTAACTTTAGACGTCAGTGCTTGCTTCTATATTACCCGCGAGCAGCGAACGACATGATCTTTATATTGACAAATACAAAAGAAATCAAAAGTGAAAACAACCTAGGCGTGGCACTTCGTCGTAAACAGAAGATTTCGGACGCTGGGAAAAAAGGTCTGTCCCTTCTCAAAATCGATATGTTTTTCTTCAAGTTGTTCATCATTGTAGTATGTTGGGGCAAAATGTGGTCGGCTGTACTCTTCTTTCTTTGTTATCGACGTTTCAAAGATGGTCGATCGCGGAACCATTGTCTGTATAGAGAGTGAAAGGGTTGGTAAGAACGACGAAGATGAATTATATAAACAAGAAACCCCGGTTGCTAGAAGTCGCGTTTATATCTCTCTTCTTCTTTATTCGGCGTCTTTGTTCTGAAGGTTAGCGATCCATATGGCGTTGTATGTTTTGATCTGTACATCTGACCGAAACAGGCCGATTGGCGTGTTGTCGAAGCATTGTCAAAGATCCAGCATTGTCAAAGATCCTTCGATTTGGCCTTCTATAAATAACCGCACTATGTCGAATTCCGCTCGGTGTATCCCAAAGACCTTTTTTCTACGAAAATACGAATGAATCGAGCGCTTTTTAAATATCACGATCTTCCTCGTCCATTATTCTATTTTTTCTCCCCGTTTCAAACATTTGGGTGAGTAAAAGTGGGAGCTAGAGGGGCTGGGGGCAGTGGAAGACGAGCTGAAATTTCAGATAAAAATTTTGTAGCATCTAAATAATAGTGAAATAATTTTGACACTACGTAAATTTTGTTCGAAAAAGAAAAGAATTGTTGGCTTCAAAATTTTATTCCTACTATTTTTAAACCTAACTAACAAAAATAAAACGTCCATCCGTCAGTCTCACGAAGACTAAATAAATTAATCACATTTATTGACATTTTCGTCAGGACAAGTTCTTCAATTTATAAGAGTAAAATTACGCTAAGAATCAATTCATCAAAAATTTGGGACTGTATACGAGTAGAAGCAATCCGTTTTTGTAATTCAAGGTCATCTATAATAAATATGTGATGCGATCTGCGAAGCTATAGGATAAGACGGTAAGGTAAAAAACGCGCCCAGAAGCAGATCACAAGAAAAATGCAAAATGCGCACTCACGCTCTCGACTGTGGTATGCGCCTGCCAGAATTATTTGCCCGACGAAAAAAAAGTGCCTATCCGCCACGCGCCTTCGATACGAAGATTATTTTGTCTCTACGTTTTGAACGAGTGATGGAAGTCCGACGCATCAGTAAAGTAGGTATATTATTCGAAGGCACGTTTTACACAAAGAGCTTTTCCTATGGTTGCGCTGATCGCATCGCATAATACTCAAAGTGTATAAAAGAACAAAGCAAATACAGTCGATTCCGCTTAATCGGGACGCCGGTTCATCAGGACAGCCGCGTAATTGGGACAAAATTTAAAAAGCGGAATCAAACGTATTCATTTTTATTCGCTTAAGGGGACGAAGTCGGTTAATAGGGACACTTGGTACAATAAAAAACATGTAATGTTGCAGGAAAAGAAAGGAAAAATTGTATGAGATGAAGGAAAAATGAAAGTGAAGAGAAAGAAGAAAAAGTAACCATCATTCAAGGTGTGGAAAATTTTGAAGACTTTTTTAGTGTTGATGATGACCTACCATGCTGGGATAGAGACGAAGATGAGATCATTGAGCAGGTACTGAAGAGAGGTTGGCCAAATGAAGATGAAAGTGATGATGGTGGTGAGGTTTTTACCTTGCGAGTGTAAAAATGTATGGAGAATCTACCTCTATTTTTCATACACGAGGGTAATGAAAGAAGTCCTTTAGAGGCTTTGAATTTGTGTTCTGACTTTATTCATAAGCAGAGTATGCACAATTTATAACAAAGCAGACTGGACAGTGTTTTGCTCCCTAAGTGGCTCGGTCCGAATCGGGGCCCAGAAGAGTGAACGATTCTCAATTTTTTGAGCTCAGTCTCGTTGGAATTGATTGACTACGAAGAGAGTTATCAACTTTTGAAAATAAAAACTATGACAGGGGATGAAGCGCTGTACATGACCACCCATCTCAACGAGACTTACCGCAAAAAATCGAGAATCGCTTACTCTTTCAAAATCGGTTATTGTCTCTAGACTAACGATTAGCGTGTTTTCCGAGTATTTCTCCCACATGCGCGTATTTAAACATTTGCGTTAGTTGTAGACAGCGGTGGTCGCTAGCATCTCTTAGCATTGTTTGTAAGGATTAAGGAAAACGGGGAATTTTTAAACGTGTTCTACGTAGAATCGGTGTGTTAGTGTGTATGGTATACCCGGTCCCAATACCTCGAAAACAACTGATTATCCCGAAGCGCTCGGCCGTCAATTATTTCGGTTCTAGTATTTGTTTTGTTCTTATTCTTCGAGAATATTTATCGTTCAAGCCCTCAACGGGTTGAACCAGAGTAATAAGAAAATTATAATTTGTCCAGAGTCAAGTACTAATTGGTATCATAATAATAATTGTCGATTCGAACTTTGTCCTCCGACATCTCTTGATTACTTGATAGCGTAACTCGTAAACGTATAAATAGCGCTTCTAACGAAAAATATATTTTTTAGAGAGATTGGAGGGAGATATTCCCTTCTTCGTTTATCAGCCGAATTACCGCGGCGATGAAACTTCAACTTCAAAAAAAAAGAGTTCCAATTTTCGACAGGTAGGAACCTGGGGTTTCAAAGGTGGAAAAAAAATTTTATTGACCAGGGGGCCGATATAATATTTTCCTTGTTCATGATAATAATTTCGGAAGTGATCCCATTTCTGTGAAGGAGGCAAAGGGAAGTTATACAGGAGGAGAAAATTAAACGGGAATTAAAAAGCTAAATACGGCAATAATGACTTTATTATAGTTCGTTCAAAACTGCATACGCCGAAACAAAGTCGATTAGAAGAAACTATTTCAATAGAATAAGAATATGAAACTCGTACAGAAGGGAAAAATTGAACGGAGGGACTTAAACTGATTTTAATGACCTGAATACCGAATACGGTAAGCTTTGTACTAATCACGTCGTAACGACGTTAATTGAGATGCGCGGAAGAACCACGATATTACGATTCGAGATATACATCCATACGGCTGTAAAAACCGGTTTTTCAGTCTTATTCGGCAGGATCAGGAACCGAGTGTCCGGTGGTGTTCGGTCTACTTCGAGCTTCGTAGAAATACGACGACCTCGGTCTTTCATTCGTATTGTTATGGTCAGTATGAGCGGTCGTAAAGTCTCTCGCAGGTAAACGTGATTATTTCAATTTTTTCTTTTGTAGGTATCGAATATATTTTCTTTTCCGAGCGCGCATTTAATAATTATAACCTATGAAGATCGATATCGCGAGTAAATTTATTGTCGTGTACAAGATGAATTGGTCCCAAATCGGCGAAAGCGGAGGATATTTATGTACGAATATTACGTAAGTATCGAACTTTGATCATGCGATGTACTTAAGATTGACGTGTACCTTCATTCTTCACATTGTGTGACTAAGTGAATAGGTAATTAATTGTTCGATAATATTGCGCTAAGTGACAAAGGATTTCTTCGATCGATCAAATTTTCGAAAGTTTCTATAATTATTTTGGCAATTTCAAAATTTTTAGTAGCAGTGGCTTGTAAGGAATGCGAATGAAGTCAAAGTTGTGGTGAGAATATTACGTTATAGCAGAATGATTTACGAGGAAAGTGTATCCTTATCTTTTGAAATAATCTCACGAAGAAGAACATAGTTCCGTTTTGTAGATTAGAGAAATTGTACGGTGATGATATCAAATTCAGAGTATACGATTACAAAATTGGACGTCATATGTACATAGTGATACTTCGACGAAGCGGAAGTCCACGTGCACCGCTCCGCTATGAAATGCTGAGTGTAGGAGCTAATTCTATGATAAAAGTTTTGATGGAATTGTACTTCGGAAACTGACTGTCGGATTTTCAAAATTTCCGTTTGATAAGATAATTTACGTCCAAAGTTTTTAATTTTTATCGGTGAATTATACGATATAGTTTAGATTGAGTATAGGATAAATTCACCATATTAATACATTTAATTATGACTGTTCGAAACGTCGCTAATTAAATGTATTATTATGGTGAATTTATACTTGATCTAAACAATAATCTAAGTCGTTCTGATTCACCTACCTCTTTCTAACAAGTTGTCTAAGTAGAATTGATAAACATTCTCAAAGTTTCACTCGTTAACATGAAGGTTTTTCTTTATTTAGAAGAAAATGTGAATGAATTTTAAGGAGGTTTCCCCCTCTCCCTCAGATCTACAGCCCTCTTTAATTTTCGCTCCTTTTTCCCTCGTGAGAGAGGAGTTATCTGTAAAATTTGCGGCTACCTAGAAGAAATAAAATTTTGTCAACTTACGGTCTCAATAATAGTATTGCGGACTCATTACTCAATATTCTGTATTCAAAAATATAATCGACAAAGAATATCGGGGTTTTATTCATAATTACGTTGACAGAGGCCAGGACAAAATCTCTTCAATAACAAATTTTTCCATCGATTAATTAGGATTCATTGTTCGATAGTTTTTTTTTCTTTTTCAAGTCTCTACCCTCAAAAGATGTTATGAATTAAACAGGAGTTTACACTAAATTTGTTCTAGCGTGAAAACGCAAAACGACAGATGTACACAATGTTACGCTTCATTTACGTAATTACCTGTTTCACGGAATAAGCGCAGCTAAATTGTCCGATTCACGGAATGGAATAGGCAATTGAGTTGCCCAATTCGTGAATTAAGCAGATTTTGTACTGATTTCGTGCATTTAGCTAATTCCTCGGCATTTTTGGCATTCTTAACCTCGGCATTCTTAACTTCGTTTCAAAAAGAGGGAGAGAAGTGCTGATAGGATATGAGTGGGAGGCCAGGAAAAAAAGTTTATCTTGCCGAAAATTACCGAAAAGGGATATAAATGCCGAGAAAGTGCCGAAACACCCGAAATTACCTTTCGAGTGAAAGACGACAACGTTTCACACAAGAAAATGTCGAGAAACAACTTTCTATCATGCATAATTTGCGTTATTTAAAAATTTTATTTTTCCTTTTTGAAATTTTGACCTTTTTTGGTGGTAATTTTTGACAATTTTTCAACATTTTCGAAATAAATGCCGAATACTGCCGAAATTCAAGTTTTTGCTACCGAAATTAATTTTTTTACCGCCGAAAAATCCTTTCTCTACTAATAAATTTTGCCTATCTCACGTAATAAGAAGCTTTCGGTCGCTTAATTCATGAAATAAGCAGCCAAAATTTTACTGACTGCGTAAAATGAGCAACAGTCGAGTTGACCAATCACAATAATAGTAGAAGCGGTTAGTGAAATAATACCGCAAAATTTATTTATACAATGACACTTGGTATTGTAGTAGTTATGATCGTAGAGAACATAAAATTTCTCTTAGGGGACTAAAAGGGGGTGAAAATAGCGCTCGAAAATCAGTATTTTGTTATTATTTCGAGAACGGTTGGGAATAGAATAAAAAATTGTTGAAAAAGAAGAAAAAATACCGACCGCGCTTGTTGAAACGCAAGAATAGAACTTAAAAGGAAAAAACAAGTTTACCATTGGACCGAGAATGACTATAACAATGATTCATCATGTAGGCTTTCGAAATTGAATAATTTCAAAAATGCAAGGAAAGACTCTTGCCCGGTCGCCGTCCAATAATTGACAAACCTACATTAACTACCTTGACAAATCCAAGATTAGGTACATTATGAAAACTCAACCGCGCTAGAGTCTTTCCTTGCATTTTTGAAATTATTACAGATCGTAAAACCATTATTTTTAATAGAAAACAAAAAACACACTAACCAACAACAGGAAATGACTCTATTGTGTCTCCATCTTTCTCTGTCTCTCATACATGTCAAGTTTTTCAGCCAGTGGCGTTCGTCACTTATTCGCTCTCGTTCTTGTCAGCTCTCGTAAAGAGAAAAAAAATTGAAAATTTGAACGGAAAAATCTGAAATTAGTCTCATCTGACAGAAAATTACAACAGCAATAAATTTTATTCTCATCAATTTTTCATTTCAAAGCATATATTTTCAAAAAACGGAGAAAAGGACTTTACAGCGATCGGCCGCTATACAGCGTATGAAAGAATGTCCTCTTTGTTTCGACAGTACGTGCGTGCCTTCATTTTCTTTGATCATACCGCCCTGATATTTTCCCAAAATATCTCACTTTCTACTGGAATTATTATCACGAAAAGCTTATTTTAAGAACTAGAGAAGAAGACCAATCGAATGAGACATTTCTGAGGAAAATGCGTTCAGAAATATTTGAGAAATCGCGTTAGTTACAGATTCTCTTGTTTTTACATGAAAAACGTTCTCTTGATTTTTTCGTTGAGACTCACCGTGGCGCCAATAAGTGGAGGGTGGACCACCATGATGTTACCAGTTTTTTCGTAACATCATTGTAGTCCACCCTTTCGAGTACATAAAGGGTTACGCACACAAGCGCTACGACATGGACGTAGGTCTAGCAGCTACGCCACGCCATCGCTATTCGATTGTTTACCTATATTGGTCCATAGAGGTGTGTACCATTTTGACAGAATCATTAAAAAGATTTTTTTTCAATATTAGTGTTATTATTGTTTTCGAAATTAAAGAAGGGGAAGTACAAGACCAAAAATTTTTCCGTGTGCGCTTATGATATTGCGGATGTTCGTGTCCGCATGACGAAATAATAAGACGAGTTAGAGTGTACGGAGCCGAAGTGTATTTACGTATAGGTACAAGTGATGATCGACTGCTCTACACGGATCACGGTCGCGTACGCGTACGCGGTATGAAGTCCAAGAATTGTAGGAGAAGGGTTGAACGACGAGTGTGTACGAAGGACCAGTTCAAGAGATGAGGAAAATGTCGCAAGCGTGATCCGCGAGAGAGATACATAAAATAGGTAGAGAGAGAGCATCGCAATATTTTAGTTTATGTTCAAAATAGTTCAAAATTGAGCGCTCGTATCTCCTTGTAGGTACGTTTTACGGAAAATTTTTCCGATACATTTTTTATAGAAAATTCAATTTAGAATATTTTTGATATGTTGACATTTTTCAATATAATGCGTTTTTACTGCATGAAAACGCGAAAAACGATAGTTTCGCATCTTTCCGCCAATAAAAATAAAGTTTTGAGAAAGGGCAAGGTGTAAAGGGTTATCCTATCAGCGTTAAAATTTCACTTTCTGATCAAGTAAACTATAGAAGTTTGAACGGTTCTTAATTTCTGATAATTTCGACAAATTGATCAATTTTTTTGCTCATTTTAGTCCATAAATCGACTCAAAAAAGTCGTAGAAAGTGAATAGAGGTGCAAATTGAATATAAAATTGAAATACTTTCGTAGATTTGAAAGGAAGATCAAATATTTTACGTTTTGGCGCGGGAGTGAATTTTTTTATGTCTTTTTTCCTCCCTCAATTACTGCTCTCTGGTCGAACTTTTTTGAAATTTATCCCCTTGAAATTTCACGGAAAGTTTCTCTTAGAATCACGATTTTTTATTCTCTCAGCGTATATAGCTCAATGATCGACATTTTTTTAAACTCTTTGTATAGCTCGGTGGTCTAAACTCTCAACTCTTCCCCCTCTCCTCATATATATTGTATTTTCCTGTGAATATTTTTCCTATTCTACCTCCTCTCCCTTAGATCGGAATTTTTTCAGGGTCCTACAGTAGGTCAAAGTCCTCGTTTCTTCCGCTCGTACACTGAAAGAAACACTCACAGTTTTTCCTCATCTTCTCTGGATCCTTATTTATTCGATTAAGCTCGTTAGGAAATTTTCTTTTACTCGTAAATTTTTAAAGAAAAAGATCGTTAATGGTCGTTGGGGCTTATTGAGAAGAAGTCATATCGAAGGTTAAATGTTGAAAATTTTGATGATTATACGGGAGAAAAATTTTCGGGATCTTATTTTTTCCATCGACATTGTCTAAACGGAGAATCTCATCTTCATTCAAAACCATTTTTCCGTTTGTCATTTGGACAATCATCAAGATAATTTGCGCAGAAGTTTTCCAGTTTTTTTCCATAAATCAATATTTTTCATAGCTGGATCTTTTAATGGACATATCTCAGAGTCTAATTGACATTGAGCTCGTTTATGGCTTGAAAGACGCGGGATTTTATTTTCTCTTTGACCATGAAAAAATATCAGAGGTTCAAATCACTTTGAAAAACACTGCTTCTTACGTGGTCGAGGGCACATGATGTCTTTGTTTCAGAATGAAAAATATTGCGTCACCTTCGACGTCACTTGTAAAAACGAATCGTAATTTCTCGATTAGCACTTGCCTAATAGTTTCGAAAGTTCGTAGGAATGTTGTTGAATAGTTATTAAGATATTAGTCACCACAAAAGGACGTAGACAAATTTACGTCTTTCTTAATTTATTTATACTCTAATTATGTCACGTAGTCATGAATTCTAAGTCTTACCATGTTTTTTTTCCGGGGTTTTATCTGCATACGTCTCTCATTGTCATAATTGTCTTCATAGATTTGATAACAGGGAAATTATTGAAACAAGCAACAATAACTCGCAAACCACTATCTGTTTTTCTCTCGATTGTAGTAAGAAGTTCCCTGCTCCCTCTTTCCGAATGTAATCACATATTTTCCGACAATATAGATGTTTTATATTTCTTACATCGTCAAGGAAAGTTCGGAACACCCTACTCTGTATTTTCTTCAATTTAGGAACGGCTGGCAGTCTGCCTTCAGGACTAAGAGCTCGGTAAAATGGTATTCAGATGCGTGAGAGGAAGTTAGTGAAATTGAATATGTTGGGGATGGAGGGGAAGTCGTCTCTGTGTGATTGTGATGGGTCAAGGTAGAGCAGCAGAAGATGTGTTGAATGGGTAGGGGAGAGGGGTCAGATTCGCAATGGAAGTATGAGAGAGGCATAAGATGAGAGAGCACGAAAAAAAAGAAACAAATCTGATGGCACTTGAGTCTTTTTTTTCCAGTGGATTTACATATAGAGTTGATCAACGTTTCGAACGTACAAACGTTCTCCATCAGGATCATCGAAATACTGCTCAGAGATGAGATGAACCATGCTTGAGTGATGAATTTGTTAATATGTTGGGAGAGAGGGTAGAGTGGTTGACTGATGGGTATTGGGAAGCTGGTTTGGCTGCTTTGTCTGGATTTTCGTTTCTTGGGATACCCTGGTGACTAGCTATACCTAGATGAAGATTTATGGGATGGGGATGGTGTGAAAGGTGACAATGAGAGTGTGTATACGATTTATGAGAGGGTGGGAAGCGGTGCGGTTGAAGATAGCGTAAAAAGATAGAAGGAAGTCGAAAATGACCAAGAATGGATCGAGGGGAAGAGAAGAGAGTAAGAACTCTGTTGAAATGTGTCTAATATTCTGTGGAAGACGTTGATAGACGAGGGAGGAGTGCGAGGTCACGAATTATTTTATGTGGAGTAAAGAAGCACGGAGCGACAAAGAAGTTGAAGGAACGATGTAATTGGGACAGTGGAACTTGGAGGAGCGTGTGAATTGAAGTTCGAGATTGGAACGTAGGGGTGAGGGTGTAGACAGGGTTTGAGGCGTTGATAATGGAGTGGAGAGAAGCCAGTGTCTGCACAGAGACTTTCTGCGGGAATCTTCATAGTATGTTACGGAATGTTTCTTTTTCTTAGATGGGGGTGGGGGCGAATGAGTGAATCTATATTATAAAGAAATTGACGTTTTTTCTTGTGGAATAGGCTCGGCAACTATTGGCCCCATTTGGATGGGACCTAGAATGCAGCTTCGTATGAGTGCTCAAATTGCCATAGGGGGGTTTGAAAAACGAAAAAACTCCTTTTCAAGCCTTGGCGAGGGATGAAAGTTCGATGTCATTGACTGCATCTCTTCATTATGCAGTCTATTGGTGTAAATCAAAATTTCTTACTCGTACTTTCACGGAATTGACGAAATTGCTTGGAAATCCGATGGCCGCGGAGCGGTATACGGGAAATGTGTTGATGATTCACCAATTTCCTAGGGTAAATATCACGACTTTCGTATGGAGCTATTTTTACGATTTTTTGACCGAGCCAAAAATAAACTTATGAGTGAAGAGATGAGCGGGTCTAAGAAGTAAATTTTCGTGTTGTAATGGGGGTTGTAATAGGGGCAGTGTGACGATGATCTGTGACGATGATCTGTGACGATGATCTGTGACGATGAAACAGGGATCGCGCGCGATAATCTATTATCTTATTCGCGTCGGACTTGACAGAGCGAACGCGTGCTAGCATCGCGGCTTCTTCTCTTACCGCACTTAGTTATCGAATGTAGGGTCCGATTCTCGCTCCATATATTTTCAAATGGGAATTTTCTCAATGAGCTCTCGCTCAATTATAATTGATACGATGGTTCAAAGTTACGTTTTTTTGTTTTCATCGGCCTTGTAAATGAATGAAGTTTAGAAAATCGTTGCGATTCATTACTAAATTAAAGAAGATCTTTACAGAAACGCATAAGTTCATTTATTTGTGACCGCGGTTTCGCGATTAAAGGTACAATCGCATCATCAGACAGGCGGAAGAGGAATAGTTCGGAGAAGAATAAAACGACTCGTACTGACTATGAGTCAGGCGGGTGCGTGTACATTCGTGTAATAAGAAGATTAGGGTAGATGCATGGTACCAATTTAACATTACGATTATTATGTAAAATTATTTCGATCTCCTCCAACATATCTAAAGTTCTGCTCTTGTTACATTCGTGCAATAATGCGACGTATTTATCGCTATTTGACAAGCGAATTCTGCAACTGCGGTCACAAATAAATAAATTTTGAACTCATGCGTTTCTGTAAAGATCTTCTTTCTTGTAAATGAAGTTCCCGCGAAATGGTGACGAACTGAAAATGTTTCTTCCGTTAACATGTGGGTATTTTTTTATATTACATTTGATAAGGCACCTCCAGTGCGTGTGTTTGTAGTGGTGTATGTTTTGTGTGTTACAAGAAATTCGCGCTAGTTGTCAAGTCCCAATGAACACGGACGAAATCGCGTGGCAATGCGTTTTATTCTTTCGGCGGACTGTGTATATAGTATAACGAATATGCGAGGGAGACGTACGTAATTATTACGAATAGTGGTTTCTACAATTTCACGAGACATTGTGATAGAAGAGTTGCCTTAATTTGCAAAGCTCGTAAAACGTTACGAGCTTTGCAAATTTAGGCAACTCTTCTATTATACGTAATTAAAATACTATCGATATAATTATATGCGGTGCGGGGGGGGATACATACGATATTCTTCAACTAATTATCCCCGAGGGACTTGGGAAGTGAATTACCATTTGCAGCTGTGAGCTGGCGGTTCCGAGAATACAATTTTACTCAATTTTAACCTAATTGGGTGAGAGTTTCAGAAAAGTTTCGGTATGGTGAAATAGTTCAGGCTTTTTGTGAGACACGCTATTACAATTCCAAGGTATGCGACGCAGCAGATAATGACTTGAAAAGTTTTCGTTATTGTGTACTGCACAAAAAAATGGAGATGTATAATTAACGGATGATGGACTGATTTGGGAAATTAGTTGAATAAGAGTCTTATATAGCCTGGAGAGATGGAAATGTGTTGAAATTTGAGCTGAAGGTAAGGAGATTTAGATGAGAAAGACAAGAGTGTAAACCTTTCCTCAATTTTTCCATCAATGACTGATTATAATTTCTTAAATCAAGTAAGCGTGGCCTGTTTTAAGCCCAGACTTAGATCCGTCGGTAAAGTAGGGCTAGTGGGGTCATAAAATTGGTTTAGAGACAATGTTTCTGAAGAGTTGTTGGTATACGGTGTTGTTATTTTGGACATTATTAGCTAGGTCGAGTCGGACATCTGGGGGAGGCTATGAAGAAATGGATGATAAGATAAGAGATAGATGGTTCAATTCGAGGGGTTTTTAAGTAGTTCAGATTCAAGAGGGAGGAGGAGAGAACTGAGTCAGCAGAGTGCGGGTGCGTAGATTATAAGATGCGTGAATTGAGCTAGATGGATGCAAAAAATCAATAGTGAGAGTTAGGAAGCCGTGTTTGAGGGAGAAAGGTTCCAACTCCAGCGCAGAGGCTGAGAGTGGGTCCAGATCGTTGTAGCCGAGGCCTTGATTTATTGACCAGCAGGAAAGAGTTGCCTGCTTTATTATTGAAGAAGAACGGATGATAAATTTGTTAAAGTTTCGCTTTGTACTATGAATAGTGGATGTGAGAGAGAAGAGTCGGTTGGGTAGAAAAGTATTGAGTGGGTCGTTAAGGCTTAATATCGAGTAAGAATATGATCAATCGCGGCATGTGATCCTCTGCGAGTAGTTCCCTATTTTGGTGAGAAAACAACGCATGATGAACCATATTAATGTTGGTGAATACTTTTTCTGAGGAAAAGGGAAAAAAAGGGGTTTTATCGCGGATATGTGGTTGAATACAATTACGAGTTTATCGATGGCGAGTGGAAAAGAAAAATACTTGGAACAGAAACTATAAATCAAAAATAGCACTCGTCTTTTGTACGGTGACAATGGCGCTAGTATAACGAGAAACAGTTGGACCATGTTGCATTCGTTCGACGAACAACAGCATATAGGGCGGATGTATGTATGTATTTAATTAGGTGGATGATCGGTTCTCGACAGTAATTCAATTTCTTTGTTCTTTGGGGTAAGAGTTATTCTGCACTGACCTACTCGTTCTTTGATGAGTAACGTAGATAATAGAATTTGTTTAATACATATAACATAAATATGTTGACAATACAAACGGGGATCATGAAACGAAGTCATGTGGAATCGTTAACGAGCGATTTATTTTATCATCGATTATTATTAAGAAAATGGTAGAAAAAAGTTGGTATTGCTTTCGCGCTGAGGAGGTTTTTTTATTTTCAGTATGCTTAAATAATTTCTCTTACATACGTATCTGTACATTTTTTTAATCTAAAACCCGAGTTAATATCTTCTAATGAAGATTACAATTCATTACAGGTGAATTTCCTTTCTCTCCTGTCATTAACAATATATTTGGAGAATATAGTTCAGAAAGTTTAGGCCGTATGAGATGAATATTTCTGGTTATATAACAGCAGTACTTTGAAATTCATCTCCGCGAAACGCCCAATATTTCAGGTGCGATGTAGTCTGATGAATATAAATGAAAATGAATGGGATAAAAATTTCAATTTCAATACGAACAACCGCAAGAATTGGTTAAAGAATGCGGGCGCCGTCGACCAAACAGTTTTTCACAATAGCGAATAATTGCAACTGAGAGAGAGAAAGAAAGAAAAAGAGAAAGGAAGGATGGAGAAAAGAAAATCGAAGTATGAAGAAGATTGTGAAAAGAAAGGACCGACAGGACTAATTTCACACGAGGCGTTTACGATAAGTACTCTTGGTGTTGAGAATATTTTCCCTCCTCCTTGCATAGAAATTCCCTGTCACAGAAAAGAGAGAAGCGAAGAAAAATTTGTTGAAATGTTTTTCAACGTGTTCCGATATTTACTCGGCGACCACTTTCACTAACGTATAATAGGGCTGAGAAGAAATTACGAGTGATTTTTAGCTGTTTGTAAAAATGACACGTACGGTAGCAAGAACAAAGCATGCCGTTCTCTACGGGGTAAATTAGGTTTTATTGGAATGTGACGGTAATTCTTGTGTTTACGTTTGAAAGTAGTTCGTGTGCATACTCATAGCGTTTTCAAAAATCTTGAACCCGTGAACGCATTCCTTGCGCCTACGCGAAGGTATTTTAATTTTTATACTCGCGACGATACCTTGGAATCTTAATCCATAGGGGGCAGTTCTTCAGTATGCTTAAAACTAATTTTTGAATGCGTTTGAGCTCTATTTCGCATATGGGAAAATATAGCCTTTCAAGTGAACAACTTTACCCTCTCAGTGAGCAGTAATCGTTTTCTTCATAATAATTTTTTCTTCGCGTGTAATACCTTTAACCTGATACAGAAGTAATTGCATTTTTTCAAAAATATAAAAAATGATTCCAGGTAGTTTCATTATACAATTTCTTTCGTTGTTTACGTAGTATAACAATGTAAAAATTGCAATGTATCGGGTATATTTTCTTTCTCTCTCGCGTTCATACAATATTTTTCTGTCTTTTTCGCGAGTCGCATAGCGTTTGAAGATGATGACAAAGGATTTTTATATTACTAGTGGCTATGCCGGCCGCCAAAAGTACTCGTAGTTAATGAGACGAGGGAGAAAAAGGTAGGTGAGAATCTTTTCTAGTTATGTAAAAATCACGCCCTATCCAGTGTACTATAGGTAGACTATTTCAAAAAGTCCTGAATCTGGTTTTTAGAATCAAAAAACCTTCTCTATTCTTTCCAATGTGGCTTCAAAAAGGGACGCAGCTTTACTCAGACCACTTTTGACCTCCAATCCGAAATAATCGAACCTTCACTCACTAAATCATCGCTGTACTCTATATGTTTCGATCTCCAGGAAGCCTTACCTCGAGTATCGAGATACTACATCATAAAGAAACTTCATGATTACGGGCAAAGTTTTCTCAACAATAGAACATTACTTGTACGAATCTAAATTGTCGCATCCCTCTCCTTTTCTTAATATAGGAAAAAAAAATAAGAGGCATTTCCTACACTTAGTCTGGGCAGGAAACGCCACGTCTTTATTCTTTTCGCATTTGTACCGTCCTTGCACGAATTATATTTCTTATTTTTTGAGTTTCTTAAAGTAGCTATCGACAATATCAATAAATGCGTTCATTTCCCTCTCACCTAACATCTCTTCGCTGATGATCAAAACATTTCCATCCGCTCAACTAATTCTCTTAGAGCCCACAGACTCCTCCAAGAACAAGAAAATCTTGACGGCGTCACCACTTACACAAGTACAAACGGTTTCCGTTTCTCATCAGCTAAAACTTACTTCGTCACCTTGAAAAGAATAAATCCTCTTCTTATCCTTCGACCTCTTTCTCTAACAAAATTTTCAAATCCCCTCCCGCAACTCCGCGAACCTCCTTGAATTACATTTTGATAAAAACTGACCTGGACTCATCACATCGAAACTCTCAAAGCTAAATGTACTCGTGTCTTAAATATATTAAAACTTATCTCCCATCCTTCCAAAAGGTGCAACAAAAAACTCCTTCTTTATCTCTACAAAAGTCTTATTCGCTCGCGGCTAGATTATGGACCACCGTTTCTGTCCTCTACTTGCTAGATACCATTCAAACCTCCTCAGTATGGTCTTGGGAGCCTTCCGAAAAAGTCTCAAACTTGATTTATGCGCCGAAGCTGCCAAACCTCCTCTTCTTTTTCGCCAACTCATTCTAACCTAACTCTACCAATTTCCTCACTTCCCTATTTTTAATTCTATCTTCAAACCAAATAATAACCTTCCTCCAGCCCCCAGAAACAAACATATCCTATTTAAAGAATCGTTTACAGTTTACGCCCTCCTACCTATTTACATGTCGTCCCCACCTTGGACACTCACCTAGCCGACACCCGTTTAAATCTCACAGAAATCCCCGAATCTAACAGCACCTTCACCACCCACGCAAGAAACCTGATTCAAGAATATTCAAATCACACTCTCTTGTCTCACTACTATGAGATCAAAACGGCTTACGCATATTCTTTACATAGATCCATTGTCTCTCATCGTATCTGTAACACTCGCCTCTTCTGAACTCCCTCCTCGTGGCAAATTTCTCCTTCTCACAGATTTACTTTCTTCACGTCACTCCCTCACTGCCCCTATACTACAAACCCTCTCACACAAAGAATCCTTCTCACGCTCCAGACTCTAACCTCAATCATTGATCACAACCCCCTTCCTGTCACATACTATGAAAACCATTACCTCATCCTGATTTCTTGGATCGAAGTCTGCAAAACCTAATTTTCGAACAAACTCCTCCGAATTGAAAAGACTCCCACCCTGTGGTCAGCCTCCTTCAGAAATTCTGAAGGTTGAGACACCTTTATCTTTAGATTAAGAATGGGCCATGCTCGAATCACACTCTCACATCTCATTGACCGAAACCCCGAAGCACCCACATCCTGGGGGCTGTCACAAACCCGATTTAAACGTCGCTCTTCATTAAATATCCTTTCTGAGATAAACAAGAAACTTTTTTCACCCACGTAACAATAACTTTATTTTTATAAAACAGAGCGACTACGGTTTCGATGCCGACGGCGGCTCATCTTCAGGCGGACTGAGCAGTATGCGAAAAAATTTGAGAAAATAGAGATCATATAAAGATCTTGCATTGACATGAGGATCATTACTTAACATGAAACTTACATGAAACGAATAAATGGATTGAAAAATACATACTCTGACTCATTTAGTATATTTTTACTATTCTTATAGATGGACGATAGCGTATAAAATTCTTCCAGTTTGTTCATGTGTGAAAAAAGTTTCTTGCTTATCATGAAAAAACTCGTAATCATGGAGAGAATATCTCGTTTATCCCTTCTTCCCTCCCCAAGCGCTCAAAGACAACTCAGACTCTATCTCTCTCACACTTCAATATCTCCGTCTTACTAACTTCTTTTCATCTATATAGATCCTTCATCTTCGTCTCCTCTAAACGTTCTGAGTCTGTTTTCACGTATCTCACCCGTATCTCAACCGTTTACCATTCGATACTTGGTTTCTTTATTTTCATAAACCTAGTCCAATATTGTTTGTAAGTATTCTACACATCGAGCCCATAATCCGCAGTGTATAATTTGTGGCTCGTCGAATAAATAAAATGAAAAAAAAAAATTATTTGCCAAATTCTCATTCAATATAAGGGGAATCGACGATATCCAAAAACATATGCAACCCATACTTTCCAACAGAAAAGAATTGAAGAGAAAATAAAATCAAAGTCGCCCGTTGTGAATCGTATATTGATGCGTGCGAAAAATTACGACTTAGTCCAGGTGGTGTCATTGCGAGGTGTTATACGTGACTTCAACAATAGAACCACCTATACCTTTTTTTTCTCATTCTGGGCGCATTTTTGATCAAAGAACCCGTGATAGGTGAAAGTGACATGTAGTCGAAGTCAATAATCAGAGTGAAAATAAGGAATGTGACTTATGGGGACTATTCCTCTATATCATAATTGCGTACTCTTCTGCCTGATTTTTATCGTCATTGTACTTGGTTTGTATTAGTCTTATGGCAGGTAATGAGTATGGTATTTTTGCATATTTGATACCCCTGCCATAGGACTAAAGTAAATCAAGTATCATTACGCTAAGAATCAGACAAACGAGTATGCAGTATGATATAGGGGGAAGCGTCCTGTAGTCGAGAGGCGGCTTATTATCAAAGTTTTGAAAAAACAAAAAACTATCGAAAGAAAGTGGAGAATATCGGTAGCAGGTTATTGTAAATTCTCTAGACGGCCGTGAGGAAGATATTCTGTAGGAAGCAAGCGGATATGAGGAAAATAACACATCTTCTAACATTAATAGGGTCCGAAACGTTACGGCTAGACATATTGTAAGATACTCACGATCTCGCCTCTTCCTTTGTATATCTGCGGTCTTTGTAACATTTTTGATTTCTTCACTCTTTTGAGTATCTTACAACATCTTCTAGCGATAATTACGACTCAGGTGACAGCGTGTGGAGGCGATTTTTTATTTTGCTTGATCCACAGCCTTTCATACTTTCAATTTTAAGCGTCGGAAAGAAGGGAGATTTCAAGGTTTTCATGCTTAGAACACAGCTACTTCTGGTGCAGCAAGGAGGTAACAGGGTCTAAAGGCGACTTTTTATCCCGCCAAGCCCGCCGCGTTATGTCAACTGGCCACATTATCAATTTTAGGCGTTGCAAAGAAGAGAAAATCATCAACGCAGTGATAAAAAGCTACCATACGTCGCTTCTCCCATTCTCAAAAGAAAAAAGAAGTCGTCATATACATTGAATTTTAAAATAGTGGCGTCGGCGTTATCGAAATTTGGACTCTTTCGGCAGCGATTTATAATTTCTCACTGTTTCTGAATGGGTCTTTTAAACTTACAAGTAAAAATTTCTTTTGTTTTGCAGATGTCAGCCCCGCAGGGAAATTTCAATTGAACCACTTTGACGACGACATTCAACACCAATCAGGTCTCCTCCACGCACAGCTTTGGAATGCATTCCTCTATTATCATTGAGTAAAAATAATAATGGAATTAGAGCGACTGCAGTGAGTTAAAACAACTGGCTTAAATTTTGGGTCAACGTACCTGAATCGTTGAATATATTTATTTATTCATTTATTTATAGATTTAACGTGCCGCCCAACAGCCTTATAGCCAATTACGGAGCGACACGATTCACATAATATTATAGTAATAATAATG
Source organism: Aspidiotus destructor (assembly GCA_035079395.1). Taxonomy (NCBI): domain Eukaryota; kingdom Metazoa; phylum Arthropoda; class Insecta; order Hemiptera; family Diaspididae; genus Aspidiotus; species Aspidiotus destructor. The sequence continues at coordinate 427,304 of JAVHKZ010000020.1, forward strand.
ATAAATAATTATAAATAACAATGATAAATAATTGCATTCACAGTTTATGGAAAATCATGAACAACTCTTGTTACATCCGAATCAACTTGCCAGTTTGCCAACGGGGCCAAATTTGCAACCGCAAGATACCAGTGTCCAGGCAATATTACAACAATCGCTTCAGCATCAACAATGTACGCAAGAACCATTGCAACAATTCTTAGGCCTATCATTTCAGCAGACAGCTGACGCAGCGTCTACATCTCAACAATTTTTTTTACAGAATCAGGTAAATAGTTGTTGATTTCACAAATTTTTGCGCGGCGTATATTCGTGGAAATAGATAATTTTTGAAGCATATCTTGAATCTTGGGCGCAGCTTATATATCTACGTAAGAGCCTTAAATTCATGTGATGCGTAGTTAAGGGTCCAAATTGATGAACAAAAAGACTAAGTTCAAAAACGGTAATTGAATGATTTAATTCACGAAGGTTCACATGAACACGTTTAGTTGACGGATGGTACAACTTGTATGATCTTAATCTAAAAGTGCGCGTATGAAGTAACTGCGCATTCGCGAAATATGAATAAATACTTTATCATATTCTCAATATAGTGGCCTATCTAACGGTACATCGTGCATCTCTTATTATTAAATACGGAGAGTAAAATTAAGGTGAAGAAGACAGGGTGGAATTATCGATACGCGTGGTATGATTACGAATCGTGACGCGACGTAGGTCTAAAACTTCAATAATTTGAATTTCGCGCGTTTTGTCGTACGTGTGACGTCGTTTGTCGTGTTGTCATCAAGCGTCTTGCCTAATGAGTATTCTGCACGTCGTTTAATCACCGAAACGAAGCGAAATAAAAAAGTGCGTAAGAGCAGTAATATTACAATATTGCTCCGCGTCTTAAGGCTGATGTACAGCGTGTAGAACGCTGCGAATGGGACGATTGGGACTTTATTTGCTAGCGAGTGATGTACAAAGTGATGTATACGCGCAAGTAAAGTTGAGTAATATGTTCAACTCTTTTCGCTACTCGCTCAGCGTGCAATTCGCAGCGTTTTACACGCTCGTGTACACGAGGTTTTACGCGACCTCACGCAACGGGACGAGTCGCATCAGCTCAACGCAGCACTATACACATAAAAAGTATATCGCGCACCATATATTTGAATTTCTTAAGAAATAATGATAGGCAGCCTGGGGCTTCGCCCTTCGCCTTTTGTTCTTTGAAGGATGTTATTTTAAATAACGCGCATTCGATTAAAATAAGGGTGAAAAAAGATTTTTTCAAGTTTTCTATCATTGCTCGTATTTAAGTATTTCATATTCCGTTTGCACAACAAAGGCGTGCCTTAAGATTGTTCTCTTCTTTTTCTCTTCCACTTCAAGTTGTCATTTTATCCTGCTGAAAAACTTCCCAACGGCGCGGCGAGTCGATTCGTCACGTCAGATCGCGCAGCGCACCGAACAATATCTTTTTATTTCGCTTCATTTTGAGTTAAATTTGTATCGACTCAGGAAAAAAACCTCATGATCGTATTCTACAAGTCAAAATTTAAGTTTAGATCGTCTCCTTACATAATTATATAGCGAAGGTGCCGTACAGTAAGACGCAACCCATTTTCTTAATTACAGCTGAAGATATTTCAATATTAATTCATTCTTTAATTATTTGCTCTGCCCAAAAAAGATATAGGTCGTCTCTAAAGAGTTTATAATAGGGTGGATTATCGCTTGCTGGTGGGTGGTACGCAGCGTTGGGTAAATGAAAACGAAAGTTCTTTTTTCATTCTTTCACGAGCAACACAGAGGGCTATTTGCTCTATTAAATTTCGTACACGGCGGAAAATGAATCAAGTTGCGAAAAGGTTGAATTATAATAGATATGTAAATAGAATTGAAGAAGGTGTGAGTTTATGAGAATAGAGATGATAATAATGCTAGTGTGCGAATTATTATAACTTTTTTTAGATGAAAGAATGAAATGTCTTAACGAGTCATCTTATCAATGGGTTAATAATTTTACAGACACGTAAGGTTTAAGGTTTTTTGTGACGATGTTTTCGCGGAGAGGATATTCATGTGTGGTCTGAGAAAGGTAGTATGGAAAATGGTTACCCGGTTAAATTGGTGAAAATATTGCGGAAATATATATGTACATATCATGAAACCTAATGGGGTGTACTATCGCTCCTCTATCATTATTATATAAAAAATAATACCGTAAGTAGTTTGGGTGGTCGGTAGATAATTTTTGTTGCCTTATTGCTAACGCTTGTAAGTTTCACATCTGTACAGTTTCATATCCGTACGCGTCCATTCTTTTAATTTTTAATACATGTAAGCCTTCTTCCAATCAGTTACTAACCTATTGTCGTGTACTCATGTGTGACCTGTTCCAAGAAAAGTGATCGAAACACGAATTTCCGTGGGTAGCTCAAACAAAATGCTGTTATTCACTGCTGCGTACCCGTCTCTTGAAACAGGTAGTTGATGCTAAGGTCACTTTTCTTGGAACAGGCCATATGTTGTCGAAATCTAAACGTTATCCCTATTCCGTGAAGCGAAACCTAACTTTGTAGATCGCAAAAACAAGAACCTCTGCTTGAGAATTGTAAACGCATTTCACGGCTTATAGGCTATACTTACAAGCAAAATACATCACGTGGATGTGGAGATATATTGAGGAGATTTGAATACAAGACTGATTTAAAAGTTGGTTTTTACAGCTACCACTGAAAGTGTCCTTGATAATAAATTTATTCAAGGCAATATGCTTATAAACTTGAAAGTCGATTAAAAAATTGAGATTCGAAGTCATTTTACTATAGCGGTTTGAGGAACCAGTAAATTGTACGGGGAAAAACAATTTGAGCGTTATCGTAAGCAAAATTCTTCAAAGATAAGATCTGCGTTTCCTTTAAAAACTATTACTCCCTCGATGACATCCTCTTCTTCAAAACCAAAGATCCTACTCCTCGCCCCAAAAGATCTGAGCTCATCTACGAAATTCTTTATTTTGACTACCCTCTTTCTTATGTTGATGAGACTATCCAACGTCTCGGATCGATAATATCCCAGCGTAGGAGAGAAGAGAGGGACCATAACGATTACATGGCTCTGTCTTAACGCGCCACATCCGATAACCCACGTATTCTAGCTTACGAGGAGAAAAAAATTCTCGAAAAAGAAAAATCAGCGAATGCATTGAAATTGTGAAATATCACCAGTACGATACACAGAAATTAGGGTCTACGTAGGCCTCTGTGATTCATTTCATGTATTTTTTTCACCCTGGTCGTTTTCGTTCAGTTGATTTTCCAACATTCCGAAGATGATGCCTATCGATGTTTAATTCATTAATCATTTTCAGCCAACAAAAAATTTACTGATCGCATTGTTTTTAGGGTCGGCCCGGTTCTCGAGACCGACTGTATTGCAATCACTTTTTGTCGTCGTCTTCGTCTTCTCCTTCGTCTTCGTCGTCGTTTCCTGGTTCGTCTCCGTCACGTTTTTCTTATCTTACCTTAGATACACAACCTTTGACTATATAAACTACCAGTGAATGGGAGTATGGACTGCTATAACAAGGCCTCGGCGGTGCGGTAACATGATGCCGACATCGTGGTGAGGAAGAAAGGGGAAGGTTACAACGAAATAGATTTGTATCGTTGGTACATCTAACTACGTGAGGCGCAATTTTTACAAAATAGATTTGTGCATCTGGTTGCAGACCCCAACTACATGCTACGCGTTAGGCGCTATATTCCCTCCCTCCGCACCATGATGGCATCGACGCGTTGAATACTAATATCAGTCCATACTCCCAAAATCTTGTCTCCAGCTCTGTACGATGATTCGTTCTTTTTCTATGATTTTTTGAAAATCGCCAATTTACCGTAAGACTCCCTGTAAAACCGATCAACTAGAGAAAACGACACTAATGCCATCTTACGAAAAAATGCGAAACAGAAACATTTGCGGCGACGTTTTCTATTCGGACTGTACATTCAGAATTTGAAGGTCATTTTGATAAGGAAACCGGGGAATTGTGTATGTGTGGTATGCACGTACGTACTACACAGCGATCGGAAACCGGGGAGTTTAACACAGTGGTATATGGGAGATTTTCAGTTTTTAACAAATTACTCAAAATCTAGAAATCTCACGCAAAAAATGAAGAGAAACAAAAATTGAACGGGCGTAAAATTTTCATTATAATGATACCTGCCTAGTTTTAGCAACATAGGATTAATCGTGTTTTGACCTTCAAAATGTGATTGTTCAGTCCGAATGCAGTTATAGCCGAGTGTCATACCTCTATTATGTACAGTGGTTACAGTTTCCGTTTATGCTGGGTTTCCGTTCCTATGGGTACACTTATAATTTAATTTCCGTACACTTATAATTTCCGTACCGTTTTTGATTTTCTTATTATAATTCTACTCGCCGTGTAAATACGTTCCCGGACATTTTCCTGAATTTTTTACCCTGAAAACCGAAAGCCTGAATGACTTTTCTCTGAAAATTGTTTCCTGAAAATCTTTTCCTGAACGTACAATTATCCTGAAAAAAAAAGAACCTGAACGGACAAAATTCTGAAGAAATATCTTGAAAAAAAAAACTTCAAAGTTCTGGACAAACTCCCGAAAAAAAAAGTTGAAAAGTTGTTCTACTAAATGAATTTTCTTGGCAAAGTACATTCAATAACGGCGGTACAATGTATACTTAGGTTTTACGACAACTTAATAGAATGTGCTGAAGTAGGAAGGTATTCGGTGTCGTCATTTTTGTGATCGTGGTACGATGCCACTTGACCTTGGATTCGGTCCTGCAGATCAACCCACTTTTTTTTAGGCATGGCCTTGATTCGCTTTCCTAATCTCAAATCCAAGATACATGTTTCGGTATAACTCTGTTCCTTTTGGAGTTCACCTATTGCCGAATACAAGTCAGATTGGTGTTTGGCTACGAGGAGGCGGAACCTGTTGTGCCACCCCTCTGACACATTATTTGTTTTTATGATTTATCGTCATCGAAATCCTTTTCTTTTTCCACATTCGTCAACTCGTGCGTTAGTCAGTGTATACGTAGACAAAACAATTATTTCTTAATTTCAGGATGATGTCAAATCAGGAACTTTTTTGTCAGGGTAGCTTTCAGGTTCTTTGTTGTTGAGGTTTTTTTTTCAGGCTGATGTTTTCAGGAAAATTGTACGTTCAGGAAGAAGTTTTCAGAAAACAATTTTCAGGGAAAAGTTATTCAGGCTTTCGGTTTTCAGGGTAAAAACTTCAGGAAAATGTCCGGGAATCGTGTAAATACTATACAGTCCACATCCCATCTTTCGCTTGGTTTTACCGACTTTATAGGAGGTATTGTATTCTTGCGCGCGGTGGAATTTTTGGTGTGGGTCATGATTTCTCGACGTTTCAAAGGGTCTAGATTACGTTTCTAATATTCGTTAAAATTCATATGTATGTATATATATGTATGTGTGTATGTATGTATGTACTTTTATTTTGTGCACGAATGTTCTCTGTAGCTATCGGGTCGATTTCTATGAAATTGGGAGTTATTGAAGCGGCAAACGTGAATTTATTTGTAGGCTATTTTTTTTAAGAAATCGGATCAATAGTTTTCGCGTGGTGAGTTAAATACTAGTTGGTAAACTATCCCGTATAAGGTTTGCTATAGAATCTTTATAGTGTATATTCCTTTCTTAGATGGGGGTGGGGGCGAATCAGTGAAAAAATATTATAATGCTTGGCAAGTTGCGAAAATGAAATTGTATCGGGAAACGAAGTCATTTGCCATTGGTTACGAGTGATGGAAAAAAATTGAAAAGAAGTGCAAAAGATTTCTAATTTTTCTATATTAATATAACTATAAATATTTAAATAATCATATCTCAAGGTGTGAAGAAAGATTCTTCAGCTGTAAAAGAAGGAGATATACAATTAAATAAATTTCGTTCGTGCAGAGATATTAATTAATTTTATTACGTAAAATGCTTTGCTTACATTGTGATCACATTGCTAGCTTTTGTTGGTATGAAGAAACAGTTTGTAGCTGTTATATGGCTTCCTGCGACGGAGGTTTGCTCTTGGCAATGGTCCTCAGACTGGACAAAACTGGAATGGTTTGGCTTTTGCTATTGAAATTGAATAACAGATTATCAAACAAGGAATAAAATTATTGAGGTTGTAACCAAAAACAGGCGCGGATTTAGCCGCACATTTTGGGGGAGGGATATTTCATTGTCTGATCTTTTTTTCCCTCGCTTCGCACGGAAAATATGGGCTATTTGCGTTATTTCAGCCTGCTTTCGGAGGAATATATCCCCCTTATCGCCCCTTGTAAATCTGCGCCTGCCAAAAGCAGGATTTGTTTTCATCAGGTCTGGTAAGAGATCCATCCGCTTGTTGGTCTCCAATCGGGTGAATTAGTCACAAGGGAGGTCGAAGTAATGTTTGCAAAGGCTCTCTTTTGTGAACGTGGGCCACGTGTATGAAGACATCTCAGAAACATCGTCGGGCACTGTGATGAGTGATGACCCAGATACCGTCGTAACATTCGAATAGAATCAGGCCAGACTTTACCAATAGGCGAACTAGGTGCGGTCAGGGATTCCGAAAATTTATAGTCTGCAACTTTCTTCCAAAAGTTCATTAGAAAAGTTATAAGCAAGTCTCAAAGTTTCGATGTCTGATTCATAGCAGAAACCAGAGTTTGGAAGCCAAACAATAGAACTTTCACTTTCGGCATTTCACTTTTGAGCTTAATTTAGCTCTCAGATTTTTCGAATTTTTTACAACTGGAAAAGCTGAATATTAAGCTGCATTATGAAGAACTTCCGGTGTTGGATTTTGAAATTTCCGCTTCAAATTAGCTTTTAAACTTTACCTACAGCTTCCAGAAAACATTTAACTGTCGACTTTTAGCTTTCATCTTTCATCTTTCGACTTTTAGCTTTCATCTTTCATCTTTCATCTTTCATCTTTCATCTTTCATCTTTCATCTTTCGACTTTCAGCTTTCATCTTTCATCTTTCGACTTTTAGCTTTCATCTTTCATCTTTCGACTTTTAGCTTTCATCTTTCATCTTTCGACTTTTAGCTTTCATCTTTCATCTTTCGACTTTTCATTTTTTTTTCTTTATATTCTCTTTATATGTCACAACTGGAAGAGCTGAATATTAAGCTGCATTACGATAAAACTTTCGCGGTGTTATGTTTCGGACTTTCTGCTTGATATCTTTTAAATTTGACTTTCACCTTCCAGAAGTCGTTTGGTTTTTGAGTTAAAACTTTTAACTTTCATACAACTTTCAAACTCTGGTAGGAACCTACTCTATTCATGGTCAATGGTTTAGGTCAGACTCGAAACTATATCAAATGCATAGGCAACCCGTACCCACTCTACCATGGAGGAAGGGCGGCGTTGCACATGCGACAAAAGCGAGAACATGAAAAGAAGGACTCTAATGAATTTTGCTGATGGTACAACTTTAAACCACAAATACCGGTTCTACGCCAAATTTTTGTACTCTGGTGGATGGGACTACCCCTAACTTACAGTATATTTGAATCGTTTGGGGCGCTGGCGGTTGGTATTGGTATTATTTTTGTACATTTCCTTTATCATATAATATTATGACTCGAAAGTCAAAATTTCTTCATGTTCCGGAAACGAGGAACACACAAAATACGTCATGAACATATCTCTTCCAAAGTGAGGCGTAATTGAGGAGAGGGTGCCCTGATTGGAAAATTTGAGTTTCCAGTCTGGACACCTTGTGGACACCCAATCGGCATTTCAGTGTCAGGAGGAAGCCTGTAGATGGAGTCATCGAGCTTCTATATAGTAGGTCTGAGGCAAGCACAAAGGAGGGAGGTGAATTCGAAGATAGTAGAAGAGAGGACTGTTGCCTCGGTAAGAAGATCTATAATGCGCTCTCACGTACGTTGGAAAGGGCATGGGGAAAGAAACCCACCACATCAAACGTCACAAGTATGCTTCCAGAAAGAAGAAGATTATGTGATAAAGCCTCAGTTATTTCAATTGAGTAGAAGGGGATGTACAATGAATTACCTTCCTACACGTAGTCATTAAACTTCAATCAGCTTTGTCGTTGTTTGTGTTCCTGTTTGTACTGGTCGTCTCACTATTCTACGTAGCTTATACAATGAAGAAGATTTGTATTGTTGGTTGCATAATCCATGCTACATCTAACTACGTGAGACGCAATTTTAACGAAAAAGATTTGTGCATCTGGTTGCAGACCCCAACTACACGCTATGCGTTAGGTGCTATATTCCCTTGTTCCGGACCATGTCGGCATCGTTCCACTCGTTTGAAGTTCGTATAGTTAAAGACGCACCCCCGCACTCGAAACAAACATCACAGTTTGCTGGACAAATAAACTGCTACTGACGCCACGCCTAATCTAGGTATCTCATTCCCTTCGTTCGCGTTTGAACATGGCGCGTATACGGTGATACTAGGATTCATATGGGGTAAGAATCAAAATTTCTTCTGACAATTTCTCTTGGAAAAGAGCTTTTACTCATGTGACATTTTTTCTGAATCAAGGGACCTCGTAACTTCTGACAATCATAATCTTTCCCAGTCCAATAATCTAGCATAATATCAGAAATATCACGTGGTAAGTACATACATTTAATATCTGATATTTTGGCTGATGACTAATTTACTGCTTTGAATGTTACAGTTGATACCATTGGAGGAAAAGAATTGAGCCTCGTAGATCTAGGTATGCAATTACCAATCGGATGCACGTGTAGCCCTGATTGCAGGAATATTGAAAATGTGTCCTTTATGACGACAAGTAAGGAGGATGCGTAGCGGATTTGGCTACAAATACAATGCTGCTGAAGAAACTGTTCAAACAATTTTAGGTTGAACATTACAAAGATTCAGAGGGTGTATGAAACGGCATAGTAGTTAACGTGCGATTGAAAACGTAATATTGACTAACGGTTCTTCCTGACATCGAATTTCATACACTGTTGGATTGATGATTAGTTTACTTTCCTTCTCTAGACACAGGTAACTATTAATTGATTCAAAAACTCTTTGTGAGTTAATTACGTATGTAATAGTAACACCACTAATCGACTTACAACTGTTCGCGTCATGGGCGTAGATACGGGGGAGGGGTTGGGGGGGGTTGTCCCCAACCGAGAAGAATAAAAATATGAGAAAGAATTGTCACCCCCCCCCAATCTTGCCAAACATACGTACATGTTTAGACTAGAGTTATCTTACTTTATCACTGCTCGTGCAATTGAGTATAGGGTGACTAGGAGCAGGGGAGAGGAGGCAATATCTGCTCAAGTCGAAGACAGGAAAGATGAATAAGTTCTGACAAACAGATAATCTTTATATCGGTAAATTATTATTACTGATGATTGATCCGTGAACATTCCCTCATTCACATTTTAGGTAAGGTAGGGCTTGAAATTTAATCAGTATCCCTTATTTTCTCCATTGGGAGAAAGTGATCATAGTAAATTATGGAACTCTAATGATAGTCCGGGAATTATAGATGTAATGAAGCAGGTGAAAACCGAAAAATTCCTATCAAAAGTTTTTTTGCTGGAAGTTGTTGATTAAGTTCCTTTCATACTTAGGGTACTATCATATACAGTAAAATCTCACTAAGACGGAATGCACTCGGACCGGAGAATTTTTTCCGTTAAGTGAGGTTTCCGTTATGGAGAAGGTGCAGAAAAGTCGAAAAAAAAGTCGAAAAAAAAAGAAGGAAAAAAAAGTTTAATGCACAATACCATTATGTGTACAGTGTAAAGACATTACTTAGGTACTGATTGAAAGTAATCTTTTAGCGATTTTTGCACGCTACTCTGTGTCATATTTTCTAGAATGATGGACTCCTCAGCAATCAATAAATTCTTTAAAAATTCTGGCAATCAGATAGGCTGAATCACAAGGTAACGTGCAAAATTTGGCAAAAAATATTGTGGAATCGATCAGTCATTTTCCGTACTAATGAGGTTAAAGCGATGAAAACGTTTCCGTTTTCCGGGACCTGGGGTTTCCGTCTTCCTAGGTGTATTTAACATGGCAAAACGTTGGGTCCGGCTGTTTTTTTCCGTTTCCTAGGGTTTCCGTAATGGAGAGGGTCCGTTTTAGTGAGGTTTTACTGTACTAAGAAAAAAACACAGCACTCCCCGCCCTCCTGGAACCTCCTTTTTTGAAGAGGGAAAGATGCTAAATGATCGTTTTTCGCAATTTTATACCGTAAAAATGCACTATTTTGAAAATTGTCATTCAGTCAAAAGTATTCTAAATCAAATTTCCTATAAAACATGTTCTATAAAAATTATCAGTAGAACTCATCTAGAAGGAGATACGAAGCGTCGAAGTTGAACCTATTTAAAATATCCGGTAAACAGCAGAACGACGCGACGGCGTGTGTGCACACGTACGGGAGACGTGAATTTCCCGCCACTTTATGCACTGAAAGCATGTACAGAATATTTGTTCGTCTCATTTAGTTTGAAAACAAAATAAAATAAAGAATGAATGACTTATTAAATGAATAAAATATGAATAATCGAAAGAAAGAAAAAAGATGAAACGTGTAGGCCTATTCGTGTATAGCGTACGCGCATATGACGTTATTTTGAGGTTCAAAATAGGCCAAACTTCAGCGCGTCGTATCTCCCTGTAGATGAATTTTACTGAAAATTTTTATGGAAAATTTTTTTATAGGAAATCTAATTTAAAATATTTTTGAACGGATGACAATTTTTAAAATAATGTTTTTTTACAGAATAAAAATGCAAAAAACAATAATTTCGCACCTTTTTCCCCTCAAAAATGGAGGTTCTAGGGAGGCGGGGGGCATTGGGGTTTTCTCTGAGTATATGAAGTATACGAGGGGATTGGAGGGGAACCTAATCAACAGCTTCCAGCGATAAAACCTTTGATAGGAATTTTTCGGTTGGAAAAGAAATAAATGAAAATAAAATTACAATCACCGTATGTGTATATTTAAAAGAGTTCAACCCGCGAGCGCTTTCGGCGTGAGCCATTGACGAGCATGTAGAAACGGTTTTCAAAATCTTATCATTTTCGGACTACGATACAATTATAGTTATAACACTACAAAAAAAAAAATTGAAAAATGCATGAACGAGACTATACGATTTTATAGAAGTATTTTCAATGCTGATCACGATGCCGTTGTCCGTTTTTTGAAATTGACTCGGGTTATCGAGAAATGATCAAGTCAAATTCCCGCTATATTCGACGCGCAGTGTTGTTCTCGTACTTACAAAATTCGATAGTTGGGTAACATAAACTGCGCGTCGTAACCAATCGCATTTCGCATATCAAGACGCTCTGTAGGTGCGCTGTAGCAGATGATGTCGAGAAGGTGATCATGGCGTTCTTCATCGGAACACCGCGTACTCAAAAAATCCGTTCTACCTCCCCAAATATTGGTTTTTTGTGAAAATGGCAGAGAACATAAATTGTAGCCCGTTTTATTTCCTTTCAGTTGTGCTCAATTTCAGATTTTTTGGACGACTTTTCTCATCATCATCACCTTTTCAGCAGCTTCCGCAAATATCCGTCATGGTAAATGTAGAGCGCGCCTCTTATGACTTTATTCCCGAATAACTTGAGTTAGTTTCGAAAAACGGACCACATCGTGATCAGCGTCGAAAATACTAATCTCGTTCGTGCATTTTTCATTTTATTTATTTTTTTTGGGTAGTGTGTTACATTATGTATACACAATATTTAAATTCTTCCTATTTCTCCACAGGTATGCATCGGCCGAGAATGATCCAGCTGATATTTTTATTGCATTGAGGAGGAAGATGACCTACGTTCTAAAGGCACAGGGAGAGCAGACTAGACTATGTGTATTACGCTTTTCTATTTTGACGTCGTGATATTCATAAGCTAGTCTGACCTACCTGTGTGCAAAACGACCACCGTCTACATGATTTGTGGATTAGTATTTTATCATGAATAGTGGGAATAATTACCTATTCAATTAAATCGAAACTGACGCATATTATTTTGCGAGTCCAGTTGTATCTAAAAGTCTCTGGTCCAAACAATCAACCGCAATTCTTTATAAGTTACTTCAAACTTTTTAAGTAGTATTTTTACAAAGTTTGGCGCCGTCAATACAACGCAGGATCATTTTAGGTCTTCATTTTTAGACAATTCAGGGACTTAGATACGGCAAAATTTGAGAGGGTTTTGAATTTTTTGAATGTCATGAAATGCGATTCAGTGGTAACACTGCAACGTGAAGATTTGTTAATATATTCATTATATTACATTATTCTACAACAAGAAAAATCTTAATCGAAAATCACGGGAAAAAGTTGAAAATTTATTTTAATTGTAACTTGCGGATGCTTGATGTGCCTGTACGTTGTCAAAATTCTGTTAATTGAAATTACTATCTCCTTTTCCGTCTTCTATTTGCGCTTTTTTTTTTCTTTTTCTCTTTCTCTTTCTCTTTCTCTTCTTTTTTTTCCGTCCGGAAGGAGGGGGTTCAACCCCCCCCCCCCCGTATCTACGTCCCTGAGACAATTTATTATCTATCAGTAAGATGATACGTATATTTTAAGAGAAAAAATTCGGTAAGAAGTGACCGAGGAAAGTTAATTATTCTTAATAAATTAATTTAGTATACCTGTAGTAGAATTTGTGTAAAGATTAAGCTATTGATGAAGAAATCCGTTGAAGAATCAACCAAAAATCTTGATTGATGATATGACAAGATTAGAATTGCCCAGTAATTGTTTCAAATGCGCACTTCTAGGTCTTGTCCATATTATTCTTCATATTGAAACGACCAATCGTGTTTACAAGTGATTTATACGTAAGTGAACACTTCTGAGCAAAGTATTGATAACGATTGTACGTTACTTGTAAACATTTTTTTTTCCTCCTATGGATTTTTTGTTAGGGATGAAGAATCGGAAATACGAGAAAGAAGTTGGACAGTGGCACTCACCTTGAGGATGGTATTCACATACTTAATCAGGCTAGGTTTTATGTAAGTGAATGCATTAATTTGTGTAAAAAATAACAACTGTCTGCTGTAAATTACATATGAGATTTATTTTTTCCTCTAGCGTTTATTTCCATGATATATGAGTCAAAGCTCAGCGTCAATCCACACAAGTGTTGAATTTCAGTCCTTGTCTAGAATTTTCCCGGAGATGATAATGGGTGAGTGCGATACAGACGAATGAATCAAGGCTCAAGAAATTTGTTCAAATTTTTTCGATCTTCAGAAATAATGTACAGAAAGATCCAACTTGAGGCGGAATAGAAGCAGAGATCCAGATTTCTACTCACTTCAGGCGATAGACAAATTTTCGATGATTCTAAAATTCTGCTTCTATATCGCCTCAAGTTGAACCTTTCTGAAAAACATTATCAAGAAAAAGGTGTGATTCGCTCGTGAAATCGAGCGTTAAAAACAAGATACCGGAAAATATTTCTCACTGCTCGAGTTTTCAATATATCTTTCTAATTTTGACATGTTTCATGTCTTTACGCTGACCTGATCCCCCTGACCACTTGAAATTTTGCGAGTTTTTTTAACGCGAGTGGCCCACCCCACCCCACCCCCACCCCCCATTACCTCCTTAGTTTCTATTTGATCATTATACTAGCTTTATGGTGGCTTTATACTAGCTTTATGCTAAGATTTCTCAAGTCGTTTGACTTTTAGCGAAACCCTCATTAAACTAGACCTAATATACTCCCCACCCCCCCCCCCCCTCTACCCCGTGGGTGATTCGAAAATTTGCGAGTTTTTTAACGCGAGTTCATCCCGCGAGTTCATCTTGCTTAGTTTATATTCGAGCATACTAGCTTTATGGTGGCATAATACTAGCTTTATACTAAGATTTCTCAATTCGTCTGACTCTTAGCCAAACCCTCATTATACTAGACCTAATATACACTTTATGAAGGCTTTAAGTCTTTTGACTCATAGAGAAGCTTCATAGTTCGCCTCATTATACTAGCTTCATGGTGCCTTTATACTAGCTTTATACTAGCTTTATACTAAGATTTCTCAAGTCGTTTGACTTTTAGCGAAACCCTCATTGTACTAAACCTAATATACACTGACTCATAAAGAAGCTTTCTAGTTCGCCTTGCCTAGTTTACATGCTAGTTTAAACTAGCTTTATACTAGGAATAACACAGACTCATTCCAAACTAAGCTCCTTTATACCATAGGTTCATACAAGGGGGAGGTTTGTATTAGTCTCTACTAGCTAGGCTAGATCTCTCTTTGATGTGTGCAGTGAACTCACCGCGTTTGCGAATACCACCTCGCCGTATGCAAATGACCTTGGGTCTCTGAAGCTTTCATTATACTAAGCCTGAATCAGTATGCTGTAGTAGGAATAGCCTACATTATAAAAGCCTAATATACATATTTTAGCTTGAAAATGTAAACCAGATTTATACTAGATCAAGCCAGATTCCTACCCTGAATTTGAAATTTGCTTGTGTACATCCGTGCGTCGGAAGCTTTTATTATACTGAGCCTGAAGTAGAAGGAATACCCTTTATTGAAATATTAAAGTAGACTTATACTAGACCAAGAAGCAGGACGAACGAGCGGAGCGAGTGAGGCCCTTAATCTCATCAGCTTGAAATACTGAAGTAGACTTATACTAGACCAAGAAGCGGGACGAACGAGCGGAGTGAGTGAGGCCCCCTAATCTCATCAGCCTGGAATATACTTAGGTAGACTCGTACTAGACCAAGATGGGTGCGAACGATCAGAGCATGCTACCTTAAGAAGACATGAAACATGATCTTTTTCTATTTGGCTCCGCCAGAAGATTTGTTTTGATAAGGTTCAATTGGCGGCGGCATAGAAGTAGAATTTCAAAATTCTATTCTATACGTTTTTTATTTCATTTCGAAATTATCAAAAATTTGACTATTTTCAAACATTTAAAAATTTTTTTGGACCAAAAATTTGGATTTCTGTTCCTATACCGCCTTGAGTCAAACCTTTCTGTACACCATTACTGAAGATCGTAAAAATTCGTCAATGGAGCTTTGGAGTTGGTTATTTACGTGACAGGGACTGAAAGCGAGCAATCCCAGCACGAATGTCAGTCCAACATGACGAAGGAAATTTTCGTCATCATTTGTCGGTAGGCAACATGTTCTTACTACGGTAGATTGTAGGTGCAATTAAAATGTGTTTTTTTTTCTTTTTTCATTTTCCCTCCTCCCATAAGAGTTTACCAAGACAAATGATCGGCGTTTTCAGAGGGAACTCACCTTCAAGTTAATTTTTCGCCAGGTTTTTGCTACTTCGCCTTTATTTTTTGCAAGTCCTGGGTTTTTCACAACTCGCAAGTCTACGTCTTCTGCACTAGGTCAAGTCGATACGGCGCCGACCCGTGGATCTATAGCAGTGAAGTCTTCTCTTTAATATTTTTTTGAGTATAGCGTCGTTCACACTAGACCTGATAACGCCGCGTTTTGGATAACGCGGCGTTAAAGTTGGACCGGTCAAATCCAAGACCAGAAAAATAAAATAACGCCGCGTTATTGAGAAAATAACGCTAGTGTGAACGACGTTTATGCCTTATTTCTTCGGTGAGTCTGGCCATAATTTGGAAATTGTGTAAATTTTAAATACTGTCTCTTTGTTCAAAAACCTTATCTACGTGTGCTTCCAGACAAACATACGCGTAATTTCCAAAGCTATATTTCTCGACTTCTAGCCGTTCTTCCTGTGGTTCTCCCCCGGTTCCCGCCGATGTCTAAGATGTTCATGGATAAGATAGAGGAATTTCCTTTCGATATCGACCCTCACTAGTTTTTTGTTTTTTCCGTCAACATCTACAAGTGTCTCAGGTACCTAGACTGGGTGATGATGACTTCCTCCAAAGACTTCACGAGGCTATGAAGACCATGGAGTTGAAAGGGTCTTTTGCGAATTCTCTCGCGCTCAAAACTTCCTCCTGCCTAATTATATGGGTGCTTTGATTTGAAATTTTTATTAATTTGCTTCATCTCCCCCCCCCCCCTCCTTACCATTCATCACATCTATATTCTGTTCAGCAGCTATGCGTGGATTGTTTTTATAACTTTGTGAAATATTTATTCGAATTACAAGATCATTTTCTATGGACTGCGGCGACGAAGCTTTTTTCAGTCATCATCTACGGCAGTGATCAAGATTCAAAAGTATATCATTCAGAGGACTGATAAATGTGCGATGGAAAATAACCGTTTTTCGAGTAGAACGTTTTTATTATACAGATAGACGTTCACTCGTAAAACGGCCTTTTTCTGTTGCACTAGGAGATGCTGTTAAAAAATATGAAGTTGTTATGACGTTCTAACAACTATCGCGTTCCGTTCCGTCACTTTTATTACAAACTCTGTGCAAATATAATATCTTGTCATACTTATAAGTTTTAAAAAATATTTCAAACGAAGTAATTGTCATTGGTGTATGAGAACCAGTGAAGCCGTATCAATTGACGCTTGTATTCTTGACGTCTTTGGTACGAGTTCACTTCATTTCATCCCCGACTAGCGACAGAAAAATAAATCAAAAATCTCTTTTCATTTTCGTAAATCCTATGATACAATTTTTACAGCTAAAATGTTTTCCATGTAACTTTCAATATGATAGAAGAGCAATATAAGTATGATAATTATTTCTAAAAACAAAATATCGCAAGATTTTATCAAACAAAGATTCTTGGAGAATTATCCATAATAAAAAATGAATTACGATTTATGACTGAGGATTCGAGGTCATCAAAGTCTGGGTATTTGTTTTATTATACCGGCCTTTGGTATCATTTAATAATCTGTCATAGTGCACAGTTACATTAGTAAGTACTTTTTATGAATTTTGGGAATAGTTACAGGAATATTTTAAGATGTAATTACTCCTAGACAATTTGTTATCTATAAGTAAAATGTTACGTAGAAGCACTGTAAAAATTACCTAAGTCATTTTTTAAATGTATTATAATGTCTAGATTTGAACTAAATTCCTAATGATAAGAACCACAATACGTTAAATCCACCAAGTTCTTCACGAATTGTATTTTCATAGTCAGTTTCATTAAATTGATCAATTCGGACTACAGTGTTTTATGGATTCAGACCATGAGAGAAAGAGAAGCTAGATAGCGCTCCTGTGGCCTAGAAAGGGACAGTCTCAAATTTTGCGACCAATTCGTGTTTGCTGATAATTTACGTAAGTCGACATAATTGAAAAGAATTGATGACGATTGTACGTGTACGTTATAATTTTTTTCCTCCCTCCAGGTTTTGTTTGGAGATTGTGATATCTTTGTCAGACTTATACTGATGTTGAATTATTATTTCGAAGATATTTTTCCAAAGAAAAATCATCCTCCTGGTGATCGACAACTATACCCATACTTACTCAGGAAATTATATTTCAAATTCACGTGAGCGGAAACAACAAATAATTTGAATCCAAATTATGATTACTATTAATAAAAATTTATTATTTCAGATTTGTGGATTAATTGTTAATGAAATACAGAAACGTAGGAAAATAACGAGGTGGCTGCGCCTGCAAATAAGAGGATACCATCACGTGAGAGCTCAAAAATATTCATTGCTCTCTTAAAGCGGATCTTTCATGAGGGAACAAGACCTTGATAAATCATTCCGTAAATTCTGGTATCTACGCTAATAAGAAATAAAGGATGAATCATCTCAAAAGCATAGGTATAGTAATAATTTTTGCTCAAGAAATACGGCTTTATTCTCCACTTTCTCATTTTTATATTGTACAACGCTATACAAACTCGACGTTTCGATGGCGGACATACGTTTGCGCAAATTTGACACAAAAATGTCATGTTTGCTCAAATTCAGATTGTCCGTTTGCGCAAAAGACATGGTTACGTTTGCGCACAAGACATACTAACGTTAGCGCACATGACTAAGGACACGTTTGCGCAAATTCAAAATTTATTCATCAAAAACAGACGATCGATCACGTCAACATAAGTTTAGAGGTATAAACGTACTATAATGACCCATAATAACGTCACACGACGAAGAATTTATGTAAACAAAAACATTTACTGATTACTTTGGGAGTTTCGTTCTTTCCCTTCTTCTGTTTAGGCGGGCAGTGATACCCCACACTTTGTAGGTACCTCAGCCGGGTCAATTCACCTCGTCTGAACTTACCATACACGCCCTTCAGCAATTGAAGACGGGCGTCATCTTCACAGCGGCTTTGTTGAATTGAATTATGAATGAGGTCTGTAGACACTTGGACCTCTTGCAAAGTCTCAATAACTAGATGTATGTGCGGTGAGGTATGATAAAAGTGAGCATTGAAACTTTTTACGGCGTTTGTTGTGCGAGGATCGTCTGGTGGGGCCATTGCTCACAGAAAGGGCGGAAATTTGGCGTCATCCCGTACGCAACTGTCCAGTAAGTATTGGAGGAAGTCCTCAGCTTCAATAGGCACAGCTTTAAGTAGATCCGCGAACCCGTCATAAACTTCAGCGGGAGAAAGATACGCAAGATTAAAAAAGAGCGCAGTCATCTTCCACTTTCGGATTTACTGTCTGTGTAGCTCTATCGTATATGTATGAGCCTACACCAGTCATACGAGCAAGTTTAAACCCGCACATTTTACAATTTGCGCTATAGTGTTCCCATCTTCCTTGCCAACCGTTCAAACGTCGTGTGCGCTAATGTATACATCTCGTTTGCTCAATCGGTACAGACGAGAGATTGTTTCCGACACGTTACGGGACATCTTAAGAAGAGAAAAGAAGTTTTTCACTGCGTAGCCCGTATATTTTTTATACAAAAACATTAGGGCTACGCAGTGAAAAACTTCTTTTCTCTTCTCAATCGGTACATCTCCCTTTTCCCCCAACTACGCCAATTTGCGCAAACGTGTACCGGCCGTTTCGATACTATAAGTATCATCTTCAGGAACGTAGGCAATGTCGACTGAAAATCGATCGAATTTCTACGTCAATTCGACGTCTTCACCAAAGTCTAGAAAAATGCAGTCGATTTTAAAGGTATACATCGACTGCATGACGACGTCGATCTGAAGTCGAAATAGCATCGACTCAGAAAACATTTAACTCAATATCATGTTGACTGCATTTCGACGTCGACGAAGGCTACCTACAAAAAATGTGATTGGTATGAGAAAAATGTGAACAATTTGTACACCCGATGTCAACAGCAAGAAATGGTCGATTTTCGGTCGACTACAACATTTTCATTGTTGACTTGAAATCGACTTGAAATCGAAGTCGATTTTGAGTCAATTTAGTTAGACTCATTGTCGGCGTCGAAATTGAGTCGACTGTGAACTTTGTCAAATAAAGTAGACTTAACAGTTAATGAGTAGTCTATTCTTGGTCGATCGCGGAACTGCGAGTGTTTACTCGGAATTGGCTTAAAATCGATGTAAATTCTTAGTCTACAAAAATTTGAGCTCCGTTTAATGATGTCGACTCCATATCGACGTGTTTTTTTCTGGAACTTCACTACTCGCAGATAAGTTATGCGTCCATGGTTACTTAAGGAGGAATTAACCTACTATATTTTTGAGAAGCAAGCTATACCGATTAAAAAGGTCTAGCAACGAAATCGACTTCATATCGACGTCGAATGTACAGCGAACGAAATCTCATGAACTTCGAGTGAACTATATTTTGACGTCAATTCATAACTCTAAATTGACTCCATTTTGGCACGAGTGAATTTCATAATTATTTATTTTCAAAGCTCATACTACTCCAAATCGACTTCTTGTCGACGTCAAATTAAAGTTCATGAAATTCTCTTACTCGTAGTCGACTTGATTTCTACGTCGATTTTGAGCCATAGAAAGAATCGTTCACTCGGAATCGACTACATAACAACGTCGATTGTGGGTCGATTTTTAGTCGTAGGAAAAGGCTCACCTCAAATCGATTTGATAACGACGTCGATAGGGAGTCGATTTTGGGTCGAAGGCCACCGTCCACTTTGAATCGACTCAATAACGACGTCGACTTTGAGCAGTATAGCAGATTGTTCACCCAAAGTCGACTCGATAACGACATCGATCTAGAGTCCTAGAAAACCGCTTACCTTAAATCGACTTGATAAGGACGTCGACTTTGAGTCATACATTGGAAACCAGCAAGTCGATTTGACGTCGATTTGACGTCGATTTGCCGTCAATTGCGTTCGATTCACGGTCGACGTACCCCGGAACTATTTGGACAGGAAATCGACGTCGAATTTGTGTCGATTACTTATCAAAATAATAGGTCCATAATTATGACGTCGATTTGACGTGATATCGACGTCGATTGAAATTTGCCCTCAAAAGAGGCAGTTTCCATTCAAATTTGATAAATTTTTCTTCGAAAATTGATCATTTCTGAACGAAAATCTGATAAATTTAGTAGGAAAATTTTGATTGAGAATGAGGGAATGTACTGAAAAACGTGTATTTTCCTACATTTTTTGAAAACGCCGAATATTGCCGTTGAATTTTAGTTTTGTGCCGAAAAATTCTGTCTCTAGTTATGACAGACTATCGTCTAATAACATTTATTGTCTTTTTCCAGGAGAAAGAACATCCTGAGTTTCCAATCTTGATCGATTAACCCAAGCTAGCCGAAATCTCAGTTGTTTAGGAAAAGGATCAGCTTGTCGAGGAATAAGTGGGATGATTACGAGGTATAAACTTTTAAGTCGTTGGTTGTCTGTTATCAGGGCCGTGCAAAGCTATTACGGTGCCCTGAGCAAAGTTCAAGATGAGCGCCCCTAAAGACAGAAACCTTCGAAATGACCCACTGAACTTTAATTTATGCCTATCATATGAAATTTAGGTCCTGTAAACGATTAACTAAGTCAATTAAGTTATGAATATAGACCGAGCTCGATATATAGGATAGTTACATTATAATGAAAAATATGGGCTTTCGATCATATACAGAGAGGAATGGATTTTCTGGTGTAGCCAAAAATGTAAAGATCAGGTTTCATGTCTTTTATGGCATGCTCCGCTCGTTCACGCCCCCCTCATGGTCTAGTATAAGTCTACTTTAGAATATTTCAGGCTAATTGCTACCCGCTTCATGGTCTAGAAGAGAGCTCTCCTTGGTGTATGGTTCCAGTTAACGTATTTTGAGCTGATAGTTTTTGGGTAAGTCACTCGCTCCGCTCGTTAGTCCCGCTTCTTGGTCTAGTATAAATCAATTTTAGAATATTTTAGGCTAATGACTTGGGCTCACTCACTCCCCTTCTTGGTATAGTCTAGGTCTATACTACAGAATATTTTTGGCTAATTTTCCAAGCCCAATATAAGTATACTACACATAATATAGGGGGGGGGGGGGACTCGCAGATTTCTGAATCACTAACCAGGTAAAAGGAAATTTTTGGTCCTTTAACCTAACCTAACCCAAAATTTCCCAAGTCCTTTATAAGTATAGTATTGGGGGTGGTACTCGCAGATCTCTGAATCACCTGCCAGGTACAGTATTAACATTTATCTAAAATGTTTTTCAAGTCCATTATTTGGGGAGGGGGGGAGGTGTAATCACGATTTTCCAATAGTGTATAAGGTATCAGAAAAGACATGAAACATGTCAATAATATTAATCAAATTTCTATGTAATTTTTTTTATGAGAGTTCCCATTTTTTGGTACGTTTCTGGCGCCCCGGCAACTTGTTTATGTCACCATATGGTGAGCACGGCCCTGTCAGTAATGACTGTAAATTATCCTCTAATAAGATTGATTGTCATTCTCCAGGAGAAAGAAGATCCTGAGTCTCCGATCTTGATCGATCAACTCGAGCAACTGGAAGTCGCAGTTTCCGAGGAAAATGATCATCAGTTTGTCGAAGAAGAACTATCAGGTACACTTCTGAGTTACATCAGCTTTATTAATTCTCCTCGATTTCGTCTCAAAATTTATCAAGCAGCAGAACGCAAACTCCTGAATAGCTCAAAAGAAGTCACAAATATAATTGCCGTCTCATTTCATTCAGCATCGCTCTCCTAAAAAATGGTCCTTTCATTTACGTCAGTCTATCTTTCTCTTACATTTAAAGTTATGCTGACGCTTTCAATGATATCATTTCCTATCAATAATTTGCAAAGGCGCACATTGAAAATTTTCGAAGAAGAAGAAAGCGTCAAACGAGAAAAATTTCCTGAGACGTTTTTAGCACGTAAATTTTCTCAAGGGGCTGTACCCAAGTCCTTCTCTTTCTAAATTTGCTTCTGATAATTTGCTCTTTTCTTCGTTTTTCTTACTCATTTTTTTTCTACGTAGATTTGAACTCCCGTGATTTAATGCGCGGCTGATCGACGCGAAACTGCTCGTCATTTGACTATAAAAAATGTAATTTCTTTGGTCTACTTCACGTATTACTTCATACATTTTGCTCGACGTTTCGGTCAGATGACTAATCACTATCAAGAGCGAAAGAAAACTGAATTACAATGTACAAAAATTAGTTACGAAATAGACTAACACATAGAGTCATAGAAACAAGGACATGAATCACAATTTGAAGCTTTTAATCAGCGTGTAGTACTTATGAATATATATTGAGAAAAATTTTAGACCAATTGCTGTAGGAGGCTCACTCGCTCCGCTCGTTCGTCCCGCTTCTTGATCTAGTAAAAGTCTACTTCTGTATATTTCAGGCTGATGAGATTAGGAGGTCTCACTCGCTCCGCTCGTTTGTCCGGCTTCTTGGCTAGTGTAAGTCTACTTTAGTATATTTCATGTTGTAAGCGGACCAGGATTGACGACTTATGACGTCACAAGCTTGTAGCTTCATAATGGCTCTGGGAGTTTTCTAAGCCTAGTATAAATCTTTCATTGTATTAGGATAAGCTAGAAACTACAGAGCTCAAAATTTTCCAAGTCCCTATACTAGCTAATATAGAGGTATAGAGGAGTCCGGAATTTTTCCAAGTTCCATACCTTATAGTATAAGTCCAGCATACGCCTTGTATAATATTTTATTATTACAAGAGGTTAAGCTAGACTACCGAACCTCGGACTCGGACTTGCAGATTCCAGAATGTCTCCTGATAAAATTTTCTCGAAATTTTTCCAAGTCCCTTTCGAGGGGAGGGGGGGGGCTCGGACTCGGACTTGCAGGAATCATTGCCATAGTGAAAATTCCCATAAGGATGAGACCTGAGCAAAGAAATGAAACATGTCAAAAACTTTAGGAAAAACTATTAAAAAGTGACCAAAGTCCTTCTGTAGTAATTTTTTCTACAGCTGAAACGAAAGAATTTAGTGGAGTTCAGGGAAAATTACTGCAGTATTCTAGAGTAAAAATAACCCCTAGAACTGTTCATTCACCACCTTTTTACTACAGTTCACAGTTTTTTTTTTTTTTCAAATTTTTCCTCAGTGTAAGCTCAAATTAACGAATCAGTCTTGAATTTATACATGTCATCTTGTTTTGAAATTTCGATACACTCATGTATCTTTTTTTTTCCAAGTTATACTTTCAACTTGGCGAGGATAGAAGTGCTATCGAAAGTAAACTTATATGCCTTGTGCTGAGAGTTTTCGTTTAAATAAGTGAATCATGGTTTGCTTCTTCGATGAAAATGTTGAAGTACCTAAATGTTGAAAAGCGTCGAGGGAACGTTAGTACGTCTTTGCTATCGAAAATTGATACGATTAATTTTTGAGCCTGGAATAGTCAATTAAGATTGATAGATAAATTATCATAGTCTGGCCAAATTAATGTCCCTGAAATAGTCTACCTTTTTTTTTTTTTTTTTTTTGAACTATAAGAGTATTGTACAAGTCTTCTTCAATCTCTTGTTTTTAAAAATTTCAAGTTGGAAATAAAACAAAGAATAAATAATTCGGGTTCGAATATGCTATATGAAATCATCCATCTGCAATACCCCATTATGCGATCAATATCGATAAGAAACTTAATTTTACTGGCTCTATTTTCACCATTGTCTCTTCAGGCTGTTCGGCTGAAAAACAATTTTGATTTCCAATACATCAATTGTCCTAAAATAGCTTAATTACTGTGCTATAAAGGAACGACGAGCCCAGTCGCGACGAGAGCCGCCATTTGGCGCGAGTCTATTGCTCACTTCAGGGCCTCAATTACGAGCAACGTCACGTTTTTTGTCACCTCTTTATCACGCTTAACGAGCGGTCGGAGGGTGTCGACAGGGGTGATATCGAGTGATAAAAATTTTTTGTCATTGGTCGTAATTGGGGCCCAGATTAATATGGCATTATGCGTATGCTCTGCCTTCAAATAACATTCGTTTCACGGTACAACGATATTCATCACGCACGCAGGGCGCATGCGCTACTATGCCCCATTCTAGACTTGAAGAGTCAAAGTGAAACGCGTCGCGTTGTAGAGAATAGAACGCGTTTTTTATTCTTGATGTTGGTTGGTTGTTTGTTTCCATTCAATTTGGACTCGTCAAAGAACGCATTTGCGAGAAAAACGGCATCGCAATATTTTCTAAAGCAGGGGTATTTACTTCCACCACGCGGGCTGATTTTTTGTAGTGCATAACTTCCGAAGCTTACAATTCAAAGAATTTTTGACTTTTGATTATACCTATTTTTGCGTAATTTTATTTCAATACACCTGATTACCCCTCGTTCTCATACGGTGGTCCATTTTTTGTCGTACTAATCGCGGGTCGAAATTCGTCATCCTTCTTTGTGAAAGTATTACAAATTGTCGCAGTTGAACGATTGAAAAATGTACGCACCTGACCTGAGCAAGGCAACGAATGGATTGAAAGAAGAAGAGGATGACAGTCCCAGTGTTCTTGGTAAATATTTAATTCTACTTGAAATTTTCTTCCGAAATTCCTTCGCAATGAGAGTCGTTCCACGTATCCCTTGATACGTTTGCATATTTCCT
The DNA here is from genome assembly GCA_035079395.1 of Aspidiotus destructor. Lineage (NCBI taxonomy): Eukaryota > Metazoa > Arthropoda > Insecta > Hemiptera > Diaspididae > Aspidiotus > Aspidiotus destructor. Next base: position 452,277 of record JAVHKZ010000020.1, read on the forward strand.
CCATTTGTCGATACCTCTTCTCTCGTCTTTCAGGACGTTTCTTGTGGACCGTGGTAGGAAATAGTTGCATACCTTGCCTATTGAAAAAAGATGGAACAAAATATGTTCCTGTACGTATGGCCGAGTCCAATGTATTGGCACATTTTCTCTTTCGTCTCAACGCTGAAGTCTTCAACTGCGTGAGCGTCAAAAGTTTTGGAATAACGGAAGCTGAAATGAAACTTCTCAACGAAATTAACGCTAAACACTGCGAATTCTCATTTGGTAGGGATCCATTCTCTATGGATACCGACGTCATCGTGAATTTGGATGATCTGATTGAGTTTTATCATTTTTTGGATACCTGTTACAATAAATTGGTCAATCAGATACCCTCCCGTTCCAAAAACAAGTGCGGTTTCGTTCTCCTCAATAACCATTCGTTCGTGCCGTATGTCTTGAAAGATAATCAAAAATATGTTCCTTTATTTTTTTTCGAAGGTGAAACAGAAAGCCTAAAAACGAAAGCCATTAATTTAGAAAATTGGGATCTGGCTTATTTGAAATTTTGTTGCAAAGTGCAAGGTATTAAGAACGAATTGTTCGCGAGCAAACAATGTTTAGTAATATCTTTAGAGGACGTCAAGTCATATTTTCCCGAAGGCACGAAATTCGATGACTACTGGCCATCGCAGTTCGTATCTACTAAAAATGATTTGAAAGGTAATCACTCTTGGGTTCAAACGCCGCATATTGATTCCTCAGCTGTTGTTTCTCAAACCCCAGTTCCTAATGCAACGCACCCCCTCGCGAATAAGACAGCTCAGTCGGCTCTAGTGAAACAGTTACACAACCAAAGAGCGAATTCTAATCCTGTGATTAATAGTGCACCCATGCCTACGTATGCACAACCGAACTCTTGGTCATCCTCAGTGGTGGGTAATAATATGAATTCAGTTCAATCTGGCCCCTACCAAATCGCTCAAGTGCAACAACGAATAGCTCCAAAGCAGACTCTGGTATGTCAATATATAAATCAAGATTTTCTACTCACGCCTTGCGATAGAGTTCTAATACTTTTTCCCCCGGTTTTTTGATTTGTTTCAGATGAATGCTAAGAATGTGGTGTCTAGGACATACTCAAATCAGTCAGGTCGACCACAACAACAGTGTTATGCTGTAAGTTTCTTCTTTCTCTGCGAGTTTCTTATAAATTCTTTAAAAGTATGTGATTGTAAACATTATTCTTAGACTTCGAACAATTTTCCTAACATACCAGTCACTCAACAAACGCCTCCTCCTCCAGTCAAAGTGCATTCGAGTCCCATGTCGTGAGTATGGTCTTGATTATTTCATTTTTTTCTTTATCTCTGGTCTAATTTTTGCTGGATTTGAATTTCTAGGAATATGTATCCAAGTACAATTACAGCAACTTCAGGGTATGTCTCAATGTACTCTGCTGCACCTGTGTACACGCTCCCGAACTCCCAATCACATCATAAGAACTCCACGTCAACTGCGCAGAGGGCTAATAAAGTTCGAAGTAATTTACCAAATCAAACGGCTCCGAATACCAGGTATCCTCCCGCTCTGACACCTATATCAAGTGCCGTCATTCAGCCGAATGCTGTGGTAGGCAACGTGCCGTCGAATAATAGTGCTCTTATGCTTGGAAATCGAAATCGTACCTCTTATTCTTTGTCCGGAGGAGATGAAATTATCGATTTATCATCGCCACCCCATTCACCTCAACCATCAAATTCTATCAACATTAACAATGTGGCATCTTCTGCAAGTGTTGGCAGTTACGTCAAGACGAATAACTCAACTTTAGGTAAAATTATAAAAATAGCGGAAGTAGTGAATTCAATCAACTCTAATCCTTATGAGGTAAATTTAAAATTCTGCATCATTTGATTAAGTATTATAGTACAATAACGACAATAATACACCGTTTTGATTCAGATAAAACCAGTGATGGCATGTGAGAAATCAGTTGCTGGTATCAACCTAGCGCCACACAATTTTGGAAAAATGGCTCTTACGCTACACACGTTGCACAATAACTATTTCCCGAAAATGGAAACCAGAGAGTTGAAAGTAACTCTTCTAAATGTTTTGAAATGTGATTTATATAAAGGAAACTCGTAAGTTGACATTTTTCACTGCTTTATTACCTAGAAAATAGAATTTAGTATTATTCCAAACAATAACCTTCACCAAAGAGAACCAAACTTACGCACTCGAACGGGTTGCTTTTTAAAATCGTAGAATTTTACCCATTGGATCTTGGAGCCACGAGTTCAGAAAGCAAAGAAAAATTAATTATAGAGATTTTTTTTTTCTGAAAAATTGCTCTGAGTGAACAAGAGACGTTCGTTGTATGTTCGATCGTCCCTTCAATTCGTTTTGGTAGGATAGAAAGGATAAAACTTCAGGGGTACCAAACTTGGTTTTTCTGACACTCCCTCCTTTTCCAACGGGCACGAAGGACGAACCGTGGACGGCAATATCAGTTGAGGTTTCTTTTCGGTAAATACTAAAATCATGGACACCATCAATATTAGATATGGTCAAGTCCAGAAAATTTATCGATGAGCCACCTACTTCCAGAGTAAATTTTATGGAAGGGTACTGGCTATTTAAATAGGCGAGGAACTCTCTGAGCAGGGGCGGATTAACCCTGTCTGACGTAGTAAGCGAAATGAAAATTAGCGCCCCTAAATTTTTTTATTTTACCGTATAGGTATTGAAAAGAAAACAAAATACTATAGCTTACAAACTTCATATTGTAACAATGTATCGCGCACAGCTTACATTTATGTATAATGTGTACTAAGTAGGTCTAAACTGTTTTAACATCATTTTCTTTCGAGCTTTTGATACAGCGAACGTATTTAGTGCAGTTTCATCATTAAAATTCAGGCAAAGATCGTTCTCAATACACAACAAAGATAAATTGCTACACTTGACGTCACAGAGAGGAGGGCGTAAATAATTTTTGATTCTTTTTAAAACCGAAAAACTCCACTCACCACTAGCGTTTGAGACAGGTAGAAGTAAGTACAATTTAAAAGCGACAAATACATTGGGAAACGTAGATTCTACCTTATTTTAAAGTATACATTCCAGCATGTCAGCAGGAGTAATGGTATTTGCGGAGGCAGCATCTAGACCTAGATGTACGAGAATGAAATGCCTGAAGTGGCGGTATTCGTGAATTAAGTCATCAGATACGTCGGCTTCGTAAAATTTTTGAAACAGTTTGACTTTTTCATGTAAGATTTCGGGAGCATCATCGAGGCAAAACAAGAATTCGAACTTTTCAAAGACATCATCGTAAATTTTCCCTCTTCTTTCTAATTCTGCAATTGAATTGTCGAGAATAACGTAGAATCCTTCAATTTTCAATTTACTTTTCTCATCCATCACAGTATCACTGAAATCGTCAGAATGCAGTTTACGTTTCTCGGTTCGTCTTGAGGGTTAGAGGTGTACGAACGAATTAAAACAATATTTGAAAACCCTGTATTCCTTATACCTGTCGCCAAAAAACTGTAAAAATCTAATACGAGTACAAACAATAACAAAACTCCGTCGAAAATATTCGTCATTCGTCAGCCGTATTTATTATAGAGTGGAGACAAGAACGAACGTGCAAGGCAAACGAACCGGGTTTTCGTTTCGCGGTGTTTGTGTGTGTGTGCAACGTCACTACCCATACCGTCGTCAAGAAGACATGAGCGTACAGAAACGTGGCGGCCGACGATGTAATAGGGTGGCGGTGTACCAGGGCACCAGTGTCCCAGTTCTACACAGAAAATGAGCTCGTTTACGCGAAAATATTGTACAAACACCCAAGTGTGTATACTCCTCGTCATCAGCAACGTCACGGCTACAAATGTACGCGGTTTTTTTTCTCACTGTTACCAAATTGAAAAAACACAAAATTTCCCGCCTTGCCAAACGATACCCAAAAATAACACGTTTGACGAGACTGCCGCGCGAAAAAGTTCTTCGTCGTGCCACCTAACGTAATACCAACCATTTCCAGGAATGCCGAACATATCTTCGACGTACAGTAACATTATATTTTATAATAATTACCCTGTTTTCTCAGCATAATAATGTGTTTATTTGATTGTGCGTAACATGAGAAGAAATTTTTCATTTTTGAACGTTCCCAACACTCCAACATTCTTGAGTGGCTGCTGCCACAATTCAAGAATGTTCGCAATACGTAGCTGTACAGTCAGGGTGACCAGATTGTTTCAAGAACAGAAGAGTATTTGATCAAAAACGTATTTGACAAGCAAAAAAAAAAAAAAAAAAAAAAAAAAAAGGTCTTGAGATTACAAATTTTTAAAAATGAGTATTAAATGAGAAATTTTGCCTTAAAAAGAGTATAAAGAGTATGGATATTCTCGGAAAAGAGTATTTTTCGGTATTTTGAACCAAAAGAGTAAATACTCTTTTCAGGAGCTTCAAAAGAGTATAATACTCTCGAAAAGAGTATATCTGGTCACCCTGTACAGTACCGGAAGTGTACAAAAGATATTTGCAAAAAGTCGAATCCATAAAGGTTGATCCTTATACTTCCTATGGGAAAGGGAGTTATTTCGAGAAAAATTTACAAGATTCACTGCACAATTCTCGATATCAATGAATTCTTCGTCACTAGAACGTCGTTCTATACTCGAAGAGAATTACGATCGTACAAGGCCCTGGAAGCATACAACTTCTTCAGAAGTGGCTGGGTATCAAATGTATCTTCCGCTGTCATTAACAACCGAAGATTTGTAATGTGTGAGGTTGGTCATTGAACGAAATTTCAGAAGTATGAAATATTGAAAGCCTGTGTCATCGCTATCTTTTCATCTGAACTAAATTTTTGCTACATAGGTTACGCTCTCTCAGAGTCTCAACGATGATTGAAATAGAGATTTTGCAAGAAGAAATGAGAAAGTATCGATGGGCCTGCATATCATTCAGGAAATATCCTATGGCTGGGAATCAGTGAGAAGTCGACAAACGAGGGGGGAGGTAGGGAGTAGTTATTCAAAAATCTGTTATATGAGGTTGAAATTTAAAAAGGCTTACAGATATGACCTCCAAAAGGTATTGGTCAACGCAAACGTTGAGTGAATTCTTAAAACCTCTACCTTTTTCTAGAAGAAAGGGCGAATAGTTCTTAATGTAGTACACCCATCTCTATAATATTAATGCCAATTGTAAAAATTTTGTGGTCATAACTGGAACATAATTTTAGGTCGAAAAATATCAAAAATTGAGCGAACATCTTCAAAAAAAGGAGTTATTATCTCAATTAAGTCGATTAAAGCGCTAAGGGCTCATGTTTTGGAAAAATTAATATAAAATGTCTTATAATATAATGACTTATAAACTGAACCAAGATTGCTTAGAAAACTTCTTTTCTCAGATTCGTGGCTCAGGTGGTCCTCATGAACATGCTTCCTCTTTGAATTTTTTTGAAAGAGTGAAACTGATTATTCTGAATTGACAAAATTTTGTGATTTTTTTTTTGTTTTCAGAATGCAATTTCAGCTGCTTCAAGAAGATCACAAACACTTTACCAATGAAGATGACTTTCTTCTGATCAAGTTAGACGATTTCACTAGATTTCACAAGCATCTTACGTACATTGTTCAAGTCGAATATCTAAATCCCCTGAAACATGGCGGCAGCGATCCAAAACGACCAAAGCTAAGCCAAGATAGGGCTCTGGCCAGTTATCCCTCCGACTGGCCATTCAACATTAGAGTTATTCCAACAGGCCAGCCTAACCAAGCTCAGTCGATCTCCACTTTGCCACTGAAACAAGAATTACATTCGCCTACTTATAGGAACAGCGGTGTAAGTCCGTCTCCCAATTCGTCCGTTTATACGTACGATCTCAATTACAATAATAACTCCAATGATTGGTTGAATACTGGCTCCAATAAATATGTACGTCACGAAGCTGTGCCACCGTCGTCTTCAACGACGTTCCCCAATTCGTCCGTTTGTACGTACGATCTCAATTACAATAATAACTCCAATGATTGGTTGAATGCTGGCTCCAATAAATATGTACGTCACGAAGCTGTGCCACCGTCGTCTTCAACGACGTTCCCCAATTCGTCCGTTTGTACGTACGATCTCAATTACAATAATAACTCCAATGATTGGTTGAATGCTGGCTCCAATAAATATGTACGTCACGAAGCTGTGCCACCGTCGTCTTCAACGACGTTCCCCAATTCGTCCGTTTGTACGTACGATCTCAATTACAATAATAACTCCAATGATTGGTTGAATGCTGGCTCCAATAAATATGTACGTCACGAAGCTGTGCCACCGTCGTCTTCAACGACGTTATGGTCATCAAATCCGTTAAATTTGCCGCAAACAACCATCGTTGATGCGGCTTGGGCGTACGCCAATCATAATTTTTAGTCACCTTGATACCTGATACGGTGTTGTCATTAAGTTCTAAACGAATTGATGATCTTCTATAAACTAAATATGAGTGATTTTATTTAAAATTGATATAATCTAGAACGGATATAAATGCCAACCTATACAAATTTGATCATAATTTGTAAGTTATTTAATTAATGCCTGTAATTATTGCTAATACTTCTTCTATCGAGTTTATCGGAAGGTTTGAAGATTGTTTACAAAAGTTTTCCTCTCTCTTCCGCTTTTCTTGAACTCGGCTTAGTACCTTACCAAAATCATAACTTATTCTCCGATTCAACGTAATTTATTTTCATAAAAACGCCCAGATCATAGGATTTAAAAAACGGTAATTCTTTGAAATCAAAAGTTCTGTAAAGATGGTGTTTTACAGAATACGTTGTCTTTCACTCTGAAAGAGGAAAATTTCTTTTTTGGTAATAGTGATACCTACATTATGTATACGAGCCTGTTGTTCAACGAGTATTATTATCGTGTCCCGCCGATTTTTCATTCCAAATAGTGATTTATTTATGTATACAATTTCGATTCTTTTTCACCTGCCGTTTTTACGTAATATGTCCGACTTCTTCGGTATCTCGGTACGTTGAATACCTAGCGTAGAACTTTTTATCCCTTCGTCACCTCAACAAATGATTTGAATCTTATCCAAATCATCGGAACACATACTCGCAAATCTTTACGTTTTACGTTTTTATATTCTATTCTTTGAGCGTTTTTATTTTTCATTGTTATTTTATTATAATTCACGTTTCAAAACGAATGTAAATATTATTAATAAATGAATATTAAAAATAATGATATTATTCTTAAAATAATAGTTTTAAATAATAAAATTATCAAAGGAATGATGATAAAAATAGTATATTATAGTACAAGTATGAGAAGTGCGCGATTAATGACAAGGTCTACCATCGAATTCACCTTATATTGTCGTTTTTACAAGGATTTTTTTAACTGAGGTATTTTTTACACACAAGCAATATTTTTTGAGTGAATGCTAAGAAATTGAATCATTTGACGATAGATAACGCCTCTTTGCTGCCCCCCTTCCCCTCGAGAATCTTGACCTTGGGGGTGATGGATTTTTATCACACATTCAGTACGCTATTCTAAATTTTTTCCATCAATGAACAGACGCAGTAAAATGGTAAGTGAATGACGCAGACGCCATGTAACTACAAAAACATGCGAGAATGATACGTGTATAATTATTCCAAATTTTAAAAAATCTGTAGCTCCTTTATTATGACTTGTACTGGAATTTTTGTAATACACTTTTTTGTAGAAAATTTTATGGGAAACATTTTTTTACTGAGGTATTTTGTTCCTTAAATGTCATTATTTTGAGAAAAATCAAAAAAAAAACTTGCAAATTCAGTTTTTTGTAGCCTTTTTTGTCAATAACGGTGGAAGCTCCAGGTGAGGGGGCGGTGTGTTTTCACTATTTATTGTAGACACCTCCCCTTACATTTTCCAGCAGTCAAACCTTTTTTGTGAATTTTTTCCAATCTCCCCCCTTTTTGATAGTAATTTGACTGGGCTGGAGTAAAAGTCAGTTAGTTTGAGGTATTTTGGGGTACAGGATATGGTGTCGGAGTTGTTCTTGAATGCTTGAATGAAGGAGGAGCGTGTTTTAGTGGAATCGCGGTGATCTAAAAGTTGGGGGCAAGTAAAGAAATGTTCGACTGTTAGATTGTCTTGGTGATAGTGGGGGCAAGAGGGAGGAGTTAGGATGTTGGAGTTGATTATGTGAGTGTGGGTAATTTTTGTAAAACCAATTCTAGGATGTGATAGAATGACTTCTTCTCGTCTTAAAAGAGGATGACCTGGGGACGGGAGGGGAGTTTGTTGTTGGTTTTATTTTTCCAGAAGGTGTACCAGGATTGAGTTATGAAGGAAGGGTAGAAGTTTTCATAATCAAGGGCTGATAGGAGGGAGTTGTCAGATATTTTCTTGAAGAAGGGGGCAATTTCGGCAGCTTGATCAACTGTATCGTGTTCTCGAAAATTAATGTGATCCAGTATCCATACGAATATTATTTCGAAGTTAATTGAGTTAAGTGTGAGGAGTGTGAGGGTGCGTTGGGTGAGAGAGTTAGAAATGTATGTATCGGTAAGTGACTGGAGTGAAGAGAGTGAGTCGGTGAGGAGAAGGAATTTTCCATTAGGGGGAAGTTGATCGAGATGAGAGAGGCAGAAATGTTTGGCCCCGAGTACAGCTGTATTAAATATGGAGGCGATTCTGCGGATTCGGTGAGAATGAAGTATGCATAAAGCTGTTTTTGACATGTGTCATGTCTTCACTCTGACACGACCCTAATTTGAAATTTTCCGAGTGCCCCTCCCCCCCCCCCTCACCCTCGTCTCTCCGTGGGTGATTCGAAAATTTGCGAGTTCACCTTATTGGAAGACTGCATTATATTATAATAAACAGAACCTTTGCGTTTTAAAATGATCGGATGATTCTTCTTTTTTGAGTAATGCGCATTCTTGCAGAACACTATTTTTTGTAAACGTTGTGTTCGTCGAAAAAATCGACAAGATTTGGTTCGCGCCGAATCTGAAGCCAATATTACCCGCCCTGTTGGCCGCACTGTGTTCTTAGGCTGTATTTCCCGGTCTGAACGACACATTTTGTATTTCATTACATAATGTCATGTGGCTTGTCACCCACGTTAACGATTTGACGTCTTTTCCATTTTCTCATTCGCGTCTCTAACCAAATAAAATACGAGTTGTTTTAATTTCGTTCAACGCATCTGTTTCGACGTATGACAGTATATATTTTTACAAATAATATGGGACGCGATACGAAACCTGACCGCAGAAAAAAGGATGGCGACGGACCAAGGGGGGATGGATGTGTGTATGGGTTTAAGAGGATTAGCTAAGAATGATTTATGTATGTGGTGTTAGGATTGAAGACGGATATGTTTATTTGGAGTATGATTAGTATTTTGTTGGAAAATGCGGTCGAAGACACGGAGATCCGGAAATTGTGAGACAGAAGATAAAAAATTGAAAATATTTTCTGGCGTAGCCAAATTGATAAAGATCATGTTTCACGTTTTCTATAAGGAAGCATACTCCGATTGTTCGCCCCCATCTTGGTCTACTATAAGTCTACTTTAGAGTATATTAGGCTGACTGCTTCTTGGGACTCACTCGCTCCGCTCGTTTGTCCCGCTTCTTGGTCCAGTATAAGTCTACTTTAGAGTATTTTAGGCTGACTGCTTCTTGGAACTCACTCGCTCCGCTTGTTTGTCCCGCTTCTTGGTCCAGTATAAGTCTACTTTAGAGTATTTTAGGCTGACTGCTTCTTGGAACTCACTCGCTCCGCTTGTTCGTCCCGCTTCTTGGTCCAGTATAAGTCTACTTTAGAGTTTGTCTCATCTATCTGGGCAAAGTTCCGTTGTCTACATGATATGTGGAAATGTTGTTGAATTCCGTACGGGGAAAGCAAAAATTTTTCTTTTCTATTCTATTACCAGGATATATTCCTTTATAGTGATGCTGATGCACACTAACATTTGTATTTTTCATTGATTATCAAAATAGTAAACATTTTAATACTGTTGGCGTGGGACCCTTCTTCTAGGGACCGACGCAACATCAATCGGTATCTGTCAGCCTCGCAAACTCCGAAACGCCTCGGAGGCCGGACCAAATTGAGACATGGTGATGAAACGACACGTGAAGTTGAGACAAGAGTGGCTTTATTAAGCAATAAACGTCAAAACAGAGAATATTGAACAAACTTGAGATTAGCCAAGGGGTTAACTAATTAGGTCCTGGTGTGAATACCCAAAAAGTTTGTGCTGAAATTGTCCGATATAACCACCTCCCTCGCGTGAGTAACGAAGTAGGAGGAGTGATCCACGGTCTAAAGAGAAAGATTAGGGAGGAAGATTTAATCATTTAATAGTCACCCGTTGAACCATGTCGACTCTAAATTGACGTCGATGTGACGTCAAATCGACCTTAAATCGACCCATTATTTAGATGAGTAATCGACACAAATTCGACATCGATTTCCAGTCGAAATAGTTCCGGGGTATGCCGACCGTAAATTGACCGCAATCGACTGCAAATCGACGTCAAATCGACTTGTTGGTTTCCAATGTATGACTCGAAGTCGACGTCGTTATCAAGTCGATTTAAGGTAAGCGGTTTTCTAGGACTCAAGATCGACGTCGTTATTAAGTTGATTTTGGATGGACAGTCTGCTATACTGCTCATATTCAACGTCGTTATCAAATAGATTTGAGGTGAGCCGTTTCCTATGACTAAAATTCGACCCGCAATCGAAGTCGATATGATGTCAATTTCGTTGCTCGACCGTTTTAATCAGTAGCTTGCTTCTCAGAAATATAGTAGGTTGATTCCTCCTTAAGTAACTATGAATGAATAACTTATCTGCGAATAGTGAAGTTTGAGAAAAAAACAGGTCGATATGGAGTCAAAATCAAGTCGACATCATTAAACGGAGCTCAAATTTTTTGTAGACTAAGAATTTACGTCGATTTGAAGTCAATACCGAGTAAACTTCCTCAGTTACGTGATTGACTGAGAATCGACCCCTTATTAACTGTCAAGTCTACGTTATTTGACAGAGTTCACATTTTTTGTCGACCAAAAATCGACGTTGATTTCGAGTCGACCCTTTCAAATTTTTTATCGACCAGGAGTCGACTTAATTTCAACGCCGACAATGTGTCTACCTCCAGTCAATTTTTGGTCAACATTGGGGCCAAACTAAATTGACTCAAAATCGACTTAAATTTTGAGACTTGAGTGGATTTTGAGTGAACAATAAAAAGATTGTAGTCGACTAAGAATCAACTAATTGTTGCCGTCGACATTGGGTGCACAAATTGTTCACATTTTTGGTAGCCTGAGAGTTTACGTCAAAATACAGTTGACATGATATTGAACAAGATGTTATCTAACATGACGATATTTCCACTCGAAATTGACATAGTCAAGCAGTGACCGCAATGTTATGGCCTTCAGTAAAGATGTTGATATGACGTCGACTTATGGTCAATTCGGAGTCGACATTGCCTATGACACAAAATCGACCCTAAATGGACGTTCAACATGGTTCAACGGGCTCTCTCTGACACCAACGTATTGACACGCAGCACACTCTGGTGTCAGTATCCCTCCAGGAGACAACTTTTTCAACAATGCATGTATTTGTCTGGTACGTGTATAGTAAATACTTTAGCCAAAAATGGAAGAAGGGATAATTTTTTCTCCAGAAAATTTGCTTCCCAACAAATACAGTTTGGAGCAATTTGGTTGAGTCAATTTTAAGTACTCCATTATTGAAAAATACAAATTTACAAAACAGGCTCTTTTAAATACATTTTGTCGGTTCAAGAAACAAGATGGCGCCTTACAATACCCAATTAAAAAAAATTGAATACTACATGAACAAAATAATACCATTCTAGAAGTATTTTCAACGCTGATCGCAATGGTGTTGTTTGTTTTTCAAAAATAGGTCCAATCTATGAGAAATGATCAAATCAAATTGCTGCAGATGTGCAATTGAGAAGGGTTTTAGCAGAAGGGCGTCCATCCCATAAGAAATACATTGTGCAGACGCCCTTCTGCCTGATACGTCCTCAATTATCATCTGCTGAATGACCAAATAATGCCTCTAGCCATTGACTATACATGTACCAGACAATGCTTGCTTTGTTGAAAGATTTGTCAATTTGAAGGTTACTCACACCCAGGGGTGGTAAGCCGTTTGGAAACGCTAACGGATTGGCTAAAAACTAATGACCTTAAGTAGAAAGGCTAACGGAAAGTCTAACAGCTAACTGCGTGCAAAAAGCTAGCTAACGGCTAAAAACTAAAAGCTAACAAAAAATCAGAAATTTTTGATTTCTGGTATAAATTCTGGAAAATAGGCTTATTATCTGACTATTTTCAAGCGTTTTTCCGCGTAGAACCCAAATCTGCTTTTAGAATTGCGCTATCTCTCTCCTGAAGCAAGAAGAATGTCATTAATTCTGCTGCAGTGCTGAAAGCTGAATGAAAGAAATCAGCAAAAAGCAGAACAGCGCACGGCCGCACGCTGTCTACCTACCACGTCGCCATTAATTATTATAGTTTTGGGGAAATGGCATTATTTCCCAAGAGTAAAGAATACTATTTGTCCAAAACTTCTTACAAGTTGCGCTAGGAATTGGCTACCTTTTATTTTTAATGCGGCTCAATTTTTTTCTATTAGCTTTTCATTTTAGCAATTCAACAACAGCTAACGGATAAGCTAATGTTTACATCCTTCTTGAACAGCTAGCTAACAGCTCGCTAATTTTGGTCCAAAATTGCTGGGCTAACGGCTAAAAGCTAAGGCTAACGGATAAGCTTACCACCCCTGCGATTCTGGGAGTATTTTTGATGCTGATCACAATGCTGTTATCCAGTTTTTGAAATTTGGCATAATCTTTATGAAATGATCAAATCAAATTCCCGCAATTCATTGCAATGCGCGGCATATGTTACTCAGCTATGAAATTTTGCGAGAACCAAACACACACTGCGCGTTGCAACAAATTGCGGTAATTTGATTTGAACAAGTCTCAAAAACCAGATTGAATTTTGATAAACGGACAACAGCATTGCGATTAGCGTCAAAAATACTTCCAGAATTGTATCACTATGTTCATTAAAATGGCGGATTACAATACACAACTAGAAAAAATAAATTAGACTTACCATAGATAACATTGAAAAATCCTCCATTTTCAAGCTTCGTAGGGTTATTTGGGTATTTTTTTCTGAATCAGCGTTAAAATTCATTTCAAAATCAGATGAAAAAATATGGAAGTTGGAATAATTTTTAATTCCGGCAAATAGATGAATTTTTGGTACATTTTGGTCTATAACTCTGCTCAGAAAAGTCGTAGAAACTTCGGATCTGGTTCAAATTAAAGATATGATTGGAGTACAAATTTTGTATGTTCAAACTATGCATCTAACGTTTCGCGTTTTCGCGCTACGGCGGATTTAGCGCAAACTCCCATTTAACTGGTAACATCTTTTTGCCTCACCCGGTATAGCAGGGCATTGTATACTCCACTCCTCTCAAGTTTGGGAATAGGGTCCTTGAGTCTACAAAATATGTTACTCATGGAGGAACACGAGTAAAAAGCGGGTCGAAAGTAAGGTTTAAGGCATTTGGAGATGAATGAGGAAAATTTCTGGCCAAGATATGGCAACCGGACCTATTTGGAATCATATCTGTGAGAGGGGGTTGAGCGAGTAAGAGAGGTGGTAGAATCTAGGGCAATCTTTACTCGCTCCCTACGCGAATAATATTATCAAAATCCATCTCCTCCTCCGTGAGTAACATGTTTTGTAGACTGAAGGACCCTATTTCCAAACTTGAGAGGAGTGGAGTCTACAAACTTATATGTAAGGAGTGCCCTGCTATATACATTGGTGAGTCAGGTTGTCAAGTTTCTATTAGAATTGACGAACACCTTCAGGCGCTTACTGACAACAAAAAGAAGTCTGTTTTTGAGACTCATCTCCTTCAGATGAACCACACTTTTGAGGAAGGCACTGAAGTCCTGCCTCATGAGGAAAATAGGCGTCGTAAACGTAAAGCTCCTGAAGCCATCTCGGAGGTTTTCATGTCTAAATTTGAGTTCGACCTTTTTTCCTCTGGTCAGGTGTTTTTAGACTACATTTATTATTGGCACAGGGACAATGTGTTGTGTACGTGGACCGGTCCTCGAGATCTCCTCTTGGAGTTCCTCAAGTATCTAAATATTCAATACCCTTCCATTAAATTTAAATTGGAAGTAGGCGGTTCATCTATTAATTTTTTGATCCTTACTATCTCTAACGGAGGCGGTGTCCATGAATTTGCCATCTACAAGAAGGATACTTCGACCGATACTCGTATTACTGTCCACGGCAGTTCTTTCTGCCCTGTTGCTCACAAATATGCTGGTTTCAACAGTTATATATTCATCGTTTGATCAGTATTCCTTTGGGTCAGCTCTCCTCCCATAATGAGCTTCTCACTATAAAGGACTTGGCCAGAGTGAATGAGGTCCGCTTAGATATTGACCTTATGGTTTGCAGGAAGCTAGCTAGGAAATGCCTTGACTCCACTACCTCCCTCCCCCGTAATCCGACTGTTGTTGTTAGGAAGCGGTGGATTAGGCTCCCGTTTTTGGGAAAGTTTTCTTCCCAATTAAGTCGTATCCTCCACCCCTTCGGGTTCCACCCAGTATATTATAATCTTTTTTTTCTATTATTATAATTTTTAACATTAGAACTGCCTGTTAGGCACACCCCAATGAGATTGATATAGCTAGGAACGTGTTATAAGGTCACCTTTCCAGCGAACTGCGACCTTATTTACAATGCTGTGTATACGCTAAGCTAATTGATTAGGTCAAACGGCTTGATTTGCAAAAGTCGCCTTGTGATCCCGTTCGTATCCAGGAGTTGGATGGCTTCAACGTTTGGATGTTTATGTAGTCGTTGAAGATAGTTGCTGGAAATTTTCTTGGCTACGATGTCAACTGTGTCAATTTGCAGGTCGTTGTGTAGTTGGGCGTTCGATACAAACCAGGGCGCATTGGCAATGAGGCGGATGGTCTTGTTCTGAGCCGTTTGTATGATTTTTAAGTTTGATTTTCTGGCTGTGGCCCAAAGTTGTATACCGTAAGACCAAGCTGGATTAATTATAGCGTTGTAGATAAGTCTCTTATTATACAGACTCATTTTAGAGTGACGACCAAGTAGCCAGTAATATTTTCATAATATTTGCTCGATCTGATCTCTCTTTTTTCTTAGATGGATATTCCAAGTTAATTCAGTGTCGAGGTGTAATCCAAGATAATTGGCTGACTGTAGATTGGGAATGGATTTGCTATTTATTATGATAGGGATATATGGATACGGCCGTAATGAGACGTCTACTCTCTCAAACTTTCTTTCATTGGTGCTGATTTTTCATTCGTGGAACCAAGCCACAATGTTTTTCACTGCTGCCTGCAGTCTGATTACTGCTGTGTGATAATCTTTGTGCGTGACCATTACTGCCGTGTCGTCTGCAAACATTGACACCATCACATCACTGGGTATATGTATATCCGCTGTGTACAGAAGAAACAGGATTGAAGACAGAGTACTACCCTGCGGTACTCCTGCTCGGATATCATTGATAGTTGAGAAGGCAGAATTGCATGCTACCTGAAATTTGCGATTTGATAAGTACGCGTGTATTAGGGAGTAGTAGTTAGCTGGTAGCGTTTTAATCAATTTAAGGAGGAGTCCCTCATGCCAAACTCTGTCGAACGCTTGGCTGATATCCAAAAATACCGCTGGGCAAAACTCCTTTTTCTCAAGTGCTTCGTCAATAGTAGCAACTACCCAGTGAATTTTCTCGATGGTTGAATGCCGGTCTCGGAAGCCAAATTGGATATCAGGAATGAGGTGGTTCTTTTCAATGAGTAGAAGGATTCTGTTATAGACCAGCTTTTCAAATAGTTTCGCTACTGCTGGTAAAAGGGAGATTAGGTGGTAGGAATCAGGATCTTGGGCAGGTTTGCCTTCTTTATGAATCATTATTAGTCTGGCAGTCTTCCAACTAACTGGAACAAAGCATAAACGTAGGGCTGCATTGAGTAGGTATGTCGAAAGAACGATACCTTTTTTTGGCAGCTCTTTCAGCATTGGGGTTGTGACCTTGTCAATGCTGGGTGCTTTCTTCGGGTTCATTTTGTCTAGCTGAGTCGCGACCTCTCTTGGGAACCCCGCCCCCCCAGACACCCGAAAAAATTCTAATTGCTAACCAATGCGTCTATACTCATAATGCGTTATTGCCAATTCTGTCACTCTATGATGCGTTGAAAAAAAGTTTCAATAACAAAGATCTACGACCAGATCATTTTTGGACATGTACTTAGGTGTATCTACTTAGAAAGAAAGAATAAAATAAAAACGGAGAAGAACGGTTATATTCTTGATTCTAACGGGTCTTGACAAGGTTGTTCGGTACCAGAAATTTGTAATTTTTATGGGACTGCAAGCAAAATATGTGTCTTCTTCAACACACCGAAAAGGTTCTCTCTTTTACAAACATCTATTTCCAAACTTTTCCCAGAAGCCAGGGCTATACGCTTGAAAAGTATGTGTCCCATCGTTGGGTTGAGCGTCATGAAGCAGTCCATTTGCTTAATGGAATGTTGCCTGCAATTGTTGAAGCCTTAGAAATAATTTCTGAATGGGATGATCATGCTTCTTAGTCTAATGCTGCAAATCTTTTATCTGCTATGCGTACAGCAAAATTTGTAATATGCCTTGCTATCATTTCGAATATTTTTGCGAAGACTCTCCTTCTCTGTCGTATGCTCCAAACAGAAAATATGGATTTAGCTGCAGCAATGTGCTTGATTAAAGGATTGGCAGAAGAGATTGCCCACAATTCCAAAAAATTTTCACAAATGTTAATGAAATCGCAGGTGAAATTGGCTTGGACAGCATTTCTGTCCCACGTCTATGTAAAAAACAGACTCATCGAGCTAATCCATCCAGTACATCAACTCCTGAAGATTTTTTCAGAATCACAATATTCATCCCTTTTCTGGAAAATATGACAAATGAATTGAGTGAAAGGTTCATGAGTCATTCTTCATTTTACGGTGCTACTGCCTCAAGGACAAAATAAGGGATGTGAGTGTACGGATGAAAATGTCACTGCTATGAGGAATCTGTGCGACTTTCATGAAGAGGATCTAGATTTTCCCGTAGAATATGCGATAGGAGAACTATCCCTCTGGTACCGACACGTCAGACAAATTCTATCTCGTCTTGGTTCTGAAAGTATTATGTGCAATCCGCTCACATATATTCAATTTTGTGATGGAGACGTATTCCTCTGCGTTTACAAATTACTCAAAATTCTAATTACTATACCCATATCCACCAGTACGAGTGAACGCTCATTTTCCACTCTCCGACGTTTGAAGACATACTTGAGAAATACCACTGGGGGGGAAGATAGACTGGATGGCCTTGCTTTGCTGTGGATCTATCGAGATATTTCACTTTCAACTGAGGAGATTCTGAAACACATGGCTCAAAAACAGAGGAAATTACGCTTAAAATAGAGTGATATAGATTTTACATCGAAATAGTAAGTAATTTATGTTTTTTACGTGATAAATACTCAATATATTTTATTTGATGATTTTTTTTTTCCAGTACTGACACCCCCCCCCCCCACCGCCAAATACTGAGACCTTCCTACGCCTATGCGGGCTAGTCTGCGTTGCTTCACCAGCAGACGCACAGATTCTGGATAAAGGAAGTTCTCAGGCAAGGCTGATGTTGACGGCTGTGGAGTGGCTCGTGCCGCTGCGTTTTTGATTAGGTTGATGAAAGAATCACGGGCGGATTCGAGATCTAGAGGAGACTTCAGCTTTGTCCACAGGTCTACTTCATGAGAGACATACACCCTATACACTTGTTGGGGATGTGCAAATTCTTGTTCTTCTTCAATATTGTGGTGCCGAGTGTTAGTAGCACTGGTGAGTGGTTTGGGGAGAGATCGTCGATATTCTGAGCTGTTGCGTAGTTGCTAGATACATTTTTGCAAATGAAGAAATGCAGCAAGTCGGGGATCTGGTTTGGGTTGCTGGGCCAATTTGTGGGTTCTCCACTTGATATGAATGAGCAGTTGGCGCTTTGTGCGGCTTTTAATAGATTGCGTCCTCGTGGGTTGATGAGTCTGGATCCCCATAGTGTGTGTTTGGAGTTGAAATCTCCTCCCAGGATCTACCGATCCCCTAGGGAGTTGAAGAAACTGCTAAACTTTTTATGGTCGACTCACTATAAAGCACTTGGCCAGAGTGAACGAGGTCCGCTTAGACATTGACCTTATGGTTTGCAGGAAGCTAGCAAGGAAATACCTAGACTCCACTACCTCCCTCCCCCGTAATCCGACTGCTGTTTTCAGGAAGCGGTGGATTAGGCCATGATTAGGCTCCCGTTTTTGGGAAAGTTTTCTTCTCAATTAAGTCGTATCCTCCACCCCTTCGGGTTCCGCCCAGTGTATTATAATCTTAACACTGTCAAAATTCAATTTATCAAGTTGGAGGGCCCTATCCCATTGAATGAAAGAAGCGGGGTTTATAAGGTTGAGTGTAATGATTGTAATGAAGTTTATATAGGTGGGACCAGCCGCCAGCTCAAAATTCGTATAGACGAGCATAGGAAAAAGTGGGAACAGAAAAAAATGGGTGTTTCAGCATTTACGGACCATCTTTTGATCAGCGGCCACAGCTATAAAGAGGGATCTGAGACCCTCCTCCTCAGAGAGACCTCAGATTTCAAACGTAAATCGCTCGAACACAGTGAAATTATTCGCCATCTGAAAGACGACTATCTAAATGTGCTCAACACCTGTTGAGGGGTTGATTGATCTAGTTTATGAGTGTGATTCACTTCATGATGACTCGCTAGTTCAATCATGATTTCCTCGGTGGTTCATTGTTACTAGCCGTTAGTTGGTCTAGTTGCTTTCACGTCCCCGTTGACCACACGGAGAAAAAAATATAGTAAAAATTTCGAGCTCTTTTATACATGGTCATATAGGGAATCCCATTTACCCCGTGGGTGATTCGAAAATTTACGAGTTTTTTAACGCGAGTTCACCCCGCGAGTTCACCTTGCTTAGTTTATATTCGAGCATTATACTAGCTTTATACTAAGATCTCTCAAGTCGTCTGACTCTTAGCCAAACCCTCATTATAATAGACATAATATACACTTTATGAAAGCTTAAGTCTTCTGACTCCTAGAGAAGCTTCATAGTTTGCCTCATTATACTAGCTTTATGGTGGCTTTATACTAGCTTTATACTAAGATCTCTCAAGTCGTCTGACTCTTAGCGAAACCCTCATTATACTAGACCTAATATACACTTTATGAAGGCTTAAACCTTCTTCTCCTAAAGAAGCTTCATAGCTCGCCTTGCCTAGTTTACATGCTAGTTTAAACTAGCTTTAAACTAGGAATACCACAGGCTCATTCCAAACTAAGCTCCTTTATACCATAGGCTCATACAAAGGTGAAGTTTGTATTAATGTCTACTAGCTAGACTAGATCCCTCTTTGATGTGTGCAGTGAACTCACCGTGTTTGCGAGTACCACCTCGCCGTATGCAAATGACCTTGGGTCTCTGAAGCTCTCCTTATACTAAGCCTGAATCAGTATGCTGTAGAAGGAATAGCCTACATTATAAAGGCCTAATATACATATTTTAGCTTGAAATGTAAACTAGATTTATACTAGATCAAACCAGATTCCTACCCTGAATTTGAAATTTGCTTGCGTACATCTGTGCGTCGGAAGCTTTCATTATACTGAGCCTGAAGTAGAGGGAATACCCTTTATTGAAATACTGAAGTAAACTTATACTAGACCAAGAAGCGGGGCGAACGAGCGGAGCGAGTGAGGCCCCTTAATCTCATCAGCTTGAAATACTGAAGTAGACTTATACTAGACCAAGAAGCGGAGCGAGTGAGGCCCCTTAATCTCATCAGCTTGAAATACTGAAGTAGACTTATACTAGACCAAAAAGCCGGGCGAACGAGTGGAGCGAGGGGGGCCCCCTAATCTCATCAGCCTGGAATATACTTAGGTAGACTTGTACTATACCAAGATGGGTGCGAACGATCGGAGCATGCTGCCTTATAGAAGACATGAAACATGATCTTTTCTATTTGGCTCTGCCAGAAGATTTGTATAATTTTTTTCATTTCATTCTACCAATAAAGTGATATTTGCTTGGAACGGAATTCGACTGATTAATTAAGTGACAAATATGCGATAAGACGAGCTGTACAGGAAATCGTATCACTACTACACTGCGCTGCGTAGGTTCTTCACAATCTGCCTAAAAAAAAAAAGTAATACTGAATAAAAATTTTGATAACATGTTTCATTTCGTCAGCAAGCATGCCGGATTCGCCATTCTGCCTACGACATATGTAATGGCATCTATTCGTGGGAAGATCGTTAATCAAGGTTTAAAAGAAGTCAATTCCCGTAAATTTGCCTCTTCACCCATTCTCACTCTATTTCCTGTTCTTTTCTCTCTCTCTCTCGTTTTTGATTGATTTCTTACATTTCACATGTGTGTAACCCATCAAATCATTAGAAGGGGAAATTTTTCTTCTTCTCGACTCAACGATAGGCTTTGACCGCGATGAGCTCGGTTCGCCTGTCGACATCGCGGTCGCTTTTCGAGTATAATGCCGGGACGCGAAAACGTGTTCATCGATAGAGATACTATATTCGAGTTTGCCTTCAAAAGTTGATACCGTAGTTAAAATTTTTCATTGAAAGGGCTCATCAAATTTTCGTTTATTTAAATTTTCGTTTATTTTATCGTGATCGCCGTGCTAGTAATTTCGATGAGTGTACCTAGCTACCGGATATGTCGAATAGTGCGTTCATTAGATTAAATTGTCGTTAATCCTAGGCCTTCTTAGAAAATGTATTCGAGACTGTTTGCAAGTCGTGATCGCGTTGAGTAAAATTTTTTATCGGCTTCAAGAGAAAAACCTATCTTGATCCTGCAGAGTTCAGATTTACGTGGGTGAACGAGTAAGAGCTCATCTTCGGGTTCGTTATCTTGCTTTTTAATTATTCATTTTAGATCGCTGGTTGACGGTACTTCGACTGAAAGGCGAATCGTTACCTTTCATTTCGAACGTATGCAGTTGATTTATCGAATAAATAACTTTACGTGTATGTCTCGTGTACCTTTTAACTTTCCCGCTCGTTAGGCAGTTTTTTGATCCTTGATCTAGCGAAGTACCTTCTAGCAATTGACTGGAGGTGAGTTACATAGACACGTAACTGTTATATAAACCCGCGATAAATGATTAAAATAGCAATTTCGAAGATCAAGGAATTTTTAATAGACATGTTTCATGACTTTGCTCTGGCCTGACCCTACTCACTAATTCCGAAATTTGCGTCCGTACAACCATGACCTTGACACTTGAAAGAATTTCTGCCCTAGACCCCCCCCCCCTGACCTCGTACCCTAATTCCAAAATTTGTGTCCTTACGTCCGTACGTCCATCTGGCCTCTGCTGTATACTAATACGCAGTATACTAGGATTATACTGTTAAGAATAATCGAATCCTCGAAACTACGAGCCATATTGAATTGAGAGAGGAGAAGGCACAAGGCACGTAACTATTAAAGAATTTTTGGTCGTGACTCACAAACACAAATTATATATTGTCGAAAGTAAACACACACGAAAAATTTTGAGGAACTAAAATTTTGGTAGAAGATAAGCAAAATAATAGAAAATAATAAAATAAATTAAATGAAGGTCGAAACGAAGTCAAAAAATTAAATAATAATAAGAATTTAAATGAAATAAACCAGAAGAGACATGACTAAAAATTATTGCAGAACTACCGGTTTCGGCCGTGCGAGACGACCATCGTCAGGTAGAATACAGAAACAACTAAGAAACTGAACAAAGACAAAAGCATTCAGCTCTCATGTCGCGGATGGTGCGTCAGTGTGAGAATACTCGAGTATATACCGTGTAATAAGCGGCGAGATCATTGATAACGTCGTTACCATAGGCTTTTACGGCGATCAACATTTCCATTTCTTCGATACGATTCATGAGATTACCTTTTGAACAGGGGTAGAAGATATTCCCAGAGACTCGCAAGAGAGCTTATAAATACCCGATTTTTTATCAGGAGGGATTTTGTCTTTGAAGCGAATGAGTTGGTTGAGTGTTGTGACGGGGTAGAACCCTATTTGGTATCCGTATCTCCGGAGTTCTCGGCCTAGTTCGTTGGAAGACTTCCCCAAATAAGGAAGTCGTATCCAGAGCTTCCGGAGATGAGGAGGAGGAGGATTGTTGGTATCAGGTTCGGCGAGTAATAGTCGTAGGCTTTTGCGTCGTATCATAGCTGGAATATCAAGATTGAGACCGTTCTTCTGCGCCAAATTCTCGATGATTTGAGTTTCAACTTTCTGGGCCGCTTTTGAAAGGGGAAGGATGAGGAGACGATGTATAGCGGCGTTGATCTGAGCCAAGTTGTAAGGCCGTGGGTGAAGAGAGACGTTGTTGATGGAGACACCGGTAAATATCTCCTTTCTGTAGATGGTGAAATCGGCAGAGAGGCCAGTTGGTCCAGGAATGAGACGGATAGTGAGATCCAAATAATTGAGAGTGTTGCCACCATTTTCGAGCGTGAAGGTGATGGAAGGGTGACAGTTGTTCATCATGAATAGAAATTGCTGAAGATCTTTGTTGGTACCAGTCCATGTAATGTTATTGGATCCGAGGTCACTGGATAGGATCTTCCGCTCTAAGTCGTCCATAAATACGTCCGCAACCAATGTGGAGAGTAGACCTCCCATGGGGAGACCATCTAGGAAGCGGTACGTTTTCCCGCGGAAGAAACTTATGTTGTCCCTAAGACATAGGGTAATGAGGGTCTTGAACTCCAGTATGATATCCGGATGGAGATGTTGGTTGTGTAGGTGTGCAAACATGATATCTATTGTATGGAGTACTGGAATTTTTGTAAACATACTGACTGCGTCGAACGAGATGAGGCTTGAGCCAGAAGGAAAACTTTTTGGTTTCAGATCTTGAGCAAGTTTGGCGGAGTTCTTTAGCACATATTGAGGTGTGAAATTAGCGAAGGATCGAAACCAGGTAGCTAGATATTTTGCAAGCCGAAACGACGGATCAGTGTAGTGAGCTACTACAGGCCGAATTGGGTTGTCCTCTTTGTGTAATTTAATTTGACCGTAGAGTCGGGGGGTTGCGAAACACATTTGTTTTAAATCATCGCCGTTGCTGCGAATCACCAGTGATGAGTCATCTATAGCATCACGCAATTCTTTATTGTAGCTGTTGAGGTTAAATTTTTTAGATGGGGATGCTCCAGGATTGCTGAGGAAATCAAGGATCTTCTTCTCATACTCAGTCCGGGAGAGGATGATGAGTGCCTCACCTTTATCCGCTTTCACAATAACTAGGCTCTGTTGCTACAGACGGCGTTGCAAGCGGAAGAATATCCGAGTATTGACAGGAGGAGGAGCAGAGAGCTGTGCTATCATGGTATTGACGAGGAACTTGACTTTCACGCTATTTAGGCGTGAGTCGCCTCATAGGCCAGTAGCTAGGTCGGAGATGACGGTTGTTTTTATGGAATCGTGTTTATCGACCGGATTTATGGCAAACTTCCTAACGCTCTCTAGTAATTTTAGTTCGTCATCAGGGATGGCTATGTCAGAGAGAATGACAACAGAGGAAGCAAAATCTTGTGTCTGGGAAGTGGGAGCTTTAATTTTAATTTTTGCATCGGTTAGTTGTTTGATCTTTTTTAACTTTGTGAGACGCAGAGATGCCTGGAGAGAAGATTCTTTTTTCTTCACTTGGTCGAGGAATACCTGAAATTCAGAAGGATTGAGTAGTTCTTGAAGACGACGGTGCGAGCCATTCAAAAGATCCCCGAGTATAGCTTTCTTTCCATACTAGGTACGTCGCTCGGGATCCAGCCATTTGCGAATTAACCAACGTTCAATTCTATTACGTAGTGAGGTAGAGCAAATGGAAAGTTTGAACGAGATGAATTTGGGTTGTAGATCGAACCGTAGACAGGTGGTGATGAAAGCTATGTGCGAGAGGCAACGAATCATCTTCTTAGTTGTGTTCTTGTAGAAGGATTCTAAGACTGCTGTGCTGGCAGTATTGATAAGAATAATTGAATCCTCAAAACTACGAGCCATATTGAATTGAGAGAGGAGAAGGCACAAGGCACGTAACGGTTAATGATTTTTTGGTCGTGACTCACAAACACAAATTATATAATTATTGTCGAAAGTAAACACACACGAAAAATTTTGAGGAACTAAAATTTTGGTAGAAGATAAGCAAAATAATAGAAAATAATAAAATAAATTAAATTAAGGTCGAAACGAAGCCAAAAAATTAAATAATAATAAGAATTTAGATGAAATAAGAATGTTGTAATTTTTATTCCTTCTTCTGTGGGGATTTGGAAATTTCACATTATCAGTTACTAGCCAACCTAAATGCGAAGCAAACAGTCGAAGCGTTGCATTGCCTAAATCTCTAAAAGTGGGTTTCAACACTTTCCAGAAGACTTTTAACCCAACCACCTTCTAGAGTTCTAATACTCGAACAGGGTCTAGAATATGAAAAAAATAAGCTGTTGTTTCATTTCAGGGTGAAAGTTTCAATTTTCAGATTTAATAAAAACTAAGGTAAAGAAAAAAATGCAAGGCATGTCAAGAGTTCCTACATTGTATACTCACTTTTTACGTCTTGCTTTTAGTTGTAGGATACTCAAAAGAGTAACGAAATAAAAATTTACAGATACCGCAGATAAACAAAGGAAGACGCGAGATCTTTCGGTTAAAGAACCATCATCGGGCATAGATAGGAAGCCACTGACCCAGAATGTGAAAATTTGGGCTCCCTCCCCTCCCTAAGAGTGACACTCTCGCTAACGTTGTTGCCGACCTTACCATAAAAATTGGTCCAGGTAGTAATATCCAGTCTGCTTGCGCTGAACTCGTCCGCAGCACCCCCCTCCCTCGCATAAATAATTACACTTGTGAGGTGATTAATAACTTGAAGAGGAGGATCAGGGAGCAGGGATTAATCCTTACTAAGGCAGATAAGAGTAACGCGATTGTAATCTTGGAGAAATCCTCTTACTTATCCAAGGTTCAGGAAGTCCTTACTCAATGTGGGGCTATTGAAAATAGCTCCTTCAACTTCTCTACGTATGTTAAAGAGGTCAGAGAAGTTGTCAATGATTGCAAATTTATTATAAAAAGTAATCCACTCAAGAAAATTCTGCTCGAACCAAACCCCGTTTCCCCTCCTCCTCTACGGACTGCCTAAAGTACACAAGCCTGGAATTCCTATGCGTCCGGTCGTGTCTTACGTCTCCTCCCCAGCTTACTCTATAGCTAAGTATCTGGATCGCTGGTTTAAATATCGAATCGAGTATGAGTCGCCCTTTTCTGTTAAAAATTCAGTTTCTCTAGCTAATAAGCTTAAACAAGATACCCTTCCTCCGGGCACCATCCTCTGTTCTTTTGATGTCGTGGGCTTTTTTCCTAATATTCCAAAGGTCCCCACTATACAGCACATGGGGGACTTGCTTTTAAAGTTTAATACTCCTCATGATGAGCTTCAAAAGTTTTTCACCCTCCTTAACATCTGTTGGTCCCCTAACTTCTGTAAGTTTAACGGCAAATTTTATGAATTCTCGGAGGAGGTAGGTATTCCTATCGGCTCGCCTTTGGGCTCTCTCGTTTCTGAAATATTCATGTCCAAATTTGAGGGTGATTTGTTTTCCTCAGGCCAAGTGCTACTGAGTCACATCCATTACTGGCATCGATATGTGGACGACATATTATGTGCATGGACCGGTCCTCAAGAACTCCTTGGTGAGTTTCTTGAATATCTGAATAAAATATATCCCTCCATAAAGTTTACTCTAGAAATTGGAGGTGCCTCTATAAATTTTCTGGATCTCAATATCTCTAATAGAGATGGGAACCATGATTTTACTATATTCAGAAAACATACAGCGACCGATACTCTTATCCATGGTTCGTCCTTTTGTCCATTCTCTCATAAGATGGCTGCTTTTAACAGCTACATTCATCGATTGACCAGCATTCCGCTGAGTCAGCCAGCTTTTAATAAGGAACTTGCGACCATTAAGCACTTGGCCTTTGTGAATGGTGTCAACTTGGACATTGACCGTATGGTCCAGAAAAAGCTTACAAGGAGGAGCCTTGATTCTACCTCCTCTCTCCCTCTCCCTCGCGATGCGAGTATTTACAACAATAAAAAATTGCGCTGGATCAGGCTCCCGTATTTGGGTGAATTTTCATCTAAGCTGACTCGGATCCTTCGCCCCTTCGGCTTCAAGCCTGCGTTTTATAATCACACTACCGTAAGGGGGTTGTTTGTCAGGCTTAAGGACCCTATACCACGGAGGGAGAGGAGTGGAGTGTACAGTCTGACGTGTGGGGATTGCAACAGCGTTTACATAGGCGAGACGAGTCGCCAGCTCAAAATTCGAGTGGAGGAGCACCTCAAGCCCTTGGAGAAAGGAAAATTGGGTGAGTCTGCCTTTGCGGACCATCTCATCTCCAATGGTCATAGTTTTAATGAGGAGTCAGCCACCCTCCTCCATAGAGAAAACTCTTACCGAAAACGCCTTGCATTGGAGAATATCGAAATAGTACGACATCTGAACAGTGATGATGTTACTGTCCTCAACAGGTATATTCCTGACGAAGGTTTCATTGATTTGATTTACGAGACTGAGTCACCTTCCGAGGGCTAGCTCGTTCTTTCTTGAACTTCGTCTTCGTCGATATCCTGTTTACATCTCACATTCTGGGTCAGTGGCTTTCTATCTATGCCCGATGATGGTTCTTTAACCGAAAGATCTCGCGTCTTCCTTTGTTTATCTGCGGTATCTGTAAATTTTTATTTCGTTACTCTTTTG
Source organism: Aspidiotus destructor (assembly GCA_035079395.1). Taxonomy (NCBI): domain Eukaryota; kingdom Metazoa; phylum Arthropoda; class Insecta; order Hemiptera; family Diaspididae; genus Aspidiotus; species Aspidiotus destructor. The sequence continues at coordinate 479,339 of JAVHKZ010000020.1, forward strand.
AGTATCCTACAATATGTGTAACCGTAATGTTTCGGACCGTATTAATTCTTGCTTTTAGGGCCAGGAAACGCGGGATAACATACCGCACAACCTTATTGCGACACAAATTGACAACAATACGACTGACACTGTACCGGGTAACATATTCCTGTTTTTCTGTACAGACAAATGAATAATTCAAATAATTTCACGCCTGTTATTTTGATAGATGTGTAAAAAGAGCAATAACTGTGCAGTTTTTGGACTTGCGGAAAAAATTGAGCAACATGACTAGAATGGAGTAAAAAATTTTTAATAAAAGATTTTTCACATGATAAAAATTGAACAGTAAAAAAGTAGAAAAATATACGAATAAATAAAATTTTACGAACACACATATTATGGCAAAGTAAAACGAATTTCTAAATGGTGAATAAGGGTATAGAAGTACGACTTTTATTAGTAGACGTTTCAAAATAGAAAGACAATTTTTACATTCATGAGCTCGAATTATAAAATTACTTCGCACTAAACGAATTGTCATTACATCGAAAAAATAAAATACTTGATTTGTCCACTAATATCGATATTCCTTACATATAAAAATAGATATAATTAAATTTGTTCACAAACATATTTCTTACAGAGTGCGTATTAGTAGGTAAAATTTAAACAAGTTCGTGCGGCTTTAACCATTTGAGAGAAAACTGATTTGGGCACTGGCCGACGTCAAAAAAAAGAACTGTATCTGTGTATGCCCTCTGGGCAGTTCGATAAAATAAAATACTCAAAAAAAAAAAAACAAACATATTTCAACGTGAAATTAGCCTTAAAATAATGACTAACAGCGCTGAGCACAATGCGATGACAACCCTGGAGGAAACTTTATTAGGATTTGTAGCATCGCCGGCATTTTTGTTATTTGCCGTCCTCACCGTCATAATAACATCACGACTACAAGGAACTCCCACGTTGGGATATTGACAAGCAGAAAGCATTACCACATATTGACTGAAGTGCCTCCTTTCATGAAAGTAAAAATAAAAAAAAAAAACAAAAAAACAAACATATTTCACCTTGAAATTTGATCTCAATCAAGGGTTCATTACAAGACAAAAATATCACAGCCTATAAAGGAGAAAAAGAATCATGCGGCTAGACGGCCGCAATAATCTGTTAGTTCTCGCTTCCATCGCGGAAGAAGGTGAATTAGCTTTTAAATTTAAAATAATCCTTCACAATGTACATTCGTGAGACATGAAGACTAACAAATTCAAACTGGTCTTTGGGAGGAAAAAAATCAGAGTAGATTTGGATAGTAGAGAGAAAAAATGTTCAAAAATTGATCGAATATTAATTGTTTCAAAGTAAAAAAGTTCGAACGAGCACCTTTATAAAAAATGTTCAACACTTAGTTCAAGAAAATGAAAGAAACAGTATCGCCCCACGGCGTCATCCATACCATTACCATTTGCGAACTAAAACTCGATTTGTAACAGATTTCTAGTTCTACAACGGAATTTTACCTTTCCCAAGGGAGCATTGCTCTACTTTCTGGATGCATTCCCAATCCTGCCGCATCATCATCCAGTTTCAGTCTTTGAATACTAAAACCGCTATCCGAGCTCAATTTACAATCATTGAAATCAGCGTGGAATGAATCTCGAATATCTGACTGAACGGGATTTCGATGCTGACGCGTCGTATACGCTAGGTGTCTTACCCAGTCGTCTCACCCAGTCGTATACTTCACACGAAAATTAGCAAAAATGAACGCGCGGACAACGTGTTTTCCATAATGCAGTATTCACGGGACTCTGAAGAAAGAAAAAATAAAAATAAAAATGAATAAAATTCTATATCTTCTTGGGCGCCGCCTTCAACTGGTAATATTTTTTTTTGATTCGCTCCACCTCGGCCTGCAAAAACTGATTCAGCCATAACTGCGTCTTTTATCACTCGGATCATGACATACATCATACCCGACTGCCATCAAGCTCTGAACGCGGCCACGAAAATATTTTATTCGCACAAACTCAAAATTTCGATTGTATTAAATGTAATTAACAATATCAATATTTCGTACCTTATATGGAATTTCCACGGCCCAAGGCGCTCCCCCGACTTTACAATTCAGTTGTATCGCTACTTTTGTGGCAATACTCATCACATTTTTGCTGGTTATTGTCTTATACAAGACAACTTGCGAAGGCACTATAAATTGTAACATGTGCAATAGTAAATAATATTCATTTACTGAGTCTACTGAAGCTGCCGTGTTATAACTTAACAAAAATTTCTCTTACCAGGATTTTCGATAATGCACTTTTTTTTAATAGCGCTATATCGGTCCGATCGATTGTTCGGAACGATGCACATGACCAGTTGAGGATTATTCTCATGAATAGCGCGGTCCAAATTATGCACGTATTCGGAAACACGATCGCTCGTTAATTCGTAACTTAAACATGACATAATAAAATAAGAAAATACGATTTCGTCTATTGCGAGAATTCGAGTTAGAAAATTGTTTCTGCTAACCATGTTGGCGAATTGATGCGGTATTTCATTCCCTCTGCTGCTTGCTTCAAGCTCTCGAAAAAATATTTCGTCTCCCTACTCGATCGAGAAAGGAATAATATTACCCAATTTTCGATGTCAACGTTTTGCAACATTTTGTTCGATCGTAAATTTCGATCCCAATTTGCATCTCTTCCGGCTTCATAGAATCGACCATCGGCTACGTAAATTTTCTCTGTGGGGAGAATGCGTCCTTGAATCGGGACCAAATTTCGATCTAATTCAAGACCCCACGATCTCAATTTTTTGGAAATCTGCAAATGAATTAAATCATGTCATATGATAAATTCTAAGTCCATTATTAGGGGGGGGGGAGGTTGGTACTCGCGAATTTTCAATAGTGGGTGTCAGAAAAGACATGAAACATGTCAAGAAAAAAAAAAAAAAAAATGGGAGAACAAAATTTGTATGCCCTTCCTAAAAACGAATATGAAGAATTGTCTTCATGAAAATGGCCTCACAGCACCCCCGGGGAAATTTTACAGATAAGGGTAGCACAATTTTTTTGGTATAAGCCCACGCGCAATTTCTATTTCAAAGTCCGCAATAACATTTGCCAAAGTATCGGTAGTGTCACGAGGGGCCCGCAATGGAGTTTATACAGGTGAGACTGACCGTCAGCTAAAAATTAGAATAGATGAGCATAAGAAAGCGTGAGAAAAGAAGAAATTGGATGATTCGAAATTTGCGGACCATCTCATTACCAGTGGTCATAGTTATAAAGAGGGGTCCGAGACGCTCCTCCACAGACAGAACTCGTACTTCAAAAATACCGCACTCGAACATGTCGAAATTATTCGACCTGATGAGGGATTGATTGAACTACAAAGAAGTTTACGAGTATAATTCACATTGTGATGATTCTCTAGTCCAGTCATGATTTCCTCGAATGTTTTTGTTTCCAGCCGTACTTGGTCAGTTGCTTTCACGTACCCGTTGACTATGGTTTTTTTGTCGAAAGCGCTCCGGTGATTTTTTATTCCTGTGGCTTCATTCAAATTACTCCTTCGTTTTACTCGTTTGAGTATGTCCTCGTTCGATGTACGTGCAACTAAAAGCACACCCTTATTTTTTACTGACATAATTACCTCATAGCGTCGGTCAAGCCAGTCATTACGCAAAATTCGGGAACGAGGTATATTAATTCCGGTTGTCCGGCACGTCGCTGCCTCGCATTGCTGCGCGAGATCAACATCGGTTGTCTTGTGTCTCCCACAGTAAGATTGTAACGCTACGTGCATTAGAAATTACAATGGTTAAAGAATCAGGACTAATCGCAGATCACGTTTTCATCAGTACATATTGTAGAAACAGGACTTACTTCGCGAAAATAGTCAACGTATCTCTTATTTGAAGTTTCACCGCGTCTAGTTATTTGGAATGTACATGATGGGTTTTGATTGTAGTCCACTTCGTCTACTCGGTAAGTTTTCTCATTATAACGAGTAATGATGATAGCGCCGATCATAGCATTGTTATACAATTGGTGAAATAGTTTTCAATTATAATATGATACTCAATAAATCAGAGGTAAGTATAAATACTTTGTAAGAAATTTTTTTCATTTATGGAGGGACAAAAGTTACAAAGTATTAATGTTCATCTCGCGGTATAACAAGAAGGAAGGAAAAATTTTTTCAAAATTTTGAATGTTAAAATACTCACTTGAATATTTGCCTGCCCAGGGTTCTCTCTTTGCTGTTGCAAACATGATTCAAGGACATTATACGCCGTGTCTTTTCTTAAGAATTTGTAAGAAATTTCGGCCTGTAACATGATATTATCTTCACATTGGACTACGGAGGTTGTATAACCTGGCCATAATTCCAATTTATAATCCGGAATTTCAATCTGAAACCATGAAAAATACAATTCATCTGGTGATTCATAGGAAAGAGATCTAGACTCAATAAATGAATTACACAGTACTCGTTGGTAATTTATAAATTTCATAAAGAAATAAAAGCCAATCCGCAGTTTTCTTTCATCCCGTGATAGCTATGATGAAAGGAAATTTAAAACCTATTTTAACAAATGAGTCACGTGTCATCTTTTGAAGCACGCTTTACACGAATATCATTCGAGAGGTATAGATGATGTGAAAGAGTTGATTTTTATACAGGATCTTACATCCTTGCTTCGAAAAGGCATTTGTTTGACTAATTCAAGTTTGCTGGAATAGTTTTTCTGGTAAACTAGTACAATTTACTATTTTCATGCGTACCTTAACGGCAGGGTCGTAGTAGTTTCGCCGTATCAACGTTAAATTGAGATGATGTTGACACTCTCTCATTATGATATTGAAAATCTGAAGATATGGATAATCAGATTTCTCCACGGTCCCCACAAATTTAATCGTAATTTTGTAGTAGTCTTTTTCAGTTCTAGGATCCCTGGAAACTAATTCGAGAGGTCCCTGGAACAAATGAAATAAAATGAGCGAATTAAGCGATAAAAAAAACGACGCGAAACATTGATGGATCTTTACATACATTCAGGCAGGCGTTTTCGAATGTGAACAACGTAGATCCATCGAACAAGTAACCTTGGAAATGCTCTTCATGTTGCCGCAGAAGTCTCTTCTTCATGAATGTGCGATCCTCATCAATGAATTCGACGTGATGTTTGCATAAGCTCCATTTAGCGTTCTTAGTTTGTAACTTGAAGTAATTTGCGGAAAAATTTTCCATTTGCCCCGTTAATCCTATAAAACGAAACGTAAAGTACGGGGATCATCAAGTCTCGTTTCTTCAAACCATAAACTACAAAGAGAATACCGTCTGAGAAAATTTAATTTACCTTGTTTTGGTTCCATTTCAGCTGGTTTTGTAACTAGGATCTGTTGGCTTCCAGCAGGTCGTGGAGCACCTCGGCCGACAGATTGTTCACCGTTACCACTATCATCTCCGCCTACGTAAACAGAAATTGATAAAAGTCCATTTAAGTAAGCCACAAGGCATAGGTATGATATCGACTGCGGCAAATGATGCGCTGTTTGACCATTCGAGTCATAGTGTTCCAAACTCCGACAAAAAAAGAATACATACAAGATGTGAAGCATTTCAATTATCGATTATCGCAAAACATATAATTCGATTTTCGCATCACAGAAGTAAAGCCGAAGTATGAGAGCGTCGGTCGCTCTCAAGCTAAAGAAATATAATAGTCACATTGACTGAAAAAATATAGTCGATTTCAACAAGCTCATTATTATATCGAAAAGAAATGCATTTGTTTAATCAAACTCACTATTGTTGGTTACTTTGATCACGTTGTAGATCAGTTTTGACTGACTTCTTGGGCAGTTTGTCTAGATTTTACAAGAAAGTGAATTGGTTGATTTTGACTTTTTTTTTTTTCTATTGTCAAGACGGGAGAATTGACGGAAAATATCAATCTTTCAAGAGGGAGCACTGTTTTATGACCGGGAGGGGAGAAGGGGAGGGGGAAAATCGAGGAAAAATGACGAATGCCGTTTGCGGCCGATCTGGGACTCAGAAAATGGCATTGTTTGGTAGAAAGAGAGACTCACGAACTAGGATGCCAGATCTACGGATTTTTAGTCCTCGAAAAAGATACGGGGTTTTCTTTTTCTATAAATTTTACCAGGCCCTGGATTTTACGTACAATATGGATTTCTAACGATCAAGGGAAAGGTACCTTAAACACAGGGACGAGAGATACTTTTCTCCTGGTCGTTATTGGCTGGTACTGCGGTTTCCCGTGATATTGAGTCGATCAAGGGAAAAGTACCTCAGTTGCATCTTAAGAAAGATACCTTTTTCCTTATTGTTCTTAATGGATAAATCAAAGTCGGTAGGAATCTGTTTTTTAGTCTCACAAAAAATGGAGGATACGGATATTTTGTAATTATCATCAGGCAACACTGCTCACGAACTATAGGTGATAGGAAGACCTCCAAGGTATAGGTGATAAGAAAGGGACTTGGAAAAATTTCGACCTCAGAGCTATAAGAGGAAGTGGGTTATTGGTCAATGAAAAACTCAAGCGAAAAATTTAGATCACATCGTCGGGGATCCGAACCGCCTAGTCTTTTATCTTTTGGATAGCTCACTCGCGGTTCTGTATACTAAATTAAGAGATCACATAGCACCATACTTTGGGCTCGTTCACCCCCCTATTGGTCTAGTATGGGTATCCATTAGAATTCAAGCCGATAGCTTTTAGGGGCTCACTCTGGTATGCGTCAATATTTTAGGCTACTAGTTTCCAAGAGCTCACTCTCTCCGCTCGTCCTCGCCCTCCCTGGTTTAGGATACTGTATATTAAGTCTATATGATGAGAGATGAACCCACTATAGCAGCCTGAGGTGGGCCCAATCCTTGAAAAGGACACTTTTCTATAATCGCTGTTCGTTGTCTTGACGGCACACCTGATATTATCTGGTGCTAGGACACCCTCATACACGGAGCCGAATGTGCCACGTCCAAACTCGTAAGCGAGGTAACTCGTCGCTTCTCCAACAAAATGCCCATCTATACCTCGACTTGACTGAGGTAGATTAGATGCAGGCTCTTACTCAAAATTTAAGTCAATTCGTGCGCAAAGTGTAATCATTAGTGCGTTCGTGATTACCCAGCGTTTTCGATTGGCATAGAAACTATCTATTTGTGCATATAGATCACATTTTTTATTAAAATTTAGTTTGTAGAATAGTTTTAAAATTATAGATTTATCTATGTTCAAACATCGGAGTTTATTCGCGAACACAATCCTTGACAGAGTCTAGGATAAGGGTATAGTGTAGTTCTGGAATTTGTTGTGCAAATTTACGCATGGGTTCAACGTTGGGGTATGTTTAGAAATGGGGCCTTACGCCAGCCAACTGTCCAGAAATGGACCTTCTTTTATGCTGAGGAACAGCGGTTAAATACTCTCGTCCTGAGATGAGATTTAAATCATCAAAAGTCAAACCATCAAAGTATACTTGAGAGAGCAAAGAGGTGACGATATGTGTTGTTTAAAGCATGTTGCGGGAACCGTGAAGACTTGTAAGTCCGAATGCATCATCGGAAATTTCAGAGTAAAGAACAACATAACTAATGTTTTCTGAATGACCTATCAAGAGCACAAATTAGGGGCGAAAGAGAGATATTGTACACAATGTGAACAGAAGAGAACGGGACAATAAGGCTCGTCAAGCTTAATATAAATGAGGGACCGATTAGAAAAATATTCTTATTGCGTCCGAAATCGGAGTAGGCGCGAATTGTACTTTAGACCAATAATATTATTGCGCCTTAGTTATTTGTACATTGACCACACGCCTTTCAATTTGTCGATCATAATTTCCATGTATCGAGTTGAAATAGTATATTATACTATACATGTGGGTAAAGTGAGCGTTTACCTAACGAGGCAAAAATTTCGATCTGAGCCGAAGGCTAGTAGAGCAATTTGCCGATTTGGTGATCAATCTCGAAACCCACAAGTATTGAGAGATTTTTTTTCTATAATAATAATAATAATAATATAATAATAATAATAATATCAACCTTTAATAGGTAGTATATGTTACATCTTATAACTTAATGAACAAAATCAATTACAAAATATTTATATACTACCGGACGCCCATTCCCGGGCTTTTTTCTATAAATGATGTTAAAAATAACACGCAAACGTTATTCGCTGATTCATTTTTCTTTCACACTTCTATTTTTTCTTTCACGCTAATCTCGGTGTGGGTAAAACTATAACTTTGACCGCACCTGTGCAAAACGCTGTTTTAACATCATAGGTAGATAAGAAATTTTTATTTTACCGAATATCACTGAAAATGGAATGAAGTCCGAAAACAGGGTTGAAAGCCGAATAAGGCCATGTTACGTTCGAAAAATAATGAAGACGAATACTCGAAAATATTCGTATGATGTGCGTATATAACCAGTTGCTACTTCTAAACGAGAAGAAGTAGTAAATTTACAACCTCAGCTGATTCCAAACTACGCACTCTCGCGAATTCGTGTACAATGCAATGCATACGTACTATACGTACATTTTGGGTTTTGAGATAAAAGGCTGAAACTGAGCCTTCCCTTTAATAAGTAGAGCATATTATTAGGTAAACCCTTGGTTGAAAGGGTTACAAATTCAGCATTCAAAGATGATGTGTAACTTTATTCGCAATCGCGAGATATTGATGAGAAAGGATGCAAAAAGATGAACACGAGTTGGTTTCGCCATTAACGCTAGTTGTTGGACAAGGACTTGAAGAAAGAGAACGAATGACTTTACAATACGGTACTATGTATTTTCATAAAAACAGCTCTAGTAAACACGTTTGGATCGGTTCTCTTTGGCCATTGACGGGAACTCTCTTCTAGCAGTAGAAGTGGCCTTTGCCTGCTATTTTTCTAGAAGATCTTACGGGCCCTAGCCGCGCGAAAAGATAGGCCGATTGCCTCTCACGAAATTCAAGTTGTCGTACAACGTACGGGGTGGAACGGAGGGACTGTGCATCACGCACAGCCGTACACACTCTTTAGGATGGTGATTAAGAAACCGGTGGACAGTCGAGTGCACCCGAAAAGGGAGGAAACGCCGCCCTGGCAGTGGCAAGTACTGATGAGCATAGTACGGGAATCTCCTGGAAACCGGTGGATTGAGAAGCCGTGAAAGACTATTAGGTGACTTCACTGGTCCGGAGCCCCTATAGGTGCCTACTCAGAGAGGATCAAAATAGGGACGTAACAGCCGAAAATCACCAATTTGTGAAAAATTGTCCAGAGTCACGGAATTTTGAATGAAAAATTGGTGAATTTCGCCAAAAATTAAGTAATTTTGGTGAAAGAATTTAATACTGAAATATAATCTAGTCCAGAAATTGGAAAATTAGAAATTTCGATCGAAAAATTGTTAGGATTTTTGTACTGATGAGATTTATCCCTAAAATTCGTTTATTTCGATCAAAAACTGGTCGGAATTGAGTAATTCTGGTTTTGAATTGGTAAAAGGATCGCGTGTTTTTTCCATTTTTTTTTTTTTTTTTAAATGTCGAATAATACAGTGCCGAAAAATCCGGGCTCTACTCATTCAGTATTTGGTAAGGTTGGGAGGGGCAATCTTTTGCCAGTTGGCGCGTTTGTGATTGCTTCCTCCTTACTCCTCAATTATACGTGTTCTTCCTGTTCTCCTCGCAAATCTTCTACTGTCAGGCCTTTGCATTCCCTCTCCCACAGTACTTTGACAACTCTTTCCATATAGGCTGGATTTTGAACGACCTCTTCTCCATGATATTTTCGCATTCGACTGTTACCCCTTTAATATTCAATCTGAAGTCCATATTTTAAGATGCTGCTGGCATTTTGTTAATGTAGATAATGATAGTTTTTCCTAAATAATTAGAGGGGGAAATTTTTCTTTTTCTCGACTCAACGATAGGCTTTGCCCGCGATGAACTCGAGAGTGGCAAGTTCGCCCGTCGACATCGCGGATGCTTCACGCGTATAATTCCGGGACGCAAAAACGTGTTCATCGAGAGAGATACTACATTCGAGTTTGCCATTTTTTATCGAAAGGGCACATAAAATTATCGTTTATTTTATCGTGATCGGGGCGGTGAGCTGGTAATTTCGATGAGTGCACCAAGATACCGTGACTAAATTGCCGTCGATCCGGCCGTGTCAACTTCAGTGGTTTGTATGCTTCGTATGCTATCAAGGTTTTCTCTTCCCGTCAAAAAATTATCTAACTTCCTTTGCTCTCATCTTCTTCCATTCTCTCTCTCTCTTTCCTGTTCTTTTTTCTGTCTCTGTCGTTTTTGACTGATTTCTTACGTGGTACATTTCTCATGTGTGTAATTCTTCTCGGTATAGAGCGACACATCAAATCATTAGAAGGGGAAATTTTTCTTCTTCTCAACTCAAGGATAGACTTTGACCGCGATGAGCTCGAGAGTTGCAAGTTCGCCTGTTGACATCGCGGTCGCTTTTCGAGTATAATGCCGGGACGCGAAAACGTGTTCATCGATAGAGATACTATATTCGAATTTGCCTTCAAAAGTTGATACCGTATTTTACCAAGTATAAGTCACACCCCAGTTTTGAAGATGAAAATTTTGAAATTTTTATTTTGCCTGCATATAAGTCGCACCGTAGGATGAAACGAAAAGTGTATAGTCTATTAATTCACAAAAAATATGCCGAACATGAAAAAAATGAAGGTTTTTCTCATGTCGCGGTAAACAATCGTTACAATAAAATTGAAAAAGTACAATTTTATTACCTTCTAGGTATTTTTACACAAATTAATCTTCATCATCTCCTTCTTCTTCGCTCTCAAAATCACTCTTGTTTGCGTACGCTCTTTCTTTTTTATTTCTTCATTTCTATACTTGCATATAAATCGCACGCGCGTATAAGTCGCACCCCGTTTTTCAAGCTCTCGAAACCTATTTTAAAGTGCGACTTATACTCGGAAAAATACGGTAGTTAAAATTTTTCATTGAAAGTGCACATCAAATTTTCGTTCATTTAAATTTTTGTTTATTTTATCGTGATCGGCGTGCTAGTAATTTCGATGAGTGCACCTAGCTACCGGATATGTCGAATAGTGCGTTCATTAGACTAAATTGTCGTTAATCCTAGGCCTTCTTAGAAAATGTATTCGAGACTGTTTGCAAGTCCTGATCGCGTTCAGTAAAATTTTTTATCAGTTGATTTATCGAATAAATAACTTTACGTGTCTCGGGTACCTTTTAACTTTCCCGCTCGTTAGGCAGTTGTTTGATCCTTGATCTAGCGAAGTACCTTCCAGCAATTGACTGGAGGTGAGTTACATAGACACGTAACATTTATATAAACCCGCGATAAATGATTAAAATAGCAGTTTCAAAGATCAAGGAATTTTCAATTTAAAAATAATCGAAGAATTTAGGATATTAAAACAGAATTTAGGTACGGGTAATACGCGCTACCGGTTACAATCATACGTTGACGGTCATCATCAGGCAAATGAAGTGTTGAGCGAAGGAAAATAGTGTCAACGTCTTCTTCACCTTAAATTTACATGTTGCGAGTGCGGAGTGACGGCATCAATCATCATTAAACTCGTAGATATATCGTCTGAGGGGGGTGATGAAAGTTGCACTTTTTGACCTTGAGATTTGAAGGCCGAAACAGTTTCGATTTCCTCAGCACGATTCATAAAACAACCTTTCAAACATACATAGGTTATTTTCCCGGTTACCTTCTTGAAATCGTGGTTCTTCTCTGCACAATGTTTGGCCTTAGCAGAATCGGACAATGTCTTCGTATTGAACGCTGTACGGTGTTCGCTTAATCTCTTCTTATATTCGTGACCCGTTTGTCCGACATATAGGGCATCACACTCACCGCAGAATAAATTATATATACCTGGTTTCTTGTCCATAATATTATCTTTGATGCAAATGAGACGACTCAATGTGGTGACTGGATAAAAACCGGTGTAGTAGCCATACCTATTCAACTCCCGAGCGAGTTCATTTCCGAGGGGAAGGAATATTGTGGTGAGGAAGAGGATTGTCACAAGATTCATACAAGAGTAGCCGCAAGTTCTTCCGGCGTACCATCATAGGAATATCGATATTTAACCTGTTTTTGAGGGCAATGTTTTGGATGTTACGTATCTCAGATTTCCGCGATTCTTCTGTAAGAGGGAGGCGGAGTAGTCGATGTATAGCAGCGTTGATCATTGCCAGTTTATGCGGTTGAGGATGAAGGGAATCATTATGAATAGATATTCCAGTGAATGTGTCTTTCCTGAACATAGAGAAGTCTAGAGACAAGCAGGATGGTTGAGGTTTAAGTCAAATAGTTAGATCGGGGTAGTCCAGTGAGTCGTTCCCAATTTCAACCGTGAAGGTCATTGAGGAGTGGAAATTATTCATTGAAAGAAGAAAATCATGATGATGATCGTGAGATCCGTCCCAGCCTCAGAATATATCGTCAACATATCGAGTGTAGTGGAGTACATGTTCAGGTCCAGGTCCATTGGTCGGAATATCATTCTCCATATTGTCCATGAATACGTCGGCAACTAGATTGGAGAGTGGTCCTCCCATTGGGAGACCATCTGGAAAACGGTATGTGGTTCCTCGGAAGAACATATATTGTCCTTCAGGCACAGCGTGACAAGTTTTTGGAATTCGAGGATCATATTTTCATGGATTTGCTGTTTGCGAAGGAGTGAGAGTCATGATCTCAATAGTGTGAAGCACAGGAATACGAGTAAATATACTGACGGCATCGAATGAAAGAAGACGTGAGCCAAAAGGTAATGTTTTATGCATTAGGTCATGGGCGAGCTTGGTAGAATTGTTGACTGTCCATAGTTTACCATACATCAAATATTCGGGAGTAAACTGAGTGATACTGTGAATTGAAGCGTGAGCTATAGTAGTCCATGCTAAATTATTTTCATTTTCATTTTTCCTACATCTTATTGAACTTTTTCAATTAGACGTTTTCCGTATTCATTATTAAGAACTATTCTGTTTTTCCCTCCTTTTACAGATTGAATAATTATCCTATCACTACTTTGTATACAAATACAGAATTACACAATAAATTACTATACACGAATAAAAGAAGAAAGAAACAAAGAAGGAAGAAGCGAAGAAACAAAAAGAAAAAAAAAAGAAATATAAATTCAGAGTATTGCAATTTGCATACATATTATCCTAGACATTACAGACACGAGAAGAGAACTATTATACAATTTATAGCGTGTTGTAATATCCTTTATACAAAAAACGGATTCTTAAGTAATCTGTGTTGACGGAAATTGTAGATTTTACGACAACAAAACACCAAATCCAGAGACGTATTTTCAGGATGTAATAACGCTTGGCGTGGATAGCGTTTTTTCGCCAATGGCGGAACGATAACACTGGATATATCCACTGATTCAGCGGCTTGTCGTATACTCTTATGATACCTATTTTACATTATACATTTGCAAATCAATAATTATTGCTTCATTGCGTTGGACGTTTTGAAATTAGGATGTTTAATTTGCGTCGTTTTGAAATCGGCACGATACATTCACATTGTTTTTACAAAAAACTTTTTTCTCTGAATAGAACACTAAAACCGGAGAAGATTAGAGGGACTCCTTGCAAAGCAACAGGATAGGGTTGTCCAAGAAATCGATATTGATCGATTTAAATTGCTCGCTCTTACAAGTATTGATTATTGATAAGGAAAGCGAAGTAATTGATCGAATAGATTCGTTTAGAAACGAATCGAAACGACTTCGGAACAAGCGACTGTGAAATGGTTCTGGAGCACAATGAAACAGTTTTGGTTCGAATCGATTTTGGTCCATACAAATATAAAAAAACGTTGATTCTCGATAATTCTACAGAGCAAAATCGATAAAGTGCGGTTCAACTAATATTGCAGATGAGATTGCAACTCGTGGGTGAAAATCAAAAACGCTAGGCAAACTAGACGAGGCCATGGGTCAAGCTAGCCGTAAAATATCAGCTTGAGGCTTCAACCTTGAGCTTGAGTTACAATTGTATATGCCATGAATTTCAAGTAAGATTTTTTATTTCCAGCTTTTTCAAGCTATAATATCAAAAAATCTGTGCCGGACCGATTTCTTCTTATTTTCAGGTTTGCTCAAGAGAAGATGAAAAATTGAAAATGAAAATTTGAGCTCAAGCCTCGAGTTTTAATCATGTAAGTGGTAAAATAGCAGCTTCAATATTCTTATATGAGCCATAAGTTTCAAGTCGAGCTTTATGCTCATCAAATTTACGTTCAAGCCATACGCTCAAGCTTCATTTTACGACTTGACCCTTCTGAACTGGACTGTGTTCGAGTTGAGGTACCATGGTATTGATTAGATTCTTCAATCGGTCACAATTTAGACGAGAATTACTTCCAAGTCTCACCCCTAAATCTGATACAATAGTAGTTTTAATTCTTCCGCGTTGTCAGTGGGAATGATAGCAAACTTCCTACCTTTATAATATAGGTTCAGTTCATTCTCTGGTAAGAGAACGTCAGTAAGATTAACCACAGGAGGAGGGAAGCCAGTTACTTGATTATGGGTTTTGGATTTGGCTGCTACCAGTTTCTCAATTTTTCGAAGCCTAGTTCGACATAAGGAAGAGTGAAGGGCAGTTTGTTTCTTTGTTACCTGATGAAGAAAATCCCAAAGCTCGGAGGGAGAGAGTTCAGCATCAAGGCGATTACGTGATCGTTCCAATATAGCTTTCTTACCGTACCATGTTCGACGTTCAGCATCCGAAAATATCATGGAGAAGAGGTCGTTCAAAATCCAGATCTTAATTCTGTTTTGTTGTTCTAAATTCTTCGATTATTATTAAATTAAAAATTCCTTGATCTTTGAAATTCCTATTTTGATCATTTATCGCGGGTTTTACTTTACCTCTAATCAACTATGCCGACACGTAATTTTGAGGATTCAATTCTATTACCCTGCTATGGCCAAACAAACCACGATTTTAAGAAGGTACCTGGGAAAATAATCTATGTATATTCGAAAGGTAGTTTTTCGAATCGTGCTGAGGAAATCGAAACTGTTTCGGCGTTCAAATCTCATGGTCCAAACCTGTTGAATGATCTAAGTGCAATTTTCATCACCCCTCTCACACGATATATCTACGAGTTCAATAATGATTGATGCCGTCACTCCAATCGCAACATGTAAATTTGTGATGAAGAATTGATGTTCGACACTATTTTCTTCGCTATACTCTTCAATTGCCGGATGATGACCGTCGCCATACGGTTGAAACCGGTAGCGCGTATTACCCGTATCTAAATTAAATTTCTGTTTGCTCTAAATTCTTTCGATTATTATTAGGTATATTAAAATTCCTTGATCTCTGAAATTGCTATTTCGATCATTCGCGGGTTTTATACTGTTACGTGTCAATGTACCTCACCTCTAATCAATTCTAGCAAATCGTTAATCTTTGAACGTCGTCAAGCAATCTCTAAACATGATGTACGTATCCCTTCTTTCGGCCTTTGTTTTTATGAATTTTTACCAGTCCCATATTCTCAACCCTTTTAGATTTGTTCGATTGGACTTCCAATCATCGTAAGTTCAATGCAGGCCACACGGCCGTACGTGTACGGAGCCAAGTCATCTTTCTTACTTGGATTACGCTACCGAAGAGCGTACTTTCTTCTACTCCCTGCAGAAGGGATAAATATTATTAACGACAGACTTTTTTTTTGTTTTAATCTTGGTTCCAAGTTTGGAGGTACACGGTGGGGCCATTTTATTTCGCGTATAAAACATATACTTTTTTCTATACATGATGTTAAAACAGCGTTTTGACTGCATCTATAGGTGCGGTCAAAGTTTCAGTTTTAATAGAAAAACAAATTAGCCTGTGATGCGAGTTTGCGTACGGTCGCGATAATCATTGAATTGGTTAAATGACCATGATTGAAGATGGAAAATAATGGAAGTGATTTTCTTCTATCTACACTTTGTGTTACGATCGAAAAATAATGAAGACGAATTCTCGAAAATTCGTATGAAAATGAACGCACGTGTGTGTATATGAAATAGACGCGACGATCGTTAACCAGTTGCTAAGCCTAAACGGGGAGAAGTAGGAATTTTACGACCTCAGCTGATTCTGAATTATGCACTCTCGCGAACTCGTATCCGATGCATACGTACTACTCGTACATTTTAGGTTTTGAGATAAAAGGCTGAAATTGAGCCTTCCCTTTAATAAGTAGAGAATATTATCAGGTAGCCTTCTAGTCGAAAGGTTTAAGAACCCAGCATTCAAAGATGACATGTAACTTCATTCGCAATCGCGAGTCATAGATGAGAAAGTATGCGAAAAGATGTACACGAGTTGGTTTCGCTATTAACGTTAGTAGTTGGACAAGGACTTGGAGAAAGAGAACGCATGACTTTACCATACGGCACTATGTATTTTTATAAAAACTGCTCTAGTAAACACGTTCAAATCAATTCTCTTTGGCCATTGCCGGGAACTCTCTTCCAGCAGTAGAAGTGGCCCTTGCCTGCTATTGCTTTAGAAGATCTTACAGGCCGTAGCCCCGCAAAAAGATAGGTCGATTGCCTCTCACGAAATTCAAGTTGTCGTACAACGTACGGGGTGGAACGGAAGGGACTGTGCATCACGCACAGCCGTACGTACTCTTTAGGACGGTGATTGAGAAACCGGTGGACAGTCGAGTGCACCCGAAAAGGGAGGGAACGCCGCCCTGACAGTGGCAAGGGGCATTGCCGGGAACTCTCTTCTAGCAGTAGAAGTGGCCCTTGCCTGCTACTGCTTTAGAAGATCTTACAGACCGGCGCTACGCGAAAAGATAGGTCGATTGCCTCTCACGAAATTCAAGTTGTCGTACAACGTACGGGGTGGAACGGAGGGACTGTGCATCACGCACAGCCGTACGTACTCTTTAGGACGGTGATTAAGAAACCGGTGGACAGTCGAGTGCACCCGAAAAGGGAGAGAACGCCGCCCTGGCAGTGGCAAGTACTGATGAGCATAGTACGGGAATCTCCTGAAAACCGGTGGATTGAGAAGCCGCGAGAGACTTTTAGGCGACTTTACTGGGCCGGAGCCCACTTGGGAAACTTAGAGAGGATCAAAACAGGGAAGTAACAAACTGCTAGATTCAAAAAATAGAACGTAGATTGGTATGGGAGTGGAAAAGGTTTATAGGCATGAGAGGAGTTGTACCTAATCAAGTTTTCAATTGGGATGCATAAATGTTGGAAATAGAGAAATGAGGGAATGTCCGCTAGCCACAGTAGAAAGATGACCTATAAGGAGAAGAGATTTTGCAGACCAAAATTTATTGTTGATGAATAATGAACCCAATTCAAGAGATTTGTGGACCTGAGAAGATTTTTAAGAATTCTGGTTTGAAAGTATATCTTAGAGAGAGCAAGTATTAATTACATCTTCCAAATGAAGTTTGAGGTACGTATGAGAAAAGTTGATCAATTCTGAAATTTTTTGGGGCTGTCCAATCCGAGAGGAGAAGGTGGAGAAAAAAGTCGATCGCGTGTACCTAAAGCAGAGCCAGTAAAATTTTAATTATGGGGGAAGGCTTTGAATTAGTTAGAGTAGGTCATAGCAGTATGTATTACAAAATGCGCGAGAGGAAAAATATGAAGTCTTTGTCGGGATTGAATAATTTATGTGATGATCACTATGGCTTCAGACAATGTTTTTTAAAAAAACATGGATGGGAGACGTGTGATGAAATGTGTAAGTAGTTATTTTCTTCATGTAGGATGATTTTCTCAGGTTCAAGTACTCTAGCATAAAACCAAGAACAAAAACAAAAATTATTTTGTGGACTTGAGAAATTTTTGGGAATGGTGCTTCAAGATATTTCTTGAGGTGTATGAATTATTCATTTTATGGGGCTTATCTTTTTGGGGTGGTAGAAGTTAGACGTAGACGTTAGAAAATAGTTGATTGATTGTCAAGCTTCCAGTGTTTCCTTAGGAAGTAGAGGCGAGAGAGGATAGAGTCAAGTCAGTGAAATGGTTTGAGTCAATCGCGGGTGGCGGAAGCCGAAGGTAGCAGAATCTCGGTTATTGATGAACGCTTCAGCTTGATCAGAAGAGATGATATTGTAGTATGTTGAGTGATCCTGCACCGTAAGAGCTGCATAGATTCGCCCACATAAATTTTGGGGCAGTCAGAGCACGGAATACCATAAACAACACCCGATCGTTCAAGTAAGGGGGTCGTATCCTTAGTTTTCGAAAATATCAGATTTTGCAAGGTTTATTTTCAGTAGCGTCTTGATAATGGTCATGAAGTGACCGAAACGTCGACCACTTGAATTAAATGTTTTCAAATGAGGGCGGGCAAAACCTGATGTGTTAGTGTTTTGTACAAAAAAACGTTGTAAGGGAAAATATTTGTGACAAAAGTTGCTCTTTATCAAATTTTACGTAAAAAAGGTCACTTGTGAAATTTTTGTATAGTTGAAAATAACGCCGCTACAGCGCGCAGAAGTTCGCACATTTTTTGCATATTCACGCCGTATACCAAATAATGCATTCGGGTATTTGTATTTGGTATATGCGAGAATCCGTTTGGAAACAGTAGTATACACTAATATCACGGTGCCTAGTATCTCAGGAATAAGAATGGATTCAGTTGAACAGTTTTGCTTCGCATGTGTTCCTAGAAACCATTCCAGGAAATGTACGTCCATCTGGCCTCTGCTGTATACAGTGTTCCGTAATTTACAGCATACAGGCCTTCATTATACTAGTGCTTATGTACAGTATACAAGGTTCCATAATATACAATAATACTAGGCTACGCCCTCATTATATTGTTACGTTCGAAAAATAATGAAGACAGATACTCGAAAAAAATTCGTATGAAAATGAACGCACGTGTGTGTGTATATGAAATAGACGCGACGATCGTTTCAGTTTCTCCCCTCTCTGAACTCCAGAAAAAAAAAAACTAAGAACGTTGCTTCACTGTAACATGTTTTTTTTTGGTGGTAGAAAACTGCTTCTTGTTGGTTGGAATACTGCGGATCAACGGAACTGAACTACTAATCTGATTCATAGGTTTTGTATCTTTCATTACCGTTGAAAGAAAGAAACAGAGAAGAACATAGGTACCATTCACGATATGATTGCATCAATCAACTAGCTGATTATATTATACAATATTTACAACTATCATAGTACGTTATGAGCGCGCTCTACTAATTGATAGATACAACAATAGGTTTCCGCTAAACAGGTAAATGTTGTTGCAGCACGTAATCT
The DNA here is from genome assembly GCA_035079395.1 of Aspidiotus destructor. NCBI lineage: Eukaryota > Metazoa > Arthropoda > Insecta > Hemiptera > Diaspididae > Aspidiotus > Aspidiotus destructor. The sequence goes on from JAVHKZ010000020.1 coordinate 498,689, forward strand.
GCCAATTTCCCTTGTTGTGCCAACATCGAAAGGAACGGGCAAATAAATTGGTCGTAATTATGAGTACGCCGGCAATCATCTACTTTATACTGTTTTGGTTTTCCGTTTTCTTCTCGCAAAAAACCTGTCAAATAAAATAGATGTAATTTATTTATGCTAATCAATTCAGGTCTTACAATGATATACGTATCGCGATGCACGGTAAAACTTACCTTCGCATAAACTTATTTCCGACTCCAAGTTCTTGACCAAAGCGTGCGAACGTATGATGCGGGGGATGCATTTCTTTTCGTGAGAATTAGAACACTCATCAGTTTTCTTTTCGGTCACTAGAGGACTGGTACTGGTATCTAGATTGCAATGCGAGCGTAGGATGGTTTTTCCCATCCTGCGGGAAGAGCTCCAGCTTCGAAACAAACTTTTCGCACAGTCGACTCTTTCGATTTTGAGCCACTACCATCGTTATCCGCGAAGGCTACTCTAATAACTACAAATTTATTGAAATCCTTGATGTACGGACCATTTTGCCCCGGTGAATTGAATGCTGAACCTACTTCAGACGATGTGCCTGTGCTCGAAGAATTCGGTGCAGGTGATGTTTGACCCGTTAAGGGAGTAAAGTAATCGACTTTTTTCTCTCCAAATTCAGTCTTTTTTTCATGATGATCTGCACAGGGTACTACAACTGAAATATTCAAACCTGGCGGTTCAGATTTGCCAATATCTTTAACGGTAACTTTTTCGCTTTCAGCAGACTCTGCTGCTTTGGTCAATTTCGCTAACTTACACAAAGTTCTCGTTTCACGCACAGCCGTACGTACTCTTTAGGACGGTGATTAAGAAACCGGTGGACAGTCGAGTACACCCGGAAAGGGAGGGAACGCCACCCTGGCAGTGGCAAGGGGCATTGCCGGGAACTCTCTTATAGCAGTAGAAGTGGCTCTTGCCTGCTACTGCTTTAGAAGATCTTACAGGTCGTAGGTCCGCGAAAAGATAGGCTGATTGCCTCTCACGAAATTCAAGTTGTCGTACAACGTACGGGGTGGAACGGAAGGGACTGTGCATCACGCACAGCCGTACGTACTCTTTAGGACGGTGATTAAGAAACCGGTGGACAGTCGAGTGCACCCGAAAAGGGAGAGAACGCCGCCCTGGCAGTGGCAAGTACTGATGAGCATAGTACGGGAATCTCCTGGAAACCGGTGGATTGAGAAGCCGTGAGAGACTTTTAGGCGACTTCACTGGTCCGGAGCCCCTATAGGTGCCTACTCAGAGAGGATCAAAATAGGGACGTAACAGCCGAAAATGACCAATTTGTGAAAAATCGTCTAGAGTCACGGAATTTTGAATGAAAAATTAGTGAATTTCCCCAAAAATTAAGTAATTGTGATGAAAGAATTTAATACTGAAATATAATCTAGTCCAGAAATTGGAAAATTAGAAATTTCGATCGAAAAATTGTTAGGATTTTTGTACTGATGAGATTTATCCCTAAAATTCGTTTATTTCGATCAAAAACTGGTCGAAATTGAGTAATTCTGGTTTTGAATTAGTAAAAGCAATAAAAGGGCGTGTTTTTTCCATTTTTTTTTTTTTTTAGATGCGGAATAATACCGAAAATGCAATATTGAATGCCAAAACTTTTCATTTTTAGCGCCGAAAAATCCGGCCTCTACTTATTCAGTATTGAGGTATGGCTGGGAGGGGCAATTTTTTGCCAGTTGGCGCGTTTTTCATTGCTTCCTCCTTACTCCTCAATTATACGTGTTTTTCCTCTTCTCCACGCTAATCTTCTAATGCCAGGCCTTTGCGTTCCCTCTTCCACAGAACTTTGGCAACTCTTTCCAGATAGGCTGGATTTTGAACGACCTCTTCTTCATGATATTCTCGCATTCGACTGTTACCTTTTCAATATTCAATCTGAAGTCTATATTTTGTGATGCTGCTGGCATTTTGATAATGTAGATGATGATGGTTTTTCCTAAATAATTAGAGGGGGGAATTTTTCTTTTTCTCGACTCAACGATAGGCTTTGCCCGCGATGAGCTTGAGAGTGGCAAGTTCGCCTATCGATATCACGGATGCTTTACGCGTACAATTCCGGGACGCAAAAACGTGTTCATCGAGAGAGATACTACATTCGAGTTCGCCCTCAAAAGTCGATAGCTAAAATTTTTCATCGAAAGGGCACATAAAATTTTCGTTTATTTCATCGTGATTGGGGCGGTGAGCTTGTAATTTCGATGAGTGCATCATGATTTGAACTTCCGTTATCTTCTTCGCTTGTATTTCCTTGTACCAATTTCGGTTTCATATATTTTTTTATTTCATTCTATCAATAAAAAGATATTTGCTTGGAACGGAATTCGACTGATTAATCGGTTGACAAAATATATGATAAGACGAGCTGTATAGGAAATCGTATCTCTACTATACCGCGTGGGGTCCTTACAATCTGCCCAAAAATAATCAGACTTGATAAAACTTTCGATAAAATTTCCCAATTCGTCAGGAAGCATGCCGGATTCGCCATTCTGCCTACGACGTATGTAATGGCATCCATTCGTGGGAATATCGTTAGTCAAGGTTTAAAAGAAGTTAATCTGCGTAACATATGTATAGCACTCGTAATCAAGCATTAAACGCCTTGTCTTTCATAATTAAAAGCTCGTTCAGTAACAGCCTAATTCGTCGTCTTGGTCGAGACATCTGGGTTGGACCGACAGTCATCCTAATTCTTGACATGTGAAATAACGCTGGGCGTATGCAATAATAGAGAGTTTTTGTATTCAAACGTGATCATGATACGGTAACGTTAACGAAAAATTATCTCATGTCAAGCAATGGGAGAATTTAACGTTAGCGATACGTTATTACAATAACGTTCGAATGCAAAAACTCTTCAACACCATGTGCGGCCGGGTTTCGACTTCAGTGGTTTGTACGTATGTTTTGTCAAAAGATTATCTAACTTCCTTTGCTCTCATCTTCTCCCATTCTCTCTCTCTTTCTTTTTTCTCTCTCTCTTGTTTTTGAATGATTTCTTAACGTTCCACATGTGTGTTATTCTTCTTAGTAAAGCGACACATGAAATCATTAGAAGGGGAAATTTTTCTTCTTCTCGACTCAACGATAGGCTTTGATCGCGATGAGCTCGAGAGTTGCAAGTTCGCCTGTCGACATCGCGGTCGCTTTTCGAGTATAATGCCGGGACGCGAAAACGTGTTCATCGATAGAGATACTATATTCGAATTTGCCTTCAAAAGTTGATACCGTATTTTACCAAGTATAAGTCACACCCCAGTTTTGAAGATGAAAATTTTGAAATTTTTATTTTGCCTGCATATAAGTCGCACCGTAGGATGAAACGAAAAATGTATAGTCTATTAATTCACAAAAAATATGCCGAACATGAAAAAAATGAAGGTTTTTCTCATGTCGCGGTAAACAATCGTTACAATAAAATTGAAAAAGTACAATTTTATTACCTTCTAGGTATTTTTACACAAATTAATCTTCATCATCTCCTTCTTCTTCGCTCTCAAAATCACTCTTATCTGCGTACGCTCTTTCATTTTTATTTCTTCATTTTTATACTTGCATATAAATCGCACGCGCGTATAAGTCGCACCCCGTTTTTCAAGCTCTCGAAACCTATTTTAAAGTGCGACTTATACTCGGAAAAATACGGTAGTTAAAATTTTTCATTGAAAGTGCACATCAAATTTTCGTTCATTTAAATTTTTGTTTATTTTATCGTGATCGGCATGCTAGTAATTTCGATGAGTGCACCTAGCTACCGGATATGTCGAATAGTGCGTTCATTAGACTAAATTGTCGTTAATCCTAGGCCTTCTTAGAAAATGTATTCGAGACTGTTTGCAAGTCCTGATCGCGTTCAGTAAAATTTTTTGGGGAATATTAAACTGCACGAAAAGTAAAGGCTTTTGAACGAAAAATAGTAGCACAAAAGAATTGTCCAAAATAACGAAATAAGGAGTGGTGTCAACGAAATGTTCAGTGCCCGAAATTTTTAACCTTTTCCCCAAAAAAGAAAGAAAATACACGAAATTTTTGTAACGTGCTCGTCAAAAAAAAAAAGAAAAAAAAAGAATCTATTTAATGTAGTCTAAACGCGTAATCGACGCTGTGAGCTTATCGTTTATCCAGATACTTTGCACTGGTACAAATATGATTCAATTTTTTTTGCTTACATCGACTTGACTACCAACTCTACAGCGCCGCCTGAGACCAAACGGATACCCCTTGGCCTGAAAAGAAAACGTGGCAGACCGATTAAAGCGGAAGTAGCCCTCATCTTGCAGTAGGCCCGGAATTTTTATTTTGTAACTTATTTCATATTGTGAAGCTGAACGAGCGCGGAGTAAAATTTTATTTTTTTCAAATTTTAATAATAATGATAATAGTAATAATACTACGCCGAAAAAATTATTTCTAAATTCAATTTTTAAAAATAATTATTCATTGTTTCTTTCGAATGTTTTAATTTTTCGGGAAAACATTCAACTTATTCATGATTTTTTTGTTTTTTCGTGAAATGTTTCTTAACCGCTTAAAGTATTTTTTTTTCGTTATTTCTGACTTTTTATTTCGTGCGAAAAAATCCCACCCAAATTTTTTATCGGCTTCAAAGGAAACACTTCTTGATGCTGCAGCGCTCAGATTTACGTGGATGAACGAGTAGAAGCTCATCTTCGGGTTCGTTATCTTGCTTTTTAATTATTTATTTTAGATCGCTGGTTGACGGTACTTCGACTGAAAGGCGAATCGTTACCTTTCATTTCGAATGTATGCAGTTGATTTATCGAATAAATAACTTTACGTGTATATCTCGTATACCTTCAGGGGCCGGCATTACGTGTGTAGAGCGCCTTAGTACTCTACACTCGAAATTTCTTGACTGTAGAAACTCTACACTCGAGAAAAATGCCCAGTACCGGCCCTGTGTACCGTTTATCTTTCTCGCTCGTTAAGCAGTTTTTCGATCCTTGATCTAGCGAAGTACCTTCTAGCAAATCGTTAGTCTTCGAACGTCGTCAAGCAATCTCTAAACAAGATGTACGTAACCCTTTTTCGGCTTTTGTTTTTCCAAATTTTTAGCAGCCCCAGTGAGAATTGCTCGCACGAAAATTTAACTAAGAAAATTAATCTCAGAAAATTGATTACGTGCGAAAATACAGCGCACTGTGTGATGTAGCAGCGTATGAGTAGAGCATACGAGTACGAGCACATAAAACCTAGACATTATAACTAATTGACACGTTTCAGCTAAGATTGACAGACCTGAGACAAAAGTTCGTACTTTATCGAATAGTCGTAACTAAATGTAGTACTCGAATTAAACCTGACCAACAGTCAGAATGCATACACTCTCATCTCATTTCCCCTCCACCTTAGGGGACCGTCTATGCAATAGCTCAATCGTTTGAACATGAATACATCTTTCTGAAGGCGTGAATTACTGAAAATGGACCACAGTCCGTTTTGTTTTTGGTTCCCTTTTTGATATCACATACACTATACGAAATATCTTGATAATTGAGGCTAGCGTTATCCCGATTACAGCTCTACTCATTCGTCAAAGGGAAGAAAATAGTTTGTCGTAGTAATTATAAATCTGGTAGTAGAGAATCTACTCATATCGAAAGGGAAATGGAATATCATCAGTAATCTTTAACTCCGCTCGTTCGGTGAAATAAGTGAAAGAGCACTCAGGAAAACCTGAAAATAAACTATGACTGCATTAGAGAGAGGGAAATTACGGACAACCTAGAAAGAAAATTTAGAAGAATCGAGTAGCTAGCAAACTGCAACGTTATTCTTCAGGTAAATTCATCTTCGCATCTAAATCGTAGGTACCTACAGTAGAAACTCTTTATAACGAACTGAAGGGATCGCCAAAAAAATTCGTTGTATAGAAAATTCGTTAGACAGAAATTCTTTTTTTTCATTTTTTTGACAGTAAATTTAAAGTACGCAGGTACATGTAAGTATTTTCTAATACCTTCTGGTTTTGCTTGTGCGGCGCAAAACTGTATGAACTAATTTTCGCATTTCAAATTTGGTAATGTAGCTCGATAATCAAATAAGGAAGACTAAAAGTTGATAAAATAACATTGCGCTCATCGCTCTTCTCCATATTGATGTACAGCATCCCAATATTTATCCCTGATTCGAAATGATCTAAATTTCTCGATAACTTATTAGGATTATACAAGTAGATAAATTTTATCGAGTTCATATAATACAGAGGTTGTTACTTCGATAATAGTAATAACAAAAAAAAATCGTCGATAATAATTGGTAGCCCAAGATAGACTTCTTCAATCGGAAAAAACCTTATGCACACACCTTAATAAAAACTTGAAATCTGTTCATCGATATTGATTATTCGGAGTCCGAAGCGTATCGTGGTATGTTGTCTTCTCTCATATATAAATTTCCATTTCATACCCGTAACCTGTTATGGTATCGTCATACTCCCAATATCATCGTATTCCATTCATTCTGTCATCGATCTTGTAGGCTTGGGTAGGATCTTCGGCAGCGTCCGAATTCCCTCCCCAACTGTCTTCGCTTCGAATAAGTACCATTTCTGGTTTACGAACATCGCGGGAGAGACAACACCCACTTGATTCTTTCTCACATATGGACACAAACTGTCGTCTCTTCCCACAAATGTATTTTTAATTCGTTGCATCAATCACCCAAACCAAGATTACTCGCATCTGCCTTTCGGTCTTGATGTTTTTTCTCTTCACATTTTGTAGGGTAATGAGGTTAGATCGAGTTTTTATAACGTATGGCGCACTCTTCTTCGAACTCTCTAGCATTTTCTCATCGTTTTTTGCCATAGAGGTCTTCATTATTATTAAATTGGAATGTGTAATTAATTTATTTAGTTTCTACTATGGAGGTCTTCGTTACATAAGAGTAGTTTGTTGTAGCATTGAATAAAACAAATCTTCTCATTTCGCAACCCTTTCGGTTTCCTACTAATTATTTTACTTTCGGCAAGATTAGTCTGAAATACAGATGATGTTCATACTTCCACGAGTTCAATATTCGAAATTTCATCGGTGTAATTTCGTATAATGAAAGTGACGCTAACGTGAGGTTTGAAACTCTTTGCTTTCTCTCTTCTTCTTCATTGATTTGATGATCTAATTGATCTTTCCAATTTCCTGTATTCGATTCACCTGGCCTTTCTCCTTCTAAGAAATTCTCACACGTAGCCCCTATCCTAGATACGTCAATATTTTCTTTTCGAGCATCTAGTTCTTCGTTAGTCTCGCATACATCGATAATTAATACATCCTCATCCGAAGCTTTCGATATTTCATCTCCCTCTTCGATTTTTCGTATTTTCTTATTGTCGGTTTCACCGTAATCATGTCAACTGTGGTTATTACTTCGAAAGGAGGGCGAACAGTCTTTCTTCAAACTATTTCTTTCATCTCCGCTGAGGTACTCGTCGAGCTCTTCAAGGCGCGACCAGTCTGCCTTATGTACTGAGAATCGCTTGTGCCGCATATGAAGCCCTCTTACTCTGCTCTTTTGATCTCAAAACTGCAGTTTCTATTTTCTCTTCGATATTGACCTCGCTCCTCGGAAGTTGAAGGGCCCCTATCTCATCAGGGATCTGTTCTTCGTACTGCAATTCCCACGGCGTCGATGATGTCACAGTATGTTCTGTTCGATTTATGATTTCTTTGATCTTAGAAACATGCTCAACCTATCGATTGTGAGTATCTCCATCAACTATCCTTATTCTCAACATGTTCCCTACTTCACCTATCACTCTCTCGGCAAGATTCGATTGGGGATTATAGGGGCTGATGTGACAAGCATTTATTCCTAGCTTCTCTATACCTCGATAGTATATTTGTCTGAGATAAAACAACTCGCATTACTACTCACCCCGTTATTCATTGACACTATTTCTTTGACGTAGCTATTCATATGTTCAAGCACTTCTTTCGTTGGATACAATTTAGTGAATTTTGTGAATCCATCATACACGACAAACACATACCTACACCTGTGACTAGTCATTGGTAGTGGGCCTAGATGATCAATAAATGTATCTTTGTAATGATAGACTAATAAAAAAGCATTTAGTTATTAAGAGACCTCATTGTAGACATAATTTGTTTCTATTGTTTACAAAACAAACGAGGCAGGTAATTAATTATAATACATAGCCATAATTTATAGTATAAGTAAAGAAAGTACGGAAATTTTCACTTTACAAGCACAGAATTTCGAAAGATAAAAGCTGATTCTGGAGCCACTCAACTCGTACTGGCGAATGGTGGGGTCGATCCCTGCATGTGACTAGAGCTTGTATTGTTTTAAAATGCTCTAGTCTTTGCCGGTATCTACTTCATTATACGAAGATTATGGATGAAATTTTACTGAAGATGAATTGGATTCTGCGGGTCATCTCGAGTTTTCATAAAAAATTGCCATCCGTGTGTAAAATCATACTTCACCATCATGGGTTGAAAAAAAAAGAGAATATGTACATGCAGGTGAAACGTTTTCCCTTTTTCTCTCTCATGGTGGTCATTAAATTTATACATATTTACGTCATAGCTTGAATCTTTTAATGTTTTTTTTTTGATATGTATCATGTTTTTGCTCTGACCCTGCACTCATTCGAAAATTTGCGTGCGCGTGCGTGCGTGTAGGTGACCTTGGCCCTTGCCTGCTATTGCTCTAGAAGATTTTACAGGCCACAGCCCCGCGAAAAGATAGGCCAATTGCCTCTCACGAAATTCAAGTTGTCGTACAACGTACGGGGTGGAACGGAAGGGACTGTGCATAACGCACAGCCGTACGTACTCTTTAGGACGGTGATTAAGAAACCGGTGGACAGTCGAGTGCACCCGAAAAGGGAGGAAACGCCGCCCTGGCAGTGGCAAGTACTGATGAGCATAGTACGGGAATCTCCTGGAAACCGGTGGATTGAGAAGCCGTGAGAGGCTTTTAGGTGACTTTACTGGTCCGGAGCCCTTATAGGTGTCTATTCAGAGAGGATCAAAATAGGGACGTAACAGCCGAAAATGACCAATTTGTGAAAAAGAGTGGCAAGTTCGCCCATTGACCTCACGGATGCTTTACGCGTATAATTCCAGGACGCAAAAACGTGTTCATTGAGAGAGATAATACATTCGAGTTTGCCCTCAAAAGACGATAGCTAAAATTTTTCATTGAAAGGGCACGTAATATTTCCGTTCATTTTATCGTGATCGGGGCGGTGAGCTAGTAATTTCGATGAGTGCACCTAGATACCGTGACTAAATTGCCGTCGATCCGGCCTTCTTAGAAAATGTATTTGAGACTGTTCGCAAGTCGCGATCGCGTTCAGTATACTCGTAATTTTTTATCGGCTTCGAGAGAAACAGATCTTGATCCTGCAGCGCTCAGATTTACGTGAGTCAACGAGTAAAAACTCATTTTCAAGCTTGCTCTTTAATTATTTTTTGACATGTTTCATGTCTTTGCTCCGACCCTGCACTCATTTGAACATTTGCGTGCGTGAGTGCGTGCCGGTGACCTTAGGACTTGAAATTTTTTCTCTCCGAGCCCTACCTTAATTTTGTTGGAAATGTGCGTGCGTGCATATTCGGTCTTTCTTTGATCAGTGCAGTAAACTACTGGTATACTAGGCTTATACTAGTATTATACTAGGTCTAGGAAAACTGTATACTGTATCCAGTCCGCACGTCAGGCTGTTTTAGATTGAGATGCAGAGCCATCAGTGTAGCAGATTTTATGATTTGGGTATTCTGTGATAATTTCTGAGATTAGTCTTCGATAGGAATAATTATACAATTTCGGGGCATCGATAAAATTCAGGAAATTTCGTCAAACCTTGCAGTTGGGGTGACTAGTATCCAAGATGAGCCTCCAACTATGAAAAAAAATTGAGAATTTTGCCTGAGGAAATCGAAAAATGTTCGACTGGAAGTTATGGAAGAATCATTTTTGTGGCCACCCTGTTCGGAGAAGGAAGGGTTCAGGTTTGGTAATAGGAAATTCTTTGGAATACCGAGCTTAGATTATATACTTGTCGAAGGACGAAAGTTCACATGAGGTGTGCAGAAACATATTCTTTTCAATTCTTGGTCATAAAATGAGTTTTTCCTCAGAAATTATTTTTACAGAAATCTTCCTCACGTTGTGCGCCAATCCAGTGGAAGAGGTTTGATCTGAATTGAAGAGAGTTACTTGAAATTTCGAGCATTGATTACACCAATTATAGGACGAAATGTTCAGGGAAACTTCATGTTTTTATGAAGGGTGCCGAAACGTATGAGTAAGACTTTCCCATTTCTCTATGAACTTGCTGACGAGTGTTCGGGCCATCGATGCAAAAATACAGTTTTGATTGAAACGCTCGCAGCGTCATTATAATACCATACGACTGATTCCAGAGTTTTCCTGTATTTTATTCCATACATTTACGAAAACCTTTTATTGTATTTAGTACGATAGCTCACCCCATTCTTTGATAACGAATTAGAAAATTCGTGCTATAATCAACTCGCACCGATCAGTATGACGTGTACATCACACCGTACATAATATATTATTTTTTTCATTTTGTTTTCCTTCTTTTGCCAGTAATGATACGTACCTGCTGTATGAGTTATTGATTTTTTTTTTCCGATTCCAATTTACACTCGTAGAAGAAATATCGGAACGCTGGAACAAACGATGCAGCGACGCAGCTTATGTAAATGTCCGAACGGGGAAATTTATGACGGTTGTGTTTTCGTGTATTAATCTCATAAGCGTACGTATTTTTCCCCTATCGGCTGTTTATCCAACGATTTTTTTTTTTACTCATTAAGATATTTAACATTGAGACCTGCGTTTGTATTACCTAGCCTACCTACATTGAAAATGATTTTCAATAAATCATGTATTTAAATAGTAGATTCATATATAGTTTCAAGTACCTACACAGATAGTCAATTTTACATTAATATGTATCTTATTTATAACCTTGGATGATCGCACAACACTTTTGAAGGTTCGTTCACTTATTTCATCGAACGAGCAGAGTTGAAATTCGATGATAATCTATTTCCCTTTTGATATGAGTAGATTTATAATTACTACGACCAACTATTTCCTTCTGTTTGACGGATAAGTAGAGCTGTTATCGGTGATAACGCTAGCCTCAATTATCAAGATATTTCGTATAGCCTATGTGATATCAAAAAGGGAACCAAAAACAAAACGGACTGTGGTCTATTTTCAGTAATTCACGCCTTCAGAAAGTTGTATTCATGTTCGTACGATTAAGCTAGTGCAGAGGCGGTCCTCTACGGTGGAGGGGAAATAAGATGAGAAAGAATACATTCTGACGGTTGGCCGAGGATTAGATTCAGTTACGACTATTCGATAAAGTACGTACTTTTGACAACCTGAATCAAATCTAGAGATAAAGGTTGATGAGCCTACCTTCGTAATGATTTTCATTTCGTCGGGCTTCAGAATATCATCGATGTCTAGTTCGACTGATCCTTTCTCATCTTCTTCGACACTGCAGGCTAATATTTCTTTATATTGTTGCTCATTCGTCACCTGAGAGACATAACTTCGAATGTGATACATTACTCTATCCAACACCTCATTCGTCCATGAGCTCGATTGACCATCATTTATAATTCTGAAGACATTACATCAAAATCTGATACTCTCTCTCTTTATATCATTAATCTCATGAACTTTTCGACAACTAGACAAGAAATGATACAGTATGCTTATGAATCGTGCTCTCTTACTGTATTCACTCTGAAAAACGCCGTATCTAATTCCAAGGTTAATCTTACGAATATCATTTACCGTTTGTTCATCTGGGTTAATTAGGACACGGCCGACTCTAATGAAGGCCGAATAACTAGATATTTGGCAATGGCCCGTGTTAGCCGGCTGTTGCTGCACACGCTTATGGAAAAAACCGTCGAATCTCTCGTTAATAGTTAATTACTGATTTATATTTGATCGTACGAAAACACTGACTATGCTTTTTTCAAAAGTGCAAACGATTCTCGATTTTTTGAGTTGTTCAGATCGATTAAATAGTGAGCGAGTTATTATCGTTCGAAAATAAAGAGTCTGATAGGGGACGAAGAGTGGTAACGTACCGCGCTTCTCTCCTTCTCTGACTTTTTATTTTCAAACGATAATAACTCGCTCACTATTCAATCGATCTGAACAAAACTGAGCTCAAAAAATTGGGAATCGTTTGCTCTTTTGATAAGTGCTTGATCATTTTTGGTACAGTCGAATATAATTCAGTAATTAACAATTAACGAGAGTTTCGACTGTTTTTTCCGTAAGCGTGCGTAGAAACGCCGGCCTACGAATCGTGAGTGCGGGGCGGTGTCAAGTTAGAGTCGACCGGTCGTGGTTAGGACCACAGATTGGAGAGACAAATATTATGAGTTTTTATTTCTACAATTTCATTCGTTATTTCATTCCTCGTTACAGTACGTAAGTTCTCTCAATTTCAGTCTCTGCTCGACCCTATTGCGTTTCCCCTGAAATGGTAATTCATCGATGTTCGTCGGTGTATCGTTTTTTTAATAAAAATACACGTGCTCCAGTGGCGCCGAAACGGGGGGGGGAGAGGGGGCAAACGTATCATTTTGCCCCCCCATAAATTGTCACAAGACGCGCCTTCTCGCAGGAATCTTATCATTTGGCGGAAACAAATTTTTTTGGTTGCCCCCTCATTCAAAATTACGTTCCAGCGCCTATGACGTGCTCGCTGTTATACCTAGATATCTTTGTGTTCCTAGAAACTTCCATTTTTGCAACTTTTCTAAGCTATGGTAGTTTTGGAGAGAGAGAGAGAGAGAGAGAGAGGAAAAAGAAGAAAGATAGAGAATAATTATCTATGTTTTCCTTCTCTGTCTTCGCCTATCTAATACAATGCGCTTTTCGCTATCGTAAGGTCAAGAGACAAGGCGTAAAGACTATCTTCGAAATTCGACTCTGATCAAACATGATACTTGAAAATTTTAAATTTTCTCCTACCTCGTCTTTCTCTCGTGTTGATTTCTTTTCGTCGCTAGGAAAATGATATCACGTTCTCCTCTACGCATATTGCAGGAATTTTCTCGTCTTTCTCTTCGATTCGTATCTGTCTGCGCCACTATCCTCTTATACGCTCATTGATAGCCTAGCTGGAAATGTCTTTCATTTTCTTATCGACAATACACACACACACACACACTAAGATTCTTTGTAATTCTCTTTCGAACAAATTTTTTTTTTCTCAACGATTGAGCCCGTAATTTATTTTCGATAGATATTACATTGGTCACACTTACACACACACACACACACACACACACACATGTAAAATCTTCGATATACTTGGCAGTTACGTGCCTCTGACCTACGATTCTTCGATAAATGATACTTCAATGTTTGCGTAAGGACTGAAGTTCGAAAGATGAAAACTTCATCTTGAAGAGGGGGTGAGGGAACCTTCACTCAAAATATACAAAGAAAAGAAAACTTTTGGAAATAGACCTGAGATTATAAGACGAGAGTGTCACACAGGGATACTTCTATACCTATCGCCGCATGTGATTCGATAAATGCCTGCGTTTTTCTCCAGTGATATCTTGTCTTTTAAATTAATGAGCTTTATTCAGAGTGAGAAGCGGATAAAACCATAGGTTCTTTCTAATAGTAACATACCCGTATCCTGGTATGGTATCGTCATTTTCCCAATGGAATTCATTGAAGTCATCATCGTATTCGATTCATTCTGTCATCGATCTTGTAGGCTTGGGTAGGATCTTCGGCAGCGTCCGAATTCCCTCCCCAACTGTCTTCGCTTCGAATAAGTACCATTTCTGGTTTACGAACATCGCGGGAGAGACAACACCCACTTGATTCTTTCTCACATATGGACACAAACTGTCGTCTCTTCCCACAAATGTATTTTTAATTCGTTGCATCAATCACCCAAACCAAGATTACTCGCATCTGCCTTTCGGTCTTGATGTTTTTTCTCTTCACATTTTGTAGGGTAATGAGGTTAGATCGAGTTTTTATAACGTATGGCGCACTCTTCTTCGAACTCTCTAGCATTTTCTCATCGTTTTTTGCCATGGAGGTCTTCATTATTATTAAATTGGAATGTGTAATTAATTTATTTAGTTTCTACTATGGAGGTCTTCGTTACATAAGAGTAGTTTGTTGTAGCATTGAATAAAACAAATCTTCTCATTTCGCAACCCTTTCGGTTTCCTACTAATTATTTTACTTTCGGCAAGATTAGTCTGAAATACAGATGATGTTCATACTTCCACGAGTTCAATATTCGAAATTTCATCGGTGTAATTTCGTATAATGAAAGTGACGCTAACGTGAGGTTTGAAACTCTTTGCTTTCTCTCTTCTTCTTCATTGATTTGATGATCTAATTGATCTTTCCAATTTCCTGTATTCGATTCACCTGGCCTTTCTCCTTCTAAGAAATTCTCACACGTAGCCCCTATCCTAGATACGTCAATATTTTCTTTTCGAGCATCTAGTTCTTCGTTAGTCTCGCATACATCGATAATTAATACATCCTCATCCGAAGCTTTCGATATTTCATCTCCCTCTTCGATTTTTCGTATTTTCTTATTGTCGGTTTCACCGTAATCATGTCAACTGTGGTTATTACTTCGAAAGGAGGGCGAACAGTCTTTCTTCAAACTATTTCTTTCATCTCCGCTGAGGTACTCGTCGAGCTCTTCAAGGCGCGACCAGTCTGCCTTATGTACTGAGAATCGCTTGTGCCGCATATGAAGCCCTCTTACTCTGCTCTTTTGATCTCAAAACTGCAGTTTCTATTTTCTCTTCGATATTGACCTCGCTCCTCGGAAGTTGAAGGGCCCCTATCTCATCAGGGATCTGTTCTTCGTACTGCAATTCCCACGGCGTCGATGATGTCACAGTATGTTCTGTTCGATTTATGATTTCTTTGATCTTAGAAACATGCTCAACCTATCGATTGTGAGTATCTCCATCAACTATCCTTATTCTCAACATGTTCCCTACTTCACCTATCACTCTCTCGGCAAGATTCGATTGGGGATTATAGGGGCTGATGTGACAAGCATTTATTCCTAGCTTCTCTATACCTCGATAGTATATTTGTCTGAGATAAAACAACTCGCATTACTACTCACCCCGTTATTCATTGACACTATTTCTTTGACGTAGCTATTCATATGTTCAAGCACTTCTTTCGTTGGATACAATTTAGTGAATTTTGTGAATCCATCATACACGACAAACACATACCTACACCTGTGACTAGTCATTGGTAGTGGGCCTAGATGATCAATAAATGTATCTTTGTAATGATAGACTAATAAAAAAGCATTTAGTTATTAAGAGACCTCATTGTAGACATAATTTGTTTCTATTGTTTACAAAACAAACGAGGCAGGTAATTAATTATAATACATAGCCATAATTTATAGTATAAGTAAAGAAAGTACGGAAATTTTCACTTTACAAGCACAGAATTTCGAAAGATAAAAGCTGATTCTGGAGCCACTCAACTCGTACTGGCGAATGGTGGGGTCGATCCCTGCATGTGACTAGAGCTTGTATTGTTTTAAAATGCTCTAGTCTTTGCCGGTATCTACTTCATTATACGAAGATTATGGATGAAATTTTACTGAAGATGAATTGGATTCTGCGGGTCATCTCGAGTTTTCATAAAAAATTGCCATCCGTGTGTAAAATCATACTTCACCATCATGGGTTGAAAAAAAAAGAGAATATGTACATGCAGGTGAAACGTTTTCCCTTTTTCTCTCTCATGGTGGTCATTAAATTTATACATATTTACGTCATAGCTTGAATCTTTTAATGTTTTTTTTTTGATATGTATCATGTTTTTGCTCTGACCCTGCACTCATTCGAAAATTTGCGTGCGCGTGCGTGCGTGTAGGTGACCTTGGCCCTTGCCTGCTATTGCTCTAGAAGATTTTACAGGCCACAGCCCCGCGAAAAGATAGGCCAATTGCCTCTCACGAAATTCAAGTTGTCGTACAACGTACGGGGTGGAACGGAAGGGACTGTGCATAACGCACAGCCGTACGTACTCTTTAGGACGGTGATTAAGAAACCGGTGGACAGTCGAGTGCACCCGAAAAGGGAGGAAACGCCGCCCTGGCAGTGGCAAGTACTGATGAGCATAGTACGGGAATCTCCTGGAAACCGGTGGATTGAGAAGCCGTGAGAGGCTTTTAGGTGACTTTACTGGTCCGGAGCCCTTATAGGTGTCTATTCAGAGAGGATCAAAATAGGGACGTAACAGCCGAAAATGACCAATTTGTGAAAAAGAGTGGCAAGTTCGCCCATTGACCTCACGGATGCTTTACGCGTATAATTCCAGGACGCAAAAACGTGTTCATTGAGAGAGATAATACATTCGAGTTTGCCCTCAAAAGACGATAGCTAAAATTTTTCATTGAAAGGGCACGTAATATTTCCGTTCATTTTATCGTGATCGGGGCGGTGAGCTAGTAATTTCGATGAGTGCACCTAGATACCGTGACTAAATTGCCGTCGATCCGGCCTTCTTAGAAAATGTATTTGAGACTGTTCGCAAGTCGCGATCGCGTTCAGTATACTCGTAATTTTTTATCGGCTTCGAGAGAAACAGATCTTGATCCTGCAGCGCTCAGATTTACGTGAGTCAACGAGTAAAAACTCATTTTCAAGCTTGCTCTTTAATTATTTTTTGACATGTTTCATGTCTTTGCTCCGACCCTGCACTCATTTGAACATTTGCGTGCGTGAGTGCGTGCCGGTGACCTTAGGACTTGAAATTTTTTCTCTCCGAGCCCTACCTTAATTTTGTTGGAAATGTGCGTGCGTGCATATTCGGTCTTTCTTTGATCAGTGCAGTAAACTACTGGTATACTAGGCTTATACTAGTATTATACTAGGTCTAGGAAAACTGTATACTGTATCCAGTCCGCACGTCAGGCTGTTTTAGATTGAGATGCAGAGCCATCAGTGTAGCAGATTTTATGATTTGGGTATTCTGTGATAATTTCTGAGATTAGTCTTCGATAGGAATAATTATACAATTTCGGGGCATCGATAAAATTCAGGAAATTTCGTCAAACCTTGCAGTTGGGGTGACTAGTATCCAAGATGAGCCTCCAACTATGAAAAAAAATTGAGAATTTTGCCTGAGGAAATCGAAAAATGTTCGACTGGAAGTTATGGAAGAATCATTTTTGTGGCCACCCTGTTCGGAGAAGGAAGGGTTCAGGTTTGGTAATAGGAAATTCTTTGGAATACCGAGCTTAGATTATATACTTGTCGAAGGACGAAAGTTCACATGAGGTGTGCAGAAACATATTCTTTTCAATTCTTGGTCATAAAATGAGTTTTTCCTCAGAAATTATTTTTACAGAAATCTTCCTCACGTTGTGCGCCAATCCAGTGGAAGAGGTTTGATCTGAATTGAAGAGAGTTACTTGAAATTTCGAGCATTGATTACACCAATTATAGGACGAAATGTTCAGGGAAACTTCATGTTTTTATGAAGGGTGCCGAAACGTATGAGTAAGACTTTCCCATTTCTCTATGAACTTGCTGACGAGTGTTCGGGCCATCGATGCAAAAATACAGTTTTGATTGAAACGCTCGCAGCGTCATTATAATACCATACGACTGATTCCAGAGTTTTCCTGTATTTTATTCCATACATTTACGAAAACCTTTTATTGTATTTAGTACGATAGCTCACCCCATTCTTTGATAACGAATTAGAAAATTCGTGCTATAATCAACTCGCACCGATCAGTATGACGTGTACATCACACCGTACATAATATATTATTTTTTTCATTTTGTTTTCCTTCTTTTGCCAGTAATGATACGTACCTGCTGTATGAGTTATTGATTTTTTTTTTCCGATTCCAATTTACACTCGTAGAAGAAATATCGGAACGCTGGAACAAACGATGCAGCGACGCAGCTTATGTAAATGTCCGAACGGGGAAATTTATGACGGTTGTGTTTTCGTGTATTAATCTCATAAGCGTACGTATTTTTCCCCTATCGGCTGTTTATCCAACGATTTTTTTTTTTACTCATTAAGATATTTAACATTGAGACCTGCGTTTGTATTACCTAGCCTACCTACATTGAAAATGATTTTCAATAAATCATGTATTTAAATAGTAGATTCATATATAGTTTCAAGTACCTACACAGATAGTCAATTTTACATTAATATGTATCTTATTTATAACCTTGGATGATCGCACAACACTTTTGAAGGTTCGTTCACTTATTTCATCGAACGAGCAGAGTTGAAATTCGATGATAATCTATTTCCCTTTTGATATGAGTAGATTTATAATTACTACGACCAACTATTTCCTTCTGTTTGACGGATAAGTAGAGCTGTTATCGGTGATAACGCTAGCCTCAATTATCAAGATATTTCGTATAGCCTATGTGATATCAAAAAGGGAACCAAAAACAAAACGGACTGTGGTCTATTTTCAGTAATTCACGCCTTCAGAAAGTTGTATTCATGTTCGTACGATTAAGCTAGTGCAGAGGCGGTCCTCTACGGTGGAGGGGAAATAAGATGAGAAAGAATACATTCTGACGGTTGGCCGAGGATTAGATTCAGTTACGACTATTCGATAAAGTACGTACTTTTGACAACCTGAATCAAATCTAGAGATAAAGGTTGATGAGCCTACCTTCGTAATGATTTTCATTTCGTCGGGCTTCAGAATATCATCGATGTCTAGTTCGACTGATCCTTTCTCATCTTCTTCGACACTGCAGGCTAATATTTCTTTATATTGTTGCTCATTCGTCACCTGAGAGACATAACTTCGAATGTGATACATTACTCTATCCAACACCTCATTCGTCCATGAGCTCGATTGACCATCATTTATAATTCTGAAGACATTACATCAAAATCTGATACTCTCTCTCTTTATATCATTAATCTCATGAACTTTTCGACAACTAGACAAGAAATGATACAGTATGCTTATGAATCGTGCTCTCTTACTGTATTCACTCTGAAAAACGCCGTATCTAATTCCAAGGTTAATCTTACGAATATCATTTACCGTTTGTTCATCTGGGTTAATTAGGACACGGCCGACTCTAATGAAGGCCGAATAACTAGATATTTGGCAATGGCCCGTGTTAGCCGGCTGTTGCTGCACACGCTTATGGAAAAAACCGTCGAATCTCTCGTTAATAGTTAATTACTGATTTATATTTGATCGTACGAAAACACTGACTATGCTTTTTTCAAAAGTGCAAACGATTCTCGATTTTTTGAGTTGTTCAGATCGATTAAATAGTGAGCGAGTTATTATCGTTCGAAAATAAAGAGTCTGATAGGGGACGAAGAGTGGTAACGTACCGCGCTTCTCTCCTTCTCTGACTTTTTATTTTCAAACGATAATAACTCGCTCACTATTCAATCGATCTGAACAAAACTGAGCTCAAAAAATTGGGAATCGTTTGCTCTTTTGATAAGTGCTTGATCATTTTTGGTACAGTCGAATATAATTCAGTAATTAACAATTAACGAGAGTTTCGACTGTTTTTTCCGTAAGCGTGCGTAGAAACGCCGGCCTACGAATCGTGAGTGCGGGGCGGTGTCAAGTTAGAGTCGACCGGTCGTGGTTAGGACCACAGATTGGAGAGACAAATATTATGAGTTTTTATTTCTACAATTTCATTCGTTATTTCATTCCTCGTTACAGTACGTAAGTTCTCTCAATTTCAGTCTCTGCTCGACCCTATTGCGTTTCCCCTGAAATGGTAATTCATCGATGTTCGTCGGTGTATCGTTTTTTTAATAAAAATACACGTGCTCCAGTGGCGCCGAAACGGGGGGGGGAGAGGGGGCAAACGTATCATTTTGCCCCCCCATAAATTGTCACAAGACGCGCCTTCTCGCAGGAATCTTATCATTTGGCGGAAACAAATTTTTTTGGTTGCCCCCTCATTCAAAATTACGTTCCAGCGCCTATGACGTGCTCGCTGTTATACCTAGATATCTTTGTGTTCCTAGAAACTTCCATTTTTGCAACTTTTCTAAGCTATGGTAGTTTTGGAGAGAGAGAGAGAGAGAGAGAGAGGAAAAAGAAGAAAGATAGAGAATAATTATCTATGTTTTCCTTCTCTGTCTTCGCCTATCTAATACAATGCGCTTTTCGCTATCGTAAGGTCAAGAGACAAGGCGTAAAGACTATCTTCGAAATTCGACTCTGATCAAACATGATACTTGAAAATTTTAAATTTTCTCCTACCTCGTCTTTCTCTCGTGTTGATTTCTTTTCGTCGCTAGGAAAATGATATCACGTTCTCCTCTACGCATATTGCAGGAATTTTCTCGTCTTTCTCTTCGATTCGTATCTGTCTGCGCCACTATCCTCTTATACGCTCATTGATAGCCTAGCTGGAAATGTCTTTCATTTTCTTATCGACAATACACACACACACACACACTAAGATTCTTTGTAATTCTCTTTCGAACAAATTTTTTTTTTCTCAACGATTGAGCCCGTAATTTATTTTCGATAGATATTACATTGGTCACACTTACACACACACACACACACACACACACACATGTAAAATCTTCGATATACTTGGCAGTTACGTGCCTCTGACCTACGATTCTTCGATAAATGATACTTCAATGTTTGCGTAAGGACTGAAGTTCGAAAGATGAAAACTTCATCTTGAAGAGGGGGTGAGGGAACCTTCACTCAAAATATACAAAGAAAAGAAAACTTTTGGAAATAGACCTGAGATTATAAGACGAGAGTGTCACACAGGGATACTTCTATACCTATCGCCGCATGTGATTCGATAAATGCCTGCGTTTTTCTCCAGTGATATCTTGTCTTTTAAATTAATGAGCTTTATTCAGAGTGAGAAGCGGATAAAACCATAGGTTCTTTCTAATAGTAACATACCCGTATCCTGGTATGGTATCGTCATTTTCCCAATGGAATTCATTGAAGTCATCATCGTATTCGATTCATTCTGTCATCGATCTTGTAGGCTTGGGTAGGATCTTCGGCAGCGTCCGAATTCCCTCCCCAACTGTCTTCGCTTCGAATAAGTACCATTTCTGGTTTACGAACATCGCGGGAGAGACAACACCCACTTGATTCTTTCTCACATATGGACACAAACTGTCGTCTCTTCCCACAAATGTATTTTTAATTCGTTGCATCAATCACCCAAACCAAGATTACTCGCATCTGCCTTTCGGTCTTGATGTTTTTTCTCTTCACATTTTGTAGGGTAATGAGGTTAGATCGAGTTTTTATAACGTATGGCGCACTCTTCTTCGAACTCTCTAGCATTTTCTCATCGTTTTTTGCCATGGAGGTCTTCATTATTATTAAATTGGAATGTGTAATTAATTTATTTAGTTTCTACTATGGAGGTCTTCGTTACATAAGAGTAGTTTGTTGTAGCATTGAATAAAAAAAATCTTCTCATTTCGCATCCCATTCGGTTTCCTACTAATTATTTTAATTTCGGCAAGATTAGTCTGGAATACAGATGATGTTCATACTTCCTCGAGTTCAATATTCGAAATTTCATCGGTATAATTTCGTATAATGAAAGTGACGTAAGGTTTGAAACTCTTTGCTTCCTCACTTCCTCTTCATTGATTTGATGATCTAATTGCTCTTTCCAATTTCCTGTATTCGATTCACTTGGGCTTTCTCCTTCTAAGAAATTCTCACACGTAGCCCCTATCCTAGATACGTCAATATTTTCTTTTCGATCATCTAGTTCTTCGTTAGTCTCGCATACATCGATAATTAATAAATTCTCATCCGAAGCTTTCGATATTTCATCTTTCTCTTCGATTTTTCGTATTTTCTTATTGTCGGTTTCATCGTAATCATGTCAACTGTGGTTATTACTTTGAAGGGAGGGCCAAGAGTCTTACTTCAGACTATTTCTTTCATCTCCGCCGAGGTACTTGTCGAGCTCTTCATGGCGCGACCAGTCTGCCCAGTTTGTGAATTTTCTGAATCCATCATACACGACAAACATATCACCTACACTTGTGACTAGTCATTGGTAGTGGTCCCAGATGATCAATAAATATATCTTTGTAATGATAGACTAATAAAAAAGCATTTAGTTATTAAGAGACCTCATTGTAGACATAATTTGTTTCTATTGTTTAAAAAGCAAACGATGCAGGTAGTTAATTATAATTCAATAGCCTTAATTTAAAGATAAGTAAAGAAAGTACTGAAATTTTCGCTTCTCAAGCACAGCATTTCGGAAGATAAGAGCTGACTCTGGAGCCACTCAACTCGTACTGACGAATGATGGGGTAGGACAGTTATAGGTGATTATAGCTTGCATTGTTTTAAAACGCTATAATCTCCGTTAACTATCTACTTCATTATACGAAGATTATGGATGACGAGCAACTCAACTCATACTGGCGAATGATGGGGTCAATACGTGCATATGACTATAGCTTGTATTGTTTTAAAACGCTATAGTCTTTGCAGGTATTTACTTCATTATACGAAAATTATGGATGAAATTTTACTGAAGATGAATTGGATTCTGCGGGTCATTTCGAGTTTTCATAAAAGATTGTAGTTCACCATCAATACGTACCTGCTGTATAAGTTATTGATTTTTTTTCCGATTCCAATTTACACTCGTAGAAGAAATATCCGAAGGCTGGAACAAACGATGCAGCGACGCAGCTTTATATAAATGTCCGAACGGGGAAAGTTATTACGCTCGTGTTTTCGTGTATTAATCTCATGAGCAAATAGCTTTTCCCTATCGGCTGTTTATCCAAGGATTTTTTTTTTTACTCATTAAGATATTTAACATTGAGTTCCGCGTTTGTATTAGCTACCTACATTGAAAATGATTGTCAAAAAATCACGTGTATGTTAGTAGATTGACGTATAGTTTGAAGTACCTACATAGATAGTCAATTTTACAATAATGTGTATCTTATTTATAACCTTGGATGATTAATGATCGCACAACACTTTTGAAGAATACTTCCTTCTTTTGCCAGTATTGATACGTACCTGCTGTATAAGTAATTGATTTTTTTTTCCGATTCCAATTTACACTCGTAGAAGAAATATCCGAAGGCTGGAACAAACGATGCAGCGACGCAGCTTTATGTAAATGTCCGAACGGGGAAAGTTATTACGCTCATGTTTTCGTGTATTAATCTCATGTGATGATAGCTTTCTCCTATCGGCTGTTTATCCGAGGATTTTTTTTTTTTTACTCATTAAGATATTTAACATTGAGATCTGTGTTTGTATTACCTACCTACATTGAAAATGATTGTCAAATAATCACATTTTTGTTAGTAGATTGACGTATAGTTTCAAGTACCTACACAGATAGTCAATTTTACAATAATATGTATCTTATTTATTACCTTGGATGATTAATGATCGCACAACACTTTTGAAGAATACTCCCTGGAGGATCATAATCTCGACTAGATCATAATCTCATTCGCAAGACTTGTCTTGATTGCTTCAAATGCCTCGTTTTCCACTTCTGTCCATTCCTAACTAATATTCTTACGTGTTAGCCTTGTTAGAACTTCGGTATGTTCCGAATAATTAGGAAGGTTCAACGTTAATCCCATCGAATCTATTTTTCTCAACACTTTCTCTAAATCTTCGTATTGTTCTTCGATAGATTTTGAGTAGACTATTACATCGTCGACATATGATAGCACGTAGTACTCTAGATCCTTCATTTCCCTCGAAATAGGATCAATGAATAACGCATTCGACGATCCTAGGCCATACGAAACTCTCGTGTACTGATATAGCCTCCCTTTGTATCTAAAAGCTGTCAATGGCAGGTATTCTTTGGCTAGGGGTACAGTCAAGAACGCGTTTCTAATATCGAGTCTAGTAAAAACAGCTGCCCCTACTACCTGTTGTTTCAGGACCTCTATCTTCGGCGTTTTGTTTTGGGGGGAGTTTAAAAAAACTTATTTAGAGTTTTCCCGTCAAGACATACTCGTGCCCTTCTCTTCGATTCCTTTCGGTGAACTATTACGATATTACTCGTATGACGTGACCTACTTTCTTCGATTATCCCTTCTTTCAGAACTGTTTTCGATTCCTATTTTGCGTTTCTTTTCCCCCGTACATTTTAAAAGGCAGATGCATAGTTTATCGAATAGTAACGCGACGCATTTCTTCGTATCTCCTCTCCTCCACTCTTCGTGTAGGGATTCATATTTATCAATTGACTGAATACTCTTACTCTTTCTGACGAGTTTGATACTTGATTCATGATTACTTCTTTTACTTCTAACACGAACTCGAAGTGATCATGTGTTTCATTCGGGTCACTCATGTCCTATTTCAATATTTGATTATGCATACCTTCATAACATCAGCGGCCTTTCCTGTTCGTCGAGAGGTATCATCTCCTAATCGTGTAAACGTTTGATTCATAATCTCGTTGATCTCTCTCTGGTAGGCATCTGAATCGTCGTCTGAATCATCGTTACATCTTTCATTTCTTGGCTCACGTCTGTCATCATTTCGCTCATAATGACGATCATCTCTTCGATTAGAGTGGCTAGGATTGTGATTTCTTCTATTTGAACGACCTCTTTCGTATTCATAATAACTATCAATATTCCTATGAAGAATAACGTTGCAGTTTGCAAGCTACCCTATTCTTGTAAATTTTCTTTCTAGGTTGCCCGTAGTCTCCCTCTCACTAGGCCTATCGACTGATTTACGCAGTCATAGTTTATTTTCAGGTTTTCCTGAGTGTTCGTTCACTTATTTCATCGAACGCGAGCGGAGTTGGAGATCGATGATAATCTATTTCCCTTTCGATATGAGTAGATTTATAATTACTACGACAAACTATGTCCTTCTCTTTGACGGATAAGTAGAGCTGTAATCGGTGTTAACGCTAGCCTCAATTATCAAGATATTTCGCATAGCCTACGTGATCTCAAAAAATGAACTAAGAACAAAACGGAATGTGGTTTATTTTCAGTTAATCACGCCTTCAGAAAAATGTATTCATGTTTGTACGATTGAGCTAGTGTAGAGGCGGTCCTCTAAGGTGGAGGGGAAATGAGATGAGAGTGAATACAATCTGACTGTTGGTCGTGTTTAATTCGAGTATTAGATTTAGTTATTCGATGAAGTACGAACTTTTGTCTGAGGGGGCAACGAAAAAAATCCCCCCCCCCGTTTCCGACGCCACTGGAACACGTGTATTTTCATAAAAAAAGGTACACCCACGAACAGACGAACATCGACGAATTACAATTTCAGGGGAAACGCAATAGGGTCGAGCAGAGACTACGCCGACGATAGCAGGATATAACGTGGAAAACTCTTCTCTCTAATAACTTATCGAAGACGTGATTAGAGTGTGGGTCGAGCGGGCAGAGAGGAAGGAAAGCTCAAATGTAGTGGTCCAACGGTGAAGAAGTCTGGTTGGTCAATTCAGAGCGCTGGGGTTTTACCCGTCCAGCGGATACATCTCGTTACGTCCGGTTTCCCTGTGAAATAACAGCCGGTCTCGAAGTCGAATAGTCTGCTTTGAAACAATGAGTCGAATTTGCAAATAGATAGTTACTAACGAAAAATGAAAAAAGAAAAACTTTCGAAAAAGAAATTTTATTCATCACCGTCGATATGGTTAATTCTTCGTCATACGTTTTATTCTACCCTTACGAAACGAAAACTTTCCATTAGAATCTAACTTCTCCTACCCTCGTATAATTTTTATGAGATAAAGGATTCGAAGGAGAAGGGAATTTCTTTACGGAAACGACCGGTTGAACCGGGAGAATGTCGAGAGAGTACGCGATGCGATGCGATAATGACTGATTGATTTGATGAGAGTGTTTTTTTTTTCGCGAACATGTGAATATTTAGATTTTTATGAAAATTCGAATAAATTTCCCTTGATTCGAATGAAATGTCTACCAACAAAATCTGCTTCGCGAATTTTTTGTAATTATCGAATTTTATACGTTAATTGATTCGAAAGTTCGTGCTGTCGTAAGGTGAAGATGCGCGTTTTATGGATTGGACGAGTCGACACGTGATGTGGATATCGGATTTCGAATGACGGCTTTACCATCGTACTTCAAGTTTGCCTCTTTTATATTCATGTTATTTTAATAACTAATATTCTTTGATTTCGAGTTCAATAAATGTGTAGCATCGATTTTTCTGTATTCGTAGAAAACGATAAGGTTCAAGTAGACGTGAAGCTGTACAAGCGGAAGAGAAACGAGGATACCTCCACCTCGCGAAAGAGGTGTAGAGAAGATTCGACGGTTTTCGAAGGAGAAGTTGTAGCTAATCTGATTGACGAGGATTATCTCCGAATTGTAAGATTTTACTTTTTTTATGTAGTTAATATTTCGCGTATCGAAGGTGCTTCTCAAATTTTAGAATGAAAAAATTATCGAGGAAACTCAAAAATTTGGTATATCGAAGAAAATACCTACCCTTCCCCTCCCTATTGTACAGTATTTCGAAGCTAAAAGAATACGTGAGAGGATAATTTCAGGGTGCAACTATATCTAGATGTTAACGCGCGGTAAAGCGTTGAAAGATAAGAAAGGCCGTAACGTGAAATCTATAAATTTTCCTTTCTCGAAAGAATTAGAAGGCAACGGAAACAGAATTGTAGTCATGGGCGATGAGACTGAAAAGATAGTTCATATTGATGAAAATGAGTTGAATCTGAATGAGAAAGAAGGGGATCAGACCGAGAACTTTCTTCTGAAAGGTAAAGATGGGACCTTATCGACTGGATTTCTTCCAAGTACAGGAGAGGATGATATCATCAAACTCAAAGCAAATTTCAGGAAGGCGAGCGAATATCTCAGAATTTATAAGAAGCAATTTACAGATGCTGAATTAAGAAATGAGAATCTAAACAAGACTGAGTTGCTCAGCACCTCAGTATCCGGGTCTCCTGAGTTTTTTTTTTTTTTTTTTTTTTCTTCTTTTCACTCTCTTCCCTGACTGTAAGTTACTCTTCTTTCTCTGAAATTATTGCAACATAGAAAATTGTGCCTCAAAAGTTCTGGAGTTTCTTTTTAACTGATGAGATAAGGAGTTTGAGAGATCCAGAAATCCTCTCAGACCTGGAAACCGAGAGAGACTGGTCAAAGAATATACGCAGTATTTTATGATTGTTGAAGTAACAAGAAAAATAACCTTTGTACTACACTTTTGCCAGAGACTGTACCGAAATAAAAATACTATGCAAAAATAAAACTTATAGAGACTGCACAGATTGACGTAGGTCTACGATAGTGAAAAACTTCCAAAACTTCCGAAATTTGTAAATTGGTATGCAAAAAGTGACGTCACAACACATTTTTTCGGGTGAGAATCTTTTTTTTTTTTTTTTCTTTTCCGCGGTTGCATAATTATGGGCTCTCGCCTTGCCGAAGGTAGCAAAAGCTCGGAAAAGAAGATGAGAGCTTGCGAGAAAAAGACCGAAGAAGAGTTGAGGATTGAACATGCTTCGAAAGAGAATGAAAGATTGAAGCAAAATGAGAAAAAGAGAGAAGATTCTCGTGACCCAGCTCGTAAACTAGCCGATTTTTTATCGAATACTCATTTACCCTCTCACTCAACCCGTCTAGATGAGGATGTTGACAAATTTTAAAATAAATCTTTTCGTGAATTGAATAATGAAGGGAATGAAGTTTTGCGAATTATGATACTCGAAGAGTCAGGTCTAATAACGATGACGCATGAAATTCTATGCACCATATGCAAGGAGCAAATAATCGAGAGATTATATTTATTGATAAGTATGGTAAGATCGATGAGCGAATTAGAAGCGAAGATGATCATCTGAGGAAAAGTTATACTCAAAATAGAGAATACCCTGTCCCTCGATTGATGAACCTGAATGATGAGGATAGTGTTGGTGAAAGACACGACCAAGAAAAAGATATACTGCAATATCGAGATCGCGGGAAAAATAGAACGATAAGGATGTACGTAGGTAAGGACAACACAGAAAGGGGTAGAGGGAAAATATTCGCTACACGATAGTAGGCTAGGATGTAACTTGGATGCACGAAAGTGAATTTCAACTATCTCGATTTCGCACCAATACTACCGCAGCCCTGCCGTCAAAAGAAAACACGAGCGCCTGAAAGTTCGCTTCATGCAATCCTTGCTACATCAAAACCGAGAATTTAACGCGCGAAATTGATCACACAAAAATTGATCGCAAAAATTTTACATTGAAAAAAAAAAAGAAAGACGAAAAAGACGACGACTTTTCATTACGTATGCGTCATTTAGCGGCTCTAGTCTTTGTCCCGCCTTATGACGTAGAGGCCGCTTTCGAAGCTTTGAGCGCGTCCGATATTATTCCCTCAGATTCTGATATTTCTTCAATTTCTTCCTCCCTGAATACGGAGGGGACGGGAATTCCGTACTTATTGTGTAAATAGTGGTCAGGGGCTGCGAACATGACCTCAAAAGGAGAACGATTGCAAATATATGGATTCTCTGATAAGTTGTACGCACGATAGACATATTTTATATTTCGAAAGATGTTCTTCTTGATCTTCGGATCGTCCAGCAGGGCCTTAGCTGCATGAGTGATGTATTGGTTGGCTCTTCCAATTCCACCGTGAGTCTCAGAAACGTAGGCGATGGATCGCGTCAGTTTGATGCCGTTTTCCTCGCAATAGGCTTGAAATTCGAGCAAACTAGCGTTGTCCACGAACAATTCAGTCATAGGGGGAAAACTCATCCACATTAGAGATGATGGGCACGATTTTACGTAGTTCGTGACGTCATCTCTCATATTAAGACAGTATACTATATTGGCGAGTTTTAAAAGAGTTCGAAGTTCACCCATGTGGTTTCCCTTCTGTAAGTTGTCATGTACTTCACGTAATAATTCTGTTTGTAAGTTTTTAGGAACAACAGGAAGCAGGATTTTCTGCCCTCTGTTGAATTTCTTGAAGTACAGGATGTTATTATCGTCGATATCGTGACGTCGCGCGTATTCACGAAGGTGTTCAGATTCTTCATTCGTATACGATTGATCGACTTGTTTGCCGTGTAGTATCTTCTTAAAGCCAACGATGTCTTTCTGCTGATTTTGAGCAACTAAAAATTTTGGTTTTTCGATGTCGTCGCAGATAAGGTTTATTTTTTCGTAATCAGAACCTCGTGAGAGAAAATCGGGTAGATAATTTTCTTTGCCCTTGATGTGTTGAAAGGCTATCTATCAATGATACGGCGAACACGCGCGGGATTCAGTAACGTGTTTTCGGTAATTTTCATGGAGATCAAGTTCTTATGATCAGTTAGGATCGTCAAGGGACGCGAGGCTATGAAAAGACGGAAATGCTTGAGCGCTTTAGTTATCGCGATAAGTTCTAGATCGTACGTTGCGAGATGACGTTTCCTTTGCGCCATTTTTTCCGAATAAAAGACAATATAGGTTTTATTTCTCCGGTTACGGGATTCTGTTGACTTAGAACCGCGCCAATTGCGAAATTGCTTGAATCAGTTTGTAAGAATGTTTTCCAGTCGGGGTTGAAAATTTGCAAGATGGGGCGCGAGATGATCTGATTCTTAATCTGCTTGAAAGCTTCATTACATTCGGGTGTCCACTGAATAGGCTTTTTACCGTCCTTAGCTCCTGTGTTCTGCAACAGGTTGTAAAATCGCCACCCTTCCGTGCGCTCGAACGTATGTTGACGCTGTGCTAGTGTGAGTGAGAGTATGGTGAGAGTGTGTGTGAGAGGAAGAATACGGTGGTCATTATCTCTCTGCAGTCAAATCGTTCCTATTATCCTTCCTCTAATTATTTTTTCTTCTCTAGTCTTTTCCTGTTTGATAGATACTCGTATTCATCGTATGTAAGTTATCCTACCTTTCTTCCGTAATCGTATCGCACGAAATGCGATACGTCTTCCCATTCGTCAATGTTTGAGGATTCATTGGATCCGCCGTTGAATAGATTTTCATGTGCGATGTAGAGAAAAGCAAAACCTTGCGATAACTATCCTTTTTAAGCGGGGAACCCGCTATTTCTTTTGTTGGGAGTACTCCCAGGAATTTTTTGTCCGCAAGCGCGAGCGAGGTTGATGACGTCACGAAGAGGGACCTGGAAAAATTTCAACCCTCTAGCCATATATGATAAGCAGAGGACTTGAGAAAATTCCTACCTCTGAGCTATACATGATAAGAGGAGAATTTTGAATCTCGAGTTTTCTTCTTGATATTGGACTTGTGTCACTCAATCTTCTCTATCTTATTTCTGTTAATAATTGTAATCTGTTTACGAAGAAAATTATTCAATGAAATATCCACTGTAATATTTTAAGAGAGAAGGTTTGGTATGAAACGCGACTTGAGAGAGTTGATTATTTTTATTGAATTAATTTAGTGTCTGTAATAGAAATTATGTAAAAATTAAGCTATCGATGGGAAAATACCGCTGGAGATTTCACCAAGATATTTGATTCATGATATGAAGGGATCAGAAGTATACCGTTTGTTTTAAATGCGTATACTTCTGATCCTTTTGTATTATTTTTCATATTTAAAACAACAACATAGGAAGTCGTCTCCGTCGTCGTCGTTGCCATGTACGCGGAAGGCCTAGTGGAGGTAGCTCCGCCAGCGAAGAAGATGGTAGCATAACCGTTGCTCAAGAATATCCATCGTCAACCGCCTTTCCAGGAGTGAACAATAAATGTGCGATAGAGAGAGGCTGGCTTCTGTTAATTACGCTTTCTCTGTTGACGTGATACATAAGTTAGCCTCTTTCTGTTCCACTGGTGTATGCTGCTGAAATTCATTTTCTTCCCATTTTCATAGATTTACTCAAAAAGAAGAATCAGAAGAAAACGGGATTGTGATTTGGACGCTTTTTTTCATGACGTTTACATTACAAGCCCGTTTCTTTCTATTCCATTAATTGTTACCTAGGCTGCGGTGAAAATATTTTCTGTAACCAGAGTTCGAGGTTAAAAGTTATTGTGAGATGAGTACAAGTGGACCTGTACCTACGGCGTTTTGACGTCCAAGGAATAGGCTCACTTATTCTCATCCCTTTCTATGCATAGTAATGACAGTAATATTTTTTATTGATTATAGAAATATTGATATTTTAAGATGTAATTAGGTACATACTTTTTCGGATTTCGTTGTAGAGTATTGGTTTTGCATGTGGTTTTGGGCTGATTTAGGTTCCTTGAGTGATAAGGTTTCGCAGGTGTGGTCTTCTAAGGGATCGGTGAGTTTCTTTGGTACTTTAATTTCTCTGCCATAATTCGAATATTTCTGTGCAGGTATCGTGACATGTTGGTCGATTTCGAATCGGACTTTTTTCTTCTTTGGTTGCTCTCCCATGGAAGGTTTTTCGATGAGGGAGTGTGAGCCGAGTTCGTATGCAGGTTTGAGTCGATCGCCCTCGCTTCCGTTGATATCAAGTAAGTAGTATTTTTTCCTGCGCTTTGTTACTGTATGACCTTCCTAGCGATTATTTGACTTTATCCACGCGGATGAAGACTTTTGGGTTGGTCAAAAGATCAGTGTGAACAAATGTTTTCTTGTCGTAATCACCATCCCTTGATACTGGTTTGATTTTTTCCAGGGAATTTTTCAGTTCTCTGACGTAGACGTGCATATTGGTTATCGTTCTGCTCTCGTCTCCGAAAAACGCTCCGGGAAGTCGTAGATTTCTTCCGAAAGTCATTTCAACTCTTGATTTTCCTGTACCTTCGTTGAGTGTTGCTCGTATTCCGAGGAGAACCGTTGGGAGATGTTTCATCCAGTTTTTCCGTGTGCTGAGTGAAATTTCCAGTTGACCAATCAGACTCTTGAATTTTCCGTCAGATTGCGGATGATACGCCGTCGTTTTGATTTGTTCGATTCCAAAAAGTGAGTTGAGTTGATCAAACAATGTAGAGGTAAATTTTCAGATCAGCGTACGAGAGTACGCTGATCTGAGGTACATACTTTTTCGCATTTCATTGTAGAGTATTGGTTTTGCATGTGGTTTTGGGCTGATTTAGGTTCCTCGAGTGATTTGGTTTCGCACGTGTGGTTTTCTCCGGAGTCAGTGAGTTTCTTTGGTACTTTAATTTCTCTGCCATATTTCGAATATTTCTGTGCAGGTTTCCTGAAATGTTGGTCAATTTGGAATCGGACTTCTTTCGACTTTGGGTACTCTTCCTTGGAAGGTTTTTCGATGAGGGAGTGTGAGCCGAGTTCGTATGCAGGTTTGAGTCGATCGCCCTCGCTTCCGTTGATATCAAGTACGTAGTATTTTTTCCTGCGCTTTGTTACTGTATGACCTTCCTACTTGTCGTAATTACGATCCCTTGATACTGGTTTGATTTTTTCCAGGGAATTTTTCAGTTCTCTGACGTAGACGTGCATATTGGTTATCGTTCTGCTCTCGTCTCCGAAAAACGCTCCGGGAAGTCGTAGATTTCTTCCGAAAGTCATTTCAACTCTTGATTTTCCTGTACCTTCGTTGAGTGTTGCTCGTATTCCGAGGAGAACCGTTGGGAGATGTTTCAACCAGTTTTTCCGTGTGCTGAGTGAAATTTCCAGTTGACCAATCAGACTCTTGAATTTTCCGTCAGATTGCGGATGAAACGCCGTCGTTTTGATTTGTTCGATTCCAAAAAGTGAGTTGAGTTGATCAAACAATGTAGAGGTAAATTTTCAGATCAGCGTACTTTCGTACGCTGATCTGATCGTTTTTGGAGAGATCACATTTGAGCAACAAGTTTTAGCATGTAGGTGGAATATCCCTTTGCGGTACATTACCACTCTTCGCCCCCTATATCTGACTTTATATTTTCAAATGATAGTAACTCGCTCACTATTCAATCGATCTGAACGAAACTGAAGTCAAAAAATTGAGAATTGTTTGCTCTTTCGATAAGTACTTGATCATTTTTTCGTACAATCGAATAGAATTCAGTAATGAACGATTAACGAGAGTTTGGTTTCTTCATTTTTTTTTTCTTTTATTGTTGTTTTAAATGCGTATACTTCTGATCCTTTTTGTACTATTTTTCATATTTAAAACAACAACATAGGAAGCCGTCTCCGTCGTCGTCGTTGCCATGTACGCGGAAGGCCTAGTGGAGGTAGCTCCGCCAGCGAAGAAGATGGTAGCATAACCGTTGCTCAAGAATATCCATCGTCAACCGCCTTTCCAGGAGTGAACAATAAATGTGCGATAGAGAGAGGCTGGCTTCTGTTAATTACGCTTTCTCTGTTGACGTGATACATAAGTTAGCCTCTTTCTGTTCCACTGGTGTATGCTGCTGAAATTCATTTTCTTCCCATTTTCATAGATTTACTCAAAAAGAAGAATCAGAAGAAAACGGGATTGTGATTTGGACGCTTTTTTTCATGACGTTTACATTACAAGCCCGTTTCTTTCTATTCCATTAATTGTTACCTAGGCTGCGGTGAAAATATTTTCTGTAACCAGAGTTCGAGGTTAAAAGTTATTGTGAGATGAGTACAAGTGGACCTGTACCTACGGCGTTTTGACGTCCAAGGAATAGGCTCACTTATTCTCATCCCTTTCTATGCATAGTAATGACAGTAATATTTTTTATTGATTATAGAAATATTGATATTTTAAGATGTAATTAGGTACATACTTTTTCGGATTTCGTTGTAGAGTATTGGTTTTGCATGTGGTTTTGGGCTGATTTAGGTTCCTTGAGTGATAAGGTTTCGCAGGTGTGGTCTTCTAAGGGATCGGTGAGTTTCTTTGGTACTTTAATTTCTCTGCCATAATTCGAATATTTCTGTGCAGGTATCGTGACATGTTGGTCGATTTCGAATCGGACTTTTTTCTTCTTTGGTTGCTCTCCCATGGAAGGTTTTGCGATGAGGGAGTGTGAGCCGAGTTCGTATGCAGGTTTGAGTCGATCGCCCTCGCTTCCGTTGATATCAAGTAAGTAGTATTTTTTCCTGCGCTTTGTTACTGTATGACCTTCCTAGCGATTATTTGACTTTATCCACGCGGATGAAGACTTTTGGGTTGGTCAAAAGATCAGTGTGAACAAATGTTTTCTTGTCGTAATCACCATCCCTTGATACTGGTTTGATTTTTTCCAGGGAATTTTTCAGTTCTCTGACGTAGACGTGCATATTGGTTATCGTTCTGCTCTCGTCTCCGAAAAACGCTCCGGGAAGTCGTAGATTTCTTCCGAAAGTCATTTCAACTCTTGATTTTCCTGTACCTTCGTTGAGTGTTGCTCGTATTCCGAGGAGAACCGTTGGGAGATGTTTCATCCAGTTTTTCCGTGTGCTGAGTGAAATTTCCAGTTGACCAATCAGACTCTTGAATTTTCCGTCAGATTGCGGATGATACGCCGTCGTTTTGATTTGTTCGATTCCAAAAAGTGAGTTGAGTTGATCAAACAATGTAGAGGTAAATTTTCAGATCAGCGTACGAGAGTACGCTGATCTGAGGTACATACTTTTTCGCATTTCATTGTAGAGTATTGGTTTTGCATGTGGTTTTGGGCTGATTTAGGTTCCTCGAGTGATTTGGTTTCGCACGTGTGGTTTTCTCCGGAGTCAGTGAGTTTCTTTGGTACTTTAATTTCTCTGCCATATTTCGAATATTTCTGTGCAGGTTTCCTGAAATGTTGGTCAATTTGGAATCGGACTTCTTTCGACTTTGGGTACTCTTCCTTGGAAGGTTTTTCGATGAGGGAGTGTGAGCCGAGTTCGTATGCAGGTTTGAGTCGATCGCCCTCGCTTCCGTTGATATCAAGTACGTAGTATTTTTTCCTGCGCTTTGTTACTGTATGACCTTCCTACTTGTCGTAATTACGATCCCTTGATACTGGTTTGATTTTTTCCAGGGAATTTTTCAGTTCTCTGACGTAGACGTGCATATTGGTTATCGTTCTGCTCTCGTCTCCGAAAAACGCTCCGGGAAGTCGTAGATTTCTTCCGAAAGTCATTTCAACTCTTGATTTTCCTGTACCTTTGTTGAGTGTTGCTTGTATTCCGAGGGCACCGGTGGGAGATGTTTCATCCAGTTTTTCCGTGTGCATTGAGTGAAATTCTCATGGAAGGTTTTGCGAGAGTGTGAGCCGAGTTCGTATGCAGGTTTGAGTCGATCGCCCTCGCTTCCGTTGATATCAAGTACGTAGTATTTTTTCCTGCGCTTTGTTACTGTATGACCTTCCTACTTGTCGTAATTACGATCCCTTGATACTGGTTTGATTTTTTCCAGGGAATTTTTCAGTTCTCTGACGTAGACGTGCATATTGGTTATCGTTCTGCTCTCGTCTCCGAAAAACGCTCCGGGAAGTCGTAGATTTCTTCCGAAAGTCATTTCAACTCTTGATTTTCCTGTACCTTCGTTGAGTGTTGCTCGTATTCCGAGGAGAACCGTTGGGAGATGTTTCATCCAGTTTTTCCGTGTGCTGAGTGAAATTTCCAGTTGACCAATCAGACTCTTGAATTTTCCGTCAGATTGCGGATGAAACGCCGTCGTTTTGATTTGTTCGATTCCAAAAAGTGAGTTGAGTTGATCAAACAATGTAGAGGTAAATTTTCAGATCAGCGTACGAGAGTACGCTGATCTGAGGTACATACTTTTTCGCATTTCATTGTAGAGTATTGGTTTTGCATGTGGTTTTGGGCTGATTTAGGTTCCTCGAGTGATTTGGTTTCGCACGTGTGGTTTTCTCCGGAGTCAGTGAGTTTCTTTGGTACTTTAATTTCTCTGCCATATTTCGAATATTTCTGTGCAGGTTTCCTGAAATGTTGGTCAATTTGGAATCGGACTTCTTTCGACTTTGGGTACTCTTCCTTGGAAGGTTTTTCGATGAGGGAGTGTGAGCCGAGTTCGTATGCAGGTTTGAGTCGATCGCCCTCGCTTCCGTTGATATCAAGTACGTAGTATTTTTTCCTGCGCTTTGTTACTGTATGACCTTCCTAGCGATTATTTGACTTTATCCACGCGGATGAAGACTTTTGGGTTGGTCAAAAGATCAGTGTGAACAAATGTTTTCTTGTCGTAATCACCATCTCTTGATACTGGTTTGATTTTTTCCAGGGAATTTTTCAGTTCTCTGACGTAGGCGTGCATATTGATTATCGTTCTGCTCTCGTATCCGAAAAACGCTCCGGGAAGTCGTAGATTTCTTCCGAAAGTCATTTCAACTCTTGATTTTCCTGTACCTTTGTTGAGTGTTGCTTGTATTCCGAGGGCACCGGTGGGAGATGTTTCATCCAGTTTTTCCGTGTGCATTGAGTGAAATTCTCATGGAAGGTTTTGCGAGAGTGTGAGCCGAGTTCGTATGCAGGTTTGAGTCGATCGCCCTCGCT
Source organism: Aspidiotus destructor (assembly GCA_035079395.1). NCBI lineage: Eukaryota > Metazoa > Arthropoda > Insecta > Hemiptera > Diaspididae > Aspidiotus > Aspidiotus destructor. Next base: position 535,167 of record JAVHKZ010000020.1, read on the forward strand.
TCCGTTGATATCAAGTACGTAGTATTTTTTCCTGCGCTTTGTTACTGTATGACCTTCCTACTTGTCGTAATTACGATCCCTTGATACTGGTTTGATTTTTTCCAGGGAATTTTTCAGTTCTCTGACGTAGACGTGCATATTGGTTATCGTTCTGCTCTCGTCTCCGAAAAACGCTCCGGGAAGTCGTAGATTTCTTCCGAAAGTCATTTCAACTCTTGATTTTCCTGTACCTTCGTTGAGTGTTGCTCGTATTCCGAGGAGAACCGTTGGGAGATGTTTCAACCAGTTTTTCCGTGTGCTGAGTGAAATTTCCAGTTGACCAATCAGACTCTTGAATTTTCCGTCAGATTGCGGATGAAACGCCGTCGTTTTGATTTGTTCGATTCCAAAAAGTGAGTTGAGTTGATCAAACAATGTAGAGGTAAATTTTCAGATCAGCGTACTTTCGTACGCTGATCTGATCGTTTTTGGAGAGATCACATTTGAGCAACAAGTTTTAGCATGTAGGTGGAATATCCCTTTGCGGTACATTACCACTCTTCGCCCCCTATATCTGACTTTATATTTTCAAATGATAGTAACTCGCTCACTATTCAATCGATCTGAACGAAACTGAAGTCAAAAAATTGAGAATTGTTTGCTCTTTCGATAAGTACTTGATCATTTTTTCGTACAATCGAATAGAATTCAGTAATGAACGATTAACGAGAGTTTGGTTTCTTCATTTTTTTTTTCTTTTATTGTTGTTTTAAATGCGTATACTTCTGATCCTTTTTGTACTATTTTTCATATTTAAAACAACAACATAGGAAGCCGTCTCCGTCGTCGTCGTTGCCATGTACGCGGAAGGCCTAGTGGAGGTAGCTCCGCCAGCGAAGAAGATGGTAGCATAACCGTTGCTCAAGAATATCCATCGTCAACCGCCTTTCCAGGAGTGAACAATAAATGTGCGATAGAGAGAGGCTGGCTTCTGTTAATTACGCTTTCTCTGTTGACGTGATACATAAGTTAGCCTCTTTCTGTTCCACTGGTGTATGCTGCTGAAATTCATTTTCTTCCCATTTTCATAGATTTACTCAAAAAGAAGAATCAGAAGAAAACGGGATTGTGATTTGGACGCTTTTTTTCATGACGTTTACATTACAAGCCCGTTTCTTTCTATTCCATTAATTGTTACCTAGGCTGCGGTGAAAATATTTTCTGTAACCAGAGTTCGAGGTTAAAAGTTATTGTGAGATGAGTACAAGTGGACCTGTACCTACGGCGTTTTGACGTCCAAGGAATAGGCTCACTTATTCTCATCCCTTTCTATGCATAGTAATGACAGTAATATTTTTTATTGATTATAGAAATATTGATATTTTAAGATGTAATTAGGTACATACTTTTTCGGATTTCGTTGTAGAGTATTGGTTTTGCATGTGGTTTTGGGCTGATTTAGGTTCCTTGAGTGATAAGGTTTCGCAGGTGTGGTCTTCTAAGGGATCGGTGAGTTTCTTTGGTACTTTAATTTCTCTGCCATAATTCGAATATTTCTGTGCAGGTATCGTGACATGTTGGTCGATTTCGAATCGGACTTTTTTCTTCTTTGGTTGCTCTCCCATGGAAGGTTTTGCGATGAGGGAGTGTGAGCCGAGTTCGTATGCAGGTTTGAGTCGATCGCCCTCGCTTCCGTTGATATCAAGTAAGTAGTATTTTTTCCTGCGCTTTGTTACTGTATGACCTTCCTAGCGATTATTTGACTTTATCCACGCGGATGAAGACTTTTGGGTTGGTCAAAAGATCAGTGTGAACAAATGTTTTCTTGTCGTAATCACCATCTCTTGATACTGGTTTGATTTTTTCCAGGGAATTTTTCAGTTCTCTGACGTAGGCGTGCATATTGATTATCGTTCTGCTCTCGTATCCGAAAAACGCTCCGGGAAGTCGTAGATTTCTTCCGAAAGTCATTTCAACTCTTGATTTTCCTGTACCTTCGTTGAGTGTTGCTCGTATTCCGAGGAGAACCGTTGGGAGATGTTTCATCCAGTTTTTCCGTGTGCTGAGTGAAATTTCCAGTTGACCAATCAGACTCTTGAATTTTCCGTCAGATTGCGGATGATACGCCGTCGTTTTGATTTGTTCGATTCCAAAAAGTGAGTTGAGTTGATCAAACAATGTAGAGGTAAATTTTCAGATCAGCGTACGAGAGTACGCTGATCTGAGGTACATACTTTTTCGCATTTCATTGTAGAGTATTGGTTTTGCATGTGGTTTTGGGCTGATTTAGGTTCCTCGAGTGATTTGGTTTCGCACGTGTGGTTTTCTCCGGAGTCAGTGAGTTTCTTTGGTACTTTAATTTCTCTGCCATATTTCGAATATTTCTGTGCAGGTTTCCTGAAATGTTGGTCAATTTGGAATCGGACTTCTTTCGACTTTGGGTACTCTTCCTTGGAAGGTTTTTCGATGAGGGAGTGTGAGCCGAGTTCGTATGCAGGTTTGAGTCGATCGCCCTCGCTTCCGTTGATATCAAGTACGTAGTATTTTTTCCTGCGCTTTGTTACTGTATGACCTTCCTAGCGATTATTTGACTTTATCCACGCGGATGAAGACTTTTGGGTTGGTCAAAAGATCAGTGTGAACAAATGTTTTCTTGTCGTAATCACCATCTCTTGATACTGGTTTGATTTTTTCCAGGGAATTTTTCAGTTCTCTGACGTAGGCGTGCATATTGATTATCGTTCTGCTCTCGTATCCGAAAAACGCTCCGGGAAGTCGTAGATTTCTTCCGAAAGTCATTTCAACTCTTGATTTTCCTGTACCTTTGTTGAGTGTTGCTTGTATTCCGAGGGCACCGGTGGGAGATGTTTCATCCAGTTTTTCCGTGTGCATTGAGTGAAATTCTCATGGAAGGTTTTGCGAGAGTGTGAGCCGAGTTCGTATGCAGGTTTGAGTCGATCGCCCTCGCTTCCGTTGATATCAAGTACGTAGTATTTTTTCCTGCGCTTTGTTACTGTATGACCTTCCTACTTGTCGTAATTACGATCCCTTGATACTGGTTTGATTTTTTCCAGGGAATTTTTCAGTTCTCTGACGTAGACGTGCATATTGGTTATCGTTCTGCTCTCGTCTCCGAAAAACGCTCCGGGAAGTCGTAGATTTCTTCCGAAAGTCATTTCAACTCTTGATTTTCCTGTACCTTCGTTGAGTGTTGCTCGTATTCCGAGGAGAACCGTTGGGAGATGTTTCATCCAGTTTTTCCGTGTGCTGAGTGAAATTTCCAGTTGACCAATCAGACTCTTGAATTTTCCGTCAGATTGCGGATGATACGCCGTCGTTTTGATTTGTTCGATTCCAAAAAGTGAGTTGAGTTGATCAAACAATGTAGAGGTAAATTTTCAGATCAGCGTACGAGAGTACGCTGATCTGAGGTACATACTTTTTCGCATTTCATTGTAGAGTATTGGTTTTGCATGTGGTTTTGGGCTGATTTAGGTTCCTCGAGTGATTTGGTTTCGCACGTGTGGTTTTCTCCGGAGTCAGTGAGTTTCTTTGGTACTTTAATTTCTCTGCCATATTTCGAATATTTCTGTGCAGGTTTCCTGAAATGTTGGTCAATTTGGAATCGGACTTCTTTCGACTTTGGGTACTCTTCCTTGGAAGGTTTTTCGATGAGGGAGTGTGAGCCGAGTTCGTATGCAGGTTTGAGTCGATCGCCCTCGCTTCCGTTGATATCAAGTACGTAGTATTTTTTCCTGCGCTTTGTTACTGTATGACCTTCCTACTTGTCGTAATTACGATCCCTTGATACTGGTTTGATTTTTTCCAGGGAATTTTTCAGTTCTCTGACGTAGACGTGCATATTGGTTATCGTTCTGCTCTCGTCTCCGAAAAACGCTCCGGGAAGTCGTAGATTTCTTCCGAAAGTCATTTCAACTCTTGATTTTCCTGTACCTTTGTTGAGTGTTGCTTGTATTCCGAGGGCACCGGTGGGAGATGTTTCATCCAGTTTTTCCGTGTGCATTGAGTGAAATTCTCATGGAAGGTTTTGCGAGAGTGTGAGCCGAGTTCGTATGCAGGTTTGAGTCGATCGCCCTCGCTTCCGTTGATATCAAGTACGTAGTATTTTTTCCTGCGCTTTGTTACTGTATGACCTTCCTACTTGTCGTAATTACGATCCCTTGATACTGGTTTGATTTTTTCCAGGGAATTTTTCAGTTCTCTGACGTAGACGTGCATATTGGTTATCGTTCTGCTCTCGTCTCCGAAAAACGCTCCGGGAAGTCGTAGATTTCTTCCGAAAGTCATTTCAACTCTTGATTTTCCTGTACCTTCGTTGAGTGTTGCTCGTATTCCGAGGAGAACCGTTGGGAGATGTTTCATCCAGTTTTTCCGTGTGCTGAGTGAAATTTCCAGTTGACCAATCAGACTCTTGAATTTTCCGTCAGATTGCGGATGAAACGCCGTCGTTTTGATTTGTTCGATTCCAAAAAGTGAGTTGAGTTGATCAAACAATGTAGAGGTAAATTTTCAGATCAGCGTACGAGAGTACGCTGATCTGAGGTACATACTTTTTCGCATTTCATTGTAGAGTATTGGTTTTGCATGTGGTTTTGGGCTGATTTAGGTTCCTCGAGTGATTTGGTTTCGCACGTGTGGTTTTCTCCGGAGTCAGTGAGTTTCTTTGGTACTTTAATTTCTCTGCCATATTTCGAATATTTCTGTGCAGGTTTCCTGAAATGTTGGTCAATTTGGAATCGGACTTCTTTCGACTTTGGGTACTCTTCCTTGGAAGGTTTTTCGATGAGGGAGTGTGAGCCGAGTTCGTATGCAGGTTTGAGTCGATCGCCCTCGCTTCCGTTGATATCAAGTACGTAGTATTTTTTCCTGCGCTTTGTTACTGTATGACCTTCCTAGCGATTATTTGACTTTATCCACGCGGATGAAGACTTTTGGGTTGGTCAAAAGATCAGTGTGAACAAATGTTTTCTTGTCGTAATCACCATCTCTTGATACTGGTTTGATTTTTTCCAGGGAATTTTTCAGTTCTCTGACGTAGGCGTGCATATTGATTATCGTTCTGCTCTCGTATCCGAAAAACGCTCCGGGAAGTCGTAGATTTCTTCCGAAAGTCATTTCAACTCTTGATTTTCCTGTACCTTTGTTGAGTGTTGCTTGTATTCCGAGGGCACCGGTGGGAGATGTTTCATCCAGTTTTTCCGTGTGCATTGAGTGAAATTCTCATGGAAGGTTTTGCGAGAGTGTGAGCCGAGTTCGTATGCAGGTTTGAGTCGATCGCCCTCGCTTCCGTTGATATCAAGTACGTAGTATTTTTTCCTGCGCTTTGTTACTGTATGACCTTCCTACTTGTCGTAATTACGATCCCTTGATACTGGTTTGATTTTTTCCAGGGAATTTTTCAGTTCTCTGACGTAGACGTGCATATTGGTTATCGTTCTGCTCTCGTCTCCGAAAAACGCTCCGGGAAGTCGTAGATTTCTTCCGAAAGTCATTTCAACTCTTGATTTTCCTGTACCTTCGTTGAGTGTTGCTCGTATTCCGAGGAGAACCGTTGGGAGATGTTTCAACCAGTTTTTCCGTGTGCTGAGTGAAATTTCCAGTTGACCAATCAGACTCTTGAATTTTCCGTCAGATTGCGGATGAAACGCCGTCGTTTTGATTTGTTCGATTCCAAAAAGTGAGTTGAGTTGATCAAACAATGTAGAGGTAAATTTTCAGATCAGCGTACTTTCGTACGCTGATCTGATCGTTTTTGGAGAGATCACATTTGAGCAACAAGTTTTAGCATGTAGGTGGAATATCCCTTTGCGGTACATTACCACTCTTCGCCCCCTATATCTGACTTTATATTTTCAAATGATAGTAACTCGCTCACTATTCAATCGATCTGAACGAAACTGAAGTCAAAAAATTGAGAATTGTTTGCTCTTTCGATAAGTACTTGATCATTTTTTCGTACAATCGAATAGAATTCAGTAATGAACGATTAACGAGAGTTTGGTTTCTTCATTTTTTTTTTCTTTTATTGTTGTTTTAAATGCGTATACTTCTGATCCTTTTTGTACTATTTTTCATATTTAAAACAACAACATAGGAAGCCGTCTCCGTCGTCGTCGTTGCCATGTACGCGGAAGGCCTAGTGGAGGTAGCTCCGCCAGCGAAGAAGATGGTAGCATAACCGTTGCTCAAGAATATCCATCGTCAACCGCCTTTCCAGGAGTGAACAATAAATGTGCGATAGAGAGAGGCTGGCTTCTGTTAATTACGCTTTCTCTGTTGACGTGATACATAAGTTAGCCTCTTTCTGTTCCACTGGTGTATGCTGCTGAAATTCATTTTCTTCCCATTTTCATAGATTTACTCAAAAAGAAGAATCAGAAGAAAACGGGATTGTGATTTGGACGCTTTTTTTCATGACGTTTACATTACAAGCCCGTTTCTTTCTATTCCATTAATTGTTACCTAGGCTGCGGTGAAAATATTTTCTGTAACCAGAGTTCGAGGTTAAAAGTTATTGTGAGATGAGTACAAGTGGACCTGTACCTACGGCGTTTTGACGTCCAAGGAATAGGCTCACTTATTCTCATCCCTTTCTATGCATAGTAATGACAGTAATATTTTTTATTGATTATAGAAATATTGATATTTTAAGATGTAATTAGGTACATACTTTTTCGGATTTCGTTGTAGAGTATTGGTTTTGCATGTGGTTTTGGGCTGATTTAGGTTCCTTGAGTGATAAGGTTTCGCAGGTGTGGTCTTCTAAGGGATCGGTGAGTTTCTTTGGTACTTTAATTTCTCTGCCATAATTCGAATATTTCTGTGCAGGTATCGTGACATGTTGGTCGATTTCGAATCGGACTTTTTTCTTCTTTGGTTGCTCTCCCATGGAAGGTTTTGCGATGAGGGAGTGTGAGCCGAGTTCGTATGCAGGTTTGAGTCGATCGCCCTCGCTTCCGTTGATATCAAGTAAGTAGTATTTTTTCCTGCGCTTTGTTACTGTATGACCTTCCTAGCGATTATTTGACTTTATCCACGCGGATGAAGACTTTTGGGTTGGTCAAAAGATCAGTGTGAACAAATGTTTTCTTGTCGTAATCACCATCTCTTGATACTGGTTTGATTTTTTCCAGGGAATTTTTCAGTTCTCTGACGTAGGCGTGCATATTGATTATCGTTCTGCTCTCGTATCCGAAAAACGCTCCGGGAAGTCGTAGATTTCTTCCGAAAGTCATTTCAACTCTTGATTTTCCTGTACCTTCGTTGAGTGTTGCTCGTATTCCGAGGAGAACCGTTGGGAGATGTTTCATCCAGTTTTTCCGTGTGCTGAGTGAAATTTCCAGTTGACCAATCAGACTCTTGAATTTTCCGTCAGATTGCGGATGATACGCCGTCGTTTTGATTTGTTCGATTCCAAAAAGTGAGTTGAGTTGATCAAACAATGTAGAGGTAAATTTTCAGATCAGCGTACGAGAGTACGCTGATCTGAGGTACATACTTTTTCGCATTTCATTGTAGAGTATTGGTTTTGCATGTGGTTTTGGGCTGATTTAGGTTCCTCGAGTGATTTGGTTTCGCACGTGTGGTTTTCTCCGGAGTCAGTGAGTTTCTTTGGTACTTTAATTTCTCTGCCATATTTCGAATATTTCTGTGCAGGTTTCCTGAAATGTTGGTCAATTTGGAATCGGACTTCTTTCGACTTTGGGTACTCTTCCTTGGAAGGTTTTTCGATGAGGGAGTGTGAGCCGAGTTCGTATGCAGGTTTGAGTCGATCGCCCTCGCTTCCGTTGATATCAAGTACGTAGTATTTTTTCCTGCGCTTTGTTACTGTATGACCTTCCTAGCGATTATTTGACTTTATCCACGCGGATGAAGACTTTTGGGTTGGTCAAAAGATCAGTGTGAACAAATGTTTTCTTGTCGTAATCACCATCTCTTGATACTGGTTTGATTTTTTCCAGGGAATTTTTCAGTTCTCTGACGTAGGCGTGCATATTGATTATCGTTCTGCTCTCGTATCCGAAAAACGCTCCGGGAAGTCGTAGATTTCTTCCGAAAGTCATTTCAACTCTTGATTTTCCTGTACCTTTGTTGAGTGTTGCTTGTATTCCGAGGGCACCGGTGGGAGATGTTTCATCCAGTTTTTCCGTGTGCATTGAGTGAAATTCTCATGGAAGGTTTTGCGAGAGTGTGAGCCGAGTTCGTATGCAGGTTTGAGTCGATCGCCCTCGCTTCCGTTGATATCAAGTACGTAGTATTTTTTCCTGCGCTTTGTTACTGTATGACCTTCCTACTTGTCGTAATTACGATCCCTTGATACTGGTTTGATTTTTTCCAGGGAATTTTTCAGTTCTCTGACGTAGACGTGCATATTGGTTATCGTTCTGCTCTCGTCTCCGAAAAACGCTCCGGGAAGTCGTAGATTTCTTCCGAAAGTCATTTCAACTCTTGATTTTCCTGTACCTTCGTTGAGTGTTGCTCGTATTCCGAGGAGAACCGTTGGGAGATGTTTCATCCAGTTTTTCCGTGTGCTGAGTGAAATTTCCAGTTGACCAATCAGACTCTTGAATTTTCCGTCAGATTGCGGATGAAACGCCGTCGTTTTGATTTGTTCGATTCCAAAAAGTGAGTTGAGTTGATCAAACAATGTAGAGGTAAATTTTCAGATCAGCGTACGAGAGTACGCTGATCTGAGGTACATACTTTTTCGCATTTCATTGTAGAGTATTGGTTTTGCATGTGGTTTTGGGCTGATTTAGGTTCCTCGAGTGATTTGGTTTCGCACGTGTGGTTTTCTCCGGAGTCAGTGAGTTTCTTTGGTACTTTAATTTCTCTGCCATATTTCGAATATTTCTGTGCAGGTTTCCTGAAATGTTGGTCAATTTGGAATCGGACTTCTTTCGACTTTGGGTACTCTTCCTTGGAAGGTTTTTCGATGAGGGAGTGTGAGCCGAGTTCGTATGCAGGTTTGAGTCGATCGCCCTCGCTTCCGTTGATATCAAGTACGTAGTATTTTTTCCTGCGCTTTGTTACTGTATGACCTTCCTAGCGATTATTTGACTTTATCCACGCGGATGAAGACTTTTGGGTTGGTCAAAAGATCAGTGTGAACAAATGTTTTCTTGTCGTAATCACCATCTCTTGATACTGGTTTGATTTTTTCCAGGGAATTTTTCAGTTCTCTGACGTAGGCGTGCATATTGATTATCGTTCTGCTCTCGTATCCGAAAAACGCTCCGGGAAGTCGTAGATTTCTTCCGAAAGTCATTTCAACTCTTGATTTTCCTGTACCTTTGTTGAGTGTTGCTTGTATTCCGAGGGCACCGGTGGGAGATGTTTCATCCAGTTTTTCCGTGTGCATTGAGTGAAATTCTCATGGAAGGTTTTGCGAGAGTGTGAGCCGAGTTCGTATGCAGGTTTGAGTCGATCGCCCTCGCTTCCGTTGATATCAAGTACGTAGTATTTTTTCCTGCGCTTTGTTACTGTATGACCTTCCTACTTGTCGTAATTACGATCCCTTGATACTGGTTTGATTTTTTCCAGGGAATTTTTCAGTTCTCTGACGTAGACGTGCATATTGGTTATCGTTCTGCTCTCGTCTCCGAAAAACGCTCCGGGAAGTCGTAGATTTCTTCCGAAAGTCATTTCAACTCTTGATTTTCCTGTACCTTCGTTGAGTGTTGCTCGTATTCCGAGGAGAACCGTTGGGAGATGTTTCAACCAGTTTTTCCGTGTGCTGAGTGAAATTTCCAGTTGACCAATCAGACTCTTGAATTTTCCGTCAGATTGCGGATGAAACGCCGTCGTTTTGATTTGTTCGATTCCAAAAAGTGAGTTGAGTTGATCAAACAATGTAGAGGTAAATTTTCAGATCAGCGTACGAGAGTACGCTGATCTGAGGTACATACTTTTTCGCATTTCATTGTAGAGTATTGGTTTTGCATGTGGTTTTGGGCTGATTTAGGTTCCTCGAGTGATTTGGTTTCGCACGTGTGGTTTTCTCCGGAGTCAGTGAGTTTCTTTGGTACTTTAATTTCTCTGCCATATTTCGAATATTTCTGTGCAGGTTTCCTGAAATGTTGGTCAATTTGGAATCGGACTTCTTTCGACTTTGGGTACTCTTCCTTGGAAGGTTTTTCGATGAGGGAGTGTGAGCCGAGTTCGTATGCAGGTTTGAGTCGATCGCCCTCGCTTCCGTTGATATCAAGTACGTAGTATTTTTTCCTGCGCTTTGTTACTGTATGACCTTCCTACTTGTCGTAATTACGATCCCTTGATACTGGTTTGATTTTTTCCAGGGAATTTTTCAGTTCTCTGACGTAGACGTGCATATTGGTTATCGTTCTGCTCTCGTCTCCGAAAAACGCTCCGGGAAGTCGTAGATTTCTTCCGAAAGTCATTTCAACTCTTGATTTTCCTGTACCTTCGTTGAGTGTTGCTCGTATTCCGAGGAGAACCGTTGGGAGATGTTTCAACCAGTTTTTCCGTGTGCTGAGTGAAATTTCCAGTTGACCAATCAGACTCTTGAATTTTCCGTCAGATTGCGGATGAAACGCCGTCGTTTTGATTTGTTCGATTCCAAAAAGTGAGTTGAGTTGATCAAACAATGTAGAGGTAAATTTTCAGATCAGCGTACTTTCGTACGCTGATCTGATCGTTTTTGGAGAGATCACATTTGAGCAACAAGTTTTAGCATGTAGGTGGAATATCCCTTTGCGGTACATTACCACTCTTCGCCCCCTATATCTGACTTTATATTTTCAAATGATAGTAACTCGCTCACTATTCAATCGATCTGAACGAAACTGAAGTCAAAAAATTGAGAATTGTTTGCTCTTTCGATAAGTACTTGATCATTTTTTCGTACAATCGAATAGAATTCAGTAATGAACGATTAACGAGAGTTTGGTTTCTTCATTTTTTTTTTCTTTTATTGTTGTTTTAAATGCGTATACTTCTGATCCTTTTTGTACTATTTTTCATATTTAAAACAACAACATAGGAAGCCGTCTCCGTCGTCGTCGTTGCCATGTACGCGGAAGGCCTAGTGGAGGTAGCTCCGCCAGCGAAGAAGATGGTAGCATAACCGTTGCTCAAGAATATCCATCGTCAACCGCCTTTCCAGGAGTGAACAATAAATGTGCGATAGAGAGAGGCTGGCTTCTGTTAATTACGCTTTCTCTGTTGACGTGATACATAAGTTAGCCTCTTTCTGTTCCACTGGTGTATGCTGCTGAAATTCATTTTCTTCCCATTTTCATAGATTTACTCAAAAAGAAGAATCAGAAGAAAACGGGATTGTGATTTGGACGCTTTTTTTCATGACGTTTACATTACAAGCCCGTTTCTTTCTATTCCATTAATTGTTACCTAGGCTGCGGTGAAAATATTTTCTGTAACCAGAGTTCGAGGTTAAAAGTTATTGTGAGATGAGTACAAGTGGACCTGTACCTACGGCGTTTTGACGTCCAAGGAATAGGCTCACTTATTCTCATCCCTTTCTATGCATAGTAATGACAGTAATATTTTTTATTGATTATAGAAATATTGATATTTTAAGATGTAATTAGGTACATACTTTTTCGGATTTCGTTGTAGAGTATTGGTTTTGCATGTGGTTTTGGGCTGATTTAGGTTCCTTGAGTGATAAGGTTTCGCAGGTGTGGTCTTCTAAGGGATCGGTGAGTTTCTTTGGTACTTTAATTTCTCTGCCATAATTCGAATATTTCTGTGCAGGTATCGTGACATGTTGGTCGATTTCGAATCGGACTTTTTTCTTCTTTGGTTGCTCTCCCATGGAAGGTTTTGCGATGAGGGAGTGTGAGCCGAGTTCGTATGCAGGTTTGAGTCGATCGCCCTCGCTTCCGTTGATATCAAGTAAGTAGTATTTTTTCCTGCGCTTTGTTACTGTATGACCTTCCTAGCGATTATTTGACTTTATCCACGCGGATGAAGACTTTTGGGTTGGTCAAAAGATCAGTGTGAACAAATGTTTTCTTGTCGTAATCACCATCCCTTGATACTGGTTTGATTTTTTCCAGGGAATTTTTCAGTTCTCTGACGTAGACGTGCATATTGGTTATCGTTCTGCTCTCGTCTCCGAAAAACGCTCCGGGAAGTCGTAGATTTCTTCCGAAAGTCATTTCAACTCTTGATTTTCCTGTACCTTCGTTGAGTGTTGCTCGTATTCCGAGGAGAACCGTTGGGAGATGTTTCATCCAGTTTTTCCGTGTGCTGAGTGAAATTTCCAGTTGACCAATCAGACTCTTGAATTTTCCGTCAGATTGCGGATGATACGCCGTCGTTTTGATTTGTTCGATTCCAAAAAGTGAGTTGAGTTGATCAAACAATGTAGAGGTAAATTTTCAGATCAGCGTACGAGAGTACGCTGATCTGAGGTACATACTTTTTCGCATTTCATTGTAGAGTATTGGTTTTGCATGTGGTTTTGGGCTGATTTAGGTTCCTCGAGTGATTTGGTTTCGCACGTGTGGTTTTCTCCGGAGTCAGTGAGTTTCTTTGGTACTTTAATTTCTCTGCCATATTTCGAATATTTCTGTGCAGGTTTCCTGAAATGTTGGTCAATTTGGAATCGGACTTCTTTCGACTTTGGGTACTCTTCCTTGGAAGGTTTTTCGATGAGGGAGTGTGAGCCGAGTTCGTATGCAGGTTTGAGTCGATCGCCCTCGCTTCCGTTGATATCAAGTACGTAGTATTTTTTCCTGCGCTTTGTTACTGTATGACCTTCCTACTTGTCGTAATTACGATCCCTTGATACTGGTTTGATTTTTTCCAGGGAATTTTTCAGTTCTCTGACGTAGACGTGCATATTGGTTATCGTTCTGCTCTCGTCTCCGAAAAACGCTCCGGGAAGTCGTAGATTTCTTCCGAAAGTCATTTCAACTCTTGATTTTCCTGTACCTTTGTTGAGTGTTGCTTGTATTCCGAGGGCACCGGTGGGAGATGTTTCATCCAGTTTTTCCGTGTGCATTGAGTGAAATTCTCATGGAAGGTTTTGCGAGAGTGTGAGCCGAGTTCGTATGCAGGTTTGAGTCGATCGCCCTCGCTTCCGTTGATATCAAGTACGTAGTATTTTTTCCTGCGCTTTGTTACTGTATGACCTTCCTACTTGTCGTAATTACGATCCCTTGATACTGGTTTGATTTTTTCCAGGGAATTTTTCAGTTCTCTGACGTAGACGTGCATATTGGTTATCGTTCTGCTCTCGTCTCCGAAAAACGCTCCGGGAAGTCGTAGATTTCTTCCGAAAGTCATTTCAACTCTTGATTTTCCTGTACCTTCGTTGAGTGTTGCTCGTATTCCGAGGAGAACCGTTGGGAGATGTTTCATCCAGTTTTTCCGTGTGCTGAGTGAAATTTCCAGTTGACCAATCAGACTCTTGAATTTTCCGTCAGATTGCGGATGAAACGCCGTCGTTTTGATTTGTTCGATTCCAAAAAGTGAGTTGAGTTGATCAAACAATGTAGAGGTAAATTTTCAGATCAGCGTACTTTCGTACGCTGATCTGATCGTTTTTGGAGAGATCACATTTGAGCAACAAGTTTTAGCATGTAGGTGGAATATCCCTTTGCGGTACATTACCACTCTTCGCCCCCTATATCTGACTTTATATTTTCAAATGATAGTAACTCGCTCACTATTCAATCGATCTGAACGAAACTGAAGTCAAAAAATTGAGAATTGTTTGCTCTTTCGATAAGTACTTGATCATTTTTTCGTACAATCGAATAGAATTCAGTAATGAACGATTAACGAGAGTTTGGTTTCTTCATTTTTTTTTTCTTTTATTGTTGTTTTAAATGCGTATACTTCTGATCCTTTTTGTACTATTTTTCATATTTAAAACAACAACATAGGAAGCCGTCTCCGTCGTCGTCGTTGCCATGTACGCGGAAGGCCTAGTGGAGGTAGCTCCGCCAGCGAAGAAGATGGTAGCATAACCGTTGCTCAAGAATATCCATCGTCAACCGCCTTTCCAGGAGTGAACAATAAATGTGCGATAGAGAGAGGCTGGCTTCTGTTAATTACGCTTTCTCTGTTGACGTGATACATAAGTTAGCCTCTTTCTGTTCCACTGGTGTATGCTGCTGAAATTCATTTTCTTCCCATTTTCATAGATTTACTCAAAAAGAAGAATCAGAAGAAAACGGGATTGTGATTTGGACGCTTTTTTTCATGACGTTTACATTACAAGCCCGTTTCTTTCTATTCCATTAATTGTTACCTAGGCTGCGGTGAAAATATTTTCTGTAACCAGAGTTCGAGGTTAAAAGTTATTGTGAGATGAGTACAAGTGGACCTGTACCTACGGCGTTTTGACGTCCAAGGAATAGGCTCACTTATTCTCATCCCTTTCTATGCATAGTAATGACAGTAATATTTTTTATTGATTATAGAAATATTGATATTTTAAGATGTAATTAGGTACATACTTTTTCGGATTTCGTTGTAGAGTATTGGTTTTGCATGTGGTTTTGGGCTGATTTAGGTTCCTTGAGTGATAAGGTTTCGCAGGTGTGGTCTTCTAAGGGATCGGTGAGTTTCTTTGGTACTTTAATTTCTCTGCCATAATTCGAATATTTCTGTGCAGGTATCGTGACATGTTGGTCGATTTCGAATCGGACTTTTTTCTTCTTTGGTTGCTCTCCCATGGAAGGTTTTGCGATGAGGGAGTGTGAGCCGAGTTCGTATGCAGGTTTGAGTCGATCGCCCTCGCTTCCGTTGATATCAAGTAAGTAGTATTTTTTCCTGCGCTTTGTTACTGTATGACCTTCCTAGCGATTATTTGACTTTATCCACGCGGATGAAGACTTTTGGGTTGGTCAAAAGATCAGTGTGAACAAATGTTTTCTTGTCGTAATCACCATCCCTTGATACTGGTTTGATTTTTTCCAGGGAATTTTTCAGTTCTCTGACGTAGACGTGCATATTGGTTATCGTTCTGCTCTCGTCTCCGAAAAACGCTCCGGGAAGTCGTAGATTTCTTCCGAAAGTCATTTCAACTCTTGATTTTCCTGTACCTTCGTTGAGTGTTGCTCGTATTCCGAGGAGAACCGTTGGGAGATGTTTCATCCAGTTTTTCCGTGTGCTGAGTGAAATTTCCAGTTGACCAATCAGACTCTTGAATTTTCCGTCAGATTGCGGATGATACGCCGTCGTTTTGATTTGTTCGATTCCAAAAAGTGAGTTGAGTTGATCAAACAATGTAGAGGTAAATTTTCAGATCAGCGTACGAGAGTACGCTGATCTGAGGTACATACTTTTTCGCATTTCATTGTAGAGTATTGGTTTTGCATGTGGTTTTGGGCTGATTTAGGTTCCTCGAGTGATTTGGTTTCGCACGTGTGGTTTTCTCCGGAGTCAGTGAGTTTCTTTGGTACTTTAATTTCTCTGCCATATTTCGAATATTTCTGTGCAGGTTTCCTGAAATGTTGGTCAATTTGGAATCGGACTTCTTTCGACTTTGGGTACTCTTCCTTGGAAGGTTTTTCGATGAGGGAGTGTGAGCCGAGTTCGTATGCAGGTTTGAGTCGATCGCCCTCGCTTCCGTTGATATCAAGTACGTAGTATTTTTTCCTGCGCTTTGTTACTGTATGACCTTCCTACTTGTCGTAATTACGATCCCTTGATACTGGTTTGATTTTTTCCAGGGAATTTTTCAGTTCTCTGACGTAGACGTGCATATTGGTTATCGTTCTGCTCTCGTCTCCGAAAAACGCTCCGGGAAGTCGTAGATTTCTTCCGAAAGTCATTTCAACTCTTGATTTTCCTGTACCTTTGTTGAGTGTTGCTTGTATTCCGAGGGCACCGGTGGGAGATGTTTCATCCAGTTTTTCCGTGTGCATTGAGTGAAATTCTCATGGAAGGTTTTGCGAGAGTGTGAGCCGAGTTCGTATGCAGGTTTGAGTCGATCGCCCTCGCTTCCGTTGATATCAAGTACGTAGTATTTTTTCCTGCGCTTTGTTACTGTATGACCTTCCTACTTGTCGTAATTACGATCCCTTGATACTGGTTTGATTTTTTCCAGGGAATTTTTCAGTTCTCTGACGTAGACGTGCATATTGGTTATCGTTCTGCTCTCGTCTCCGAAAAACGCTCCGGGAAGTCGTAGATTTCTTCCGAAAGTCATTTCAACTCTTGATTTTCCTGTACCTTCGTTGAGTGTTGCTCGTATTCCGAGGAGAACCGTTGGGAGATGTTTCATCCAGTTTTTCCGTGTGCTGAGTGAAATTTCCAGTTGACCAATCAGACTCTTGAATTTTCCGTCAGATTGCGGATGAAACGCCGTCGTTTTGATTTGTTCGATTCCAAAAAGTGAGTTGAGTTGATCAAACAATGTAGAGGTAAATTTTCAGATCAGCGTACGAGAGTACGCTGATCTGAGGTACATACTTTTTCGCATTTCATTGTAGAGTATTGGTTTTGCATGTGGTTTTGGGCTGATTTAGGTTCCTCGAGTGATTTGGTTTCGCACGTGTGGTTTTCTCCGGAGTCAGTGAGTTTCTTTGGTACTTTAATTTCTCTGCCATATTTCGAATATTTCTGTGCAGGTTTCCTGAAATGTTGGTCAATTTGGAATCGGACTTCTTTCGACTTTGGGTACTCTTCCTTGGAAGGTTTTTCGATGAGGGAGTGTGAGCCGAGTTCGTATGCAGGTTTGAGTCGATCGCCCTCGCTTCCGTTGATATCAAGTACGTAGTATTTTTTCCTGCGCTTTGTTACTGTATGACCTTCCTAGCGATTATTTGACTTTATCCACGCGGATGAAGACTTTTGGGTTGGTCAAAAGATCAGTGTGAACAAATGTTTTCTTGTCGTAATCACCATCTCTTGATACTGGTTTGATTTTTTCCAGGGAATTTTTCAGTTCTCTGACGTAGGCGTGCATATTGATTATCGTTCTGCTCTCGTATCCGAAAAACGCTCCGGGAAGTCGTAGATTTCTTCCGAAAGTCATTTCAACTCTTGATTTTCCTGTACCTTTGTTGAGTGTTGCTTGTATTCCGAGGGCACCGGTGGGAGATGTTTCATCCAGTTTTTCCGTGTGCATTGAGTGAAATTCTCATGGAAGGTTTTGCGAGAGTGTGAGCCGAGTTCGTATGCAGGTTTGAGTCGATCGCCCTCGCTTCCGTTGATATCAAGTACGTAGTATTTTTTCCTGCGCTTTGTTACTGTATGACCTTCCTACTTGTCGTAATTACGATCCCTTGATACTGGTTTGATTTTTTCCAGGGAATTTTTCAGTTCTCTGACGTAGACGTGCATATTGGTTATCGTTCTGCTCTCGTCTCCGAAAAACGCTCCGGGAAGTCGTAGATTTCTTCCGAAAGTCATTTCAACTCTTGATTTTCCTGTACCTTCGTTGAGTGTTGCTCGTATTCCGAGGAGAACCGTTGGGAGATGTTTCAACCAGTTTTTCCGTGTGCTGAGTGAAATTTCCAGTTGACCAATCAGACTCTTGAATTTTCCGTCAGATTGCGGATGAAACGCCGTCGTTTTGATTTGTTCGATTCCAAAAAGTGAGTTGAGTTGATCAAACAATGTAGAGGTAAATTTTCAGATCAGCGTACTTTCGTACGCTGATCTGATCGTTTTTGGAGAGATCACATTTGAGCAACAAGTTTTAGCATGTAGGTGGAATATCCCTTTGCGGTACATTACCACTCTTCGCCCCCTATATCTGACTTTATATTTTCAAATGATAGTAACTCGCTCACTATTCAATCGATCTGAACGAAACTGAAGTCAAAAAATTGAGAATTGTTTGCTCTTTCGATAAGTACTTGATCATTTTTTCGTACAATCGAATAGAATTCAGTAATGAACGATTAACGAGAGTTTGGTTTCTTCATTTTTTTTTTCTTTTATTGTTGTTTTAAATGCGTATACTTCTGATCCTTTTTGTACTATTTTTCATATTTAAAACAACAACATAGGAAGCCGTCTCCGTCGTCGTCGTTGCCATGTACGCGGAAGGCCTAGTGGAGGTAGCTCCGCCAGCGAAGAAGATGGTAGCATAACCGTTGCTCAAGAATATCCATCGTCAACCGCCTTTCCAGGAGTGAACAATAAATGTGCGATAGAGAGAGGCTGGCTTCTGTTAATTACGCTTTCTCTGTTGACGTGATACATAAGTTAGCCTCTTTCTGTTCCACTGGTGTATGCTGCTGAAATTCATTTTCTTCCCATTTTCATAGATTTACTCAAAAAGAAGAATCAGAAGAAAACGGGATTGTGATTTGGACGCTTTTTTTCATGACGTTTACATTACAAGCCCGTTTCTTTCTATTCCATTAATTGTTACCTAGGCTGCGGTGAAAATATTTTCTGTAACCAGAGTTCGAGGTTAAAAGTTATTGTGAGATGAGTACAAGTGGACCTGTACCTACGGCGTTTTGACGTCCAAGGAATAGGCTCACTTATTCTCATCCCTTTCTATGCATAGTAATGACAGTAATATTTTTTATTGATTATAGAAATATTGATATTTTAAGATGTAATTAGGTACATACTTTTTCGGATTTCGTTGTAGAGTATTGGTTTTGCATCTGGTTTTGGGCTGATTTAGGTTCCTTGAGTGATAAGGTTTCGCAGGTGTGGTCTTCTAAGGGATCGGTGAGTTTCTTTGGTACTTTAATTTCTCTGCCATAATTCGAATATTTCTGTGCAGGTATCGTGACATGTTGGTCGATTTCGAATCGGACTTTTTTCTTCTTTGGTTGCTCTCCCATGGAAGGTTTTGCGATGAGGGAGTGTGAGCCGAGTTCGTATGCAGGTTTGAGTCGATCGCCCTCGCTTCCGTTGATATCAAGTAAGTAGTATTTTTTCCTGCGCTTTGTTACTGTATGACCTTCCTAGCGATTATTTGACATTATCCACGCGGATGAAGACTTTTGGGTTGGTCAAAAGATCAGTGTGAACAAATGTTTTCTTGTCGTAATCACCATCCCTTGATACTGGTTTGATTTTTTCCAGGGAATTTTTCAGTTCTCTGACGTAGACGTGCATATTGGTTATCGTTCTGCTCTCGTCTCCGAAAAACGCTCCGGGAAGTCGTAGATTTCTTCCGAAAGTCATTTCAACTCTTGATTTTCCTGTACCTTCGTTGAGTGTTGCTCGTATTCCGAGGAGAACCGTTGGGAGATGTTTCATCCAGTTTTTCCGTGTGCTGAGTGAAATTTCCAGTTGACCAATCAGACTCTTGAATTTTCCGTCAGATTGCGGATGATACGCCGTCGTTTTGATTTGTTCGATTCCAAAAAGTGAGTTGAGTTGATCAAACAATGTAGAGGTAAATTTTCAGATCAGCGTACGAAAGTACGCTGATCTGAGGTACATACTTTTTCGGATTTCGTTGTAGAGTATTGTTTTCGCATGTTGTTTTGGGCTGATTTAGGTTCCTTGCGTGATTTGGTTTCGCACGTGAGGTTTTCTCCGGAGTCAGTGAGTTACTTGGGTACTTTAATTTCTCTGCCATATTTCGAATATTTCTGTGCAGGTTTCCTGAAATGTTGGTCAATTTGGAATCGGACTTCTTTCGACTTTGGGTACTCCTCCTTGGAAGGTTTTTCGATGAGGGAGTGTGAGCCGAGTTCGTATGCAGGTTTGAGTCGATCGCCTTCGCTTCCGTTGATATCAAGTACGTAGTATTTTTTCCTGCGCTTTGTTACTGTATGACCTTCCTAGCGATTATTTGACTTTATCCACGCGGATGAAGACTTTTGGGTTGGTCAAAAGATCAGTGTGAACAAATGTTTTCTTGTCGTAATCACCATTTCTTGATACTGGTTTGATTTTTTCCAGGGAATTTTTCAGTTCTCTGACGTAGGCGTGCATATTGATTATCGTTCTGCTCTCGTATCCGAAAAACGCTCCGGGAAGTCGTAGATTTCTTCCGAAAGTCATTTCAACTCTTGATTTTCCTGTACCTTCGTTGAGTGTTGCTTGTATTCCGAGGGCACCGGTGGGAGATGTTTCATCCAGTTTTTCCGTGTGCATTGAGTGAAATTCTCATGGAAGGTTTTGCGAGAGTGTGAGCCGAGTTCGTATGCAGGTTTGAGTCGATCGCCCTCGCTTCCGTTGATATCAAGTACGTAGTATTTTTTCCTGCGCTTTGTTACTGTATGACCTTCCTACTTGTCGTAATTACGATCCCTTGTTACTGGTTTGATTTTTTCCAGGGAATTTTTCAGTTCTCTGACGTAGACGTGCATATTGGTTATCGTTCTGCTCTCGTCTCCGAAAAACGCTCCGGGAAGTCGTTGATTTCTTCCGAAAGTCATTTCAACTCTTGATTTTCCTGTACCTTCGTTGAGTGTTGCTCGTATTCCAAGGAGGACTGTTGGGAGATGTTTCATCCAGTTTTTCCGTGTGCATTGAGTGAAATTTTCAGTTGACCAATCAGTCTCTTGAATTTTCCGTCAGATTGCGGATGATACGCCGTCGTTTTGTTTTGTTCGATTCCAAAAAGTGAGTTGAGTTGATCAAACAATGTAGAGGTGAATTTTCAGATCAGCGTACTTCCATCCGCCGTAGAATCGTCGAAACGTCAATAAAACTTTTTTAAAGCACCTTTCGAGGAGTACGGGGTTAATTTTGAAATGCAGATGATGGTCGACTGCCATTCTCTAATTTTATTTTTTCCCAACAGGTACTATTGCTCAGTACCTCATACAGTACTCAGCGTGAAGCCCGATGACGTTGCTTGAGAATAATGAAGCGGTTGCCCCTAATGACTGAATTTATTTTTTCAAAATTAAGTCAATTAGGGCTAACTGCTTCATGTTTTCATATTACCTCGATCGTGTTCTCCATCTGGGATGATGCAAATTACTAAGCTTTATTATCAACTTTTCTTGTATATTCAAGATTTTAACATATTTTCATAAGCTTACATTGTACCATAGGTAAAAACTACGTATTTACACGTGCAACAAATTAGTCATATAGGTATTATTTAGTTCATTGTTTTGTTGAATAAGAAAGCTTAGATTTGAGCTGTTCACATCATCCAATACATGATAAATCTGTAAAATTAGTTTTAAATTTGGTCCTGACCATGATCGATGGTGTCACATGAGTTCGAGAAAATACGTTTTGAAAGTTATTGGGAGATGGGTACAAGTGGACCTGGACTTGTGGCGCTTTTTTTTTGACGTTTAGGTCTTGGGTTCACTTATTCTCATCCCTTTCTATGCATAGTAATGACATTAATATTTTTTATTGATTATAGAAATATTGATATTTTAAGATGTAATTAGGTACATACTTTTTCGGATTTCATTGTAGAGTATTGGTTTCGCACGTGTGGTTTTCTACGGAGTCGGTCAGTTTCTTTGGTACTTTAATTTCTCTGCCATAATTCGAATATTTCTGTGCAGGTTTCCTGACATGTTGGTCGATTTGGAATCGGACTTCACTCTTCCTTGAAAGGTTTTGCGATGAGGGAGTGTGAGCCGAGTTCGTATGCAGGTTTGAGTCGATCGCCCTCGCTTCTGTTGATATCAAGTACGTAGTATTTCTTCCTGGGCTTTGTTACTGTATGACCTTCCTACTTGTCGTAATTACGATCCCTTGATACTGGTTTGATTTTTTCCAGGGAATTTTTCAGTTCTCCGACGTAGACGTGCATATTGGTTATCGTTCTGCTCTCGTCTCCGAAAAACGCTCCGGGAAGTCGTAGATTTCTTCCGAAAATCATTTCAACTCTTGATTTTCCTGTACCTTCGTCGAGTGTTGCTCGTATTCCGAGGAGAACCGTTGGGAGATGTTTCATCCAGTTTTTCCGTGTGCTGAGTGAAATTTCCAGTTGACCAATCAGACTCTTGAATTTTCCGTCAGATTGCGGATGAAACGCCGTCGTTTTGATTTGTTCGATTCCAAAAAGTGAGTTGAGTTGATCAAACAATGTAGAGGTAAATTTTCAGATCAGCGTACTTTCGTACGCTGATCTGATCGTTTTTGGAGAGATCACATTTGAGCAACAAGTTTTAGCATGTAGGTGGAATATCCCTTTGCGGTACATTACCACTCTTCGCCCCCTGTATCTGACTTTTTATTTTTAAATGATAGTAACTCGCTCACTATTCAATCGATCTGAACAAAACTGAAGTCATAAAGTTGAGAATTGTTTGCTCTTTCAATAAGTGCTTGATCATTTTCTCGTACAATCGAATAGAATTCAGTAATGAACAATTAACGAGAGTTTGGTTTCTTCATTTTTTTTTCTTTTATTGTTGTTTTAAATGCGCACTTCTGATCCTTTTTGTATTATTTTTCATATTTAAAACAACAACATAGGATGTCGTCTCCGTTGTCGTCGTTGCCATGTACGCGGAAGGCCTAGTGGAGGTAGCTCCGCCAGCGAAGAAGATGGTAGCATAACCGTTGCTCAAGAATATCCATCGTCAACCGCCTTTCCAGGAGTGAACAATAAATGTGCGATAGAGAGAGGCTGGCTTCTGTGAATTACGCTTTCTCTGTTGACGTGACACGGAAGTGAGCTTCTTTCTGTTCCACTTGTGTATGCTGCTGAAATTCATTTTCTTCCCATTTTCATAGATTTACTCAAAAAGAAGAATCAGAAGAAATTGGATTGTGATTTGGACGTTTTTTTTTCATGATGTTTCTTTCACAATCTCGTTTCTTTCTATTCCATTCGTTACCTCAGCTGCGCTGTGGAAATATTTTTCGTCACATGAGTACGGGAAAATACTATTCAAAAGTTATTGTGAGATGAGTACGAGTGGACCTGTACCTACGGCGCTTTTTTCTTGACGCCCAAGGAATAGGCACACTTATTCTCATCCCTTTCTATGCATAGTAACGACATTAATATTTTTTATTGATTATAGAAATATTGATATTTTAAGATGTAATTGGGTACATACTTTTTCGGATTTCATTGTAGAGTATTGGTTTTGCATGTGGTTTTGGGCTGATTTAGGTTCCTCGAGTGATTTGGTTTCGCACGTGTGGTTTTCTCCGGAGTCGGTGAGTTTCTTTGGTACTTTAATTTCTCTGCCATATTTCGAATATTTCTGTGCAGGTTTCCTTACATGTTGGTCGATTTGGAATCGGACTTCACTCTTCCTTGAAAGATTTTGCGATGAGTGAGTGTGAGCCCAGTTCGTATGCAGATTTGAGTCGATCGCCCTCACTTCCGTTTATATCAAGTACGTAGTATTTTTTCCTGCGCTTTGTTACTGTATATTGACCTTCCTACGGTTGGTCAAGCGATTGATTGACTTTATCCACGCGGATGAAGACTTTTGGGTTGGTCAAAAGACCAGTGTGAACGAATGTTTTCTTGTCGTAATTACGATCTCTTGATACTGGTTTGATTTTTTCCAGGGAATTTTTCAGTTCTCTGACGTAGGCGTGCCTATTGATTATCGTTCTGCTCTTGTCTCCGAAAATCGCTCCGAGAAGTTGTAGATTTCTTCCAAAAGTCATTTCAACTCTTGATTTTCCTGTACCTTCGTTGAGTGTTGCTCGTAGTCCGAGGAGAACTGTTGGGAGATGTTTCACATCCAGTTTTCCCGCGTGCATTGAGTGAAATTTTCATTTGCCCAATCAGTCTCTTTAATTTTCCGTCAGATTGCGGATGATATGCTGTCGTTTTGATTTGTTCAATTCCAAAAATGAGTTGAGTTGATCAAACAATGTAGAGGTAAATTTTCAGATCAGCGTACGAAAGTACGCTGTTCTGAGGTACATACTTTTTCGGATTTCGTTGTAGAGTATTGGTTTCGCATGTGGTTTTGGGCTGATTTAGGTTCCTCGAGTGATTTGGTTTCGCACGTGTGGTTTTCTCCGGAGTCGGTGAGTTTCTTTGGTAGTTTAATTTCTCTTCCATAACTCGAATATTTCTGTGCAGGTTTCCTGACATGTTGGTCGATTTTCGCTCGTATTCCGAGGAGGACTGTTGGGATATGTTTCATCTAGTCAGCCTCTCGCAAGTACCATATCTGCTTATCCTCATTGTAAATATTGATCTCAATACTGTTTCAGCCTCGATGTTTTTCAATGGTGCTACTTCAATCCAGCTTGTTGTGCGGTCGATCATTGCGCAAGCGTATCGTTGTCCTTCGGATTCGTCTAAATCTGCGAGGTCTACGTGAAGATGTTGGAATCTATCGGTTTCTGGAAATCTTTGTATCAGTTCTTTCGGGTGTCGGTGTATTTTTGAACGTTGGTATGGTAAACACATCTTACATTATTCAACTTGTCACGATCGTCTCTCTAATTTACACTGTTTTACTGTTTTGAATATGTGGAGCAACGGCTTGTGGGCTGTTACGTATTATCGTGAATTCTCGACCTTGGAGGATGAATTTGAAGTGCAGTATTTCCGCATGTATTGCGTAGAGTTCTCGATCGTAAGTACTCCATTTCTTTTGTGTCTCTGTCAGCTTCGCGGAGTAGAAGCCCAGTGGTACTTGTTCGCCAGCTATTTCCTGTTCTAGGGCTGCGCCTACTGTGATGTCTGACGCGTCCGCGACCAAGTAGAATGGTTTATTGATCCTCGGATATTGTAGCATGACGGAGTTGATAAAAGCTTGCCTTATTTCTTCAAAACATTGTGTAAGTTCTTTTGTCCATTTGATATTTGAACTCTCGCATTGGAATATTCAGGAAGAAGTTTTTATCTAATTCGTATGTTTCAAGAAGTTCGTCTATTGCATTCTCTTGGTGGAGTAGAATAGAGTTTTCGATAATTTTCTCTATTTGTATTCCTAAGAATTTAGATGGCAATCCTAATCGTTTGAAACGAAAGTGATTTTCGAGCAGATCGATTGCGTCATCTATTGCTTTTTGAGAACTGGTGGATATCATAATGTCGTCTACGTAGACTAGTACCATAATTAGAATGGTTTTCGATAATGGTTTGGTGAATACGCGTGGGTCTCTGGGACACTGTTTGAATTTCTTATCGATAAAGATTTTTGTTAGTGTTCTGTACCAGCACATAGGCAGGGGTGTCGTGAGGCCAGTTTCATGAAGACGATTCTTCGTATTCGTTTGAGGGGGGGCTATACAAATTTTTTCTCATTTTTTTTTTAGCAATGAGAAATTGAAGTTTGAGGAGGGTTTCTCTATTCAACCAAGGGGATCACGACACCCCTGATAGGTGCATTTGCGAGCCCGTAAAGTGATGGATTAAGTTTCCCAACACGTTTCTGCACCTCAACACTGATGAGATTAGGGGTACTGAACACATACATTCCGGAAGATGGCCTGATCGAACTTGTACATGATTCACACCGCGACTTCTCTTTCGAGCAACCCTAATAATCTCATTCTCTCCTCCGTCTGGTCAATTGCTTTCATTTCGTCCCTAAAAATGGTTCATGAACCGAAAGCACTCGTTGTTTAATTTTTCTGCGATGTTTTGTATGTTTTACTCTGCATTTTGAGTATTTCTTTTCGATAATCATGTATACGCGTAACCTAGAGGAACGCATTTGTTTACTTTCTACGTAAGTAGCATTCATGTAGGTTGATGCCTACGTTTGAAATGTTGATGATGGTCGACTCCTTTATTATAATTTTATTTTTTCACAACAGGCGCTATTGTCCGTTACTTCGTACAACACTCAGCGTGAAGCCAAAAGACGTTGCTTGAGAATAATGAGGAGGTTGTCTCTTATCTATGAATTTATTTTTTCATAATTCAATGGATTTGAAACGACCTCTTCATGTTATCGAATGACCTACACCGAGTACTACTTGAAGAAACTCAAATCTGAGATAATGCCAACTACTTAGTTTTATAATGAACTTTTCCTGTATAATTTAAGATTCTATAACATAATATTTTCATAAGAATACGCTTTATTGTTCATTACTTCATAAAGCACTCAACGTGAAGCCAAATGATGTTGCTTGAGAATAATGAGGAGGTTGATTCTTATGGGTATATTTATTTTTTCATAATATACGTCATTTGAAACAACCTCTTCATGTTTTCGTGTACTGCTTGAAGAAACTTACATCTGGGATAATGCGCCAACCACTTAGCTTTGTTATCAACTTTTTCTGTATGTTTAAGATTCTAACATAATATTTTCATAAGCTTTACATTGTAACATTGGTAAAAACTACAACCCTCCTCCGGGGACTCGTTAATATACGTAAGATAAACTTTGAGAATTTCGCGTGAATCTACAAATGAATTAATGTTTGGTATTTGGCGCCTCTGTATACCTACCTATACATAACTCATATTTCATTTCAGATATTTTTCGAAGAGGTTGATTGGTATTCAATGAACCAGTGCATCAACTAATTTGAATCCAAATTATAATTATTATTAATACACATTTATTATTCCAGATATGTTGGTGAAATATGGATTGAGTATTGCTACGGAAGCGACCACCGATGTTGTGTTGAGAGATGCAGCTGCTGCTGCAGAGTTAAAGAGGTAGGAGGGGGGTGTCGTTTCACATTTAAGATTACTTATTAATAGTATTGAAAAACTAGAATAGATTCAAATTTTCGTTTAGTCCGCATTAATTTGTTTGAAACCAACCACAATCAAAGTCATCTCCTCTTTTTTTCATTACTCAAAATGTAAGAATGACCGCATCCCACCTCTCATATTTCGGTCAGCGTTCTCGTTGCCGAGAAAAACATATAACAAAGCACTAGTCGGGTGTTGAACTTTCTTCTTCTTCTTGACGTCTCTCTTCTTCTTGCTGAAGTCTTTCTGCTTCTTGTTCACGTCTTTCCTTTTCTTCACGCTCTATTTGACCTTCGCACTGCCGACGTACTTCTTCATCGCGTTCTCGCCCATTTAAATCGATTTCATAGATTCATTATTCATTGTATGCTTCTAATTTTCAGGTATCCGAGCTGTGAGTCCGGTATGGAGAAGTGGATAGCGCACAAATGACCTTGACCATGATAGTCCCAAATTTTACAATCAATTGGTATTTGCTGATGATTCATGTAAGTGAGCACATTTGAGCAAATAATTAATGGCAATTGTGAGTTGTAAATGATGATTACTTTTTCTCTCCAGGATATGTTTGAAGATTGTGATATCCTTGCAAGACGTGAACTGCTCGTTGATGTTGAATTTCCATTTCAGTCGTTGAGTTCAAGGTGAGTGACGAAAATGTCCTAATTGAATTATTTTTTGGCGAGAGACCCACCATCCCTCTAGTTATTGAGGTCCTCAGAGGAATTCTGCGTACGCGGCCAGAATTTCAACACGTGATGGCGAAAGTATTTTCTTTCACCCTTGTTTACATGATCGATACTACTGATTGGCCGACGATTCGATAGTTTGACGATCGACTCCATCGACTTCAACACCATTGACTTACGGATTCTGTCAGAGCCGGTATCGGTCTGCTGTCGCCGTGTGCAAAATTCTTTGCCACCCCCAATCAAAAATATTCTAGCCTACTTTTCTCGCGATTTACCGATTAAGGAGGGCAAACACATGGAAAAATATCAATTTCCCACTAACGCGAGCTTTTTTTTTCCTCGACAAATTGATTTTTGTTATTGAAATTATACTCAAAGAGTAACCCCATTCCGAGGGTCGAAAAGGAAAGGGTGTATGGGATAGCATGTGAGAAATGTCGCAGTGTTTACATAGAGATGACTAGCCATCAGCTCAAAATTAGATTAGACGAGCTGAAAAAAGTTTGATAAAAGAAAAAAATGGATGAATCAGCCTTTCATCACCATTTGATCGAAAGTGGTTTAATTTCAGGGACGGGCCCGGAGTTCTTCTCCACAGAGAAAGTTTCAAGTGTCAGCAAATTGCTTTTACTGTATGTAGTTTAGAAAACAGTCTTGAAGTACCGGTACAAGCAGCGACTACAGGTGAGAAATGTAGGAACCCATTCAATTAGTGTCACTTGTTTTGCTTGTGGTGCTATGATCAAATTTTTTTCGATAATCCTAGCTTTTCCTGCTTGTACAGTAATAAACCATTTTATTTTATGTGCGATGTAGAAAAAAAGCTTTTGAGAAAAGCAAAACCACCATACCTAGGTTTCTTTTTTTCTTGTCGAAGAATTTCCAAAATTTTGCATTGATCGATTTTACTTTTCAAGGAAAACAAAATATCGCAAGAATTCATCGAAACAAAGACATCCTTGGAGATCTATACTTGATGGAAGCTGAATTTCTATTTATCCAATTTATGACAGAGGATGTGGTAACTAAACTCCATATATTTGTTTTATTATACCAATATACGGTCTTTAGTTCCTCATAATCTGTCGTACAGTACTACCTACGTTGGAAAAATGTTCCTGGACCGTCCGGTGTCATTCAGTCCTCCGTATCTTAATTCTTTTAATTGTAATCTGTGTACAAAAAAAAATTATTCAACGAAATGTGAACTGTAATATTTTAAGAGAAGAAGTTTGTTATGAAGTGACTCAAGAAAGTTACCTAGGTATTTTGATTGGATATATTTAGTGCCTGCAGTATAGAATTTTTGTAATGATTAGATTATTTATAAGAAAATTTTTCTGGAGAATTAACCAGGAAAAGGACGCATTCTTAATCAAAAATAGATAATTGATGTGAGTATACTTTTCAGGCATAGGTACCTATACCTATAGAAATAGTATATTTCAAGGCAAGCAGCAAAAAGAAAGCCAACGAATAGGATAGATGATTTAGGAACTCCCAAAAACGAGCATTTGTTTTTTTATGTCCGTTTTTCGGCATTCCTATCATTATCTATCTTTCTTGTGTACAGTATCGAGAAGAAGTACAAACCTGAAACGTCATATTAATATTTTTTATCAAATAATAATATTAATTAATTTTCTGTATCTATCTAAGTTGTAATATTCAAATGTAAAGTATAAGAATTGAACTTGTATACAAAACTAGGTACTTACATACTCACTAGCTTTCAGGAGGAGAGTATGAAGAAACCAAGGTATTTGGCTAAATTGCAAATTCTTGCGAGAACTCACCATTATACTTATTATTTCTATTGTTTCCCTAGGTTGAGAAGATCAAGTTGGAGGATCTTGGTTGGATCTACAAATCAATGATTGGTATTCAGAGCTTGTGTATACCTATACAAGACATTTTATTTCATGTAGCCTATTTATTCAAGAGGTTGGTAGTTATTTAATAACTAGTGCATCGAATAATTTGATTCTAAATTATAATTACTATTCATCAAAATTTGTCATTTCATATAATTATGATGGCCAAATATGGATTGTTCACAACGAGATACTCGAAAGTTGGGAAATAACGACGTTGCTTTGCCTGCAAACATGAACATAGTTTACCAATCTCTTATACATGAACCTGCTCAAAAATATCCATTATCAAATCCACGCATGAAAGAAACAAGACCACGAGAAATCATTCGGTAAATTTCGGCACCTAAGCCAAGGTAGAAATAATTTTGTTTTTTCAGCTTCATCCATTCACTGCATTACAAGTTTTTTAATGTACTTATACGTATGTATTTTCCAGAGATCCAGAATTGGAAATGCGAGCGTAAAAAGCTGGACAGCGGCCGTACCGTGCCGTAAGCTCGATGACGGTATTTCCGATTTTCAAATCAGGTTCTGTTTTCTGATAGCTTATGAAAGTGAGTAGATTTGAGTAAGAGATGACAATTGTATGCTGCAAATTTCATATAAGATTTATTCTTTCCTCTGGTTTATCTTTCCATAGTTTACGATCAAATCTCAGTGTCGCGATTTATATGTTTGGAGGGTCTCATATCCTTGCGCGGGTTGAACGTCGGTTCCATTCTTCAATTTTGCCGGAGATGAAAATAGGTGAGTAATTTGCGTATGAAGTTCTCTGTAGGTGCGCTGTGGCTGATTGTGAGAAGTTGATCATAGCGTTTTTCATTGTACACAGCGTGCTCATAAAATCAGTTTTACCTCCTGTGAAGATGGAAAATCGGGTATGGAAAATCCGGTTTGAAGGGTTGAGTGGCGCTTCAATATTATGGTATAAGAGAAAAAGTCTTCACGTACATTCTGGAACCGTTTTATTTATCATTGGAAGGTCGATTAACGAAAATTGTCGTACATTTTAATTAGTTCATAATCGAGTTAAATGATGGGCAGGGACACTGTGCGCGCATCCGACTTCAATATTCGTATATATCGGCGATGGAAAAAAGAGTCAAACAAAGTAAACACGTTCGACAAAGAAAGAGAGAAGAAGAATCGAAGAGTAGACTATTGCGAATAGGAATATGAGTGAATTTCCGGCAACGATGCACATATGTACGAATATACGAATATCTACGTATATCCAAAGATGAATTTTTACCTATTGAGAATGGATCGGTGCAGGTGCTTACATACGTGCAATGTTTTCAAGAAGGAGGAAGACCATCGATGTTTTTGTAGAATAGGGCATGTAAAATGTTTTAAGCCCAGAAATTGGAGTCATGGTATACACAGACTGCTGTAGTGGGAGGTTTCTGTGATGACTGGTTTGATGAGACATGGCAAATCTCATTCTTATCGAGGTAAATGAAGGAAAAGTTTGGTGGGATGACCAGTCATAGGAGAGTCAACAATTTGAAGATGAGAAAATTGGGTGCAGAATGTACATGCGACTCGGTTTGGAAAAATTTACGAGGAAGGAGTTTTTCCAAGATCACAAGTCAAAGGAGAAAATCGGAGCTACAATACCTAGGTTTCTTTTTTTTTTGTCGAAGAATTTCCAAAATTTTGCATTGATCGATTTTACTTTTCAAGGAAAACAAAATATCGCAAGAATTCATCGAAACAAAGACATCCTTGGAGATCTATACTTGATGGAAGCTGAATTTCTATTTATCCAATTTATGACAGAGGATGTGGTAACTAAACTCCATATATTTGTTTTATTATACCAATATACGGTCTTTAGTTCCTCATAATCTGTCCTACAGTACTACCTACGTTGGAAAAATGTTCCTGGACCGTCCGGTGTCATTCAGTCCTCCGTATCTTAATTCTTTTAATTGTAATCTGTGTACAAAAAAAAATTATTCAACGAAATGTGAACTGTAATATTTTAAGAGAAGAAGTTTGTTATGAAGTGACTCAAGAAAGTTACCTAGGTATTTTGATTGGATATATTTAGTGCCTGCAGTATAGAATTTTTGTAATGATTAGATTATTTATAAGAAAATTTTTCTGGAGAATTAACCAGGAAAAGGACGCATTCTTAATCAAAAATAGATAATTGATGTGAGTATACTTTTCAGGCATAGGTACCTATACCTATAGAAATAGTATATTTCAAGGCAAGCAGCAAAAAGAAAGCCAACGAATAGGATAGATGATTTAGGAACTCCCAAAAACGAGCATTTGTTTTTTTATGTCCGTTTTTCGGCATTCCTATCATTATCTATCTTTCTTTTGTACAGTATTGAGAAGACGTACAAACTTGGAACACCATATATTTTTTATCAAATAATAATAATAATTAATCAATTTTCTGTATCTATCTAAGTTGTAATGGTTCAAATGTAAAGTATAAGAATTGAACTTGTATACAAAACTAGGTACATAGGTACATACTCACTAGCTTTCAGGAGGAGAGTATGAAGAAACCAAGGTATTTGGCTAAATAATACTTACATTATTTCTATTGTTTTCAGGTGAAGACGATGAATTTGTGGATGTACAAATCGTGAAATTGATGATTGGCATTCAGGGCTTCTGTATACCTATACGTGATTCAAATTATTTTTCGTGTATTTCTGCAAGAGGTTGGTAGTTATTTAATAACAAGTGCATGGAATATTTTTATTCTAAATTATCATTACTATTCATCAAAATTTGTCATTTTCATATTATGATGGCGAAATATGGATTGTACATGACGAGATACTTGCAAGAAGGGAAATAACAACGCGACGTTGCTTCACCAGCAAACATGACCATAGTTTACTCATCTCTCATACATGAACCTGCTCCAATTTATGACAGAGGATGTGGTAACAAAAGATAGTACATTTGTTTTATTATACCAATGTACAGTCTTTTGTTCCACATAATCTGTCGTACAGTCCTACGTTGGAAAAATGTTCCTGGACCGTCCGGTGTCATTCAGTTATACGTATCTTAATTCTTTTAATTGTAATCTGTGTACAAAAAAAAAATATTCAATGAAATGTGAACTGTAGTATTTTAAGAGAAAAGTTTTGTTATGAAGTGAATCAGGAAAGTTAGTTATTTTTATTGGATAAATTTAGTGCCTGCAGTATCTAGAATTTGTGTAATGATCAGATTATTTATAAGAAAGTTTTTCTGGAGAATTAACCAGGAAAAGGACAAACGCAGTAATTTGTAGTCAAACTTGTCAATATACTTATTATTTCTACTGTTTTTCAGGTGAAAGAGATAAATTGGTGGATCTATAGATCAATGATTGATATTCAGGGCTTCTGTATACCTATATACATGATTCACATTTTGTTTTGTGAATTTCTGCAAGAGGTTGGTAAATATCTGATGCGAGCATAATTTTCAGGCAGAGGTACCTTTAGAACTGGTATATTTAAATCGATTTTATGGATTCATTATTCATTGTATGCTTCTAATTTTCAGGTATCCGAGCTGTGAGTCCGGGATGGAGAAGAGGATAGCGCACAAATGACCTTGACCATGATAGTCCCAAATTTTACAATCCATTGGTGTTTGCTGATGATTCATGTAAGTGAGTACATTTGAGAAAAAAGTTGATGGCAATTGTATAGTGTAAATAATAATTACTTTTTCTCTCCAGGATATGTTTGAAGATTGTGATAACTTGCAAGATGTGAACTGCTCGTTGATGTTGAATTTCCATTTCAGTCGTTGAGTTCAAGGTGAGTGACGAAAATGTCCTAATTGAATTATTTTTTGGCGGGAGACCCACCATCCCTCTAGTTATTGAGGTCCTCAGAGGAATTCTGCGTACGCGGCCAGAATTTCAACACGTGATGGCGAAAGTATTTTCTTTCACCCTTGTTTACATGATCGATACTACTGATTGGCCGACAATTCAATAGTTTGACGATCGACTCCATCGACTTCAACACCATTGACTTACGGATTCTGTCAGAGCCGGTATCGGTCTGCTGTCGCCGTGTGCAAAATTCTTTGTCACTCTCAATCAAAAATATTTTAGCTTGCTTTTCTCGCGATTTACCAATTAAGGAGGGCAAACACATGGAAAAATATGAATTTCTCACAAACGCGATCTTTTTTGTCTTGACAAATTGGTTTTTGTTACTAAAATTATACTCAGAGAGTAACCCCATTCCGAGGGCCGAAAAGGAAAGGGTGTATGGGATAGCATGTAAGAAGTCTCCCAGTGTTTACATAGGGATGACTAGCCGTCAGCTCAAAATTAGATTAGACGAGCTGAAAAAAGTTTGATAAAAGAAAAAAATGGATGAATCAGCCTTTCATCACCATTTGATCGAAAGTGGTTTAATTTCAGGGACGGGTCCGGAGTTCTTCTCTACAGAGAAAGTTTCAAGTGTCAGCAAATTGCTTTTGCTGAATGTAGTTTAGAAAACTATCTTGCAGTACCGTTACAAGCAGCAACTACAGGTGAGAAATATTCACTAGGTGAGAAATATAGGAACCCAAACGCAAGAATTCATCGAAGCAAAGACATCCTTGGAGATCTATACTTGATGGAAGCTGAATTTCTATTTATCCAATTTATGACAGAGGATGTGGTAACTAAAGACTGTATATTTGTTTTATTATACCAATATACGGTCTTTGGTTCCTCATAATCTGTCGTACAGTACTACGTTGGAAAAATGTTTCTGGACCGTCCAGTGTCATTCAGTCCTCTGTATCTTAATTCTTTTAATATTGTAGTCTGCATGTATTACGTACGGTATTGAAAATATTTTTCAAAAAATAATTTCTCTATGTTTCAAAAGATTCCCATATGGTACCGGTAGTTTTAAGTAGAACTTTACAACATGTATTTTATTTATAACGTCAACTTTGGAGAGCATTATTTAGAAGTCGGTACAATATGTCAAGGACGGTACTTGGATACATGACTGACTGTTAAAGATCTTGTCTTCTAGTTACCATCCTCGTCAATTTGTACCAAGTCGGCGGTCACATCCGAGATTGTTTCTATTTACTCTCAATTGATCACATATCATTATTGACATGTTAAGATTATTTTATACGTGGAGAAACAGTTTTTCAGAAAATGAAGTAAAATGCCTTCTACCTCCACTTTTGTTCTAAAAGTTGAATTTCAGTTATTTCCTTATCGCCTTTGTTGGATTGAATGATGTTCTAGAATTTCATGCGGTTGTTAAAGAACATGAACTAGAACCATCATTCTCTTCAATTGACACATGGTCTGCGCGAAGTCGCTAATTTTCAGTCAAAGCGAGTTCCACAAAGATTTTGGTTGGATATGGATTGGAACTTCAATACTGCATGGATTAAATTGAGAGATTTCAACTGTAGTAAAAATTACTGCTGCTTCGGATTTGTCTCTGGAATCCAGCTTATTTCAGTCATCCGGCCATCTCGACTGGATGAGAGCTGCGCTGTCAAACGTGACACTCACCGCACTATCACGAATCTCATTGTCATGGTCCACGAACAACGTGAAATGTTTCAAGAACAAAGTATGTTATTGGAGACACCGGTAGATCATTTTGTCTATGGTACAAGCGGGCGTCCTATTGATCCAAGGCGATCATCATCACCAGTTGAGCGAACGGATCAAAGAAATAATGGTTAAGTATTCTTCTATTACTGACGGTTCTATGCACATCAACCCCCATCGTGTACATGACTAATCGAGTGATATTTTCAGAGTCCGACGTCGAGCTATCTCATTTGTCGTCTTCGACCGATGATTCTTCTGTCTTTCGTGCTCCGCGAGGATCGTCTTCTTCGACTGAAGATTCTCCTACCTTTTGTACTCCATTGAAAGACTCGGGATTGACATTGTCCACTGGTTCTTTATTCACGTCGACGTCATTATCGGAGCCATTATCAGATCGTTGCGTCAACAACGAGTCCGGTGGTAGTAGTTATCGAGGATTCCGCTCTATATCGCTGCCAAAATATACACGATCAGAACTCCAGGAGTTCGACCATAAAATCTCACCTTCCGACGAATCCTACGATGCCGCGCTGCGAGAACACTTTGTAAGGGATACTTTTTTCTCTAAGGATGTTTGCACATTTTTCGCGATCAATTCCATTGTGTGTGTACTGTATATACGGTATTTGCAGGATTTTTCATTTACCCGCAACGAAACCTAAGAACGATGAGAACAATCCGTTGAGTAGAACGGTCCCTGAAGACGAAATGTTTTACATTCAGTGGGTCCAACGTACAGAAATATTCTCAATGATCGTCGGTCAGTATTGGAGAATTTTTTTTCGTATTCTTCTCTCCGCGGAGGCTCGCTGATGTCTAATCAGTTTTGTTCATTTCAGATGAAACCTGCTCCTGGCCGCAAGAATGTATACCGATGGTAAGAGTCAATAACGTCGCCGTTCAGTTTTGGTTGAAATCGGGTCGGAAGGTTTACAAACGTCGATGCTCGAAATCAAAGATGGAGGATAGCTGTAGGAGCAGAGTCCGCAAGTAGTCAATGGTGAAGGAAATGATATTTCTCCCGTTGGCACCGAAGGTAAAAAAACTTTCATACCAATGTAAATACACGATCGCTTTCATTTAAAGTCGCGACTCACTAAAAACTAACGCATTATTCAATATTTTCACCTATAGGTGAACAACCTGATAAAACGCCACGCTTGACGCGCCTGGATGGGGACGATGAACTTGATCAACTAATGGAGAAGCATGAACAGTTGGCCGTGTCGCTTCAACGTCGCCATTCAGATAAATCTTGGAGCATTTGTTTCATTTTTTCTTTTTTCGATGTCGTAATTCATTCTTTCATTCCTCTCCCCCCCCCCTCTCGCATTCTTGGATTTTAAGAAAAATGATATTCTCGCTTCAACATCGCCATTCCGACGTCACCATTTCGATTAATTTTTAAGATCATGTTGTTATTCATTCTTTCATTTTTTCCCCCGCGCTACCTTAGTTTTTAAGAAAATATTTCTTGTTTGTATTTTGTTTTTTTGACGTCATAATTTGTCGCCGTTTATTCTTAACAAATAACGTCACTTTTTCATTTTTTCCCCACTACCTTAGATTTTAAGAAAATATTATTTTTTGAGTTTCATTCGTAAAATTTAGTTCATTTACCTTTGTAAACTAGTCTTACATTTCAAATTGATCTCGTATTTTGTGAATTGTGCTAGTTTTTAATAATTTTTACGAATACACAGTATTTTCTTGGCAAACATGTATTGTAATTCCATTTAAGGGTTACGATGGGATTTTTTAGAATCTGATTGCAAGCCTTTCCGGGAAAGGAGAAACCCAACCAGGGTCCCACTGATGTCCCAAAATGTTTATCGGGGAGAAAGAAGAATAATGATTTATTCAAGTTGACGAAGGTTTTCTACTTGGGTATAGATTGCAATAGCGGATTTAGGTGTCCCGGGCTATTCCATACATTTTTCAATTTTTTCCCGTCTCTTTTTTTTCTCTCCATTTTCCGATTATAGCCACCTCATAAATTTTGCCGCCTTGGGGTACAGTCCAGGAATCCGCCATCGATAGATTCATAGCCAATTCAGAAGATTTTCATGAAAATTGATCACTACGGAAAAG
This sequence comes from Aspidiotus destructor, assembly GCA_035079395.1. NCBI lineage: Eukaryota > Metazoa > Arthropoda > Insecta > Hemiptera > Diaspididae > Aspidiotus > Aspidiotus destructor. The sequence continues at coordinate 571,875 of JAVHKZ010000020.1, forward strand.
AAACAGATTCTTTTCACAAAAAAAAAAAAAAACAAATACGGTAAGTACAAAAAAAAAAAATTATAATTGTCATTACATAAGGATTCCCATCCAGATACTTGCAAAGTATATGTTTCACAGAATTGATCAAAGAAAAAAAATGGAAAGTCAATAAATACTTATTGGTCTATTCGAACTTCCTGAAAGTAGAAAAATTTTGTTACAGAAAATAGGAGGAAGGTTGTGCAGTAAAATGTCGTTTATTCGCTTCAATCATGACGCGAATAAAAATTTGAGCAGATGAGTAAAATTAGGTCTATTTTACGCAAACAAAACATGATTGCATGCCTGAACTTGGATTTTTTATGAATAAAATCGAACTACCGCGTATAACGTTAACGTGCTGATCAGGTCCTCACAACGAAGTCCGCATTAATGTACTTTTCCTATCCAAGAGAGTGTGTAAACACTAGGAGAGTAGAAAACTATGAATGGTTGAGCGTTTACGCATGGCTGCTAGGGCGCGGGCGCGCTCTGAAACCATCACCCAACGTACGTTACCGGTCGACGTCTGGCAATGAATGTCCTCCGATTCGTTCCCAAACTCTCCGTCTATTCAAAATAAGACATCTACATTTTGTACAGCGCACTTCGTACACCTGTGTTATCATTTGCATGCACGAACGTTGCATTTCGCTGTCCTCGAGAGTACGTCGTTTCATTGCCGTTCCCCTGCCGCCTGGAAATGGTTGTGTATCACGGCCGGTTCTTACCGACTCTTACCGACTTTCAGAAGGTATTGCAATCTTGCGCGCGGTGGAATTTTTGGTGGGCAGGGTTGTTTTCTTGGCCTTTCAGAGGGTCTAGATCACGATTCTAACATTCGTTCAAATTCATATGTATGTGCGTACGCAAGGTGTGTAGACGTATTCGTACGTCTACTGATCTTGGTGCGTACGTACGTATGCATGTACGTACTTTCTTTTTGTGCCCAAATGTTCTCTGTATCTATTGAGTTGATTTCCATGAAATTGAGAGTTAGTAAAGTGGTGAACCTGAATTTCAGGCCGGAATATAAAAGCTGGCAACGTCGCGGTGACGAAAAATACGGGGCCGAGTTTTATACACGCTCTTATGCAAAATTTCCGAAAAACACGTGAATCGTTGATTTGCGAATAGTATTCGATTCCAAAGGGAAAAAGTTTATACATACATCGAAAGAGTAAACGATTCTCGATTTTTTGAGCCAGGTTTCGACAAGGTTGATCAACTACGAAGCGAGTTATTCACGTTTTGAAGAAAAAAATATGACAGAGGGCGAAGTGCAGTACATGTACCGCGCTTCGCCCTCTGCCGGCATTTTTTTACCGACTTTTTAGAAGGTATTGCAATCTTGGGCGCGGTGGAATTTTTGGTGGGGGGTATGTTTTCTCGACGTTTCAGAGGGTCTAGATCACGATTCTAACATTCGTTCAAATTCATATGTATGTATGTATGTATGTATGTATGTACTTTTTTTTGTACCTGAATGTTCTCTGTATCTATTCGGTCGATTTCCATGAAATTGAGGGTTAATAAAGTAGTGAACGTGAATGTGTGTGTACGCTATTTTTTTTTTAAATCGGATTAATAGTTTTCGTGTGGTGGGTTAAATACTAGTTGATTAACTAGCGCTCAAGGCTTGTTATGGAATCTTCATAGTTTGTTACGAGGTATTTCTTTTTTCTTAGATGGGGGCGGGGGCGAATGAATGAATAAAATATAAAATGCTAGGCAAGCTACAAAGAAATTATATCGGAGAACGAAGTCATTTGGCATTGTTAACGAGCGATTTATTTCATCATCGATTATTTATAATAATATAAATTGCTAGGCAAGCTGCAAAAATGAAATTTCATCGGAGAACAAAGTGATTTGGAGTTGTTAACGAGCAATTTGAGAAAGTAGTAGAGAAAAAGTCGGTATTGCTTTCGCGCTGCGAAAGCTTTTTTTTTTTAAACGCGAATAACTCGCTTCGTAGTTGATCAATCTTAACGAAACCTGGCTTGAAAAATCGAGAATCGTTGGTTCTTCAAATCACGTTCTCTTCATTTTTTTCAAAAACTTCCCCGTATTTGTGTCAAAAAGTGTTTTCTGGTGTTCTCCCATAAGAGACTGTAGAAATATCAGCCCCGTGCAATGTTGTCGTGTTTCGAATAATCCGTCCTGTAACTAGAGACGGCCATGATATAGGCCAACTGCCATACGGTACTTGTTGACGTACAATTTATGCCTTGTATCAATCTTCTACGTTAGTAACAAATTTCTGAAGAAATGAGACAATTCACCAGACCCCGACACAAATTGTTCTCAATTTGTATTGAAAGACTCCTAACGTTGCCAATTTACTGCGCGAGTTCTGAAAAAGTCTAATTTAATTGAATTTGAGAAGACTTTCCGACATTCTGTATCTATATTATTGAACTTTTCTTCAAGGTTACGGTACATGCTGAACTAGAAAATTGAACAATTGTGATGTAGCAAGATTTGCGAGGAACGAACTTTCGAATAGGTTTAGGTTGGTACGACGGCACGCACTGCGAGAGTATTGGTGTGGAGATGAGATAGTTGAAATTCACTTTCGTACGTCCACGTTATTTCCTAATCAACCGCCGCGTAGCGAACTTTTTCCTACTTCCCCTTTCGTCTATCCTTATCTGATATCTATCCTCAAAGGAGGAAATGGTAATAATTATCTGTTATCGATAAAGTAGGGAAAGTCGATGGAATTTCTAAGTCGACGCAAATCATTTAAAATGGAAAGATTTTGAAATGTGTGCGCGAATTGCTAGTCATGAGACGAGTTTCACGTAATTTTCGAAAGTGATAATGCAGAAACAGTCGAATTAGGTAGATATTTCTCACACCAGATGAAATGAAGTTGATTATAAGAATTAGGTCAACATAACTTATCTCGAAGTTTGACCGAGAATGTCGTGTGACGGTAATACAGGGGGCATGCTCTTATCAATGATCAGTCCTCCCTCAGTGACTGAAATTTTAATGTACGAATAACAGTCGCGTTCTAGTAAGTGTCAGTTTGGAAAAAAAAAAAAAAAAAAAAAAAAAAAAAGATTGACCCAATTCAGTCACACGATGGAAAATTTTCATCATTGTTGAGAATTTAACGACGGATCGCCCGTTTGGCCTCAGCAATGTGCAATGTGGTTAGAAATAAATTTTGATGTAAATTGATCGAAGAAAATCGAAGGAAGAATTTAATCAAGATAGAAAAAAAGCCATTGGGCACCTCAGAGAATTAGAAAAACTTGTAGACTATCGAAAAAGCCCGAGCCTAGCAAAACTATACCTAAGAATGTGGGTTCGATTGTTTGCTCGGTCTACGGAAATATAAACATTAATGAAACAGGAGGGATTAAAAAAACAGGTCGATAAGTTCGAAGATGAGATTCGAAGGAAAGTTGTTCAAATTCTGTGAAATTTCGGAATCTAGAAAATTCTATTCATTTTTATCGAAGCATCACTGAAATATCGAAGGGCGAAAACTCTTGTTTATTCTCTTGATCGAAATATTACGAAAGTTATCGATGTATCATAATAATATTGTCTTATGACGAATGTCGAGGGTTGAAAAATTTTCTCTTATCGAAATATTACGAAGGTTCCTTTATCGAATGTCGAAGGTTGAAAAAATCATATCTACGATTATCAAAATATTACGATGGATTATCGAATGTTGAATAAAATTTATTCTCTTTGTGTCGAGGTATCATGAATTTTTCAAAGATATAGGAACTCAGAAATCAAGTGAGTCAATTGAAGAGAAGAATATCCATCGGAGGTAGAAGAGACTCAGAACCGTACGTATTTTCATCCAACGGGAATGGAATAATGAAATGGAAATGATGAAAATCACGAAATAGCCAGCATCTGAGTCTCCTGTTTTTATCCGGGCTTTTGATCAAATGGAATGAAAAATCTCAATTTATCGTCTCGACTGCTGGGAGTCCAATGGTACCAATCAATTTGGATCCGAAGAAGAAAGCGTATATTTTTATTCAGAAAATATTTAATTAATCGAATGTAAATTTTTCTCTGTGATTTTCCTTTTTGTTACAGCAGAGGAATCAATAGATCTATCAATTTTGTGCTAGCTGCTTCCGAAGAAAAGTGATTTTTGGCTCTGTGTAGGTTCGGGGTTCGCTCCCGCAACTGTTTCGAACATCGACGGAGTTTCTGAATCGAGATATTCTCTGACTTGTCAGTTGATACTCGATTGGGGGCAATGTGATGTAGCAACATTTGCGAGGAACGAACTTTCGAATAGGTTTAGGTTGGTACGACGGCACGCACTGCGAGAGTATTGGTGTGGAGATGAGATAGTTGAAATTCACTTTCGTACGTCCACGTTATTTCCTAATCAACCGCCGCGGCCGCGTAGCGAACTTTTTCCTACTTCCCCTTTCGTCTATCCTTATCTGATATCTATCCTTGTACTTCTTTCTTCTCCCACTATCTCGGCTCTGCAGCAATCTGTCGCGGTGAGCGTATGCGAGTAAAATTTCAAGTTTCACCGATGGGCTTTGGCTGGTCGGTGAGAGAGAACGATTTAAATTTCGACGTCGAAGGACGTGTCTTTTCGAATAGGAATTTTTACTCGTATACGCGACTGAAAACGTGCTTCTCCCTGATTCGATGTGCCGTCGAGGGTTTAGAAATACCGGTGGGTTTCTAATGGCGTGGTCCGATAAGGTGATTAATTAGCGAAGGCATATTCGACTGATGTATCGATGTGTCAATTAAGAAATATTTATTACCGATTGATCGAAGTTCTATCAACGTGAACTCTTGTGTTATCGATCTAAAGTCGCGAAAATTTGATGTCGCGCCCAAATGCTCTTCGAAAGCATCTTTATTCGATTACGTGTTTAAGACGTCAGACTGAGGAAAAGAAGTCGTGTACCGGACCTCAGTACAATAACTTCGTGTATGCATGGGGCTGTACACATCGATCACGCTCAAATTTAGTGGGTATTTTGTCGAGTAGGTGAATTTTGGATTGCGCTGGCCGTAAACAGATGGCAATCGTCTCCTTCTATGCTTTAAGATCTACATTGACAACGAAGATAAACGGACCAAAGTCACCTGGATTCGAAGGAGCAGAAAGATCAACTTACAAAGTTTGCTGTATTCACTTTATTATTATTAATGATAGATCGACGGATTCCCCTTGCTGCCTTTGTACACGGCTGTATCGTATGCAAATGCTAGTCACTGATTATGTCAGCTCATTTCATAATATCGTTAATATTTTTCCTGTTATCGAAGTTTTCGAATCTTTTCTTCTTAGTCGATGAGTAGCGAAGGTTTTATTTTTCAGAGATTTCTCAATATCCCGACGAATTAGACGCGAAGGTGATTATGCATAGGAGCATTACTACAGGCTGCGAGTTATCAGCGAATAAATTCTTTCGGCCCTATTTTCTAAATTCTTTTCAGGTTATCCGTAGTCCCTCCCCTTTCTAGATACATGATCGACTGACTTGTGCAGTCCTCGTTATTTTCAGGTTTATCGAAGAGCTTGTTCACGTACTCCATCGAACAAGCGGAGTTTATGTTTATTAAATTTTAATTATTTCTTGGTCAAAGTAGTCTCTGAGCTACTAGATTTATGATTTCTACGACAAACTATTTTCTTCTGTTTGGCGGGTAAGTAGAGCCCGCAATCAACGACATTTCGTATAGCCTATGTGATCTCAAAAAGTGAACCAAAAACTGACTGTGGTCTATCTTCAGTTACTCACGCCTTCAGAAAGATGTGTTCATGCTCTTAGCACTCGATTGAGCTAGTCGGCGCCGGTCCCCTAAGGTGGAGGGGAAGCGAGGTAAGGGTCGAATATTGTCCGGATGTTGGTTGTGATTAATTCGAGGATTAGATTTAGTTACGACGTTTCGATGAAGTACGAACTCTTGTCTCATTCTCGTCTATCTTAGTAGAGCCGTGTCAATATGTTCCTAAAATTTACGTCTAGGTTTCATGTGCTCGTACTCGTATGCTCTACTCATACGCTGCTACATCACACAATTACAGTTTCCGTATAATTTTATTAGAAGATTAACTAAACGCTTTCGGCTTACGCCATCATCATGAGGAATTATAAACTGTACTAAACTACAAAGGTACGTTTCATCTTGATCGCGGCAGAGCCTGTCCGAAAACTTATACGTCGGTGGTTGTGTAACGCGGTGACCTCATAAAAACTTCGATAACGATTAAATCTTCGTTTTTTACACGATTCAACCCTTCAAATCGGTGGCACGCATCGTGTTTCCTTATCTGAAGGATCTCCCGCATTCTCCGATGTAGACCACCGGGCAATCTCTGCATTCTAGGAGGTAGACACCACACTTTGATAAGGAGGGGAGACTGTCTTTGCCATTAGACAACAACCTACCAACTTGGAGGTAAGGGTAGAAGGCTGGTTTTAGACTATTTGTCCTGAGGCGGCTAGCCAAAAGATCGTGAGTGGGGGGAGGTACGAAAGAGGGACTATTCTAGTCCTTTTGGTGCTAGTTGTGGGGTTGTGAAGGATGTTCTTTAGAAGCTTCTTCTTTATCATCCCACCGATGTCAAGTTAATGTTGTTCTTTTGGGCTAGAATCTTGATAACTTCAACCTCATTTTTGAAGGCTTCGGGTATTAGGGGAATTGAAACCAGTCTATTAATGAAGTAATGGTAAGTGGCCAACTTATGAGGGAAAGGGCAGTAGGATGTTCCATGAACTGTGATGTCAGTGGTGGTGGGTTTCCGGTAGATACCATAAGAACAAACCCCAGCGGTATGTTCAATATGGAGATCAAGGATTTTAATCTGGTTCCCACAGTAAAATCGATAGTGGGATAAAGGCTATTGAGGAAATTGAGGAATTCGTTGATAATGTCAATGGTGCCTTGCCAAACGCATAGAATATCGCCCACATATCGGCGCCAAAGGGGGTTGTCGGAGTCGAGTAGGTATTTCGGATTCATGTCTCTCCAAAAAGACTTTGGAGAATAGAGACCCTAGTGGTGATCCAATGGGTATACCTATGCCATCCGGGAGGCAGTAAACTGCGTCCCTAAACTGGCGTATATTCGGGTTGTGATGTAACAAGGACAGGAGTAGAGAGGGGGTGTCCATGACAGCACACAAACCATACAGGAACTTCAGGGTTCAAAACCTATCGAAACAGCAACCGAATCAAATGATCGAGTTTACGTCTGAAAAGCTCTCACATAGCCATAAGCACAGACTAGATCGACGCTTCAGGGAGTACACACGACTCTGACTCGGTCCTACCCGCCACGATAGGACCATGCTAGCTCAGCCAGTAGAACATGGATACTTCCCATCAGGGTCGAGGGCTAATCTGGGGGTATGGTACTAGTTCACTAAAAATTCACTTTTTGAGATCACCCAGGCTATGGGATACGTTGAAAAGAGAGGAGGCTAGCGTCGTCGCTAGGTGTAAGCTCTACAATCTTACCAGACTCAAAGGAAGGAGCCTGTCATATCAATATTCGTCCGGAGCCGGAACTCAGAAAAGCTGAAAAGGCTCAAAGAAAAAAATAAGTAAACGAGGATCGAATCGAATTCGATCAGAAAAAGGGGAGGGAAGAGACGAAAACAAAAATTTCGAAAGTAAGCTGAAATAAAATTTAGAAAATAGGCCGAAAGAAATCTTCGTAGGAGGGTGAAGGTGGAAACTATTTGACGTACGTAAAATCTTCTTCAGTGTCTGCATCAAATTTAGAGTCTTGATTGCTATCAACATCTAACTTCGGAAAAGAGCTAAACGATAGAAAGGAGCGAACCCGACAAAAGTTCATATTTACATACACATTTTAATGTCGAAACTTAAATCTAACAACAGTCTAGTCAGGATAAATATGAGTCCTGCTAGGTTGGTGAAGTTGATATAGTCTCCAATAATTAAAATAGTATCAGATAGCAAACTTGAATAGTGATGGTACGGCTATCGTCGAATCAGATTTCTTCGTTTTCGATGCTCCTTTTTATCGAAGATGATAAAGCTCGTTGACTGGTACTCGAAATGTTAACGTCCATAATCAAATACACATTACCTCTCAGGTAAAAACAACCACAGAAAAACTGAGAGGGTTGGGGCTCGCGATGTGGGTCTCGCGAAATTTAGAGTTTTGATCCGTGCCACTCGAATCGGTTTATACTGCGCGTCGACCACGCGTCGGCACACAGTTTTTGACGAAACTTCCCAAGAGGGCGTAACAAAAGCAATTCGGAAAAATTTCCCACCGTCGGGACTTTAGAAAAATTATGCCTTTCATTGTCGAAACTCAATCTCCACGATGTAATTAATAAAAAAGTTGGGAACAATTTTATCTGGAGGTTTTCGAAACTACTTGATAAAATTCCAAAGAACGAGCACATAGTTAAGAAATTACGAGTTCCCGGGCTCATATTCGCGCAACAATCCGTACGTGACCGTTCGCGATCTTTTCAAAAAACGCACTCTCGAGCCAGCGCCGGGCAAAGCCCGCGAAAGCATCGAGAAGTTCCATTTCTTTTCCCCGTACCTGATCGTCTTCGTTGCATAATCGATGTAGAGGGAGAAGGTACAGAACATTAAGGATAACGAACGGAAAACCCGTATATTGAAGTAGGAATAGATGGCAGGATACGTGTAAAATACGTGGAACATTTTTAAGAGAAAGATAAACGGAAATTCTCTACTCGGTACAGCAACGAAGATTACCGGTTCGGTATCGTGAGCGGACACACACACACACTCTCACACCAACACCAACAAAATTCGTTCGGTCAATTGTTGTTATTTCACAGGGTGTAAGCAGAGTTTCAAAAGATTTATATACCTATTCGTTACCGGAGTCAACAGGGACATTGAATTATTTAAGAATTTCTTCCATGCGCTCCAATGGCAGGTTCATGTGGAACATGAGGGAAAAGGCCTTTAACATCAAACGAAATGAATATGCTTCCTCTGGGCTAAAACTTGAACAAGTTCAGCCGAGTTTTTAATTGAAAGAGGGGGTTGGAAGCCCGTATTGTGTTTGAACCATTTGTCTAGATATCTGGACTACGGGGAAGTGGGGGACGATATGCTTGAAACTACTGGGCGCATGGGGTTACTCTCTTTACGGAGTTTTGGAAAACCATAAATCCGAGAGGGGGACGGATTAGGCACCAAGAGAGACTTCCTGAGAGGCTCCTTATCAATTAGAAGCTTACCTCCACTAATGGCTTACGGAAACTGTAATCGTTCAATTTTCTAATTCTGTATCTTTTGAGAGACTGATCCTCAGATGAAGAATAGAGAACTACAAGAAAATAATTTGAGATGAATTTCAACTCCATTTACACAGCGACGAGCTCAAAAGATGTGTTGCGTCGCGCGTCGTCGGGAAATCTCATGATAAGCCAGTTGCTAGGTGACGATGACGTGACGTGTCAAGAAAGTGCCGTAGTTACGGGCTGAGTGTCAAATTCTGATATCTGATTGATTGTGCTCTCGCTCTCAAATCATGAGAAAATCTTCCATTCATATAGGCTTTGAGATTTCAACCTCATACAACAGCGTTGGCAGGAAAATTTCAAGTAACTGTTGAAAAGAAAAGATTTTCTGGCGTAGACAAATTAATAAAGATCATGTTTCATGTTTTCTATGAAAGGTAGCATGCTTCGCTCGTTCGCCCTCTTTGTGGTCTAGTACAGGCCTGCCCAACCTTTTACAATTCGCGGGCCGCATCCCTTTCTCCTGAAATTTCCGCGGGCCGCAATTCGTGTACCTATATTTAATAACGATTTCATTGTGGAACTTTGATTATGAAATCATGAGTTTTCTATCACTTATTGGGTTTTCTGAAATTCTTTCGCGGGCCGCAGGTTGGTCAGGCCTGGTCTATTATAAGCCTACTTTAGAATGTGTGAGTCTAGTTCAAGACTAGGATATTCCTTGTATAAGTAACGAACTGTGTAATACTAATAATTATACTAGAGAATTGAAGCGTTGCATATCTAGCTCATTGAAGAGGCGGAGCCAATATGCAGTATATTGGACTTGAACTAGACTAGGACTCGGAGCCACTTCAGGTATATACTGTATATTATGGAACCTCTGTTATTACAAAATGAATGAATACGAATTTCAAGAAACGAGAGCCTATTTATTCAACGTAGTAACATAAATGTGTGCTACAATACGAGGTACGAGAGAGTAAAAAACGAGAGTTACAAGTACAGTTGAACACTGATAAGTACAGTAGGCTAGATAAGTCGGGAAATCCCATATAGGTTGAGAATTGAACTGAACATTTCTCCCTCAGGAAGACCAAGGGGTCTTAAACAAGAGCAAGAATTATGTATAATTCATAATCTAATAAACGGGTAAGCGAACGAGTTTCTGTACGGCTCTTGGATATATTGAACCATTGCGGAAAACATCTACGATTCGTACGATTCCTTTTGAGTCCGGATACACATTGTTGATCCGTGCGAGTGGCCATTTGAATGCGAGGAGATCTTCGTCTTTCATCAGTACAATATCCCCAGGAACGAGGTTGTGAGATTGTGTTTTCCACTTGATCCGACTTTGAAGAATTGACAGATAGTTGCGAGACCATGCACTCCAGAGAGATCTTAACACTTGTTGGTGAGTGGTTAAACGATTGGAGAAAGATATATTGATGAGGTCGGGTTTGGGTTGTTCCAACAAAGCTGAACCCACGAGAAAACGTCCAGGAGTGATTAAATCAATTACATCGACTGCGCTTGTTCGATTTGTGCGATAGGGCGAAAATTGAACAAAGCTTCAAATGAATGAGCAACGTTAGAAGCTGTTCAGCCGTGCAGATGAAGCCTTTAGTGGCTGACAAAAGATATTTCTTGCCAGCCTTGACCACTGCCTCCCAAATTCCCCCTTGATAAGGCGATCGCTTCGGAATACGTTTCCATTGGATGTTTAATGAAGCACAATGTTGTTCAAACACATTACTGGCTCCAACGAAATTGGTAGCGTTATCTCACCAAAGGACGCACGGAATGCCGCGTCTTGCGGAAAACCGTTGAAATGTTGCGAGAAAAGCAATAGTTGTCAAGTCTGATACGGGTTCGAGATGAGCTGCACGGGTTGAGAGGCACACGAAAAATACTGCATAATATTTAAGATGTTTAGTCGAACGGTGATTGGTACATCTGATAGTAAAGGACCCACCAATATTGACTCCGACGTTAGTGAATGGTCGTGACGGAAGGGTGCGTTCGATAGGCAGGTCACCCATTATTTGAGTCATTGTTTCTCCTTTAAGTCTAACACACCAGGTCATTGCACCAGGTACATGTTGATTACTCCTTTAATTGAACGACGAGCACCACCAGTAATCTAGTATGTAGCTTGTAAGCGACCCAATGTTAATGAATGATTAGCGTAAAATTGAGCATTCGATATTTGACTCTGGTGATAATAACGAGCAATCAACTCAACGAGTTTTGATTTGTGTGTGAGAATAATCGGGTGTTTCGAAGCATAAGATAACATGCTGTCGTGGAGACGACCTCCTACGCGAAGAAGACCATTTGAATCGAGAAATGGGTTGAGCGAGATAAGCGTGCTTTGACGAGATAATAGTTTACCGTTTGAGAGAGCTGCTATATTTCAGCGTTGAAAAATACTTGTTGAGATATGCGACAAATCACATAGATGGAGCGTGTTCTAATTGAGAGCGATTCTTCGAATTGATTTAGCGAAGGCTTCATACGGTATACTGCGGTCGTAATAACTGATGTAATGCGAATCAACTTGTCAAAGTTTGAGTAGAGAGTGATTAGGTATTCGGTGCAGGAGTTCGGTTTGTCACTAATTGAGAGTGCATGACACGTTTTGCGACATAATTCGAGTGGCTCAGAAGGCTTGTTCGAGTACAGGTTCAGTTATCCAGGTTGGACCTGAAACCCATATTTGATGATTAACGAGTAAACTTACTGACACACCACGTGTAAGCAAGTCAGCGGGATTATCACCTGTTCTGATATACTACCATTGCTCACTAGGAAGTTTTTCCCCTGCAATAGTTCTAATCGGGGAATTGTTAACGTTTTCAAAGGCGCTACTTTCAATTTGGCGCAAACAAGAATTGAGGAATGGGTACACAGGTATATAGATTGAAGTGCCGTAAGCTCGATTGCTTGCATCCGACAAAGCAATTAATTCGACGTTTCTTAAGGACGCCATGTAGTAACGAGGTATGCTGAGCTGAGAAAGCTGCGTGAGTTCGCTGTAATAAGTTCGAAATTGTTGCTCGAGGTTAGGAGAAATGGGATCGTCCCACTGCACTCCCTCCCGCCATAAATCTTGCAGTAAGATTTTGCTCTTATGACGACGAGGGCTGCGAATCCGAGTGGATCGAATACTTGTGCAGCAAGCGAGGAGACAATACGTTTTGTTAGCGTCATTTGATCAATATTGACTAGTTCCACTCGTATAGCAAGAAAGAGTCGTTGGACGGTGTGGGAAATAGGAAGGGGGGAATAGCTAGAGTGGCTTTGTTGCAGTGGAAGACGTGCTGAAAACTCCAACTGATGAAAATATCGAGATGTACAGAAATCATAAATTTATTATTTTGAATAATGAATACATAAGTTAATTTTAGTCGCTCAAGTCCCGGCGTCGTTCCGCGGCTTTCAGTGGGAACCTAACGGACAGAGAATAAAACATCTATCCGTCAGTCTCGCGAACGAGAGTAAGTTAATTCAAAATAACTACGAAGATTCAAACGAGGTCGAGGATCGTGCAAGTCCTTAGTGGGTCGAACCAGAATAATAAGAAGATCATAATTTGGTTATAACTAAGTACTTACTTCAAGGGGAATCATAATAAATTGCTATTGAGGCGTACCCGTGGCGGAATCGGTCATCGTAATTGTAGGTAATAAGTTCGTGCGAAATATCGAAAAAATATTGCGACAGATCGGCGGGAGAAATTGAAACGTGTCAGATCTTGTTTCTATAGATTTCTTTTATTAGGTTTGTTAGCAGAGTATTACTCTTCAACTCCCGAGAGGAGTTGAAGTCGGAAATGGCAGATTTCTGCAGATTTTCGACAGACGGATTCCATTGTAATCCTGAAATGGAAGCTGCGCCAGTTACCGTGAATTCGACTGGTTTTAGAGTTTCAACTAGCGACGGATCGAGTGTTTCTAAAAATTCGGGCGAATTGGAAACATTTTTTCGTAGCGAGAAATGTGCTTGTTCGAGAGTCGCGAGTGAATTGCTTTCTGTTTACAGCCAGAATCTCTAATAGAATTGATGCGAGATTGCAAGGTACGGCTATCCATAATACGAAAAAAAGGCGATACTTCTAAAAAAGAAAAGAAGTAACTCAATATAAAAATCGCAGAAAAATACTAAAAACCTTCCAAGATCTATCGACTAAGAAGTCATCATCAGCGAAAGAGAAGAACGCAACTGACTTGAAACACCGAAACCAACCTCGAGAAAATACGAAGACTAAAGGAGAGAACTACTCATCGGATTGTGAATCATAAACAAGCTCGATCAGATCTTCGTCCGGTATGTACCTGTTCAACAAAACGAGACCATGAGTGTTCTTATGACGAATGATTTCGATATGCTCCAAGGCGGTACGCTTGAAATCAGAACTTTCTTTGTGGAGAAGCACCTCGGATCCCTTTCGGAAGCTGTGCCCATAAGCAAGAAGGTGGTCAGCGAAAGCTGACTTCCCCACTTTACTACCCTCCCAGGCTTTCTCATGCTCCCCAACCCTATCTTAAGCTGGCGACTAGTCTCTCTGATATAAACACTCATACAATCATTACATTCTAACTTATACACTCCACTCTTCTCACCTTCAGGAATTCCATCTTTCAACCTAACAAATAACCCTTTAATAGTGACGGGGTTATAAAACGCAGGTCGAAAACCGAAAGGGCGAAGGGCCCGGCCTAATTGAAGAGAGAACTTCCCCAAAAATGGGAGCCTAATCCAGCGAAATTTCTCACGGCTGATAGTACGTAGAAGGGAGGTAGTGGTGTCGAGGCATTTCCTAGTAATTTTCCTCCGCACCAATGTGTCAATATCCAAGTGAATCTCATTAACTCTAGCGAAATGTTTTAAGGTGAGTAACTCCTTCTTGAAAGCAGTTTGGCTCAACGGGAATTCAGTGAGCCTATGGACTAAACTATTAAAAGCAGCATGTTTATGGGCAACAGAGCAGAATGACGACCCGTGGACTAAAACATCGGTCGACGTATCTTTTCTAAACACTCCAAACTCAAGGACCCCGTCTTTGTTGGAGACAGTAAGATCCAAAAAGTTAATGGAGGTGCCTCCCACTTCCACAGTGAACTTCACGGAAGGGTATAGCTTATTAAGATACGTGAGAAACTCCAAGCAGAGCTCTCGGGGACCAGTCCACGTACGTAGCACGTCATCCACATACCTGCGCCAGTAAAAAATGTTATTTAAAAGAGGATGGCCAGAAGAAAAGAGATCTGATTCGAACTTAGACATGAACACCTCAGAGATTAGGGAACCTAAAGGCGAACCTATAGGAATACCCACCTCCTCTGAAAACTCATAAAATTTACCATTAAACTTGCAAAAATTAGGGGTCCAACACAACCTCAAAAGATCAAAAAATTCACTCAACTCTTTGTGAGGAGTATTGAGATTCACCAGGAGTTCACCCATCCGCTGCATAGTGACAGCTTCGGGAATGTTAGGAAAGAGGCCTACAACGTCGAAAGAACAAAAGATCGTATCTGCAAGGAGGAACACATTTTTTAGGCTATTGGCCAAAGTGGAGGAATTCCTGACAGAGTAGGGAGACTCGAATTCGGTACGGGACTTGAACCAACGGTCCAGAAATTTAGCTAAAGAATAGGTAGGAGATGAGATGAACGACACCACCGGCCTCATGGGCATATCGACTTTATGGACCTTAGGTAATCCTTAGAGAAGAGGGGGAATAGGGTTAGGATTAAGAATGGCTTTCTTCATTTGCTCACTCTTAATGATGACAGTACACCCATTAACAACATCCTGAACTTCCTGGACATGTTTGGGAAAACTGAAGCTGTCATTCACTTTTGCCCCACACTGCTGAAGTACATCATACATCCTAGAATCATAAGAAGACTTCTCCATCACAACGAAAGAATTACCTTTATCGGCCTTAGTGATAACAAGTCCCTCCTCCCTTACCTTCTTCTGCAATCTCTTGATCACTCCACTTACCTTGCCGTTCATACGGGGGAGGGGGGGGTTGCGGACTATCTCAGCGCACTTCTTTTGGATATTGCACCCGGGTCCTATCTTTATAGCCAAGTCCGCAACTACATTAGCGAGGGTCTCACTGTTTCTAGGAGGAGGAAGAGCAAATTTCAGACCTTTCTCAAGGAGGTAAGATTCATCCTCGCTGAATTCAACCTGGGAGTAATTAAGAACTCTAGGTTGAAAATTCTGAACAATATTCTCACCACTAACCTCTTCCTCAAGGATTTCGTTCTTCAACCTCATAAGAGAAGAGAGCTTACCATTCTTCTTAAGCTTCAGATCTAACTCAAATTTCCGACACTTCCCATTAACCTCATTCATAAACTTATCAAATTCAAGAGGGTGGAGCATACCGGAAAGTTTAGAATGAACCATGAGGTTCAACCTAGTGGTCACATTATGCTTCCCGTACCATCTCCGCAACTCAGACCTGATCCACTTAGATGTTATAAAATTCTCGAGCTTCCTCGTAGTCTGTTCACAATCGGAATAAAAGCGAACTTTAACAAAATTAGGCTTTAACCGAAACTGCAAACACTTCCGAAGGAACCAAATATGCGAAGAAAACAAAATACTTTAGGTTCGGATTTCAAGAACAAAAATCTCAAATACGCAGCATCTGCGTTATTAATCAAATTGATGCGAGATTGCAAGGTACGCCTATCCATAATACGAAAAAAAGGCGATACTTCTAAAAAAGAAAAGAAGTAACTCAATAAAAAACCGCAGAAAAATACTAAAAACCTTCGAAGACCTATCGACTAAGAAGTCATCATCAGCGAAAGACAAGAACGCAACTGACTTGAAAGACCGAAACCAACCTCGAGACAAGCGGCCCGCGACAGGCCGGAATAGGTTCGTGCTATCTGTTAATTGAATCAATTTTTGTAAAGCGCCTTAATTTTTGGTGTAATAATAACTGGGAGCGGAGTTGATGGGCCGTGAAATAGGAATTGCGATTTTCGAGTTGCATGAAGAAAAGGCTCACTGGCTCAAAAGTGTACAGAGCAATATCAAATTTGATACGTGTTTGCGAAGATCTACGTATCTATCAATAAATTCGATTGAATGTTCATAATTGTAAATTAATTTCATTTTACAAAATACGAATGAAATGGAATATTGTACAACGGGTATTGTTGGTTACTAGACTGGAGTTGATCATCAATTTTGCCACTCGTCAAATGTTGGAACAAAGGAATACACGATGGGAAACTGATATGATATTACAGCGAATTTGAGGGTATTAATAATTACAGGTTTTGTGATACAGAGATTAGTTAGGTTCATATTGTAAAGTATGGAGACGGTATTTCCTATACGACGTTTGTTGTTGAGTTATGGATGTTCGTTTTTATCAAAAAATAGAATGAAAATAAACGGTGATGATTTTGTAAAATTTGTCCGATCAATATTGATACAGAGTATTGAGACGGCAGCGAGCAGTGAATATGAACGATTGTTGATTATCCATCCTGGTAACCATCCTTATCAATTATCATCATAAAATTGATATCGAGCTACGATGATTGTATTCAGCCAAATGTGCTACAGTATTTCGCTTCCACGTCAGATCTCAGTATCTCACACCTCAAGATTGAACATGAACAATCTGATAGACAGTGATCGCGTAGACGCGTACTTGACAATCTAATAATAATAAAGAGTGACCGCGTACACGTGAGCGTATGAACAAAACCGTGAGCGTATGAACAAAACCGTGAGCGTATGAACAAAACCGTGAGCGTATGGACAAAACCGTGAGCGTATGGACAAAACCGTGAGCGTATGGACAAAACCGTGAGCGTCTTAAAACTGTGAGCACTGAATAAAAAGCGATTGCAACTGGTTCGTGACTCGGTCCCAAGCACGAACCTAAAAAGACGACAAGCAGCCTGTAGCAGGCTGGAAGAGGTTCGTGCAACTAAGAAAGAATTTTTCTTCCTGATAGTTTATTTGAATGATATGTGACGTACATACGCAAAATTAAATCATGTGTGTTATCGTTGTCAATCCACCAATCAATTCGTGAACATAAAATAGGTTCATAAAGATATTATGTAAGAAATGTCGATCACACGACCGTGACGACACCCAAAAATTCCCACCAAAAAATATACAACTACTTCTTCAAATGAAAAAAAAAAAAAAAAAAAAAAAATGTAGCGAACTAAATAATAGCTGAATAACTGATGAATCATGAATTTATCAATAAAAGTTTGATAATGCTCGGTACAAGCTTCTAGTCTGCTAAGCCCTCACTAAGAAATTTTCAACAATCATGTAAAATCTTGAAAGGTGACGTAATTAGACCGCAGCAACTATACCGTTTTACAAATTGGCTACTGAAAATCTACAAACATTACTCGATACCACCGGCGCGGCGTCGCTCAAAAGAGCACGAACCTAGTAAACAAAGATTCGGTATCTCACACCTCAAGATTGAACATAAATAATCTGATAGACAGTGACCGCGTACACGTGAGCATTCAACAACCTAAGTAATTAAAAAGTGACCGCGTACACGTGAGCGTATGAACAAAACCGTGAGCGTCTTAAAAGTGTGAGCACTGAATTATGAAAAAAAAAAAAAACGATTGCAAGAGGTTCGTGGCTCGACTCGAGCACGAACCTAAAAACTAAAGGAGAGAGCTACTCATCGGATTGTGAATCATAAACAAGCTTACGCGTTTATTGAAATAACGCTCCTGAACGTATTGGAACGCGGGTTTGTAAAGGTTTTCTTGTAATCCGTATCTTTCAACAAATTCTCAGCCTCACCTGTCATAGCTTGCTTTAGATAATATAATTTTTGTACGGGCTTGAGTTTTTCGTTATCATTTATCATCGTCGAGAAAAGAGAATGCCATGCGGTATAATTTTTGACATGTTTCATGTTTTTGCTCTGACCCTGCACTCATTTGAAAATTTGCGTGCGCGTGCGTGCGTGCGTGCATATTCGGTCTTTCTTTGATCAGTGCAGTAAACTACTGGTATACTAGGCTTATACTAGCATTATACTAGATCTAGGAAAACTGGGAAAACTGTATACTGTATCCAGTCCGCTCCTCAAATTACCATAAACTTATCTCAAAAGGTGGCTTGTATTAGCTCTGCTGGACACCATTATACTAAGTGAACTACTCGTATAGGCCTACTAGACTTATGCTCTTGTACTAGGTTTATACTAGATCCTGTTTATGCTAATTATGCTAGATCTTTCTTTAATCTGTGCAGTAAACTACTGTCATACTGAGCTAATTGCTCATACTAACTTTATACTAAGTCTAGGAATCCTTCATACTGTATCCAGTCCAAAGCTATACTCGGCTCCTTTGCTCTACGATTTTTTTCTAACCGAGCCCTACCTTAATTTTGTTGGAAATGTGCGTGTATATGTGCGTGCTCGATCTTTCTTTGATCGTGTAGTAAATTACTGGTATACTAGGCTTATACTAGCATTATACGAGGTCTAGAAAAACTGTATACTGTATCCACTTCGCACGTCAGCCTAAAATACTTGTAATGGTTCGTGGCAACACCGCCACTACCGTGCTCATCTTGAACTGTCTGTCTCTTATCTACCTGTGTGGTGTGCCTACACATCCTGTACCGTTTTCATAGTTTCGTACGCACGACGCATATTTGTTTTGCTGACATTATATCTCTTCGTCCGATTTGAACTTCTTTTTCCTTATTCGATCACGGCCTTACAAGTGGCGACCGTGACAGGACCGAATCGTAATTTGTGTTCGTTAATAACTTTTAATTAAACGCGGTAGTGAATGCAAGCATTTTGGCCAGGTAACTTTGGTTTTAAAATCAATCACACGATGCCAGGTGAAAACCTGAAACGCTTTATCTTGCCTGACTTCACGACAAAAAACCCGGAGCTATGGTTCAATATGGTCGAAATAATTTTTGCTACGAACGACGTCATGACCGAAGAAAAGAAATTTTCGTTCCTCATGCAAGCCTTATCAACGGCCCAAGCAGAAAATATCGAAGACATTATCACGAACGCGACCAATGTAGAAAACCGGTTTACAGCAGCGAAAGTTAGACTGATCCAAACATTCGGAGAATCCGAAGAAGCTAAGTTAGATAAATTACTCGCAGGTACCGATATACCGGCGGGATCAAAACCGTCAGCTATTCTTAACCTACTTAAAAGCCGAGCGGGCACCACACAAGCAGACAGTGTTGTGAGAAGAATATGGATAAACCGATTACCCATGGACATTAAGAAAGCGCTCGCAGCAAGCGAGGACGTCGCACTCGAAAAACTAGCGAAAATAGCCGATCGTTTGCATGAAGTTGAAAAGGCTGAGTTTACAAATGTCAATGTCCACGCACTCGAAAAATTTAGCCCTGCACCATGCATGAACACATCTTCATCCCTCACCGAACAGCTGGCAAAGTCGATGATACTGTTAAATGGGCAAGTGGCAGCATTGACTGCATCGGTAGACAAGCTAAATCAAGAAGCAACGCAGCGAAGCAGAGTCAGTCGAGGAGATAGGTATTCGTATGGCAAAAGAGACCGATCGCGAAGTACTACCCTGTACAGAGGCAAACGAGAATCCGAACCCAAAACAGAACTTTTCGAAGATCAATGTTGGTACCATCACACCTTCGCCGATAAAGCCACCAAATGTTGTAAAGGTTGCAAACGGTGGGGAAAGGGAAACGACAACTGAGGACTGTTTCCGCGACGCAGCAGCTCTCAGATATCCAATTCGCGTCGTACCGCCTTTTTGTTCACGATCGGATTAATGGAATCGAATTTCTCACAGACAGCGGCTCCGATGTATCCGCGCTTCCCAAATCGTACCAAAAAGCCGTGACAATGACTCTCGACTACACCCTTTACGCAGCTAACGGTTCCAAAATCAACGTATACGGTATGATCGAAATGGAAATCGACGTAGTCTTACCAAAAAAGTACAAATGGAATTTTCTAGTCGCCGACGTGAGCTGTCCAATTTTATAGTCCAGTCAAATTAGACAAAAAAAGGACCCTAGGTGGACATAAATGTGCCAGTATATTTTTTTTCGTGAAAGTGGTCAGAAAGACCACCTAATGAAAATACTGAAGAGTCCACAGCGCCCCGCCTCCCGGAAAGCCTCTTTGTGACCACCGTTGCCCCCCAAAATCCAGTTTTTTGCGAAACTACGCACTTGAGAGAAAAAAGCTTCAAACAAAAGTTGTTCCTCATCAAATTTCTTATAAGATACATTACCTACTTATTACTCTACGCCTACTGGTTATCTTGAAAATTGCTGACGAAGCGTCATGTTTTGCACTTTTCACGTACTTCATCCTACTTTTTCGCGATTTTCTCAAAAACTACGCGTGGTAGAGAAAAAAGTTTCAAACAAAAATTGTTCCTCATGAAATTTACTATAAGATACATAACTCAGTTGTCACCCTACTTCTGTTGGTACGCTCAAAAATTGCTGACTAGGCACCGTATCATGTACTTTTCGACATTCAACGAAAATGAGGGGAATCATTCCAGAGCTCTCATTTCTCGTGAGCGTCGACCCGCTTTTGTTGTTTCAACGAATTTGTTTAATTCAGCAAAGATCGAAAATTGACGACCTGAAAAGCAATTTCGTCTATGAATTGTCTCCATACCCATTGAGTCTTTTCGATGAAATGGGTATGAGAAAAGGGACAAAATCAAAACTATACGATCTTCTCCCTTATTTAAATTCTGCAGATTTACCATCAGCTGTGGATTTGAAAAATTATGTACTTGATAGCGGTTTCCTGCTGCATCGTGTCATTTGGAAGCCGGGGCAAACTTTTCAGAGCATTTGCAAGCTGTACCATAATTATATTAAAAATTATTTTGTAGGAGAAATTACTGTGGTCTTTGATGGCTATCCTGAACTCAGTCTCAAAGGAAGGATAGTTGTTGATAAATGAAAAACTCAAGCGAAAAATTTAGATCACCTCGTCGGGATCCGAACCCGAGACCTTTCGCTTTCCGGGCGACTGCTCTTCCAACTGAGCTACGAGGGCGATCAAATCATCCGCGAATTTTTCCAAGTATCAACGACGAGATCAAGTACGTCACTTCGGATCCCGCCGAGGTGATCTAAATTTTTCGCGAGTTTTTCATTTATCAACAACTATCCTTCCTTAATATTACCACCGCACGTAATAAATAGTGTCTATCTTAGTCTCAAAGGCTGGGAAAGACAACGACGTTATAAATCTACTGCAGCAGCGGATGTCGTTTTTGATGAGAAAACTACTTGTGTCATCGCTCAGGATAAGTTTTTATCCAACTCAAAAAATAAAACGTCGTTCATCTTCCTACTGAGCCCATATCTTCGTGACAATAATATTTCAGTTATTCAGGCTGAGGACGATGCTGACCATTTGATTGTCACCTCTGCCATTGAAATACACGAGCAATCTGAAGGAGCAACTTTTGTAGTTGGAGATGATATTGACTTGCTCGTTCTTTGAACAGCCCTGAACAAAGATTCGCTTCCATTTTTATTCTTCCTCAAACCAGGACGTAAAGGAGTAGCAGACGAATTTTTTAATGTAGCAGATATTCAAGATGAAATAGGTACCCTGGTTGAGAGACAGTATCTTATTTCTGCATGCATTTACTGGCTGCGATTATACGTCGGCAATATACCAAAAAGGGAAGCACAAGGATGGAATACGTTCACAAAGTACTTATGCGCAGAAATTGCTGCTGTTTTCAATTGTCCAACCTCGAGTCGGGAAGATATTTACGAAGCAGGATGTAAATTTTTTAGCAGATTATACAGAGCTAGTTACAAAGTGGAAGAAGGTGGATTGAATTACCTGAGGTACGTTTTGTT
The DNA here is from genome assembly GCA_035079395.1 of Aspidiotus destructor. Taxonomy (NCBI): domain Eukaryota; kingdom Metazoa; phylum Arthropoda; class Insecta; order Hemiptera; family Diaspididae; genus Aspidiotus; species Aspidiotus destructor. Next base: position 594,034 of record JAVHKZ010000020.1, read on the forward strand.
TTCGAGTGGCTCTGCTAAAAAAGCTTTCAGACTAGAAAGTTTGCCTCCGACTGCAGATGCTGCACGACTTCACTCTTATAGGGTGTATCTAATTATCCACAAATGGTTGGGTAATGAGTTAGATCCAAGAGGGTGGGGTTGGAGAAAGGGCAGCGACATGACAAAACCCAAAAATGGGTAAACGAGAATAGCGAAAATGTTCGCGGCGTGGAAATAAAAGAAGACACCACCTTGTTTTGTGTAGGCAACCGACCAATTGTTCCGAAAAATTTTCCGGCAGATTCATAACTTAGCTCACCCAGGTACTAAAGCAACAGTACGATTGGTCAAGGCAAAATATTTCTGGCCTAAGATGAGCAAAGAACTGCGAGAATTCACCAAAGCTTGCGGAGATTGTCAGAAAACGAAAATTTACCGCCATGTCAAAGTACCAGATGGAAGTTTCCCACCCACCAAAAGATTTGAACACGTACACATTGATTTAATTGGTCCATTAAAGCCTTCGAACGGTTACACTTTCGCTTGTTCCATGATAGACAGCGCCACCAACTGGATGGAAGTCAGGCCATTAAGCAATGTCCCAGCTGAAAAAGTGGCTCAAGTGTTTGTTCATGAATGGGTCACACGGTTTGGTGTCCCCTTGAATTTGACTTTAGATCGCGGTTCACAATTTACCTCAGAAATCTTTGAAGAACTTACAAAGCTATTGGGAGTTCACCATATTACAACAACAGCTTACCACCCAAAAAGCAATGGCAAGGTCGGACGAGTACATAAAAAACTCAAGGAGAATCTGGAATGTCATCAAGAGAAATGGTTCTGGCACCTACCAACGATTTTACTAGGCCTACGAGCCGCCCCGCGAGACAAATCCGGAGTCAGTGCAGCTGAAATGACTATCGGAGAAAAACTACGGTTACCAGGAGAATTTTTTGAAAATGGGACTGAAGTTAGCGACAAGACAGAATTTGTAAGGAAACTCAGGGCAGCTCTACGCGCAACGAGACCGGGTAACGAAAATACGAAACCCACAGGTCGATTTTTTGTGTACAAAGATTTACCTATATAAAACCGACAAAGTATACCTACGCGTCGATAGGGTACGGCTATCACTAGAACCGCCCTACGAAGGTCCTTACAAAGTGCTACATCGCTCGAAAAACTATTTCAGAATCTTGAAAAACAACAAGGAAGATACAGTCCACATAACTAGGCTAAAGCCAGCCTACAAATTGGAAAATGACGCCGAAGAGTTGAGTAATGATCCTCCGGTTTCTGAACGGAAGAGGGAGACAAGCGAACCTGTGAGCATATTGAAAAAACCGCCGAAATATTATTTCCATGAATTACCTCTTGATCCAGAACCGGTTTTACTTCCGAATTCTAGCGAAAATAATATTTTGCTTCCTACCACTTCATCAAACCCCATCTCTGATAACGTTGCTCCCGCTAAAAAAGTTCAAATAGCCGAACCTCTGCTACGTCGCTCGAATAGATTAAACAAAGGTAAACCACCCGCTAGATTTTTGTAAATAATAAATAGAACGAGCTAAAAAGTAGTTTAATTGATGAATTTGTATTTGATTGATTGAATGTAATATTTCAAGCTTGACTGAAATTCCTCATTTGAGGATTTTAAATTCGATTTTAAATTGTACTCAGACAACTCGTGAAATGAATTTCCCGATGAACTGCCGTTTTTCTTCTTTTCCAAAATACTTTTGATTAATGTATAAGTTTCGAACTGACTGATGCTGTTTATTTAGATATTGTTGAGGTTGTGGCCTACTAGCCTGAGGCTTTTTACCCGATTTTTTGCACTTTGAATGTACCTACGATATTTTGTTTTGATGTGTATTTCCTCACTGTATATTTCAATGTCGATTATTGTATTATTTGTTGAGCTCCCCTCTCAGAAAGGGGGGACCTTGTAACGGTTCGTGGCAACACCGCCACTACCGTGCTCATCTTGAACTGACTGTCTTTTATCTACCTGTGTGGTGTGCCTACACAGCCTGTACCGTTTTCATAGTTTCGTACGCACGACGCATATTTGTTTTGCTGACATTATATCTCTTCGTCCGATTTGAACTTCTTTTTTCTTATTCGATCACGGCCTTACATACTCTAAAGTAGATTTATACTAGACCAAGAAGCGGGATGAACGAGCGGAGCGAGTGAGGCCCCCTAATCTCATCAACCCGAAATATACTAAAGTAGACTTGTAGCAGACCAAGATGGGGGTGAACGATCGGAGCATGCTTCCTTACAGAAAACGTGAAACATGATCTTTATTAATTTGGCTACGCCAGAAAATGTATTTTTTTATTTTGCCATCAAACTTTGGCACTGGTATATCGGGTAATTTTACGAGAGGGTTGTTTAGAGTATTTTCTCCGATAAATGACGTATCGATTGAATGACGTAGAGGAGGCGCGTTAGGTTTCTAATTATTGGATAATGAATTCACCTTACCTCGTGCTTCGGCAAAAATTACCTGAAGCCTGATAAATACTTCGGAAATTGAAGTTTCAAGCGCTACGATTAATTGTTCGGACGTTAAATCAGCGGTGATTGTTACTTCGAGAATACCATCGATAGTCATTTCCAATTTCCGCATTGTTTCGCGAGCCTCATCTAATAGAGCTTTGATTTTATTAACCAAGACATCTGAGGGATGTTGAATGAATGCCGAGTCGACTTGACCTCTTAGAGAAGCCAGTGATCGCAGTAGGCGACGCTTTGTGCGTTCGAGCGATTCGAGAGACATTTCTTCGGTGGATATTACCGACATAATTTTTCGTGTCACTGCACTGTCAACTTCACAACCGAAACGAGATAATAATGTTTCAAACGAGAGAAGAGAATTGAGTGAATATTTCGTTTTGAAAACCGAGAACTAAGAAATGTTTCTCAAGTTACTGGCACTTTTTTCTTTAAATCGGGCCCGAAGGACCATTTAAAGAATGAATACGAATTTCGAGAAACGAGAGCCTATTTATTCAACGTAGTAACATAAATGTGTGCTACAATACGAGGTACGAGAGAGTAAAAACCGAGAGTTACAATTACAGTTCAACACTGATAAATACAGTAGGCTAGATAAGTCGGGAAATCCCATATAAGTTGAGAATTGAACTGAACAACCTCTTATACTGTACGCAAGAGTAAATTAGCCCTACTTTTTGAAAATTCAAGGGCTACAGAAAAGACATGAAAATTCTCTGCTCGTTCACCCCCCAAAAGCAATTAATATTCTAAAGAAAACATACTTGACCAAGTTCTGAGGATTCTATATATTAGACTTGTACTAGACCAAGAAGGGGGCCTAATTGCTTTGATACAGTATACAGGATTTCTAAACCTAAAATAAAGCATGTCTAGTTCAAGGCTAGTATAATCCTAGTATAAAGCTAGTATAAAACTAGTACAATACAAGGAGTCCTCATCTAATTCACCTCCAGTATACTGACTGTCTATATCTTTACTTTATGACAGTATAATACCATTCACGAACTGTATAATACTATTTATTATACTAGAGAATTGTACAGACGCCTGGACGCAAATTCCGGAATCAGGGGTAGGGCTGAGGTTCGACGTTGGAAATTTTCCAAGTCCCAAGGTCATGGCCGGACGCTCGGACGCGTTTTCGAGATTTAGGGGGTAGAGAAAAGACATGAAACATATCAAAAGTTGGTATCGCTTTCGCGCTGCAAAAGCTTTTTTTGAATAGACTGTAGTCACGCCCACACTTCTTGTTTGCCGAACGATTTCGCGTTCTTTGACGTTTGGGTGACTAAACAAACCATCACCGGGCGTCGGAAATGTTCCCGTGCTTCGGGTTACAGTGACGCGACGTTTAGTGACGATCGGATGACGGGAACTCTTTTCCGCAGGTTTTCATGACCCGCTAAAGCAACAGGCAGTCGATGGTTTCAGAACGCGCTCCAGCACGCTAAATCTAAGTGAGGGAATGAGATACTTGGTATTCCTTTCAATTGTACAAAGGCCGTGGCGGTACCCCACCTTACGCCATGTTTTTCAAGGCTGTAGAGATATGTTAACTGGGATCTTTACTGGTGCTAGATAGCGTTAGAAAAACCTTCCTCTCTCACTGCACGCTACAAAATGAAAGGGTGATGATTTCATGTTTGCTGCTACTTGAATGTAGAAACCCCGATTCTCAATGGGTTGCAAATAATTGAGAATTTCATTTATAAAACTGATTTTTTCAGAAAACAAATCTTCAAATTTATTAGAATGACTTGTAAGACGTACTTTTCCTACAAGTGAAGAGTCTACTAATTAAAACACTTTTGAAAATTGCAATTTTTGTATAAGAAGCGCAGTAAACGTAAATTTATACCCCCTTTGTTCACGCAGGGCTACCAACCTTTGAGCTTTAGGTAAAGATCCCAATACCAGACTCACTAATAACAGTCAAGTTTGTAAAATGTAAGACAAATTTTAAAAGATGAATGGTATACGTACTTTTTGATTTTTTGACGTGTGCGGATAATCGATGTTGCGGATAACCCACGTCTCAGTTCAATTGTTCAAATGAGTGACATAATTATTTGCATACGGTAACAAAAAGTTTTTAGTTCCATTAAAAATGAACTTTCCTTATTTCACAATGTGCCTATTTGCCATCAAGCATTCTATAAATAAAAGCATAGTCGCATTTTATAAAATGACGGAGTTTTATAATTTTCCGGTATAAAATATACATCTTTATGATAATGTAATACCATTTCCTATACTAGAGAACTGCATAGACGCCTGGACGCAAATTTTGGAATCTAGGGCAGGGCTGAGGTTCGACGTTAAAAATTTTCACGAATCCCAAAGTCATCCGTACGGACGCCCGGACGCACTGTCGAGATTCAGGGGGTGGAGAAAAGAGAACAAATAATTCGAAGAATCGAGCTACCTACGTATATTGTAGGTGATAGAAAATTTCGACCTTCGAGCTATATAGGTGATAGGCGGGGGACTGAAAAAATTTCGACCTTCGAGCAAAAAATCGGATTGATAGTTTTTGTACGGTGAGTTGTGGTTAACTAGCCTGCAAGGAAAGGAATGTTCGCTATGGAATCTTTATAATGTGTTCCATGAAGTGTTTCTTTTTCAGAAGGAGGGGGGGGGTGAGAGTGAATAAAAAATAATGTTTGGCAAGTTTCAAAAATAAACTTGTATCCGAAAACGAACTCATTTAGCCGACCCTCCTAACACCTCGCCCGAGGTGCTTGTCTGTATTTACTACCGAAAAAAGATAAATTGTAGCCTACTTTGAAAATAAATTATAGGCTTACATTTTACGTGGATAAATCTACTGCTTAATTTCACTGATACGATTCCTTATCGTATTTTATTGTACTACAAGTGAAATGTTGTATAGTCTGATGAACCCTTTTTTACCTGAGCTTAGACCGAACAATAGATTGAAAAGGAAAGTTAATCGAACCTATTAGTACACGACCGGCAATGAGAGTTTCTGGACAAATCAGTCTTCCACGTTTCGTCTACCGAGACCGTTCCCGGAGCGTAAGCTCGCAGAGGATATTAGCTCTTTCGTTATGGTGTTCGCGGAATTATTAGTTAATTCTCGGTCAAGTATGGCGCGATAAACCTTTTGATATCTGATCGTCTCTCAAGGTACCTTTAGGTAGAATTAGGAAGAAAAACATTTGAACTAAAACCAGCTAGATGATGACCCGTATGGGTAAGTAAACTCTTACGTATTAAACATTACGGTATTAAACATTACGTAAACTAATAATCGTGAACCCTCCGCCATAAGTCGCGGGTCTTCCGCAATTCTTGCTCCCTGAGCAAGACGTTTTCATACTTGCGAGTAGAACGGGGAAGACCGATTTGCTGAAGAAATTAGTGGGATATATGGCAGAAAATTTTGAGAACGTATCGAAAAGAGGCGGCTCATTTCGTTTCAATGCAACTGGT